>JBBDGP010002958.1:5000-605000 GCA_037952835.1 Lithobates septentrionalis | reverse complement strand
CGAGCCGCTGCCCACGAGGCTGCCATTCCTCTGGTGGAATGGGCTGTCACCGCCTTTGGAGGAGCCAAGCCCTTAGCCCTATATGCCTGTTGTATGGCCTGTACGATCCAGGACGCGATAGTCCTGGTTGAGGCTTTTTTTCCCTATATTGCTGCCTGAGTGAAGCACGAAGAGATGACTAGAACGTCTAAAGGGAGAAGTAACTTTGAGATATTCCTTAATAGCTTCGCCCACATCTAGAGGGTGATTCTCAGTGGGCCCTGGGGTCCTAAATGTAGGTAAAACGATCTCTTGATTGACGTGGAATACTGAAGACACTTTTGGGTTGGAACCCAGCATAGGAATGAGGACTACCCGGTCCGGGAAAAACGTTAGGAAGGGTTCTTCGTGACCAAGTGATGCAATTTCAGAGACCCTTTTGGCTGAGGTAATGGCCACTAAGAAGGCCACCTTTGCTGAAAAGACCTTGATAGGGAGTGGGGAGGGCCCCGAAGTACTGAGTCCAGAGATCGAGTCAAGGACTAATGGAAGGTCCCATTTGGGGAACCTAGGCTTTCTCTGGGGCTTGAGTCTCGATGCGCCTCGGAAAAATTGTCTAACCAGAGGATGAACTGCCCATGAAGTGCCGGAGAAGGCCGAAAGTGCAGAAACTTGGACTCTCAGAGAGCTGACAGATAGATGTAAATCTAGGCCCGTTTGGAGGAAACTGAGAACGTCCTGGACTTTTGGATGTCTAAAAGACCTGCCCTGAGGAGAGCAGAACTCCACGAATTTGGACCAGATCCTTCCATAGACTTTATTTGTACTGGATCTTCTCGAGCTCATGAGAGTGGATATTACTTCTGAGGCACAACCTAGGGATTCCAGCCTCTCCCTCTCAAGAACCAGACCATCAGTCTCAGCACCGCAGGACAAGGGTGCAGGACTGACCCTTGAGAAAGAAGGTCCGGTCTGAGAGGGAGAGGCACTGGGTCCCGACAGCTGAGCTGGACCAGGAGAGGGAACCAAGGCCTGTTCGGCCAGTAGGGAGCTATTGTCACCACCTCCACTGGCTCCGCTCGGAGCCTCTGCAGGAATCTCAGTATAACTGGCAGTGGCGGAAAGGCGTATGCCCGCTTGAACCTCCACTGATCCGTCAGGGCATCTGTCCCGATGGCTTGACTGCAGAGCCCCCGGGTGTAGAACTTCTTCAGCTTGCGATTGCAGGGGGAAGCAAACAGATCTACTTCGGGATCGGTCTTTAGTGACAAGATCCACCTGAACGTCTCTATGTGGAGAGACCACTCGTTGTTGTCCAACTCGGTCCGTGACAAGAAGTCTGCTTGAGTGTTTTGGACGCCTGGGACAAAGACTGCCGAGATGTTGGCAAGGTATTTCTGCGCCCACGATAGGATGGGCTCGACTTCCCGAAGGAGTGTGGGACTCCGAGTACCCCCTTGCCTCTTCACATACGATACTGCTGTGGTGTTGTCCATTCTCAACAGCACTGACTCCCCCATCAGGAGATGAGAGAAGAACTGTAGGGCACACCAGGCCGCACGAAGTTCCAGGACATTCGACCCTGGGTTGGGGAGACATGTTTCCCACTTGCCTTGGGCCAGGTTCGACCCATAAAGGGCTCCCCAACCGGTACCGCTGGCATCGGTCGTGACCGTCACCCAGGAGATGGGAGCGATGGAGTGGCAAGTCAGGAGGTTCTTGCGCTGAAGCCACCAGAAGAGGCTGTTTCTCATTGTAGATGTTATGCGGATGACCTGATTCTTGTCCCCTGACTTCCATTGCCGTAGGAGGCCTGACTGGAAGGGACGCAATCTCCATAAGGCCCATTTGACCATGGGAGTCGTAGAAACCATCGTGCCAACGACTTTCAGGCACTGAGAGGCTTTCATTTGCCGTGCATGTAGAGCCCGGGAGACTCTGTCTCGAACTGTAGGAATTTTCTGTAGTGGAAGGGAGATAGTGTTTGCCACTGTATCGAACTGGGCTCCCAGATATATTAGACGCTGAGTTGGGCTCAGTTGACTCTTTTCTATGTTTAGGAGCCACCCGAAGTTGGACAGAGTGGAGATTACTTGATCCCGGTGGACCAGCAACTGCTCCCTGCTTTGGGACAGCACCAGCAGGTCGTCCAGGTAGTGGTAAAGACGTACCCCTTTGGATCTTATTAGTGCCACCGTAGCTAGGAGGACTTTTGAAAAGACCCGGGGGGACGTTGTCAGCCCGAAGGGGAGGCAAATAAATTGAAGATGATCTGACCCAATGTGAAAGCGGAGGTATTTGTGAAATTCTTTTTCCACTGGAACGTGGAAATAAGCGTCCTTCAGGTCGATTGATATCATCCAGTCGCCTGGTTGTATGGCTCTCTGAATGGACACCAAGGTTTTCATCTTGAACCTTCCATTCTCTATGAATCCGTTGAGATATGTGAGGTCTATGACTGGGCGCCAAGAGCCCCCCTTTTTTTGAACTAGGAAGAGAGGGGAATATATCCCCTGGAACCATTCGTCCTGTGGTACATGTACTACTGCTCCTTGAATATTTAGGAGGTCCACATAGGACAGTAAAATTTGTTTCTGATCCTCTGCCCGAGGGAGAAGAGTGGAGACGAACCTTGGGTGCGGAGTCCTGGAAAAGGCCCATCTGTGGCCTGACGAGACCGTCCTTATGACCCAGAAGTCTGAGATCGAGGCCACCCAGACGTGCCGGAAGAGGAGCAGACGAGCCCCCACCCGGCCCGCCTGGGCGGGCGTAATCTCAAAAAGATTTAGCCTGATCACGAGCACTGGACGTTTGATTTTTAACGGGTTTGCGGAAGCATGACTGCCCTCTGCTCCAATTCTTCCTAAAGTCCCGGCCAGGCTTGTAGGAGCGTGCTTCCCTGGAGCGCTCCGGACTTCGTCTTCTGAACTGGGGCTTCTTTCGACCCAGCATGCGCCTGTCCTGGGGAAGAAAACCCGATTTGCCACCTGTGGCTCGCGTAATGGCATCGTCAAGCTTATTGCCAAACAGTGAGGACCCCTCAAACGGGATTTTACACCACGCTTGCTTAGAACCAGGGTCCGCAAGCCAGGGACGCAACCAGAGGGCTCTCTTGGCCGTAACTGAGGACAGCATAATACGAGCCAGAAGGCGGATCAGGTCAATGGACGCCTCCCCCAGGAAGACCGCTGCAAGCTTCAGCTCTGCGGCTGCTGAACTTCCGGCCAGCTCTTCTGACACGCCTTTAAGGAAGGTTTCCACGTTCTCCGTCCAGGCCTCCATGGCCTTAGACATGGCCGCTAATGCCAGGGCTGGTTTACAGGCCATACCCGCGAGCCCATAGATTCTTTTTAGATCTAGGTCTATCTTCCTCTCGAGCCCATCTTTAAAAGATACTGCGTCTTCTAGAGGAAGAGTCACATGTTTGGCCAGACGCATAAGAGCTGCGTCCACAAGGGGAGTATTCTCCAAATTCTTTACTTCTTCTGACTTGAAGGGGTACAATCTGGAGGTTTTATTAGACATGGAGGATTTTTTCTCTGTTTTACTCCATTCTTCCTCAATGATTTCCTTTAGCTCTGGAAGGAGCGGAAAGTTTGCGCGTTCTCTCCCCAGGTGCTTGAAAAATTTTTTCTGCTTGGCTGGGGGAGTGGAAGGGTCTTCCCACTTCAAGGCTTCCTTGATTGCTTTGATTAAAGGGGAAACCATCGCGAAGTCGAACCCTCCAATGACCTCCTCATTAATAGACTCATCCTCTGAGGAGTCAGGAGAGGTAATATAGGGCTGCGAAGTACCCGGATCATCGCGGGCCTCTTCCGCCGGCGGGCCAGACGCGGTGGTAGACTGGCTCAATGTGCGAGGTGCTTCCCTCTCCATTAGGGATTGCTGTACCACTCGTTTCACAAGAGACTCTAAACGCTGGTCTTCCGTCTCTTTTTCCCCAACCGCACGGGCAAAACAACGGTCACATAAGGACTTGCCCTCCGGAACTCGTGTCCTACATCCCCAGCAGGCTCTGTGGTCTGAGCGGCTGTCATGGCGGTGGGAGCGGTGTCTTGAGGAGGAACGAGAGCGTCTCCTCTGGTGGGATCCGGACTGTGAGTCTCGTCTGGATGAAGATGAATTGTATTGTGGCTTGGCAAGGTCATTGGCATTCTGGACCGCATTTAGCGGGTCCGACCTAGAAGGGCTGGGAAGAGAAAAAATAGGGGAAGGGGAGAGAAGAAAGGCAGAACATGGTATCAGCACGACAATAATGTGCATAAATCTCATCCCCTCCCCTCACAAGCACATACCTTGTGCGTGAGGGCTGGCCACTTAAAGGCGGTGAATTGTCCATAACCTGGGACGCGAAATGTCACTTTAATAGTCTGCAGGGATAATGGTCTAAGAAAACCTAGACATCAAATATGAGAAGGTTTTAGAGAAAAGAAAAAACTCTGCTTGCCTCTTTTTTTTTTTTTTTTTTTTTTTTTATAATATGCACAAAGCACGTATCAACGTATATTCAAGGCAAAGGAAAAACAACTTCCAGCCGCATAAGTATATATATTTAGATAAACATATATAATGATAAAAGAACATATTCCATTATTTTGCTCTTTTTTTTTTTTTTTTTTGCAGAGGTTTCCACCACTCACCTGGAGACCAGCAGGGATCCGCTCCTCCTTTCCCTACCAAGGGAGATCCCAACTCAGCAGGACAGGAGGGCGGAATTTAAATTCCCCGCCCGTGACATCATTATCCCCTACTGCGCACGCGCAAAGGGGAACCACCGCACGGCGCCTGCGCGGACGACGAACGAGCCGCCGTACTGCGCATGCGCGAGCCAAACCTCGCTCTCAGGGTGGCTACAGCGCAGGTGCCAGCGGCTGAGACTGCTGCAACCCGGAAGTGCCGTGGCGGGCTGGAACGCACGCGAACCAGCCGCCATGAGGGGGATAGGACACACTGGACCACCAGGGAAAATACAGACAATACATAGAAATACTGCCATGGAGTATGAGAAAACAGCCACAGACCTTGCCAGCCGTTGATGAGAACTGTCCGCCGGGCATACAGAGGCGACCACCCATCCACCAAGGGGGAACATTCAAGCCTCTTCAAGCTACTCGCCCGCTCATAGCTGGGCTTTTGAGCTGCACCGCACAGGTATGCCAATCTTGGATTCAATCAATCTTGATGCGAACAGCATGTGTAGGTCCATAGAGGAGGACAAAAAAGGAACGCAGTAGCTAGTGGTGAGCACTCATTTATGGGAATGGGGTCCTATAGCATTGGAGAGGAGGCGGGGTTAACCCACACGTAGGCTGCCATGGAGTCTGTCAGGAAAAACAGCATTTTAGCTTGTACATGATTGGATAATAAAATCAGCAGAGCTTCCCCTCATTTCATATCTACCCCTCAGATTTACAGCGACTGCACTTCTAAGTGCACTGTGTGCACTTTCGGTGCACTTTCAAGTGCACTTGCAGTGCAAAGTTGATTTGCCTTTTGTAAACAAACCCATTGTAATCATTTGATGAAGATTTTTCTTTTGTCTGTTCACTTTTCCATATTTGAATCAAAAAAAAATAAAGTTTTTGATTTGATGATTCAAAATTTATCGATTTGAACATTTAGAATCGAAAAAAAAAATATGTACATTCGAAGAAAATTAGAAAAAGACATAAAATTTATTCTGAATACGATTCCCGAATAAAAATTGAATGAATCCACCAAATTTAACAAAACTAAATAACTAGATTAACAAATTGAAACTACACAATTTTATTTCCGTCATGCACATCTAATGTATGCATGTTTATATATTAACTACTTGCCGACCAGCCGTCACAGTTGTACTGGAGCAGGTTGGCACAGCTGCGCAAATTGTCCTCATTGTGCCTCGACCTCCTTAAGAAGCTATAGGGGTTGCGCACCCCCATTATGCGACACCGGAGCCGACGCACGTGGCCGAAACAGGGATCTGTATATGTAAACAGACAGATCCCCATTCGGAGTAGAGAGAGATCTGCTGTTCCTTGTGATCAGGAACAGCGATCTCTCTCCTCCTCCAGTCAGTACACTCCCCCCACAGTTAGAAACACCTCCCTAGGGAACACTTAACCCCTTGATTGCCCCCTAGTGTTAACCCCTTCCCTGCCAGTGACATTTATACATTAATCAGTGGCTATTTGTAGCTCTGATCTCTGTAAAAATGTCACTGGTCCCAAAAAAGTGTAAAAAGTGTTCGATCTGTCCGCCGCAACGTCGCAGTCCCGCTAAAAATCACTGTTCACCGCCATTACTAGTAAAAAATAAATAATAATAAAAATGCCATAAATATATCCCCTATTTTGTAGACGCTATAACTTTTGATCAAATCAATAAATATATGCTTAGTGCGATTTTTTTTACCAAAAATATGTAAAAGAATATATATTGGCCTAAACTGGTGATGACATTAGTTTATTATTTATTTTTTGGGGGGATACTTATTATAGCAAAAAGTAATATGTAATATATATATATATATATATATATATATATATATGTATATAGCAATGACCCGCGCAGGAGCTGCTGATTTTGATCGGGCCTGTTCTCTGATATCTTACACCCCTTAAACCTGTTCAATCTCCTTGACACAGCTGCCATAGTGCAGTGTTGTAGTGATATTAATACGGATTTTAACTCACAATGTTTCTACTACAATTATACACATATACCTCTACCTGGGTGTTTGTTGTTCCACCTGCAGGAGAAAGACAACACTGCAGACGAAAATTTGTGATTAACAAATACAAATTATTTTACTGAAGCGATATTTGAGTGACTACACTATCACACCAACGTAGTGCAACAGTACAGTAAATATTCACAAATTTCTTTGTACACATACACATATATATTCTTAAATAAACCCCCTCTTGATGTGTCTCCAGGTGGGACTAGTGTCCAAAGTGAAATTGTCTTAACTCTGGACACTTTCCCACCTATAGCACACTGTAGCCCTGGATGTTGAAGTCTGATTGTAAGTCTGTGCAAATATGATTTTCCCAATTAAATTTTTCCGTGGGACTATCAGTCCCAGCAACACTCTGTAATAACTAACTGTGTGTAGTGTGGAATAAACTTCCGGGCATTAGCCCTCTCACTGCACTGGATCCAGACAGATTGGTGTCTCCGCTCCTTCAAGTTCTCAGTCTGTATGGAGTTACCACCACGCTGTTGCGCTGTTCCGCTTATTAACAAACGGGAGTCTTCGGTTACCTCTCTCACGGGTCTCCGGAACGATCACTTCTGCTGCTCCCGCACACCGTGATCGATGGCAAGATTGCTGACTGCTGTTCCCCTCCTTCTCAGGATAGGCCGCAACTCTGTGGGACACACACACCCACAGAGCCCTGCTGCAGGCCACGCGTCGCAGGAACAAGAGCCCTAAGATGTCCGCTCCCAACCTTTTTATATCCTTCCCACAATCCAGTTCAGTTCTCCTAAGATTTACGAGCATTGTGTGTAGATCAAGTTAATGTCCAAAAGTAAACAATAAAACACTTCCATGTCACTTCTTAAAATGATTAAATATAAAGGTGTTGCAATGCTGGTTCTGTAACAAGTGACTCATTATTGTGGAATGCACATAAATCCTATATGAGTGGTGTTTTTATCAAACTCGGAGCCAGGGAGAAACGTACACGAACCGAGACAGTAAACAAATACATTGACCAGATTAGAAACCTAGAACACTCCAATAAATTATCACCCAATGCCACGGATACTGCCAGTCTCCGCCACCTCAGGGAGGAATTGCGCTCCTTTCTGCTAAATTCATATGACTATTATATTAAACGCTTACGAGCAACTTTGTATGCCTTCAGGAATAAACCTGGCTCTCATCTGCCCAAACTAGTTAAACCAAAAGCAGCGGCTGCAAAAATACCTTTTATGCAGACAGCCACTGGGCAAAGAGTTGACAACCCTAAAGATATAGCAAACTGCTTTAGTCAATACTACGCTTCCTTATACAACTTAAAACTCTCTTCCTCTACTCCTGAACCAGATCCTGCGCAAATTTCACAATTACTTGATTCTCTAAACTTACCTTCCCTCACCTCAGAACAACGAGCCGTTCTCGGAATTAGAGGTGTTAAAAGCAATCCAATCACTTCCGCTCCACAAGGCCCCTGGACCAGATGGATACTGTAATGAATATTTTAAAACATTCGCACACCTTCTAGCACCCCATTTAACCAAGTCCTTTATATAATGCACAACGGTGACATCCCTAAAGAGTCACTTGACGCACTGATCATCACCATTCCAAAACCTGGTAAACCTCTTGATGAACCTGCCAATTACCGCCCTATTTCCCTCCTAAACACAGATTTAAAATTATATGCAAAAATTCTAGCCACACGTATTTCCTCATATATTCCCAAACTAATACACAAGGACCAGGTGGGCTTTGTCTCACACCGACAGGCTTCTGATGGTACCAGAAGATTTATAAATCTCATACAATGGGCAGAACATCACAAAACGCCTTCTCTGCTCCTATCCTTGGATGCAGAGAAGGCGTTTGACAGAGTACACTGGTCCTACCTTAAAGCAGCTCTCTAAAAATTTGGCTTTGCAGGAAATATATATTCAGCACTCCTAGCATTATACTCCTCACCCACAGCTAAAGTCTGGACCTGAGGCTTAACATCTGATCAGTTCAAGATTACCAATGGAACACATCAGGGATGCCCCCTTTGCCCATTGATATTTGCCCTCGTAATGGAACCCCTAGCGGAAGCCATTAGAATACACCCTCATATCTCAGGCATACAAGTTGGAGATATCACACACAAACTAGGTCTATATGCAGACGATGTTATTGTTGCCATGACAAACCCCCTCCAATCTCTACCGGCCCTGCATGACCTACTAATGCTCTTTGGTCATATATCCCTTTATAAAGTAAATTGCACTAAATCTTCCATGCTTGGAATAGGCCTAGACCAAACCACAAAAAACTGTCTCTCACGCATGTCGCCTTTCCCCTGGGCTCCATCTCACACCATTTCCTATTTAGGAATACAACTGACTACCCCTTCTAACAACATCCTTCGAATAAACTATGAAGCCTTGCTCAGCAAAGTACAAAAAATCAGCTCCTCCCTACGCTCAACCAGAGCTTCCTGGGCTGGAAAAATCGCACTGACAAAAATGTTCCTAATGCCTCACATATTGTACTTTCTCCGCACACTTCCTCTACCTATATTATCCACTCAATTGTCTACGCTACAAAAAGGCCTTAATACTTTCATATGGGATAACAAACACCCCAGAATAAAGAATTCCACTATGTGCACAGCAACATCTAACGCGGGATTAGGTGTACCAGATGTTAAAAAGTACTACAAAGCCACACTCCTTAGTCAAACTAAACACTGGTGGTCGCTATCAGGATGCCCATTATGGGTCCACATCGAAGAGTCTTCCCTAGAATTTCCCACCAGACCGCTTCTTGCTGCAATCTGGCTTCAATACAACCCACACCATTCCTTTCTTGACTCAGTAAATGCCACAATTAAAGTCTGGAAATCTTGTAGCCAACATGCCAGAGGACTCACATCACAGACTCTGAAGTTCCTTCCTCTATCCTATAAAAAGGGGAGGAAAAGAAATTCCAAAAGCAGTTCAAATCAAGGACAATTCGATATGTAACTAAATATCTATTGATTATCCCAAATTATCAAAATTACCTATCTCCAAAGCATGAACTAAAAAAAGGACAGCAGTCCTATAGAACACTGGTGGCCACCGATTCACTCCATACACCTCAGTCACTCATCTACTCACACACATATATTGCCAGATATCTGAGACCCAGGTCTACCATACGTTATAATTTGTATTTTCCCAATGGGGCTAAGGTAATTAATGAGCTACAGTCCCACGGTCAATAGAGAAGGTGCGAGTGCTTATGATTTGACAAAAGTTCCATAGATGTGATAGCTGGGGATGAAATTAGCTCAAAGACAACCAGTTGGACAGCATTAGAGTTGATGATACAGATTGGTGGCAGGAATCAAACAACAGGCTTGCGTCTCGTCAAGGAAACAAACAGTAATGAGCAGTAGTAAGTATACCTCCTATGTATTGGAGTACTGGGCAGCTCACCGTTTGACGTCTTTCATGGATGGATGCAAAGCCTGCAGATAGTCCCGACTACCGCACTAGCTCCATTAGAGGAGTGTTTATTCTAGGTAGTCATATGTTGCTGACAGCAGATTTTACCTTCCGGTCGGAATGTACGGTATGCCTAGAAGTCCAACTCTTCCCGACTTAATGTGTCTGGTAACTGGAAGGAGAGCTCTATCCCTGGAGTAGCTGGATGGTTCACATCAGCAGTTTCAAATCAAGTGGAGTAGTCCAGTACGGTCAGGGGTGGATCATTGTCTGTATGCGGAGCCCGATGTCCCACCAGTGTGTTGGCTAGACGTTTACGCGTTTCACTTGTTACCAAGCTTCGTCAGAGCATGCGCAGTACCTCCGGCTCCGTGCTTGAATACCCGAACAGCTAAGGCTCGATTTGCAATGATTATACGCAACACCTGAGCACTGCAGACTAAGCAAATTCAACATTCACCAATAGTGCAGTCACACAATCATGTACAGATGCGATCCAAGCCCAAGTAAAACACAAATCATAATTACTCAATAATGTATTTATCCATAAAATCCGCAGCTTAGAACTCCCACAGATTTATGTAGAAGGCTAGCACACACATGGGGGCAAAGCAGAGACAAAGATTTGAGTCACTGCAGACAATATGTAGCTCTGATTGGACCTAATGGGGGAAAGGGGAATTTTCAATTCTGTATTTTAGATAAAGCGAGAGCGCTGATGCTACACTACCAGTAGTATACTTGTGTTTAGTAGCTTCCACCTAAGTATGCATCATAAGGAGAGGATGGGGATATCAATAGAAAGTTAAATCCTATTGTAGTCTAAGGTCAATACGTCCCAGTATAATTCCCATCCATATTATTGTTCCAGAAAGGCCGATAGATTGAATTCATTGTTCAATCCAAAGGGCTGCATACTATTCAAATAAAAAATCCACATCTTCTCCTTTTGGTACAATATTCTGTCAAAATCCCCTCGTCTGTGGGGTAGGTTGAGTTTGTAAATACCCTCACACTTGAGGCCCTTCGGTTCACCACCATGTTTCTCAAGGAAATGTAGGGAAAGGGGACAGTCATCCTCCTTATTCAGGATACTTTGGACATGTTCACCAGCTCTGATTCTTAGCTCTCTCTTAGTTTTTCCCACATAAATAAGCCCACAGGGGCAGGTTAACATATAAATTACACGTGCTGTTGTACAGTTTATAAAACTGTTAATTTTAAATTGACTCCTACCATCAGAGCTGGTGAATACGTCTGTTCTGTCCACATACTTGCACACATGACATCTTCCGCAGGAATACATGCCCTTAAGGGGTGGGAGGCTAGTTAACCAGTTCCGCTTTTTGGGTCTCTTATATTCTGAGTGTACTAAGCGGTCCTTTAAATTCATTGCTCTTCGAGCTGTAAGCAACAGTCTGTCACCCACACTATTGCCCAAAAGGGGGGCCTCCGACAGGATATGCCACTGGCGTCCTAACACATTCCTAATTTGGTCCCACTGTGCCCCAAACTTTGTGATGATACTTATAGGGGAATGATTGGGGGTTCTTCATTTTCCCTCAGTGTGGTGGGTCAATAGGGATTGTCTATTTGTGTGTAGAGCTCTTTTCTTAGCCCTCCTAATGCAGGTATGTGAATAGCCCCGGTCACAAAATCTCCCATAGAGATCAAGTACCTCCCTCTGGAAGTCATCCTCCTCTGAGCAATTCCTTCTCGCTCGGAGGAACTGACCTACTGGAATACCCTGTTTTAGAGATCTGGGGTGATGGCTAGAGGCCAATAGCAGTGTGTTGGCTGCCGTGTCTTTTCTGAACGTTTTTTTATGTAATTTGCCTTCTTTAATGTAAATAGAGAGGTCCAGAAAGGAAAGCCTGTTAGAGTCGTATGTGTATGTTAGTCTGATATTTCTGTCGTTGTTGTTCAATTCTTCAATGAAAGATACCAAATCGGCCGATGAACCATCCCAGAGCATGATCACATCGTCGATATACCTTAACCACAACAGACAGTGGCCAAGGTACATCGGTGAGGGATACACGCATTTGAGTTCCCACAGGCCCAGATGCAAACAAGCATAGGAGGGGGCCCATGGGGCACCCATCGAAGTACCCCTAATCTGCCTATAGTATATTTAATTCATTTTGGCTATACCTGCTCTATATTGGATGATCATAGGTGTCCCCTCTGGTGTTCTTTATCCTTCCTCTATCCTCTCTGGAACTTATATGTGCTGATTTATCCACTTCCACATGGTCGACTGCTGGAATATCAACTATTGGTGACTTATACGATAAGGGTGCCTTACGCACATTCCAAAACCTTCACTCGCAGTTCCAGATCCCCAACCGTGAGTTCTACAAATATCTCCGAATACGCCACGCTCTAAGAACAGTCACGTGGTCAGATATCACCCTCACAACTGACATTCTCAGATCTTTTGAAAAAAACTCATACCCCTATAAAGGGATCTCATACGCTTACAAAGCGCTCAATTTCGAACAAAGCTACACCAAACTACCCTCAATGGCCAAATGGGAGCAAATCCTCAACTTCTCTTCTGATCTCAATACTTGGCACTACGCTGCAAAAGCCCCACTTAAATTCTCCAGGTGCCTAACTCACTGGGAAACTGCACAGAAACTCCTACACCATTGGTACCTCACACCAAACAAACTTGCCCGTATCTATCCCACACACTCAGCCACCTGTTGGAGAGGGTGTGGTGCCTTAGGATCCATTATTCACATCTGGTGGTCCTGCCCTTTGATTCTCCATTTTTGGAGCACGGTACAAGCCCTTATTGGAAAAATCACTGGATTCAACAACATGCTCTCTCCGCAACGAGCCTTACTAGGGCTAGATCTTATGGAGTGGCCCACTTCATGTCACTCCATTGTTACGCATATCTTCATTGCAGCACGACTGTTGATAGCACGCAACTGGAAAAGCAATGTTCTTCCTTAACCACCTCAATACAGGGCACTTAAACCCCCTTCCTACCCAGACCAATTTTCAGCTTTCGGTGCTCTCACACTTTGAATGACTATTACTCAGTCATGCAACACTGTACCCAAATGAAATTTGTGTCCTTTTTTTCACACAAATAGAGCTTTCTTTTGGTGGTATTTAATCACTAATGGGTTTTTTATTTTTTGTGCTATAAATAAAAATAGACCGTACATTTTGTGAAAAATTGCCTTTTTCTTTGTTTTTGTCATAAAATTTAGCAAATTAGTAATTTTTCTTCATAAATTTTGGCCACAATTTATACTGCTATATATCTTTGGTAAAAATAACCCAAATTAGTGTATATTATTTGGTCTTTGTGAAAGTTATAGAGTCTACAAACTATGGTGCCAATCACTGAAAATTGAAAACATCTGATCAGGCCTTCAGTACATCAGGTGAATCTCATTTATTGAGGTACTAACAAGTCAGAAAAGTACAAATACCCCCCAAATTACCCCTTTTTAGAAAGTAGACATTCCAAGGTATTAAGTAAGTAGCATGGTTAGTTTTTTTAAGGTGTAATTTTTTCCCACAATTCTTTGCAAAAGGAAGATTTTTTTTTTTTTTTTTTCAAAATTTTCATATTAACTGGTTATTTCTCTCACAGAGCATATGCATACAACAAATTACACCCCAAAATACATTCTGCTACTCTTACCGAGTATGGGGATACCACATGTGTGGGACTTTTACACAGCCTGGCCACATACAAAGGCCCAACATTGAAGTCGCACCATCAGGCGATCTACGAGCATAAATTGCACATCTCATTTCTCAACCACCTATTACACTTTTGAAGGCCCTGGAGCACCAGGACAAAGGAATTGCCCACAAAATGACCCCATTTTGGAAAGCAAACACCCCAACGTATAATCTATGAGGCATAATGAGTTTTTTGAACTGTTATTTTTTTTCCAGAAGTTTTTGGAAAATGTGGAAAAAAAATAAAAATGCATTTTTTTTACACAAAGTTGTCCATTTATAAGATATTTCCAACACATAGCAAATACATAGCAAAAATGACACCCCAAAATACATTCTGCTACTCCTCCTGAGTATGGTGATACCACATGTGTGGGACTTTTACACAGCCTGGCCACATACAAAGGCCCAACATTGAAGTAGCACCATCAGGCGATCTACGAGCATAAATTGCACATCTCATTTCTCAACCACCTATTACAATTTTGAAGGCCCTGGAGCACCAGGACAAAGGAATTGCCCACAAAATGACCCCATTTTGGAAAGCAAACACCTCAACGTATAATCTATGAGGCATAATGAGTCTTTTGAACGGTTATTTTTTTTCCAGAAGTTTTTGGAAAATGTGGAAAAAAAATAAAAACGCATTTTTTTTACACAAAGTTGTCCATTTATAAGATATTTCCAACACATAGCAAATACATAGCAAAAATGACACCCCAAAATACATTCTGCTACCCCTCCTGAGTATGGCGATACCACATGTGTGGGACTTTTACACAGCCTGGCCACATACAAAGGCCCAACATTGAAGTAGCACCATCAGGCGATCTACGAGCATAAATTGCACATCTCATTTCTCAACCACCTATTACACTTTTGAAGGCCCTGGAGCACCAGGACAAAGGAATTGCCCACAAAATGACCCCATTTTGGAAAGCAAACACCCCAACGTATAATCTATGAGGCATAATGAGTCTTTTGAACGGTTATTTTTTTTCCAGAAGTTTTTGGAAAATGTGGAGAAAAAATAAAAACGCATTTTTTTTACACAAAGTTGTCCATTTATAAGATATTTCCAACACATAGCAAATACATAGCAAAAATGACACCCCAAAATACATTCTGCTACTCCTCCTGAGTATGGCGATACCACATGTGTGGGACTTTTACACAGCCTGGCCACATACAAAGGCCCAACATTGAAGTAGCACCATCAGGCGATCTACGAGCATAAATTGCACATCTCATTTCTCAACCACCTATTACACTTTTGAAGGCCCTGGAGCACCAGGACAAAGGAATTGCCCACAAAATGACCCCATTTTGGAAAGCAAACACCCCAACGTATAATCTATGAGGCATAATGAGTCTTTTGAACGGTTATTTTTTTTCCAGAAGTTTTTGGAAAATGTGAAAAAAAAATAAAAACGCATTTTTTTTACACAAAGTTGTCCATTTATAAGATATTTCCAACACATAGCAAATACATAGCAAAAATGACACCCCAAAATACATTCTGCTACTCCTCCTGAGTATGGCGATACCACATGTGTGGGACTTTTACACAGCCTGGCCACATACAAAGGCCCAACATTGAAGTAGCACCATCAGGCGATCTACGAGCATAAATTGCACATCTCATTTCTCAACCACCTATTACACTTTTGAAGGCCCTGGAGCACCAGGACAAAGGAATTGCCCACAAAATGACCCCATTTTGGAAAGCAAACACCCCAACGTATAATCTATGAGGCATAATGAGTCTTTTGAACGGTTATTTTTTTTCCAGAAGTTTTTGGAAAATTTGGAAAAAAAATAAAAACGCATTTTTTTACACAAAGTTGTCCATTTATAAGATATTTCCAACACATAGCAAAAATGACACCCCAAAATACATTCTGCTACTCCCCCTGAGTATGGGGATACCACATGTGTGAGACTTTTACACAGCTTGGCCACATACAGTGGCCCAACATCCAAGTAGCACCATCAGGCGTTCTAGGAGCATACATTACATAGATAATTTCCTGGCAACCTATCATTTTTGAAGGCCCTTCATATTTCTAACACATAGCATGTACATACCAAGAATTACAATCCAAAATAAATTCTATTGCGGAAAGGATAAAAAAAAAGTATTACCTGTGCTTTTAGTAGTGTCCACAGAAGAGAGCACTGGTCCAGGCAGCAGTCAGGGATGTGCTTAGCGACAGCAATAACTATCCAGGCAGCAGGCAGGAATATTGTCTATAGTCGGCACAGCACAGTCCATAGGAATTGTCCAGGCAGAGACAGCCAGCACAGCCATAATATTGGTCCTGGTACACTGTTACCTGCAGACACACATTATTGTACCGCTCTCCAGCCCTTCATAAACATACTGCCTTTTGCTACAGCGAATTATTTGCATAGTCCAGGTAGCAGGCAGATGTGTGGTCTGTTCATGCGGCAGGCAAAGGCATGATGGCAGTAAGTCAGCAGAAGGCTGAGGGCCGCAATTGGGTAAGACCTGTGCACAGGGGCACAGGGGTAGAGGCTTCGACCCACCCAAATCTCTATGAAGCCTCCGGACTCCAGACCCTAATCCGGAAATTACAAAACCGGGAAAAAACAAAAAAAATTGTTATCTCCATCCGGAAAAACTATTCTGGAGCCCCTCACATATGTGAGACCCCTGTGTACTATAGTAGCAGGGCAACAGATCAGCCCAAGCGGTAGGCAAAAGCATAGTCCATAAAACAAGCCAGGGTCAGTTAACGTGCAAGCAGTCCAAGCGGTAGGCAGAAGAGTAGTCACAAAACAGGCCAGGGTCAGTTCACGAGCAAGCAGTCCAAACGGTGGGCAGAGGCATAGTCAAAACAGGCCAGGGTCAGTTCATGTGGAAGTAGTCCAAATGGTAGGCAGAGGCATAGTCAAAAAGCAGGCCAGGGTCAGTTCACATTGAAGGCAGTGGCATGGTTATTTGGGGAAGCATGGAAAATGATCAGCGAAAATGGGGAAAATATGGGCTAATAACTTGGGGATGTATGATACAGTTCGAAGCATTCACCAATGCAAAGGCCAGGTTGAGAGGGACACTGGGGACAATGGTAGCTGGTATCTTTTCGAAAACCTCTTCTGCTGCACACACGACATTTTTTTTGCCGTCTTCGGCCTGCTTCCGATGGTGGAATGTTGTACGGGAAGTGCCATTCATGAAGTCGGCTAACAGCATCAGAACGAGGTAATTCTGGGAGGGGTCTTTGTGGATAGATGAGGGACGTGACTACTTCTTCTATGAATTTTAGGAAGGAGGCGGGGCTTTCTGTGGATTTTGTGTAGATTATGTAGGAATTGTAAATGGCCAAATGGATTAGATATATTGCTACCTTCTTATACCAGAATCGGGACCTCATTATTGACAAATAGGGCTGAATCATTTGGTCATTGAAATCCACCCCCCCCATGTAGAGATTATAGTCTTGGACACATGTCGGTTTTTCAATGGGACCTCGTCTTCGCTGAACTACAACTGCAGTGTCATCATGAATGGTGGACATCATGTGCACATCCCTCTTATCCTTCCACCTCAAGGCCAGCACTTCATTACATCTCAGTGTTGCTCTTTCCCCCTTTTTCAGCCTTTTGTTCACAATGGATTGTGGGAAGCCCTTCCTATTTTTTCTTGAAGTTCCGCAGGCCAGGGTTTTTTCAATATATAGGTGTCTGAAAAGGGGCAGGCTGGTATAAAAGTTGTCCAGGTATATATGATAGCCTTTTTTTAGAAGTGGGTAAGCCAGATCCCATACGATTTTTCCATTTGTGCCCATGTAGGCTGGGCACTCAGGGGGCTGGAGCTGGGAATCTCTTCCCTCATATATGCGG
This sequence comes from Lithobates septentrionalis, assembly GCA_037952835.1. Taxonomy (NCBI): domain Eukaryota; kingdom Metazoa; phylum Chordata; class Amphibia; order Anura; family Ranidae; genus Lithobates; species Lithobates septentrionalis. Next base: position 587,279 of record JBBDGP010002958.1, on the reverse strand, counting down.
AATGCATATAGATATCCCGTGGCTCTCTCACACAGCTTGTAAAATTTGACTCCATATTTGGCCTTTTTGCTAGGAATATACTGTTTTATTCCTAGCCGGCCTGAAAATGGTACCAGGGACTCATCCACACATATATTCTTCTCGGGGACATAAAGTTCTGCAAATCGTTAGGAAAATGAATTTATTAGTGGGCGAATCTTGTATAGCTTATCCGAATTTGGATGATTGTTGGGAGGGCACTGGGTGTTGTCGTTAAAATGAAAGAATCTCATAATCATCTCATATCGGGACCTGCACATAGCGGCAGAATACATGGGCATATGGTGGATGGGGTGGGTGGACCAATAGGTATGTCCTTCATTTTTTTTGTAAGCCCCATATTTAGGGTGAGGCCCAAAAACAATTTGAACTCCTCCATATTCAAATCTCTCCACTCAAACGGACGGGCATAAGATGATTGGGGGTTGCTGGCAATATACTGCTGGGCATACAAATTTGTCTGGTCCACAATGAACTGCAGCAAAGTGTCGGGCAAAAACAGGTGAAAAAAATTGATCTCTGTAAAATTTTGGGTGTTGGCCTGCACACCTGGCTGTGCTGTGAAAGGGGGAATATTTGGTGATCCCGAGTTGGAAGGCAGCCATGTTGGGTTGGCAAGACCATCTGGCATATAGGTAGCGGCCCTGGCTCTTGGGGGGCGTGACACTCCAGTAGTTGGGGGAGTTGAATTTCCTGTGCTGGAACTCGGGTGTGATGTGGCAGCACTGGTACTGGGCATTTGTGCGCGGGGCCCATCTCTGGTGGCAGCACTGGTACTGGGCCTTTGTTCCTGGGGCCTATTGCTGGCGGCAGCACTGGTACTGGGCCTTTCTTCCTGGGGCCTATTTCTGGCGGCAGAGCTGGTACTGGGAATATAATCCCGGTTGCTGGCGGCTTCCTGGGTTCCAGAGTGTCGTGCCCTTTTAGAAGGGACCCATTCTTCATCCGAACCATTGCTACTCTCGATCGGCTCAAATGCCGATTTTGATTCGGAATCAGAATGGGACTCTTATAAGAGCTCCCCGGTGCTCTCATCAGTCATAGAGAGGATCTGGAACGCCTCCTCACTTGTATATCCTCTTTTGGACATGGCTGTGTGGCGGGTAGCTGTGCGACGGGTGACAGATGGGTGGCAGGTGACGGTCACTGATGGGCTGTGCGATGGGTTGCAGGTGACGTTCACTGAGAGGTGATGGTGTGATGGGCGATGGTCACAGATAGTTGACAGGCGACGGTCACTGATGGGTAACAGGTGCACCGCTGATGGTCACTGATGGGTGACAGGGCACAGTCACTGATGGGTGACGGGTGAGAGGGCCCGGTCACTGATGGGTGACAGGCCACGGACGGTGACAGGCGACGGTCACTGATGGGTGATGGGTGCACCGCTAATGGTCACTGGTGGGTGACGGGTGACAGGGCACGGTCACTGGTGGGTGACGGGTGACAGGGCAGGTCACTGATGGGTGATGGGTGACAGGGCAGGTCACTGATGGGTGACGGGTGACAGGGCAGGTCACTGATGGGTGACGGGTGACAGGGCAGGTCACTGATGGGTGACGGGTGACAGGGCACGGTCACTGGTGGGTGACGGGTGACAGGGCAGGTCACTGATGGGTGACGGGTGACAGGGCACGGTCACTGGTGGGTGACAGGGCACCGCTGATGGTCACTAATGGCAGTCTCTATGTGACAGGTGCACTTTTTATGGGGTGACTGTTGGGTGACAGATGACAATTGGGGGGGGGCGATGGGACAGAAGTGGTGTTGGTGCAGACACTACAAATACAAAGATCTGTAACTCACTGCTCCTGGCTCTTCTCTCCTCACACTGGAAACGGTGTGTGAGGAGAGAAGGGCTAGTAACAGCTAGTGACAGCTCTTTGTTTACACTTAGTGATCGGCTGTGAATGGATCACAGCCGATCACATGGTACACAGTACTGGCCAATGGCTGTAAACTATCGTCGGTGACGAGCAGTGTTCCCGGGGAACACGCCGCCACCAACGTGCACGCGCAGCGTGCTCACGATCACGCGCATGCGCCGTGCAATGCGGGATGTACCATTAGTGATCAGCCGTGACTTCATCACGGCCGATCACGTGGTAAACAGCCATGCCCAGTGGCTGTTCACCCCTGTCGGTGACGAGCGGTGTCTCGGTGACACGCCGCCACCGACAGTACAGGGCTGCGCGCTAACGATCGCGCGCATGCCCTGTTTAAACGGTGGACGTCATATGACGCCCACTCAGAACAATAGGCTTACCGTCCGGCCGTCATATGACGGTGGGCGGTAGGCTAGTGGTTAAAGTCAGCAACTACACGACACGCTTGATCAACACTTTCAGTTGGAATTTATGTATGCAAAAGCACACCTCTCCATTTCTAAAATGCTAAAACTTTGGGCCCCCTGGTCCAACTACTCTGCAAACATTATCACCCCCTAGCAGTATTAACTTAGATTACCTAATGTAATATCTTTATACTGTGACTGTAAACATTATATTTCCTGTTCTCTTCATTCTGCCATCAACTCAACTTAACGGTCATTCTACTAAACTCCCTTGTGTTTCCCTCACCCCCCCCCCCCCCTCCCTTCTACTATTGATTCCTCACAAATGAAACATCATTACTTTCCTATTACTTGTTTTAAGTTCACGACTGATTTATCCTGTATCATAGTTACATAGTTACATAGTAGGTGAGGTTGAAAAAAGACACACGTCCATCAAGTCCAACCTATGTGTGTGATTATGTGTCAGTATTACCTTACATATCCCTGTATGTTGCGGTCATTCAGGTGATTATCTAATAGTTTCTTGAAGCTATCAATGCCCCCCGCTGAGACCACCGCCTGTGGAAGGGAATTCCACATCCTTACCGTTCTTACAGTAAAGAACCCTCTACGTAGTTTAAGGTTAAACCTCTTTTCTTCTAATTGTAATGAGTGGCCCCGAGTCTTATTAAACTCTCTTCTGCGAAAAAGTTTTATCCCTATTGTGGGGTCACCAGTACAGTATTTGTAAATTGAAATCATATCCCCTCTCAAGTGTCTCTTCTCCAGAGAGAATAAGTTCAACGCTCGCAACCTTTCCTCATAACTAAGATCCTCCAGACCCTTTATTAGCTTTGTTGCCCTTCTTTGTACTCGCTCCATTTCCAGTACATCCTTCCTGAGGACTGGTGCACAGAACTGGACAGCATACTCCAGGTGCAGCCGGACCAGAGTCTTGTAGAGCGGGAGAATTATCGTTTTATCTCTGGAGTTGATCCCCCTTTTAATACATGCCAATATTCTGTTTGCCTTATTAGCAGCAGCTTGGCATTGCATGCCATTGCTGAGCCTATCATCTACTAGGACCCCCAGGTCCTTTTCCATCCTAGATTCCCCCAGAGGTTCTCCCCCCAGTGTATAGATTGCATTCATATTTTTGCCACCCAAATGCATTATTTTACATTTTTCTACATTGAACCTCATTTGCCATGTAGTTGCCCACCCCATTAATTTGTTCAGGTCTTTTTGCAAGGTTTCCACATCCTGCGGAGAAGTTATTGCCCTGCTTAGCTTAGTATCGTCTGCAAATACAGAGATTGAACTGTTTATCCCATCCTCCAGATCGTTTATAAACAAATTAAATAGGATTGGTCCCAGCACAGAACCCTGGGGAACCCCACTACCCACCCCTGACCATTCTGAGTACTCCCCATTTATCACCACCCTCTGAACACGCCCTTGTAGCCAGTTTTCAATCCAGGTACTCACCCTATGGTCCATGCCAACGGACCCTATTTTGTACAGTAAACGTTTATGGGGAACTGTGTCAAATGCTTTTGCAAAATCCAGATACACCACGTCTACGGGCCTTCCTTTATCTAGATGGCAACTCACCTCCTCATAGAAGGTTAATAGATTGGTTTGGCAAGAACGATTCTTCATGAATCCATGCTGATTACTGCTAATGATATCGTTCTTATTACTAAAATCTTGTATATAGTCCCTTATCATCCCCTCCAAGATTTTACATACTATTGATGTTAGGTTAACTGGTCTGTAATTCCCAGGGTTGTTTTTTGGGCCCTTTTTAAATATTGGTGCTACATTGGCTTTTCTCCAATCAGCTGGTACCATTCCAGTCAATAGACTGTCTGTAAAAATTAGGAACAACGGTCTGGCAATCACCTGACTGAGTTCCCTAAGTACCCTCGGATGCAAGCCATCTGGTCCCGGTGATTTATTAATGTTAAGTTTCTCAAGTCTAATTTTAATTCCGTCCTCTGTTAACCATGGAGGTGCTTCCTGTGTTGTGTCATGAGGATAAACACTGCACTGAAGCCCCCCGATTCACTCGTGAAGACTGAGGAGAAGAATAAATTCAATACCTTTGCCATCTCCCCATCCTTTGTAACCAGATGTCCTTTCTCATTCTTTATGGGGCCAATATGGTCTGTCCTCCCTTTTTTACTGTTCACATACTTAAAGAATTTCTTGGGATTTTTTTGGCTCTCCTCCGCTATGTGTCTTTCATGTTCTATCTTAGCCGTCCTAATTGCACCCTTACATTTATTATTGCATTCTTTATAAAGTCTGAATGCTGAGGATGATCCCTCAACCTTGTAATTTTTGAAGGCCCTCTCCTTTGCTTTTATATGCATTTTTACATTGGAGTTAAGCCATCCAGGATTTTTGTTCGCTCTTTTAAATGTATTACCCAATGGGATACATTGGCTAATGCCCTTATTTAATATGCTCTTAAAGCAAACCCATCTCTCCTCCGTATTCTTTGTTCCTAATATTTTATCCCAATTTATGCCTTTTAGCAAGGTTTGTAGTTTAGGGAAGTTGGCTCTTTTGAAATTCAGTGTCTTTGTATTCCCTTTATGTTTCCTATTTGTGTGATTTATACTGAAACTAATTGACCTGTGATCGCTGTTACCTAAATTGCCCCGTATTTCCACATCTGTGATCAGGTCTGTATTGTTGGTAATCAGTAGATCCAGTAATGTTTTATTTCTAGTTGGTGCGTCTACCATCTGACCCATAAAATTGTCCTGCAAGACATTAAGGAACTGGCAAGCCTTAAATGAATGCGCGGTTCCCTCCGCCCAGTCTATGTCTGGATAATTAAAATCCCCCATTATGATAACACTTCCCATCCTTGCTGCTAATCCAATTTGTGATAGGAGATCCGTCTCCACTTCCTCCTTCAGGTTAGGGGGCCTATAGCATACTCCCAGTATTATTTTCCCCTTAGCTTCATCCCTTTGGAGCTCTACCCATAAGGATTCCACCTCCTCTCTAGCTCCCTCAGTGATGTCATCTCTCACACTCGCTTGTACATTATTCTTGATATATAGGCATACCCCTCCCCCTTTTTTACCCTCTCTATCCTTGCGGTATAGGGTATACCCTTGAATGTTTGCCAGCCAATCATGAGAGCTGTTGAACCAGGTCTCTGAAATTCCCACAAAATCCAAATCCTCCTTGTACAACAGTATCTCTAGTTCACCTATCTTGTCTGCCATGCTCCTGGCATTGGTGAACATGCCACATAGTTTAGACCGGTCGCATATTGTCCTCGTATTGGGTGTTTCAAAATTGCAACTAGGACTTGCTACTATACTCACCTTGTGTTTTTGTGCTTTGGTTAACCTACCACTAATGCCCCCAACACTACCCTCTGGAATATCATCCGCGCTGGCTATCCCTGTCTCTGGACCCTCCCCCCCATCGCCTAGTTTAAAAACCCCTCTAACTTTTTGGCCATCTTCCTTCCCAACAGATCTGCACCCTCCTCATTTAGGTGCAGTCCGTCCCTGCTATAGTACCGGTTACCGACTGAGAAGTCGGCCCAGTCCTCCAGGAACCCAAACCCCTCCTTACTACACCAGCTCTTCAGCCACTTGTTTACTTCCCTAATCTCCCTCTGCCTTTCTGGTGTGGCTCGATGTACCGGTAGTATTCCTGAGAATATTACCTTGGAGGTCTTTTTCCACAATTTAGCACCTAAGTCCCTAAAATCGTTCTTTAGGACACTCCATCTGCCTCTGACTTTGTCATTGGTGCCAACGTGCACCATGACAGCCGGGTCTTCCCCAGCCCCTCCCAGTAATCTGTCCACAAGGTCCGTGATGTGCCGAACCCGAGCGCCCGGTAGACAACATACTGTTTGGCGCTTCAGGTCTTGGTTACAGATTGCCCTCTCTGTCCTTCTAAGAATTGAGTCCCCTACCTCCAGAATCTGTCTTTCCTTTCCCTTTACTGCCCCCCCATTCTCACTGGAGGAGTTCTTCCCCTGGCAGCTAGGAGAGTCCCTCATCTCCAGAAGTGCTGGTCCCTGACTGGTTTCACCAATGACACTCAATGGAGCGTACTTATTGGGATGCTCCAGTCCTGGATCGGCCTCTCTGGCACTTCCCCCTCTACCCCTCCTGACTGTCACCCATCTACTCTTTGCTAGTGCCTGCGCCTCTTTGTCTCCACCCGCCTCTGTGCTGGCCCCTGCCGGCACCTGCCGTGTACATTCCTGGCTCACCTTTAGTATGGAGGGACTTCTCAGTGCTGACAGTTGCTTCCCTAGATTCAGAACCTGGGCTTCCAGGGAAACCATGTGCTTACATTTTGCACAGCAGTATTCACCCTCGATCGGATGATCAAGGAACGCATACATGCGGCAAGATGTACAAAGAGTCGCCTCTCCACACCCGCCGGGCATCGTACCTATTAAATTTAGTGAGGATTTGGGGATTTTACCCTGTCCAAATTACCTAACAGCTAGCTTCCTGGCACTAATACTCAAGACAATACACAGGTACACAACAAGACAATACACAGGTATCGAGTCTCAAATTTCTAAAAACTCATTGCTGTAATCCAGTGGTTCTCAACTCCAGTCCTCAGGACCCCCCAACAGGCCAGGTTTGCAAGATAGCTGAAATACATCACAGGTGATATCACTTGCTGCTCAGTGATTGCAGTATTCTAGTCTGCAACTCCCCAAGGTAATACTTAAAATCTGGCCTGTTGGTGGGTCCCGAGGACTGGAGTTGAGAACCACTGCTGTAATCCAATTGTTGCATTAATTTTGTAATCTGAATTTCTTTGAATAAAATGTGAAGTTAAAAAAAAATAAAGGTGTTATACTTTTATATTTTGCCCGCTAGATGGCGACATTCACATAGCGTGTAGTTTTAAATATGGCGCCGCGGAGTTCGGAGGGACTCGGCGGAGCTGAACGAGCGCTGCCGAAATCACAGTGACTGGGCGGAGCCGAGATACACATAGTCGAGTGTTCTCGGCTCTTTCTGGGGCCACTCTCAGTCACGCCCAGTCCCGCCATTGGACCTGTGTTATGTCCATCATAGGGCGGGACTGGGCGGGACTGTGAGCGGCGCCGGAAAGAGCCGAGTACACTCGACTATGTGTATCTCGGCGGCGTTCGTTCAGCTCCGCCGAGTCCCTCCGAACTCTGCGGCGCCATATTTAAAACTACCGTACATGCTATGTGTATGCCGGCGGCGATCTGTCCAAGCATGGACACTGGGGGCAAGGCTGCACTGACCACTGGGGCAAAGCTGCACTGACCACTGGGGCAAAGCTGCACTGACAAGGCTGCACTGGGGCAAAGCTGCACTGACAAGGCTGCACTGGGGCAAAGCTGCACTGACAAGGCTGCACTGACAAGGCTGCACTGGGGCAAAGCTGCACTGACAAGACTGCACTGGGGCAAAGCTGCACTGACAAGGCTGCAATGGACACTGGGGCAAGGCTGCACTAACACTGAAAAGGCTGCAATGACACTAACAAGGCTGCAGATGGACACGATAAGGCTGCATTGATGGGAATTTTAATGTAAGTTTTTTTTCCTTAAACTTCCCTCCTAAAAGTTTTTTTCCCTCAAAATTCTCTCCTAAACTTGGGGTGCGTGTCAAACGCCTGCGCGTGTTATACGCCGATAAATACAGTATATTATATCTTTTTCAAAATTGTTTGTATTTTTTTGTTTATAGCGCAAAAAATAAAAACCGCAGAGGTGATCAAATACCACCAAAAGAAAGCTCTATTTCTGGGAAAAAAAGGACATCAATTTTGTATGTGTACAACATCGCACAACCACGCAATTGTCACGCAATTGTGAAGCAGCGCCGTATCTCAAAAAATGGCCTGGTCAGGAAGTGGGTAAATACTTCCGGTCTGTAAGTGGTTAACCACTAGCGAACTGCTCGCCTGCAATGCAGGCAAATCGATGTAGCCCGTACGTGGCTGCCTGCTTCCAGGTTTAGTCTTTAGTAAAAAGCAGCACACATTACAAATTGGTAGGCACACATTTAACCCCTTGATTGCTCTAGATGTTAACCTCTTCCCAGCCAGTGTCATTAGTACAGTGACAGTGTATATATTATTACTGTTTTAGAGTCACTGGTGATATAAGTGGCAGTTAGTCAGTTCCCACTAGCGTCAGTTAGTGTAAGATTGTCTGCTGCACTATTGCAGTCCCATTATAAGTCACTAAGGGGCTGATTTACGAAGCATTTGCGCCATCACTTACGGTGCACGCCGATGCGCAAATGACATTTTCGTATTTACAAAGCATTTGCGCCGGTAACACAGCGCGATCCCCCATTTACTATTCTCTTCCTGGCGCATGGGAAGAGGTGATCTGTACGCCACTATAGACCTGGTGCACAGCATGTTTAACTTCAAATTTAAACAAGCTGGAATTGCCAATAATATGGGGGTGATGTGGGGAAGTTTTGTACTAACTGGCCAAGTCACAAATATGGCCAATATAGAAAGAGAAAGTGACTTTCTCGGAAAAAGCCGGCAGCGCCGGCAAATACATTTAAACTGCGGGAGGTGAATTTATACACTGCGCATGCTCAAAGGGCATTTGCGCTTGTTCAAATACTTTAGTTCAGTGCGCCGGCAAAACACGTTTTAACCTTTTTTCGGCCGCCAGCGGGGGTTAAAACCGCACCACTAGCGGCCGAATACCGCAGCAAAAACGACGGTAAAGCGGTGCTAAAAATAGCGCCGTTTTAACACCGATGCCCCCACCGCCCCAGTGTGAAAGGGGCCTAAATAAGGACAAGTGCGTTCCATTGCATTTGTGATGTGTTTTACAACTTTTCAGTTCAGTCCAGTGCAGAAAAAATGCAGCATGTTCTACTTTTTTTCTGGAACTGGAACGCACTGGAACGGCAAGCACTGGTGTGAACTATGCCATTGCACACCATATAACTGAATTTCCATGCATTTTTGATGCATAAAATATGCACTGGACTGCATTGGTGTGAACTGGCCCTTAAGCATTTGGCATATTTAAAGGCATTTCTCCTTGTTTCGTTTTTGGGGTTGTCCAATTGGTGACAATGATATATGTCCCTTAGGGTGAGACCTGGGCCCCATACTCATTTTAAGGCCAATAACTAGAAGATAAGCCAGCCAAGTGGGGACTAGTAAAATTGCCAAGTCAGTTCCCTTAGACTGCAATGGTATTTGTTGTGTAACTTTTGCACATGTTAGGCTCTATAGTTGCCCCCCTGGACTGGGGGGTGTTTTGTCCCATCTGTAATTTTGGTGCATGCTGGATGATGTGCTTAATTTTGGACAGTGGGTGGCTTATTTTGTGCTAGCTGCATTTGGGTTGTTCTGAGCATGCTCAGGGTTTTTTTTTTGGTGGTGCTTTTTGTGTGTGAACAGCACTTGGATGTTTCTGGGCATGCTCAGAGTGTGTTTTTTGGGTTAGTAATTTAAGGACTTCCTTAACAGGTGTACTCACTTTGAAGTTCAGTCTCTACATTGGGTGAACTTGCATTTCCTGACAGACTCCATGGCAGCAACGTGTGGGTTAAGTCCCGCCTCTACTACCCTATAGGACACTACTCCCATAAATCTTTGCTCCCTGCCCCCGGCCGTGTTCTTTTTTTGTCCTCCTCGCAAGACCTAGTGTTGGTCTTCCTACCTGAAGATATTTATCCCCACGATCAAGGTCGGCCGAGCTGCGACTTGGAATAGGAGAGTCGCATTACTCCGCTAAGCCCTAGCTATTAGCAGGGTATGGAGTGGGGCGTTGGAAGAGGCGCAGGAAGAAGCCGTTTCCCTGGCCACTGGCAGGCAAGGCCGCGCATGGGTCGGATAGCCAGCTATTAGCAGGTGACCCCTTATTGCCCCTGGAAAGTCCGGTGCTTACCTTCGGCCCTGATGATCGTGGCGGGAGTGGTGAGATGTTCCTTGTTATCATGGCAGCATTTTCTGTTTAATGCTTTTGTTGTTTGTTTTCTCCCTTTCCTTCCCCTTGTGTGTCCTTCTCCTTCGTTTCCTATTAGCTGTTTGGGTGCAGGCATGGCGGCTGGTTCTTCCTGCATTCCAGCCGCCGTTTTTTACTTTCACTTTGAGTTCGGCCGTACTGCGCATGTCATGGACGGCACGAAACCGAGGCTTGGTTTTCGCGCATGCGTGATAGCGGCAAATCGCCGCTAATCGCGCATGCGCACTGGCGTTCGCTCGTGACGGGCGGTGACGTCACTGGGGCGCCCCATTTAAACAGGGAAAATAGCCTGCAGACTCTGGGAATGCCTGCAGGCTGTTTTAGGGTCTTCCCCATGCTCCAGTGAGTGAGCTACTGGTAAGTAGCTCTATATACAGGAGGGCAGACGCTCCCTGGCTTCATGGCTGAGTTAATTTTCTTTTTTATAATAACTTTGCAGTCGGATGGATATTTCCGGAGACATGCATTCCCCACCGCCTGCCTGTGGCCAGCCTCCTCTCATAAGGTACAGGGGCAGGTTCCATCACCGAGGGTCCGTTGGGCGGGTGGGGGTTATTTCCACAGGTGATTGTTTTTCTAACTGCTCTGTTTTCTGTGATTCTCTGTCTTTTGCTTTAGCCCTTCCAGGTCAGAACAGCGTCGCAGCTCGCATAAAGGAAGTGATTCGTCTAAATCGCATCACCGGCAATCCTCTTCCAAATCTAAGCATTACGGCTCCTCCTCAAAATCAGGACACCGTAGCGAGGAGCGCTCGCACTCCTCAGTGGCTCACTCCAGCCACTCATCCAGTGTCTGCTGGGGATGCAGAATGCAAGTATCTGTGGGAAAATCGCTGTGCGATCCCTGCTTCGCCAAAGCTTCCAAGGAAAGAGGTGATTCGGACCAACAACTTAAATCCCTAGTTGAGAGGGTTGTTAAGGAATCACTTAAAGGTATTGAGGCAGTCCGGCCCGTTACCCCTCAGGCAGAGCCATCATGTTCCCCAGTGAGGGAAACTCATTTGCAGGACACCTGGGAGTCCTCTGTACCTAGCCACCCTTCAGTTGTCATCTCTGACAGTGACTCGGATGAAGATAATACCTGTGTGGGTTTTGACTTCGCTCTGCTACCTCCCTTGGTCAAGGCTATTAGAGAAACTTTAAATTGGGAGGATCCGGTGGCTGTTCCTCCCAAACAGAGAAAATTCTTTAAACAGCTAAAGAAGGAACGGGTTAACTTTCCATTCTTTTCTGAATTGGGCGAGATCATCACAGATGAATGGAGCAAGGTGGAGAAGAAAAACTCCATGCTTACTAAAGTTTCAAAGCTTTATCCCTTTAGGGAGGAAGAAGTGAAGCATTTGGAATCAGCTCCATTGGTGGATGCAGCCGTGATGAGGCTGGTTAAACATGTGACACTACCCTTGGAGGACGCAGTGTCCTTTAAAGACGTTCTGGACAGACGGATTGATGCTGATCTGAGGAGAGTGTACCTTACAGCGGGCATGGCTTGCAAACCAGCCTTAGCTTTGGCAGCCCTGTCCAAAGCTATGGAAGTGTGGACGGATAATGTTCAGGATACGCTAAGGAATATCTCAGATGACACGGCGAAGAACTCACCTATTCAAGAATTGAGGCTAGCATCAGCCTTTCTGGGGGAGGCCTCGATTGATATCATTCGTCTTGCAGCCCGAGTAATGCTCTCGTCGGTCACCGCCAAGCAGGCTCTTTGGCTCCATCCCTGGCTGGCTGACCCAGCCTCTAAACAGGTATGGTGCCGAATTCCCTATGGGGGGTCTTCTCTTTTCGGCAACAAATTAGATGAGGCCATTACGCGGGCTACTGGCGGGAAGTCGGGGTTCCTACCTCAGGACAGGCGTCTGCAAGGCCAAAGAAGATCCTTCCCGAAGAGGCAATATCAAGACCGATCCAGAGAGGCTCGTACTTACAAGCCAGGCCGGGAATTCTCCAGGTCCTGGAAGTCAAAGCAATCGTCCTTTAAGAAGGCTGCAGGTAGTGAGTCGAAAGGGGAGAGGCAACCTTCCAAATCTTTTTGAGATTGGGCCCGCTCAGACAGGCCGTGTGGGGGCCCGTCTTTTCCACTTTCGGCATGTCTGGGCGGCTTCGATTCACGACTTCTGGACAATCAAGACAATCTCCTCCGGTCATGCTTGGACCTTCCACGACTCAGGTGGGTGCCCACTTCTCTTCCGGCATCAGAAGAAAAAAGGACAATACTTTTAGCCTACATAGAATCTTTGTTGGCTCAAGGCGCTGTCAGCCCAGTTCCAGTCAGCCAGCGAGGCATGGGAATGTATTCCCCCCTCTTTCTGATTCAGAAGAAGAGTGGGGCCTGGAGGCCTGTCATAGACCTAACCCATCTAAATCGCTTCATCAAAAAGGAGAGGTTCAAAATGGAAACATTCTCCACAATTCAACAGTCGGTGCAACCAGGGGACTGGATGGTGTCCATAGACCTCAAGGACGCCTATTTTCATGTCCCCATCGCAGAAAACTTTCAACAGTTTCTCCGCTTCTCCGTGGGCAAGCTTCACTTACAATTTACATGCCTTCCCTTCGGGCTATCAACTTCTCCTCGTGTTTTCTCAAAAGTGCTGTTGGCAGTAGTAGCTCTCCTGAGAACCAGGGGGATTCGTCTACATCACTACCTAGACGATCTGCTTCTCTTGGCGCAGGACAGGGTGCAACTCATAGCACACAGAGGGCAAGTGATTTCCACGTTACAGGAATTCAGATGGATTCTGAACCAGGAGAAGAGTCAGTTAGACCCATCTCAGTCTCTGGTGTTTTTAGGAGCCCTCTTCAACACGGTCAGAGGCACCATTTCGTTACCAGAAGAGAATATCTCGACAATCAGAAACAGGATCCACCCGGCTCTTTCTATTCCTCATCTTCATGCTCTGCAATGCCTGAGAATCATTGGCACTATGGTGGCGGCGATTCCGATGGTGAGATGGGCCCAATGGAGAATGAGGCCTTTTCAGAAGGGTTTCCTTCACCAGTGGAAGGGCAACAAGGCCCAGCTGATTTGGATTACTGCGTCCATGAGAAACTCTCTCCTGTGGTGGCTCCAGCGGGAGAACCTCTCCAACTGCCATTCCGTCCTACCCATTTCTTGGGTAACTATAACAACGGATGCCAGCAACAGGGGCTGGGGTGCCCACTGTCTTGCAGAAGTAGCTCAGGGCACTTGGGAATTTCCCTCCAGAAGGATAGTGTCAAACATCCTGGAGTTGAGAGCAGCCTTCCAGGCACTTCTGGCGTTTCGGCATTTCATTCAGGGCACCTCGGTCCTACTCAGATTGGACAATACCACAGCAGTGGCATACATAAGAAGGCAAGGGGGGACTCAAAGTCTTTCCTTATTGCAAGAGGTAGAGCCAATTATGTCCTGGGCCCAGAAAAACCTGAAGGATCTGACAGCGACATATGTGCCAGGGGTTCAGAACGTTCAGGCAGACTTCCTTTCTCGGAGGCTCCTAGACAACAACGAGTGGTCTCTCCACGAAGAGGTATTCAAGTGGATTCTATCGTTGGGGTTCTCTCCGGAAGTTGACCTGTTCGCCTCCCCCTGCAACAAGAAAATGGCAAGACACTATTCGAGGTACAGGGACCCTCAAGCGTATGGGGTGGACGCCCTGACGGAGAAATGGTGGTTCAACAGAGCCTATGCCTTTCCCCCAACTCCGATCATTCTTCAATTCCTGAAGAAACTCAGGGCAGAAACAGCAGAAGTGTTAGCGATAATTCCTTACTGGCCCAACAGGCCTTGGTTTCCTCTCCTAACACTCCTCAGTGTCCGAGATCCGATTCCTCTACCATCCAGACCAGACCTTCTGTCTCAGGGATCGAGACTACACCCTTGCCCGGATCACCTGCGCCTAAGGGCTTGGCTTTTGAAAGGGGAAGGTTGGAGGCGCTAGGCTGCCCGGATGAGGTAATTCCGACTCTCCTTAGTGCGAGAAGGAGTAGTCCCAACCCAGTATTTGAGAGGATTTGGTCGAAATTTATCAGCCATATGTCTTCCAGGTCCAACTCCTGTAATAATCTGGCGATTCAGGACGTTCTAAGTTTTCTGCAGACGGGTCTGGATATCTCACTGTCCGTCAGTTCTCTTCGTGTCCAGGTTTCCGCAATCTCAGCCTTCTCCGGAGTCGCATGGGCCAAGCACCCTCTGGTCCAACAGTTTTTTAAAGGAGCAGTCAGGCTTAGGCCACAGAGGAAACCCAGATTCCCCAAATGGGATCTTCCGTTAGTTCTAGATTTCTTTTCACAACTTAGTAATTCACTCTCAGTCAGAGAATTAACCCTCAAGACTTCATTCCTGATAGCCATAACTTCGGCGAAGAGGGTCTCGGAAATTCAATCTCTGGGGTCCAAGGAACCGTTCATCACCTTTTTCCCGGACAGATTGGTCCTAATACCAATGCTTGGGACAAATCCCAAAGTTACCTCGGTCTTTCACGAGAACCAGGATATCACACTCCCTACCTTCAATTCTGCTGGAAGTCCAGATCCACACCCTCTTGATGTGGGAGCTACTCTCAAACAATACCTGGAAGTTACGGCCTCTTTTCGTCAATCTGACTCCCTCTTTTGTTCTATTCCATGGGAAAAACAGGGGCTCTAGGGCTTCTGTCAGATCCATCGCGGCTTGGGTGTTTCAAGCCATCCAATGGGCTTACAGAGAGAAGGGCTTGGCTCCTCCTGAGGCGGTTACAGCGCACTCTACTAGAAGTCTTTCAACGTCCTGGGCGGCCTCACGTCATGTTGCACCTAAAGTGATCTGCAGAGCAGCTTCTTGGTCTTCGATTCATACCTTCATGACCCATTATTGTGTTGAACCAGCAACCTTATCTTCTGTTAATTTTGGTTTGAAAGTGCTGTCGGCCGACAGTGTTAAATAAATCTTCTGTTCAGCATTTAGCCCACCCGGGTGTGTACGGCGAGTTATTTCCCACACGTTGCTGCCATGGAGTCTGTCAGGAAAACGGAAAATTCCTATCATAATACTCACCGTAATTTTCCTTTCCTGATGGACTCCATGGCAGCAGGAGTTCCCTCCCGAATGGCTGAAGTAGGCTAGTTACCGAACACGGCCGGGGGCAGGGAGCAAAGATTTATGGGAGTAGTGTCCTATAGGGTAGTAGAGGCGGGACTTAACCCACGCGTTGCTGCCATGGAGTCCATCAGGAAAGGAAAATTACGGTAAGTATTATGATAGGAATTTTCCATTTTTGTGTGTTTAATGGACTGTCCATGTGTTTGCAATTGCCTCATTAGCACACAAACCTATGTTATATAAAGCTTGCAGATAGCATTCTTTACTTTGCCCTGAAAAGAGCCAAGTGTGTGTGTCAAGCAAGAGAGTACATTTGGGTGTCCTTATCGAGTTTCTAACACATGTATTTTCTATTTGTATTTTGTTTGTTATGTTGTAGCGAAACAGATGTGTTTTTATGCAATTTATTTGTTACTTTGGTTTGCTGTTTTTTTTTTTTTTTTTTGGGGTGGTGGTTATTTTACCATGAAATCTTTTTTATGTTGGCAATTTTTGTTGTTTTTACGTTGTTCACTTTAATTTAACTGTCTGTGCTGCCTTATTTTTAAAATTCTTTCAAGATGTTGTGCCTAATGTTGTTTTAATCCTTAAAAGATGTCCATTTGTGGGTGCACTCCTTTTAACTCCTGTTAATTTACACTGCAAAAGGGTCAAACCTCAAACATATTCTGTTAGTGTCTCAAATTAACATACATGTGTGTATTTTGCTTTCCTTGCTTCTTTTCCAAGTCCTCTGTTTTTTTTTTTTTTTTTTTTGGACCAATAAAATTGTTTCAAATTCTTTGTGTGTTCTTTTCATGCATCAGATTTCCCAGCTGCAGCTTAACTAGGCTGATTGGCATGTCTTGGACAAATCCCTTTTTCATCTTTTTTATTTTTAAGTTACTTTCCTGGTGCCTTCATGGTAGCACATGCATGGATTGTGCGTATGCTGCCATGGATAGTGACCAGGAAAGTAACATTTCAGAGTGGTAAGTATTCAATTTTCTTTTTGAGCAGTGGTTTTCAGCCTCAGTCCTCAAGTACCCCCCTGACAGGACATGTTTAGGAAATTTTATCTTCTCTAAAATAGCTGTCCAAAATACAAAGCCATTGACTTTGATTTAAAGCACCTGTGCAAGATGAAGGAAAACCTGCAAACATGGCCTGTTGGGGGGCGGGGGGGGGGTACTGGAGGACAGGGTGGAGAAGCACTGATTTATAGCACTGAACTAAAATCAAGCTGAAGCCAATCCTTTTCCAATTGTGGACATTTGAGGGAAATCAAGATTTTTTTTTTTTTTAAAGGTTGGGCTTTGTCCCTTTTCTTAAAATTGGCTTCACTTCCTGCCAGCCAAACAGGAAGTGAGAGTAAAAGCCTAATTTTTCCTTGGGGACACACAGGTCAATCTAACTAGTGCCCCCCATTATGCAAATTGCACTCTAGCACTTTGTTGTGTACACCCCAAATTATTAGGTATTTTGGGGTTTATTAAAGGCAAATCCTTTCTGCAATACAAGTGTAGTTGATGAAAATCAGATGGGAAGCACTTGTGATTTTATCATCCAATCATGTAGAGGCAAAGATGCTGTTTTTTCTTTTCCTTGCATGTCCCCCTTGGATCTCCAGCAAAGTAGTGCAAAGTGGATTTACCTTTTAGTAAATAAACCAGAAGATACATAATAATTTGGGATGTATATGGCAAAAAGCTAGAGTGCTATTTCCCGAATGGGGAAACTATTTAGATTGACCTGTGTGTTCCCAAGGACATACATTGGTAGGGTTTTACCCTCACTTCCTGTTTGGCTATGTGACAGGAAGTGAATAATTTTGAAGGAGAAATTGGCAACATTTGAGAGGTGTCTTCACCCTATCAGGGGTGTAGACATCCCCCGAAACTTCTAAAACCCTCTGTAGTCTATCCCCAAGCAAAAATAAGAAAGGATTTTAATGAGTTTAACTTTGCAAAGACACATTCCTAAGTTCAATTGTGATGCATGTTACTGGCCCATTTAGACCTTTAATAGAAAGTCATCAGTTGCCTTTGACTCTAAACATTATTTTTGGCCAGTCCTAGAAATCTGCATCTGTTTTTCCATTAACCACTTGGTGTCTGTGCAATAGCCAAACGACGGCCACAATGTGGACCTGAATTTCTGGGAGGCTGTCATAGGATGGGCTCCCCGTGTGCTCCCTGCAGGGCGCACTGAGTCACTGAGACTCGGGTGATCACAGATCCGAGTAAGGGGCGGATCCCGGCCACGTACCACGTGATTAGCTGTCAGCCAATGACGGCTGATTACATGATGTAAACTAAAGCTCAGTAATTGTTTATTTTTTCTCCTCACGCTGACAGCATGAGTATAAAAATAAAAGCTGATCACCGGCTTAGGTGCAAGGGACATTGGTCCCGAAGAGGCAATTCTGCCATATCTGTGCCCACCAGTACCACCTGCCAGTGCCACCTATCAATGCCCACCAGTGGTCCCAAGCAGTGCTGCCTATCAGTGTAACCAATCAGTGCCGCCTCATCAGCGTACATCAATGAAGGAGACAAATTACCTGTTTGCAAAATTTAATATCAAAATATCCAAAAATATACAAAATTATTTTTAAAAAATTGTATTTTCTTTTTTTTTTTTTTTTTTTGAACAAAAGAAAAAAACCACAGAGGTGATCAAATACCACCAAAAGAATGCTCTGTTTGTGGGAACTTAAAAAAAAAAACATTTGGCTAAGTATGACCGCGCAATTGTCATTCAAAGTGCATCAGCGCTGAAATATGGTCTGCACAGCAGGGGGGTTTAAGTGCCCAATAAGCAAGTGGTTAATTTCCATGTCAAATATGGATTTCTGCAATAAAGATGTGTGCCCGCTGTGTATACGGCATGGGCGTAAGCAAGTCGCACACATATGAACGGTACTCATTGTAAATCATGGGATAGAACTTGTGATGCAACTTTTCAGTCCCAAGTGGCCTTAGGCTCTCTTTCCACTACTGCGAGTTGTTGTGCGACTTGACACATGTGAAGTCGCAGGACAAGTCAAAAGACATGTATTTCAATGTTCCCCCGTTCTAATTGGTGCAACAAAAAAAGTTCTTGCACTACTTTGTTCCAACTTCAGTGCGACTTTTTCTCCGATGTTTTGAACTAGTCACATGACAGGGCATTAAGGCTCGGTTTCCACTATCGCAAGCCCAAAGTTGCGTGTTTTTTGAGGTAAGTTTCCCGCAACTTTTTGCCAAAACTTGAAGCAATGCCTGTGTATTTTTGAGGTCTATGGACCTCAAGTCGCATCAAAGTGTGACCAAAGTAGTGCAGGGACTACTTTAAAGTTGCTGCGACTTGAAGTTGCAGACATATGAATGGTACTCATTGTAAATCATGGGGTAGAACTTGTGAGACAACTTTTCAGTCCCTAGTGGCATGACAAGTTGCAATAGTGGA
The DNA here is from genome assembly GCA_037952835.1 of Lithobates septentrionalis. Lineage (NCBI taxonomy): Eukaryota > Metazoa > Chordata > Amphibia > Anura > Ranidae > Lithobates > Lithobates septentrionalis. Next base: position 568,482 of record JBBDGP010002958.1, on the reverse strand, counting down.
AAACAAGCCGAAAAAGCACATTGTAAATCACGCAATTTTGGGGTTGAAATAGTGGAAAGAGAGCATTAGGCTAAAGCGGGAATGGGAAGATGCACTGTAAGAATTACTTCTAATTGCACTGAATCTAATTTATGGAAGATATAACTGATTGGCCAGTGTATGGTGACCTTTAAAGATATGAAAAGTTGAATTCCTGGTGTTTAAGCCTCATACACACGATGGGACTTTGTACAAACTTTCCTGTGGATTTTTGTACAAAGGGCGTTGGCCTTAGGGTTCTTTCATACGGACGTGTCCGTGTACGGAGCCCACTCTGCTCAGCGGGGGATGGCTCCGTGGATCCCTGCTGAGCAGGCAGATGACAGGTCTGTCTCTGCACATTGTGCAGGGACAGACCTGTCAGAGTGCCGCTCTCCTCTATGGGGGATCGGATGATGACGGACCGTAGAGTCCATCGTCACCCGATCCGCAGACGGATGGAAAAATAGGTGTTTCCTCCGTTACACTTTTTCGGATTGGAGTGGGTCGGATGTCAGCGGACATGTCACCACTGACATCCGACCCTCCATACAGGTCTATGGAATGTCCGTCCAGGTCTGCGGCGGACCTGAAAGGTCCGTCCGTGTGAAAGAGGCCTTAGGCCCCTTTCACACGGGGCGGTGCGGGCATCAGCGGTAAAACGGCGCTATTTTTAGCGGTGCTTTACCAGCGGTATTTGGCCGCTAGCGGTTTTAACCCCCGCTAGCAGCCGGAAAGGGGTTTATATAAATCCGCCCACAAAACGCCACCGCAGCTGCGTTTTGCCGGCGGTATATTTCAATGGGCAGGAGCGGTTTATATGGGGCTCCAAAGGTGCTGCTAGCAGGCCTTTTTTTTAGGCCCTTTTCACACTGGGGTGTTTTTAGGTGCTACAGCGCTAAAAATAGCATCTGAAAAATGCCCTAAAGAAGCGGCTCCATTCACTCCAGTGAGGGCTTTCACACTGGAGCGGTGCGCTGGCAGGGCGTCACAAAAAGTCCTGCCAGCAGCTTCTTTGGAGCGGTGAACTCACTGGTCCTCCCCATTGAAATCAATGGAGCAGCGCTGTGATACTGCTGGCAAAATGCCGCTCCAGCAGCATTTTGTGGGTGTATTTAACCCATTTTCCAGCGCTAGCAGGGGGGTTAAAACCGCTCTGCTAGCAGCCGAATAATGCCGCTAAAATGACAGTAAAGCAGTGCTAAAAAAAAGGCACCGCTTTACCGCAGATGCCCCCACGCCCCAGTGTGAAAAGGGCCTTACTGTCCTGCTAGTGCACCGCTCCAGTATGAAAGCCCGATTCACACTGGAGGGAATGGAGCCACTTCTTAAGACCTTTTTTCCAGGCGCTTAGGCCCCTTTCACACAGACGGACGGATAGAATGGTGCTTTTAGCTGCGGATTTTCTAGTTTTCTACCGCAACTAAAAGCACACAATGCTTTCCTATGGCCCCATTTGCACACTATGTTTAGCTGCGATTTAGTTACATGCGGTTCTGTGTGGATAGAAAAAATTGAATTGACTGTGTCCAGGAGCGATTTAGCGCAACTATCTGCACATAACCGCAGGTAATCGCAGTGCACTGTGTCAGCTGCGGATAACAGCACCAAGCTGCTTCATGGGGAAAGGAAAAATGAGCGACAAGCACGGGGAGCCGACTTGAATCCCTGCCAATGCCCAGCACCAAGGGCGTCGCTAGGGGGTGGCTATTGGGGCTATAGCCCCGAATCTGGGGCCCATAGCCCCGATTCTCTTGCTGCAGGGTCGCTGCCTAACCAGTGGGTCGTGGCTGTGGTGGGTGGGCGGGCGGGCTGCATGAGAGAGGCAGATGAGGAGAGAAGCGAGCGGGCAGGTGAGCAGAGATGACATCATCTCTCTCTGCCTGCTCCACATCACCGCTTTTCCTCCCTCACAGCTGGGCCTCTTCAATGTGGGAGCGAGGTGCAGTGGGGAGTGAAGAGGTGACATCATCGCTCACTTCCCGCAACACATCAGTGCTCTTCAGCCCTCACAGTGCTGGCCTCATCAATGTTGGTGGTGCGACAGGGAGCAGTGAGATGACATAATCTCACCCGCCACGCATCACAGCTCTCCTGCCCCCACTGAATGGACCAGTGCTGTCAGCCTGCCACCAATGCAGCGACAATGCACATTTGGTGGCACTGGCTGGCATGGCAAGTGACAATCCACATCAGTTAGCAAGTGACAACCCACATCTGGTGCCTGGCAATGTGGCAAGTGACAATCCACAACAGGTGGCAGGTGACGTGGCAAGTGACAATCTGCAAATTGTGGCAGGTGATGTGGTAAGTGACAATCTGCAAATTGTGGCAGGTGATGTGGCAAGTGACAATCTGCATCGGGTGGCAGGTGACGTGGCAAGTGACAATCTGCAAATTGTGGCAGGTGATGTGGCAATCTGCAAATGGTGGCAGGTGACGTGTCAAGTGACAATCAGCATCAGGTGCCAGGTGACAATCCACATCTAGTGGCAGGTGATGGGGGCAAGTAACACGCTGCATCTGGTGACAGGCGACGGTGGCAAGTGACACGCTGCATCTGGTGGCAGGAGATGGGGCAAGTGACACGCCCAGGGCTCCCACTGATTATGCATTATGGTGAGTTGAATTTCATTTTATATTACAATGCAATAATAGAAATGCACTTCAATCACCCTGGAAAAATTGCTTAGCACCCCTCCCCCAGGCTTGCAAAAAGTTTGGTGAACGCTGCTGTGGGCTCTAGCCCCAGATCTTTTGCAGACCTAACAACGCCCCTGCCCAGCACTGTTTGGTATGAATCTTGAAGGGGGACTCCATGCTAAATTTAAAAAAAAAAACGGCATGGGTTCCCCCTCCGGGTGCATGCCAGGCCCTGCGGCCCCTCCCACCCCAAAGCACCCTGTCCCCATGTTGATGAGGACAAGGGCCTCTTCCCGACAACCCTGGCCGTTGGTTGTCGGGGTCTGTGGGCGGGGGGCTTATCGGAATCCGGGAGCCTCCTTTAGTAAGGGGGCCCCCAGATCCCAGCCCCCCACCCTATGTGAATGAGTATGGGGTACATGGTACCCCTACCCATTCACCTAGGGAAAAAGTGTTAATAAAAAAACACACTGCACAGGTTTTTGAAGTAATTTATTAGACAGCTTCGGGGGTCTTCTTCCGGCTTCGGGGGTCTTCTTCCGGCTTCGGGGGTCTTCTTCCGGCTTCGGGGGTCTTCTTCCGACTTCGGGGTCTTCTTATGACTTCATGGTCTTCTTCCAACTTCGGGGGTTTCTCCGGTTCTTCTCCGCTGTCTCTGGCCTTTTGTCACATTGTTCGACCTGTTCTCCGTGCTCTCCGGGTCTTCTGCTGGGCTCCTCCGCTATCTTCTGCTCTTTTGCCGCTCTTTTGCTGGAGGGAGCCCAGACTTCTGCCTTCTGCTTTCTGCCTTCTTGTCTTCTGCCCTCTTCTCTTCTTTCGATGTTGACACAACACTCTCTCCGGCTGGAATGCTCTCTGTGTGCTCTGCTATGGCTTATATAGGCGGTGACCCCGCCCCCTTATGCCATCACAGTCCCTGGACATGCTGGGACTGTGACGTTTTAGGGGGCGTGGTCACCGGGTGATGTTGACCTCACCCCCTAAAACGTCACAGTCCCAGCATGCCCAGGGACTGTGACGGCATAAGGGGGCGGGGTCACCGCCTATATAAGCCATAGCAGAGCGCACAGAGAGCATTCCAGCCGAAGAGAGCGTCGTGTCAACATCGGAAGGAGAGAAGAGGGCAGAAGACAAGAAGGCAGAAGTCCGGGCTCCCCCTAGCAAAAGAGCGGCAAAAGAGCAGAAGATAGCAGAGGAGCCCGGCAGAAGACCCGGAGAGTGCGGAGAACAGGTCGAACAACGTGAGAAAAGGCCGGAGACAGCGGAGAAGAACCGGAGAGACCCCCGAAGTCGGAAGAAGACTCCAAAGTCGGAAGAAGACCCCCGAAGCTGGAAGAAGACCCCCGGAGCTGTCTAATAAATTACTTTAAAAACCCGTGCAGTGTGTTTTTTTAATTAGCACTTTTTCCCTAGGTGAATGTGTAGGGGTACCATGTACCCCATACTCATTCACATAGGGTGGGGGGCCGGGATCTGGGGGCCCCTTATTAAAGGGGGCTCCCAGATTCCGATAAGCCCCCCGCTCGCAGACCCTGACAACCAACGGCCAGGGTTGTCGGGAAGAGGCCCTTGTCCTCATCAAGATGGGGACAAGGTGCTTTGGGGTGGGGGGGCCACAGGGTGCCCCCTCCCCCAATGCACCCACCCCCCATGTTGAGGGCATGCGGCCTGGTGCGGTTCAGGAGGGGGGGCGCTCGCTCGTCCCCACCCCCTTTCCTGACCGGCCGGGGTGCGTGCTCGGATAAGGGTTTGGTATGGATTTGGGGGGACCCCATGCCGTTTTTTTCAGCGTAGGGGGTTCCCCTTAATATCCATACCAGACCGAAGGGCCTGGCATGCACCCGAAGGGGGAACCCATGCCGGTTTTTCTCGTGCTGCTTTAATAGGAAGATAAATTTTTCCTATTGCAGCGAGCGCGAGACGTACCTTGCCGAGAACCAGCGTGATCCTATCGCGCTGGAAACATTCTCGCGTGCAGGTACTCCTGTGTGTGCGCTGGTTCACACGCTAGATTAAGGATATATCCAGCGCACCAATTAAGGTCTGAACCAGCGCAGTGCATTCATCTTAGTAAATGACCCCCATTGTGTGTTCCCGGAGGAGGAAGTGATGTGAGGTCTGGTCTGAGGAAATCTCAGAGCTCACCAAGAAAAGAGAAGTGGCACAGATATGTGATGACTACCGCTGGAGTGTAATTTTGAACAAGGAGAGTTATATCCCAGTTTACTGCATCTACTATTCGGTCTGCTGCCACTGAGTGTATGAAGATTGATGGGCTTCCTTCTTACCTGAGTTTACTTTATATATGCTGATGTGACCTTTGTGATGAGGGTCCACTACATGGGGTAAGCGGCTATACTGTTGGGTGCTGGTGACGGGTCTTTCTAGATTGAACTAGCATTGAACATTTGTTCCTGGATTGTCCTTTTTGGATTTGTCAGGGCTGGGCTCAGCCCTTCCTTCTCTGAGCTGGCCGCTCAGCTGTTGGCTAATGGCCAGCTCCTATCTCTCCACTAGGGATGAGCCGAACACCCCCCGGTTCGGTTCGCACCAGAACCCGCGAACGGACCGCAAGTTCGCACGAACGTTAGAACCCCATTGACGTCTATGGGACTCGAACGTTCGAAATCAAAAGTGCTCATTTTAAAGGCTAATTTGCATGGTATTGTCCTAAAAAGGGTTTGGGGACCCGGGTCCTACCCCAGGGGACATGTATCAATGCAAAAAAAACTTTTAAAAACGGCCGTTTTTTCGGGAGCAGTGATTTTAATGATGCTTAAAGTAAAAAAAAAAAAAGTGAAATATTCCTTTAAATATCGTACCTGGGGGGTGTCTATAGTATGCCTGTAAAGTGACGCGTGTTTCCCATGTTTAGAACAGTCCCTGCACCAAATGTCATTTTTAAAGGAAAAAATCTCATTTAAAACTGCTTGCGGGTTTAATGTCATGTCGGGTCCTGGCAATATGGATGAAAATCAGTGAGACAAACGGCATGGGTACCCCCCAGTCCATTACCAGGCCCTTTGGGTCTTGTATGGATATTAAGGGGAACCCCGCACCCAAATTAAAATAAGGAAAGGTCCCTATATACTCTGAACAGCAGTATACAGGCGGTGCAAACAAGACAGGGACTGTAGGTTTGTTGTTAAGTAGAATCTGTTTGTAATTTTGAACATTTTTAATGTGTTTAGCTCCAGCCAAAAAATCTTTTCTAAGCTTTTTGGAAAACATAGGGAAGGGTTATCACCCCTGTGACATTTGTTTTGCGTCTTTCCTCCTCTTCAGAAGATTTCACCTCACTTTTTTGTCCCAATGAAAAATGTTTTTTGAAAATTTGGGTTTTTTTGTGGAACAAGGATTGGAAAGCATCAGTGGAAAGGAGAAATTGTTTTCCCATATTAACTCTTACATGAGAGAATTTCCCTTCCTATGGGTAGATTTCATCTCACTTCCTGTTGTCTCCTTCCGTTTGCAAGTAGGAGTCGTTTGTAAGTTAGATGTTTGAAAGTAGGGTCCTGCCCTATATACTCAGCAGAAATTTGGGCCTTAGGTGTTGCTGTGGCCAAAACACTGTAAGCCCTCACAGGGCCCTGCTGTGAAATATTAGATCAAGAATTGTAATTACATGCCCCTGTTGAACAGGAGCTGAAAAATTAGGCCTTAGGCACTGGTGCTGGTGCCACAACACTGCAACCCCTCACAGACACTCTAGTTGGAACGCAGGAACGAGCCCTGCTGCAAAGTATTGCATCAAAAATTGTAATTACACGCCCCTGTTAGACAGGGGCAGAAAAATTGGGCCTTAGGCACTGGTGCTGGTGCCACAACACTGCAACCCCTCACAGACACTCTAGTTGGAACGCAGGAACGAGCACTGCTGCAAAGTATTGCATCAAAAATTGTAATTACACGCCCCTGTTAGACAGGGGCAGAAAAATTGGGCCTTAGGCACTGGTGCTGGTGCCACAACACTGCAACCCCTCACAGACACTCTAGTTGGAATGCAGGAACGAGCCCTGCTGCAAAGTATTGCATCAAAAATTGTAATTTCACGCCCCTGTTAGACAGGGGCAGAAAAATTGGGCCTTAGGCACTGGTGCTGGTGCCACAACACTGCAACCCCTCACAGACACTCTAGTTGGAATGCAGGAACGAGCCGTGCTGCAAAGTATTACATCAAAAATTGTAATTACACGCCCCTGTTATACAGGGGCTGAAAAATTGTGCCTTAGGCACTGGTGGTGGCGCCCAGAACCAAAAATGTTCTTACAAGCTATCAGCGTGATGATTGAGGAGGAAGAGGATAATTACTCAGGGATAATCACTCAGCATCAGCATAGGCAGTCTTTGAAGGGATCTGAAAAAAATTATTCAGTTACATCAGCATCAGGTGCTTGGTAGCTGGTGGTGATCCAAGACTGATTCATTTTTATGAAGGTCAGCCGATCGACCGAGTCAGTGGACAGACGCACCCTGTGATCGGTTACCACGCCTCCAGCAGCACTGAATGTACGTTCCGAAAGAACGCTGGATGCAGGACAGGCCAGTAGCTCAATTGCATACTGTGCAAGCTCTGGCCAGTGATCCATCCTCAAGACCCAGTAACCCAGAGGATTTTCGGTGGGAAAGGTGTCCAAGTCTGATCTTGCCCCTAGGTATTCCTGCACCATGTAAAACAGACGCTGGCGATGGTTGCTGGAACCGATCATACCTTGGGGCTGCGGACCAAAAAATTGTCTGAACGCATCGGTCAGACGGCCACCTTCTCCACCGCTCCTTCTTTGACTGACCGAAGCCTCAGCAACACGTTGTCCAGAAACAGGAGTTTGTAACCTCCCAGTCTCTGGGAACGCGTTGCACAGACCTTTCTGCAAGGCCTCCCGAAGATGTTTCATCCTCTGCTCCCTCTGCGATGGCAAGATAAGGTCCGCAACCTTACCCTTGTAACGTGGATCAAGGAGGGTTGCCAGCCAGTATTGGTCCTTCTCCTTGATACCACGAATACGAGGATCCTTACGCAGGCTTTGCAGGATCAGGGAGGCCATGCAGCGTAGGTTTGCTGAGGCATTCGGTCCGGAGTCCTCTGGGTCACTAAGGACAACAACGTCCGCAGCCACCTCCTCCCAGCCACGTACAAGTCCATGTGTTCCTTGGGACTGATCCCTTAAAGACTGCTGATGCTGAGTGCCAGGCTCCACCTCCATACTGACACAATCTTCCTCCTCCTCCTCCTCCTCCTCCTCCTCGTCCTCTTCCTGTGTGATCGGCGGGCACGCAGGAACACTGTCTGGATAAAGGGGGCCTTGAGAGCTAAGGAAGTCCTCCTCTTCCTGCCTCTGTTCTGCCTCAAGTGCCCTGTCCATTATTCCACGCAGCGTGTGCTCCAACAGGTGGACAAGGGGGACAGTGTCACTGATGCATGCACTGTCAGTGCTCACCATCCTCGTGGCCTCCTCGAATGGTGACAGGACAGTGCATGCATCCCTGATCATGGCCCACTGGCGTGGGGAAAAAAAACCAAGGTCCCCTGACCCTGTCCTGGTGCCATAGTCGCACAGGTACTCATTGATGGCCCTCTGCTGCGTGTGCAGCCGCTGCAGCATGGCCAACGTCGAGTTCCACCTGGTGGGCATGTCACAGATTAGGCGGTTCTTGGGTAGGTTAAACTCCTTTTGGAGGTCCGTCAGCCGAGCACTGGCATTATATGACCGGCGGAAATGCACAGAGACTTTCCTGGCCTGCCTCAGGACATCCTGTAAGCCCGGGTACCTGCCCAAGAACCGCTGCACCACCAAGTTAAGGACGTGAGCCAAACAGGGCACATGGGTCAGTTGTCCCTGTCGGAGGGCAGAGAGGAGGTTGGTGCCATTGTCGCAAACCACCATTCCTGCCTTAAGTTGGCGTGGCGTCAACCACCTCTGAACCTGCCCCTGCAGAGCTGACAGAACCTCTGCCCCAGTGTGGCTCCTGTCCCCCAAGCACACCAGCTCAAGCACCGCATGGCATCTTTTGGCCTGCGTACTTGCGTAGCCCCTTGAACGCCTACGGAGCACCGCTGGTTCCGAGGAAGAGGCCATGGAGGAAGAAGAAGAGGAGGGGGTGGAGGAGAGAGGTGTGTCACAATCAGCATTTTGGAGGCGTGGTGGCGGAACAACCTCCAACACTACTGCACCTTGTCCTGCATCCTTCCCAGCTGCCAGCAGAGTCACCCAATGCGCCGTGAAACTTAAGTAACGTCCCTGTCCATGCCTGCTGGACCATGAGTCAGCGGTAATATGCACCTTACCGCTGACCGCCCTGTCCAGCGAGGCATGGACATTGCCTTCCACATGCCGGTAGAGAGCCGGAATCGCCTTCCGTGAGAAAAAGTGGCGTTTGGGTACCTGCCACTGAGGAACCGCACATTCCACAAACTCACGGAAGGGGGCAGAGTCTACCAACTGAAAAGGCAGCAGTTGAAGTGCTAGCAATTTTGCCAAGCTAGCATTCAACCGCTGGGCATGTGGATGGCTGGGAGCAAACTTCTTTCGGCGGTGCAGCAGCTGGGGCAGGGAAATTTGCCTGGTACAATCTGACGTCGGTGTACCAAAAGCAGATTGCCCACAAGTACTTGGCTGTGACACACCTAATTCTACACCTTCATTCCTCTCACTGCAGGTCTCAGAGAGGACTGAAGGTCTAGTGGGGTTGGAAATCTCAGCTGATGAGGAGCAAGGAGAGATCCTCTTTGTTCTTTGGTGTGGGTCTTTCAGATACGCTTGCCAACGAACTGCATGGCAGGTCAACATATGTCTGGTCAAGCATGTGGTACCCAAGCGGGAGATGTTTTGGCCACGCGAGATACGCTTGAGACATATGTTGCAAATAGCAGCGGTGCGATCTGATGCACTCGTCTCAAAAAAGGCCCACACCAAAGAACTTTTTGAATAACGCGCAGAGACTGCAGCGCCCTGCACATGTGGAGCTTTGGGGTGTGATGCAGTCAATGTGCTGCCCTTAGGCTGGCCCCTGGAGGGCATCCTGCCTAGTTGGTGATGTGCCACCTCCTCCTCCTCCTCCTCCTCCTCTCTCCTATCAGGCACCCACGTTGAGTCAGTGACCTCATCATCCCCTCCCTCCTCATCACTGGAGCAAACCTGGCAGTATGCTGCAGCAGGGGGAGCATGACTGCCAGATTGCTGTCCTTCTTGGGCACCCCCTCTGTCCGTGCTCATGTTACTGCCTTCATTGAGCTCAGTATCATCATCAGAGCCTTCCAAACGCTGGGCATCCTCCTGGAGCATGTACCCAACACTGTGGTCAAACAGTTCGAGGGAATCCTCATGAGGACATGGTGGAGCTAGGGAAGGAGTCACTGATGACATTGAGCTGAGGGAAGAGGCCGCTGCTTTGCCAGACAAAGCACCCTGGGCATGGGTGAGAGAGGATGAGGAGGATGAGGACGGCTTGGTCATCCACTCGACCAAGTCTTCCGCATGTTGCGGCTCAACACGGCCAGCTGCCGAAAAAAAGGCCAAGCGTGTCCCATGGCCACGTGCTGATGAGGATGCACCGTCTCCACGACCAGCACTAGACACAGAGCCTGCTTGCCCTCTCTTATTGGCTTGTGACTGTCTGCCTCTCCTTCTTGGCCTTCCAGACATACTAATGGCCTGTAGCTGCACTAAGCTGGGATAGAACACCTGTAATTTTCTTCAGGTAGCTTTATATACTGTAACCAGACAAGCCTGCCTGTCAGTAGGAAGATAACAGGAACGGATCTAGCTGAACACTGTGAGCAGGACGTACTGCACTAAATGTATATAGCAGGAACGGATCTAGCTGAACACTGTGAGCAGGACGCACTGTACTAAATGTAAATAGTCTAGCTGCCTGACCGTGGTACTAATAGGATCAAAAAGAACACCTGTAATTTTCTTAAGGTAGCTTTATATACTGTAACCAGACAAGCCTGCCTGTCAGTAGGAAGATAACAGGAACGGATCTAGCTGAACACTGTGAGCAGGACACACTGTACTAAATGTAAATAGTCTAGCTGCCTGACCGTGGTACTAATAGGATCAAAAAGAACACCTGTAATTTTCTTCAGGTAGCTTTATATACTGTAACCAGACAAGCCTGCCTGTCAGTAGGAAGATAACAGGAACGGATCTAGCTGAACACTGTGAGCAGGACACACTGTACTAAATGTAAATAGTCTAGCTGCCTGACCGTGGTACTAATAGGATCAAAAAGAACACCTGTAATTTTCTTCAGGTAGCTTTATATACTGTAACCAGACAAGCCTGCCTGTCAGTAGGAAGATAACAGGAACGGATCTAGCTGAACACTGTGAGCAGGACGCACTGCACTAAATGTAAATACCAGGAACGGATCTAGCTGAACACTGTGAGCAGGACGCACTGCACTGAATGTAAATAGCAGGAACGGATCTAGCTGAACACTGTGAGCAGGACGCACTGCACTGAATGTAAATAGCAGGAACGGATCTAGCTGAACACTGTGAGCAGGACGCACTGCACTGAATGTAAATAGCAGGAACGGATCTAGCTGAACACTGTGAGCAGGACGCACTGCACTGAATGTAAATAGCAGGAACGGATCTAGCTGAACACTGTGAGCAGGACGTACTGCACTAAATGTATATAGCAGGAACGGATCTAGCTGAACACTGTGAGCAGGACGCACTGCACTGAATGTAAATAGCAGGAACGGATCTAGCTGAACACTGTGAGCAGGACGCACTGCACTGAATGTAAATAGCAGGAACGGATCTAGCTGAACACTGTGAGCAGGACGCACTGCACTGAATGTAAATAGCAGGAACGGATCTAGCTGAACACTGTGAGCAGGACGTACTGCACTAAATGTATATAGCAGGAACGGATCTAGCTGAACACTGTGAGCAGGACGCACTGCACTGAATGTAAATAGCAGGAACGGATCTAGCTGAACACTGTGAGCAGGACGCACTGCACTAAATGTAAATACCAGGAACGGATCTAGCTGAACACTGTGAGCAGGACGCACTGCACTGAATGTAAATAGCAGGAACGGATCTAGCTGAACACTGTGAGCAGGACGCACTGCACTGAATGTAAATAGCAGGAACGGATCTAGCTGAACACTGTGAGCAGGACGCACTGCACTGAATGTAAATAGCAGGAACGGATCTAGCTGAACACTGTGAGCAGGACGCACTGCACTGAATGTAAATAGCAGGAACGGATCTAGCTGAACACTGTGAGCAGGACGTACTGCACTAAATGTATATAGCAGGAACGGATCTAGCTGAACACTGTGAGCAGGACGCACTGCACTGAATGTAAATAGCAGGAACGGATCTAGCTGAACACTGTGAGCAGGACGCACTGCACTAAATGTAAATACCAGGAACGGATCTAGCTGAACACTGTGAGCAGGACGCACTGCACTGAATGTAAATAGCAGGAACGGATCTAGCTGAACACTGTGAGCAGGACGCACTGCACTGAATGTAAATAGCAGGAACGGATCTAGCTGAACACTGTGAGCAGGACGCACTGCACTGAATGTAAATAGCAGGAACGGATCTAGCTGAACACTGTGAGCAGGACGCACTGCACTGAATGTAAATAGCAGGAACGGATCTAGCTGAACACTGTGAGCAGGACACACTGCACTAAATAGTCTAGATAGAAGATAACAGGAACGGATCTAGCTAAACTGAATACAGTGTATATATATATATGCAACACCTGGGATGCATATATATACACAATACACTGTAAGTGCAGCTAACTGACTGACTGTTCTGCCTAATCTATCTAACTCAAATCAAATGACACTGTCTCTCTCTCTCTCTATCTCTCAGCACACCGGAACACACACTACACAGGGCCGCCGTGCAGGCGGCCTTATATAGTGTGGGGTGTGTACTAAATCCCCTGAGCCATAATTGGCCAAAGCCACCCTGGCTTTGGCCAATTACAGCTCTCTCTACTGACGGCGCTGTGATTGGCCAAGCATGCGGGTCATAGTGCATGCTTGGCCAATCATCAGCCAGCAATGCACTGCGATGCCGCAGTGAATTATGGGCCGTGACGCGCCACACGAATTTGGCGCGAACGGCCCATATCGTTCGCAATTCGACGGACGGTCGAACAGCCGATGTTCGAGTCGAACATGGGTTCGACTCGAACACGAAGCTCATCCCTACTCTCCACAGTGACTCACCTGTTGATGATATCCTGTTTGTCAGTCCTGCCTACTTAAGCCGTCCTGTCCAGATGATCTCTGCCTTCGCCTTGGTCACATCTCTAGAGATGCTCTCCTGTGTTCCTGTTAAAGACTTGCTTGGTAGAGATTCCTTCTGGCTCCAGATCCTGCTTGCTGTTCTACTACGCCGTTCTCTGGATCCCTGACATTTTGGCTTGTCTGACTATCCATTCGGGTTCCTTAACTCTGGCTATGTTTTGACTATGTGTACTCTGTTTACCTTTTTTTATTACTATTATTAAACAACTGTACTTCTGTCTCAGTCTGATTCATGGTTTCTGACAGTAGGCGAAGGCCATGAATTCAGAAGATGCTGTCAATCCACTTGTTGAGATGCACGGCTCACCTGGAATCTCCCACTGTGGCTGCTCTAGTACAACTTGTGTTTCAGATTGTCCCTGCTGCTGCTTCACCCTCTGTCCAGGCACCCTCCTCGAGTATTACCTCTATAAGAGGTATGTCTGGTTCTGCTCCACTTCTCCAGGGATTTGGGGGAAATCTAGTCCAATGCAGAGGGTTTCTCAACCAGATAGAGATATACTTTGAGATGCTGCCCCAGGCGTTTCCCACGGACAGAAGCAAAGTAGCTTTTGTGATATCTTTGCTTTCTGAGAGAGCCTTGGCCTGGGCAAACCCTCTATGGGAGACGCAAAAACATGTTGTCTTGAGTTACCCTGAGTTTGTGGCTTCTTTTAAAAGGGTATTTGATGTTCCCACATGCTCCGCTTCTGCTGCCAAGTGCCTCGTGTCCATCAAACAGAGTATGAGAACTTTTGCCAATTACGCCATTGAATTCCGTACTCTGGCAGCAGAGGTTGTGTGAAACAATGAGGCCCTCGTGGCTGCTTTTTCTCATGGTCTCTCGGATACCATCAGGGATGAGATAGCAGCCCGAGATATAGCCACTGAGCTGAAGAAGTTGATCACGCTTGCCATCCTCATTGACTCCAGACTCCAGAGAGAAAGACTCTGTTTTAAGGAACGCTTGTGGAAGCCTCCTGTACATTTGTCTCTGAACTTTGCAGTCCCACCCTGGCCTCCCTCACCTCCCATGCCTTCTGGTACTGAGTCGGTCAGTGAAGATGAACCCATGCACTTGGGCTTCACGTATCTCTTTGCGGATGAGAGAACCCTTAGGAGGAGGGAGTGATTGTGCCTTTATTGTGGCCAGGCAGGTCACTTTTTGAAGTATTGTCCTACCCGTCCAGGAAAGGCCCGAACCTTGAGGTCCTGTCACAGACAGACCTTGGATGACTTTTTTCCGTCCCCAGTTATCCTAAAGGATAAGCCCCTGGTTTCGGTTACCCTTTCTTGGGCTGAGTCGTCCGTCGAGATACAGGCTCTAATCAACTCTGGGGCTGCAGTCCTGTTCATTGATGCTGCCTTTGTATCAAAGCACTCGATTCCGCTGCAGCTGCGTGACACTCCACTTGCCATTGAGGCTCTTGACAGGAGACCTCTACAGCCTGCCCATGTGACTCATGAGACTGTTCCATTGTCCATGGCCATAGGAGCTTTTCACCATGAGATAATCCAATTCCAAGTTATTTCCTCACCTAAGTTTCCGATGGTTATTGGTTATCCTTGGTTACAGAAGCACAACCCCTATTTTGATTGGCTCCATGCTAAGGTTTTCTCCTGGTCGCAACAATGCAGTAAGACATGCTTCCAGAAGGTAGCCAGGGTCCTATGCACCTCTTCACTTTCCTCCCTGCTGGAGGAGAGCCGCGATTTTAGCAATGTCTCTGACAAAGGTCAAGCCGGTAGTTTGCCTCCACACATGATTGCGCAATTGACCTTCAACCTGGTGCCATATCCCCTCATGGCCGGGTTTACCCCTTGTCAGTCTTGGAGGATAAGGCCATGGAGGAGTATGTTGCAGATGCACTTTCTCTAGGTTTCATCCACAAATCCTCGTCTCCTGCTGGTTTCTTCTTTGTGAAGAAGATGAGTGGTGAACTGAGACCTTATATTGATTATAGGGGTCTCAATCGTTTTACAATTAAGAATGCCTATCCGATTCCGTTGATTACAGAGTTATTTAACCGCCTCAAGGGAGAAACGGTTTTCACAAAGCTTGATTTGAGAGGGGCATACAATCTTGTGAGGATTAAGGAGGGCAACGAGTGGAAAACTGTGTTTAATACCAGAACAGGCCATTATGAGTACCTCATAATGCCTTTTGGCCTTTGTAATGCCCCGGCAGTTTTCCAGGAATTTATTAACGATGTCCTCCGAGATTTGTTGCAGTTATGTGTGGTGGTTTATCTCAACGATATCCTCATATTTTCCAAGTCCCTGGAGAGCCACTACACAGACGTCTGTCATGTGCTTCAGAAATTAAGAGAGAACAATCTCTATTGTAAATTGGAGAAGTGCGAGTTCCATCGTGAACAGGTTAAATTCCTGGGTTATGTAATTTCCACTGCTGGTTTTTTGATGGACCCGGAGAAACTTTCAGCAGTCCTACAGTGACCCCGACTCGTGGGTTTACGTCCTCTGCAGCGGTTTCTTGGCTTTGCCAACTATTATCGGAGGTTTATTCATAACTTCTCGTCTCTCTGGTCAAGCCCCAGACTAATATGCCCAGAAAGGATGGTAACCCAGAGAGTTGGTCTCCGGAGTCCATTAAGGCCTTTGAGAGTCTCATGGCTGCCTTTGTTTCTGCTCCTGTGTTGGCACATCCTGATCCTACGTTACCTTTTATCCTTGAGGTTGATGCTTCTGAGACTGGAGTTGGTGCCCTTCTGTCTCAACCTTCTTACCTCTGAGAGTGCTATGCATCCTTGTGGCTACTTTTCCAAGAAATTGTCACCTTCAGAGTGCAATTACGAGATTGGTGACAGAGAGCTGTTAGCGATCATTTTAGCCCTGAAAGAATGGAGACATCTCCTCAAAGGTACTACTGTGCCGGTTCTCATTCTTACTGACCATAAGAATCTCACATTCTTGTCTGAGGCTAAACGCCTCTCTCCCAGAAGGACGTGATGGGCTCTTTTCCTCTCTAGTTTGAATTACATTGTCTCATTCTTACCCGGTACTAGGAATGCAAGGGCTGACTCACAACTTACAACAATTTTCCTCCACTTCCAAGATGGAGTCGTTTCCGGTTCCTGTGATTCCTCCTGATCGTATTCTAGCTAGGGTTCGCACCAGTCTCACTTCTCCTTTGGGTTACAAAATTCTTGCTGCTCAGTTCCATGCTCCACCTGAGAAACCTTGTGACCGTTGCTTTGTCCCAGAGAGTCTCCGTACTGCCATGCTCCAGACTTACCATTCTCCCAAGGCTGCTGGCCACCCTGGGAATAATCAACTCTTTTGGCCCAATTCCCTACAATTCTGGTGGTCTAGTCTACATGCTGATGTAACCACCATAATAGCTGCCTGTTCTGTGTGTGCTCAGAGTAAGACTCCACAACACCTTCCAGTGGGCCTCCTACAATCCATACCCAATGGAGAGAGGCCCTGAACCCACCTCTCTATGGATTTCATTATGGAGTTACCCAACTTCCAGAGCAACAGAGTTATCCTTATTGTGGTTGACCGGTTCTCAAAAATGTCTCATTGTATTCCACTTAAGAAGTTGTCCACTTCTAAGGAACTGGCTTCCATTTTTGCTCGGGAGATCTTTCGCTTACATGGGCTACCCAAAGTGATTGTCTCGGACAGGGTTAGTCAGTTTGTGTCCCGGTTCTGGCGAGCCTTTTGTGCACAGTTGGGAATTCAGCTTGCGTTCTCCTCTGCGTATCACCCGCAGTCTAATTGGGCTGCTGAATGAGCCAATCAGTCCTTGGAGCAATTCCTACGTTGCTATATTTCTGACCATCATAACAACTGGTCAGACCTCTTACCATGGGCGGAGTTCGCTCACAATAGTGCCTTGAATTCTCCTTCCCGATTGCCCCCGTTTATGGCGAACTATGGTTTCCAACCTTCCATGTTGCCTGACTCATTTGTTCCACAGAGTATTCCTGCGTTAGAGGAGAATCTCCGTGGTGTTCGTTCCACTGGGGCACAAGTTCAGGAGGCTTTGCGACATGCTAATGATAGGTACAGACTCCATGCTGACCGCAGACCCCTGCCTGCGCCTTCCTACCAGGTTTGGGACAGCGTCTGGCTGTCATCTCGCAACCTCCGACTTCGTGTTCCCTCTCTGAAGTTTGCACCTCAGGTTATTGGGCCTTTCCGTATTCTTCGCAGGATTAATATTACATAGTTACATAATAGGTGAGGTTGAAAAAAGACACAAGTCCATCAAGTCCAACCTATGTGTGATTATGTGTCAGTATTAAATTGTATATCCCTGTATGTTGCGGTCATTCAGGTGCTTATCTAGGAGTTTCTTGAAGCTATTGATGCACCACCGCCTGTGGAAGGGAATTCCACATCCTTGCAGCTCTTACAGTAAAGAACCCTCTACGTAGTTTAAGGTTAAACCTCTTTTCTTCTAATTTTAACGAGTGGCTACGAGTCTTGTTAAACACTCTTCTGCAAAAAAGTTTCATTTCCATTGTGGAGTCACCAGTACGGTATTTGTATATTGAAATCATATCCCCTCTCAAGCATCTCTTCTCCAGAGAGAAAAGTTCAGTGCTCGCAACCTTTCCTCATAACTAAGTTCCTCCAGACCCTTTATTAGCTTTGTTGCCCTTCTTTGTACTCGCTAAATTTCCAGTACATCCTTCCTGGGGACTGGTGCCCAGAACTGGACAGCATACTCTAGGTGCGGCTGGACTAGAGTCTTGTAGAGTGGGAGAATTATCGTTTTATCGCTGGAGTTGATCCCCTTTTTTTAATACATGCCAATATTATGTTTGCTTTGTTAGCAGCAGCTTGGCATTGCATGCCATTGCTGAGCTTATCATCTACTAGGACCCCAGGTCCTTTTCCATCCTAGATTCCCCCAGAGGTTCTCCCCCCAGTGTATAGATTGCATTCATATTTTTGCCACCCAAATGCATTATTTTACATTTTTTCTACATTGAACCTCATTTGCCATGTAGTTGCCCACCCCATTTATTTTTTTCAGATCTTTTTGCAAGGTTTCCACATCCTGCGGAGAAATTATTGCCCTGCTTAGCTTAGTATCATCTGCAAATACAGAGATTAAACTGTTTATCCCATCCTCCAAGTCGTTTATGAACAAATTAAATAGGATTTGTCCCAGCACAGAACCCTGGGGAACCCCACTACCCACCCATGACCATTCCGAGTACTCCCCATTTATCACCACTCTCTGAACTCGCCCTTGTAGCCAGTTTTCAATCCATGTACTCACCCTATGGTCCATGCCAACGGACCTTATTTTGTACAGTAAACGTTTATGGGGAACTGTGTCAAATGCTTTTGCAAAATCCAGATACAACACGTCTACGGGCCTTCCTTTATCTAGATGGCAACTCACCTCTTCATAGAAGGTTAGTAAATTGTTTTGGCAAGAACGATTCTTCATGAATCCATGCTGATTACTGCTAATGATACCATTCTCATTACTAAAATCTTGTATATAGTCCCTTATCATCCCATCCAAGAGTTTACATACTAATAATGTTAGGCTAACTGGTCTGTAATTCCCAGGGATGTATTTTGATGAGCTTCGAGTTCGACTCAAACTCATGTTCGACTCGAACATCGGCTGTTGGACAGTTCGCCGAACAGCGAACAATTTGGGGTGTTCGCGGCAAATACGAAAGCCACGGAACACCCTTTAAAAGTCTATGGGAGAAATCAAAAGTGCTAATTTTAAAGGCTTATATGCATGGTATTGTCATAAAAAGTGTTTGGGGACCCGGGTCCTGCCCCAGGGGACATGTATCAATGCAAAAAAAAGTTTTAAAAATGGTTGTTTTTTCGGGAGCAGTGATTTTAATAATGCTTAAAGTGAAACAATAAAAGTGTAATATTCCTTAAAAAATACCTGGGGGGTGTCTATAGTATGCCTGTAAAGGGGCGCATGTTTCCCGTGTTTAGAACAGTCTGACAGCAAAATTACATTTCAAGGGAAAAAAAGTCATTTAAAACTACTCGCGGCTATTAATGAATTGCCGGTCCGACAATATACATAAGAGTTCATTGATAAAAACTGCATGGGATTTCCCCACAGGGGAACCCCGAACCAAAATTTAAAAAAAAACTGGCTTGGGGGTCCCCCTAAATTCCATACCAGGCCCTTCTGGTCTGGTATGGATATTCAGGGGAAACCCACGCCAAAATAAAAAAAAAAATGACGTAGGGGTCACCCTCAAAATTCATACCAGACCCTTCAGATGTGGTATAGATTTTAATGGAAACCCCGCGCCAAAATTAAAAAAAAATTGGCATGGGAGGGATGAGAGAGCGCCCCCCCTCCTGAACCATACCAGGCCACATGCCCTCAACATTGGGAGGGTGCTTTGGGGTAGCGCCCCCCCAAAGCACCTTGTCCCCATGTTGATGAGGACAAGGGCCTCATCCCCACAACCCTTGCCCGGTGGTTGTGGGGGTCTGTGGGCGGGGGTTCTTATCGGAATCTGGAAGCCCCTTTTAACAAGGGGACCCCCAGATCCCGCCCCCCTTGTGTGAAATGGTAAAGGGTTCCAAAAGTACCCCTACCATTTCACAAAAAACTGTCAAAAATGACAAGAGACAGTTTTTGACAATTCTTTTATTTAAATGCTTCTTCTTTCCATCTTTCTTCTATCTTCTTTCTTCAGTTTCTTCCTCCATCTTCTTCTTCCTCCGATCCTCTGCTTCTTTCTCCGGTGTTATCGTCCGGCATCTACCTCCGCGGCGTCTTCTTCTCTTCATCTTCTTCTCTTCATCTTCTTTTTGGGCCGTTCAGCATCCATGATGGGAGGCTCCCGCTGTGTGACGCTTCTCGTCTTCTGACGGTTCTTAAATATTGAAGGGTGGGGCCACACGGTGACCCCGCCCCCTCTGACGCATGGGGACTTGACGGGGACTTCCCTGTGGCATTCCCCGTGACGTCAGAGGGGGGCGGGGTCACCCGTTACGTAAAACTTAAAAAGCATAAAAAAGCCGGCATAAAATTACGAACACCCGTGCAAAAGATATATGCTGTCCAATTCTGCCAACTTTCAAAATAGGACCCCCCACCAATATTAGACATTCAGGGTTAGCTAACGCTTCTTTGTTCAACCCCCCTGGTGGCCTACCAGCCTCCATTAACCACTTGAGCTCCGGAAGAATTTACCCCCTTCCTGACCAGAGCACTTTTTACAATTTGGCACTGCGTCGCTTTAACTGCTAATTGCGCGGTCATGCAATGCTGTACCCAAACGAAATTTGCATCCTTTTCTTCCCACAAATAGAGATTTCTTTTGATGGTATTTGATCACCTCTGCCGTTTTTATTTTTTTGTGCTATAAACGGAAAAAGACCGAAAATTTTGAAAAAAAATGATATTTTCTACTTTTTGTTATAAAAAAAATCCAATAAACTCAATTTTAGTCATACATTTAGGCCAAAATGTATTCTGCCACATATCTTTGGTAAAAAAAATGTCAATAAGCGTATATTTATTGGTTTGCGCAAAAGTTATAGCGTCTACAAACTAGAGTACATTTTCTGGAATTTACACAGCTTTTAGTTTATGACTGCCTATGTCATTCCATGAGGTGCTAAAATGGCAGGGCAGTACAACCCCCCCCCCAAATGACCCCATTTTGGAAAGAAGACACCCCAAGGAAATTGCTGAGGCACATGTTGAACCCATTGAATATTTATTTTTTTGTCCCAAGTGATTGAATAATGACAAAAAAAAAAAATACAAAAAGTTGTCACTAAATGATATATTGCTCACACAGGCCATGGGCATATGTGGAATTGCACCCCAAAATACATTCAGCTGCTTCTCCTGAGTATGGGGATACCACATGTGTGGGACTTTTTGGGAGCCTAGCCGCGTACGGGGCCCCGAAAACCAAGCACCGCCTTCAGGATTTCAAAGGGCATAAATTTTTGATTTCACTCCTCACTACCTATTACAGTTTTGAAGGCCATAAAATGCCCATACGGCACAAAACCCCCCCAAATGACCCCATTTTGGAAAGTAGACACCCCAAGCTATTTGCTGAGAGGCATGTTGAGTTCATGGAATATTTTTTTTTTTTACACAATTTGCGGGAATGTGACAATTTTTTTTTTTTTTGCACAAAGTTGTCACTAAATGATATATTGCTCACACAGGCCATGGGCATATGTGGAATTGCACCCCAAAATACATTCTGCTGATTCTCCTGGGTACGGGGATACCACATGTGTGGGACTTTTAGGGAGCCTAGCCGCGTACGGGGCCCCGAAAACCAAGCACCGCCTTCAGGATTTCTAAGGGCGGAAAGTTGTGATTTCACTCCTCACTACCTATCACAGTTTTGAAGGCCATAAAATGCCCAGATGGCACAAAACTCCCCCAAATGACCCCATTTTGGAAAGTAGACACCCCAAGCTATTTGCTGAGAGGCATGTTGAGTCCATGGAATATTTTATATTTTGACACAAGTAGCGGGAAAGTGACAATTTTTTTTTTTTTTTTTGCACAAAGTTGTCACAAAATGATATATTGCTCAAACATGCCATGGGCATATGTGGAATTACACCCAAAAATACATTCTGCTGCTTCTCCTGAGTACGGGGATACCACATGAGTGGCACTTTTTGGGAGCCTAGCTTCATATGGGGCCCCGAAATCCAATCACCGCCTTCAGGATTTCTAAGAGCGTTAATTTTTGATTTCACTCTTCACTACCCATCACAGTTTCAAAGGCCATAAAATGCCAAGATAGCACAAAACCCCCCAAAATGACCCCATTTTGGAAAGTAGACACCCCAAGCTATTTGCTGAGAGGCATGGTGAGTATTTTGCAGCTCTCATTTGTTTTTGAAAATGAAGAAAGACAAGAAAAACGTTTTTTTTTTTTCTTTTTTCAATTTTCAAAAGTTTGTGACAAAAAGTGAGGTCTGCAAAATACTCACTATACCTCTCAGCAAATAGCTTTGGGTGTCTATTTTCCAAAATGGGGTCATTTGGGGGGGGGGGGGTTGTGCCATCTGGGCATTCCATGGCCTCCGAAACTGTGATAGGCAGTGAAGACTGAAATCAAAAATTTACGCCCTTAGAAAGCCTGAAGGCGGTGCTTGGTTTTCGGGGTCCCGTACGCGGCTAGGCTCCCAAAAAGTCTCACACATGTGGTATCCCCGTACTCAGGAGAAGCAACAGAATGTATTTTGGGGTGTAATTTCACATATTCCCATGGCATGTTTGAGCAATATATCATTTAGTGACAACTTTGTGCAAAAAAAAAGAAAAAATTGTCTTTTTCCCGCAACTTGTGTCACAATATAAAATATTCCATGGACTCGACATGCCTCTCAGCAAATAGCTTGGGGTGTCTACTTTCCAAAATGGGGTCATTTGGGGGGGTTTGAACTGTCCTGGCATTTTATGCACAACATTTAGAAGCTTATGTCACACATTACCCACTCTTCTAACCACTTGAAGACAAAGCCCTTTCTGACACTTTTTGTTTACATGAAAAAATTATTTTTTTTTGCAAGAAAATTACTTTGAACCCCCAAACATTATATATTTTTTTAAAGCAAATGCCCTACAGATTAAAATGGTGGGTGTTTCATTTTTTTTTTTCACACAGTATTTGCGCAGCGATTTTTCAAACGCATTTTTTGGGGAAAAAACACACTTTTTTAAATTTTAATGCACTAAAACACACTATATTCCCAAAATGTTTGATGAAATAAAAAAGATGATCTTAGGCCGAGTACATGGATACCAAACATGACATGCTTTAAAATTGCGCACAAACGTGCAGTGGCGACAAACTAAATACATTTTTAAAAGCCTTTAAAAGCCTTTACAGGTTACCACTTTAGATTTACAGAGGAGGTCTACTGCTAAAATTACTGCCCTCGATCTGACCTTCGCGGTGATAACTCACATGCATGGTGCAATTGCTGTTTACATTTGACGCCAGACCGACGCTTGCGTTCGCCTTTGTGCAAGAGCAGGGGGGGACAGGGGTGGTTTTTTTTTTGTTTTTTTTTCTTTATTATTTTTTGCTTTTTTATCTTATTTTTAAACTGTTCCTTTCATTTTTATTTTTTTTTAATAATTTTTATTGTTATCTCAGGGAATGTAAATATCCCCTATGATAGCAATAGGTAGTGACAGGCACTCTTTTTTGAAAAAATTGGGGTCTATTAGACCCTAGATCTCTCCTCTGCCCTCAAAGCATCTGACCACACCAAGATCGGTGTGATAAAATGCTTTCCCAATTTCCCAATGGTGCTGTTCACATCCGGCGAAATCTAAGTCATGAAATGCTCGTAGCTTCCCTAGAGATGTTTGGAGCCATTCTGGTCTCTGATTAGCTCTATGGTCAGTTGGCTGAATCACCGGCTGCATTCTCAGATTCCCTGTTGGGACAGGAGAGCCAGAGAAAAACATGGAAGACGGTGTGGGGGGGAGCATTCCCTCCCACTGCTTGTAAAAGCAGTCTAGAGGCTAATTAGGTGCTAGGATTGCTTTTACATGAAAGCCGACCGCTGGCTGAAAAGAATGATACCAAGATGATACCTAAACCTGCAGGCATCATTCTGTTATAACCACTCAAAGTCCAGCAACTTACCAGTACGTTGCTGGTCCTTGTTGGGCATACATTGTAAACTTTTTTTCAGGCAGCCTGTGGGCTGAACGAAAAAGATATATTGATCGGTGGGTATGCCCACCATTAGAATACCTCCCTTCATCCACCCACTTCTAATGATGGGCATACATGCACCGTTTATATATGCCGAAGCATAGGGGCATCCTCCCGCAAAAGGCAGGAGCAAATCGCTCCTCCACCCACTGCTGCCCCCACGCTTCGGCATATATGCTGAAGTATGTAACTATGGAGGTGAAATCACCTCTGACAGCGCTGGAGTCACGGCTTTATGTATCGTGGGAGCAAACGCTGTTGCTGTCAAGATAAATAAATCCGCTCTGCAGCTGAATGGCGTACCTGAAAACAAAAAAGTGGTTAACAATAAAAAAACAAAGTATAAAAAAATTGCATACCTATAAAGCAAACATGATAAAAACATAACAATAAAACATTGCAGTATAGAATGCAGAACAATAGAGAGAGAATAGAGAGAGAACAATAAAACAACAACTATTTTTTATTTTTTTGTTTTTTTATTTTATATATTTTTTTGTTTTTTTCTTTTTTTTTACTTTTTTTTGTTTTTTTGTTTTTTTTACACTTTTTTTGTAACTTTAACTTTTTTAACTGGTACCAGGTTTGGGTCTCTCAAAATGCGACAGCATCTTGGGAGACCCTGTGAAAGTGTTTCCTAGTCTGTGCAGTGCTGTACCCTACGCTAATACTCCACTAGTGTATGGTAGCGTTCAAAACATTCACCAATGCAAAGACCAGGATTGCCAGGACAGAGGGGACAATAATACCGGGTGTCACGCCTAAATCCGCGCTTGCTGCAGACACGACATCTTTTTTGGGGGGTTCGTTGGGTAGGGGTACTCGGGAGGGCATAAAGAAAATGCCTCTCATGCAGCCGTCTTACTGCATTTGGTTGGGGAAGGTGAGGTGGAGCACCGTCTGGAAACAGAAGGGCTCTGACGATCTCTTCCTGGAATTTAACCACTTCAAAACCAGCCTCGTTTTGGATTTTAGGTGTTTAAGAGTTTAAAACAGGTTTTTTTGCTAGAAAATTACTTAGAACCCCCAAACATTATATATTGTTTTTTTTCTAACACCCTAGAGAATAAAATAGCGGTCATTGCAATACTTTTTTTTGCACCGTATTTGCGCAGCGGTCTTCTAAGCGCACTTTTTTTGGAAAAAATTCACTTTTTTGAAAAAAAAAATAAGACAACAGTAAAGTTAGCCCAATTTTTTTTTATATTGTGAAATATAATGTTACGCCAAGTAAATTGATACCCATTATGTCACGCTTTAAAATTGCGCCCGCTCGTGGAATGGCGTCAAACTTTTACCCTTAAAAATCTCCATAGGCGACGTTTAAAAAATTCTACAGATTGCAGGTTTTGCGTTACAGAGGAGGTCTAGGGCTAGAATTATTGCTCTCACTCTACCGGTCGCGGCGATACCTCACATGTGTGGTTTGACCACCGTTTTCATATGCGGGCGCTACTCACGTATGCGTTCGCTTCTGCGCGCGAGCTCGTCGGGACAGGGCGCTTTAAAATTTTTTTTTTTTTTTTTAATTATTTATTTTACTTTATTTTATTTATTTTTTCACTGTTTTTTAAAAAAAAAAAATTGGATCACTTTTATTCCTATTACAAGGAATGTAAACATCCCTTGTAATAGAAAAAAGCATGACAGGTCCTCTTAAATATGAGATCTGGGGTCAAAAAGTCCTCAGATCTCATATTTAGACTATAATGCAAAAAAAAAAAAAAAAAAGTCGTTTAAAAAAATGACACAAAATAAATTGTGCCTTTAAGAGAAGTGGGCGGAGCCGTCGTAATGACGTCGCTCCGGCCGTCACATGGTATAGAGACGGGTGGGGGCCATCTTGGCCTCACTCGTCTCAGTACCTCAGCTGTGAAAGGACCCGATCGCCTCCGCCGTTACCGACGGCTCCGGTAAGCGGCGGGAGGGGGGGTGGCACCTCTCCCGCCGCCGATAACGGTGATCTCGCGGCGAACCCGCCGCATAGACCACCGTTATCGTGTGCAGAATCGCCGGCCCTAAAGATGGATACCTCGGTTGTGGCAGCAGCTGCTGCCGTTACCGAGATATCCATCTTTAAAAAACAGGACGTCAATATACAGTGGGCGGTCGGGAGGTGGTTAAGGAAGGATCCAGTCTGTCCTGAAGCTCTGTATAGCACATGAAATAAATAAACAGACACTTTTTTGTACCAGCGTCTGGCCTTACGGGCAATTAGGTACGGCGCCAACAACTGGTCGTTGAGGTCCACCCCTCCCATATTAAGGTTATATTCGTGGACACAGAGGGGTTTCTCCACAACACCAGTCGCCGTAGGAATTTGGACCGTCGTGTCTGCATGAAGGGAGGTAAGAACGAAAACATTCTTATTGTCCCTCCACTTCATAGCAAGCAAGTTATTACACTTCAAGCAGGCTCTCTCCCCCAGCCTAAGACGGGAATCTACAAGCCGCTGGGGAAAGCCCCGGCGATTAGATCGCACGGTGCCACATGCTCCAATCTGATGATCAAACAAGTGACTAAAAAGTGGCACGCTCGTGTAATAATTGTCCACGTACAAGTGGTACCCCTTTCCGAATAAGGGTGACACCAAGTCCCACACTATCTTGCCAGCGCTTCCTATGTAGTCAGGGCAGTTTGTCGGCTCTACATGACTATCTCTTCCCTCGTAAACCATAAAACTACATGTATAGCCTGTGGCCCTGTCACAGAGCTTATACATCTTGACCCCGTATCTGGCTCGCTTGCTGGGAAGGTACTGTTTGAATGACAAGCGGCCAGAAAACCTTATCAGGGACTCATCAATGCAGACAACTTGATGGGGGGTAAACAAGTCTGCAAAACGTTGGTTGAAGAGGTTTACGAGGGGCCGAATTTTGTAGAGCCGATCGTATCCAGGGTCTCCACGAGGACGACAGAGTTCATTGTCGTTGAAGTGCATGAACCGCAAAATCTGCTCGTATCGTGTCCTGGCCATGGAAGCAGAGAACAAGGGCGAATGGTAAATTGGGTCAGTGGACCAATATGACCGCAACTCACTCTTTTTATTCAAGTCCATGAGGAGGGAAAGGCCCAGAAAGATCTTAAATTCGGAAACCATAATTGGTTTCCAATCTCTGGCAAGGGTGGACTGGGGAATAGTGGCGATGTGTTGACCAGTGTACAAATTGCTTTGGTCCACAATAGATCTATAGAGATCTTCGGTGAAAAACAGCGAATAAAAATCCAGTGGCATAAAGTCAACTGTTTCCACCTGAATTCCGGGTTGGCCAGTGAAAGGGGGAAGTACGGGTGCTGCAGAAGTGGTGGGTACCCAATTTGGATTGGCGAATGCAGCAGCAAGGGCACTATGGGCACGACGGGCCTGTGTTCGTCTTCTTGGTGGCAGCGGGACACTACTTGTGCTTGCCACCTCGCCAGCTTGAACTGCACTTATGGGACTCGCCACGTCAACACGTGATACTGCAGTGCTGGATGTACGACCAGGGTGTACTAGGCCGCTGGTGCTTGCCAGTTCACCAGAAGGAATAGCGGCACTAGTACTTCTCTGCTCCATATGAGAGCCCTGCGGTTCTTGCACTTCAAGGACAGAAGAAGAAGTTCGGGGTCTGGTACGCCTGACCTTAGCAGGGACCACAACTCCGTCGTCAGAGCTATCTGTCATGGAGCCGCTGTCCTCTACAGGATCGTATTCTGAGCCTGAATCTGACAGATGAGTGACTTCCTCTTCACTATCTGTCATGCTCAGAAACGTGTAGGCCTCTTCACTAGTGTACCTTCGATTTGCCATTTTGGGCTCTAAATTTAGGGGTACACTAGTGAGACTCACAGGCAAAAAAGATCCTGACTGTTAGCGACTGATTCAAAACGCTACCAAAAAACTGTTAGTGATCGCAGGGATCAGGCCTGACTCTGCGAACGCTGCAGTTATGTGTGCTTAGTGTTTTGTGTCAGTGATCGATCGATACTGCACTTGGGTGGGCTGGGCTGGGCTGGGCCGAGGAGCAAAACGCAGGTGCTAGCAGGTATCTGGGCTGATCCCGCTAACACTGTGTTTTTTTGGGGGACCCTATACTGCTGGGGAGTATAGATCTGATCGGATCAGATATCGATCCGTTCAGATACTATAGCACTGAGGGAGGTGTATGCTGCGTGCGTGAGTTTTAGCGGTACTGGCGCTAACCTGACGCTGCCTGGGGCGACGCAGACCTTATCTGATCCTAAAAACTTAACTTCTATCACCGCCGGCCAATTAGGGGGTTCAACCTTTATAAGGTAATAAACGGCGGGTGCCCTAAAACTATAATAAACTATAATAAACTATAATAAACTACAAAAAACAAACTAGCTAACCAGCGTCACCCGTAACACTTATACGATGATCGCTGGTGAAAGGGTTAACTAGGGGGCAATCAAGGGGTTAAAACCTTTAGCAGGTAGTATATGGGGGTCCCTGTCGCTATAAAACACTGACAGCTAACCTATATACTTACCTCCCTAACTAGCGTCACCTGTGTCACTAATGCAGCGATCAGAAAAACTATCGCTTAGCGACACTGGCAATGGGGGATGATCACGGGGTTAAACTTTATTAGGGGGGGTTAGGGGGGTACCCTGGACCTAAAGGGGGGTACCCTAGACCTAAAGGGGGCTAACCTAACTGCCCTAACACTTATAACTGTCACAAACTGACACCAATGCAAAAAAAAAAACTGCTATTGGTATCAGTGTGACAGGGGGTACAGGGGGGTGATCGGGGTGTGAAGGGGGGTGAAAAGTGTGCCTGCATGTTCTACTGGAAGTGTAGTGTTGGTGCACTTACTTGGATGTCTTCTCTCCTCGGCTCCGGGACGAAAAGACCAGCTCAAGGAGGGATGACATCACTTCCTCTCCCTCTGTTTACATTACAGAGGGAGAGGAAGCATTTGATTCACTGGGAGCGATCGGGAGGGGGTGGCCATCAATGGATGGCCTCCCCCTGACCTCTCATCACCCGCGAACAAGAGCCGACCGCCTATGGCACCGGGGGGGGGTCCGATCGGACCCCCCGCCCGGGGGAAGGCATCACGTATCAGGTACGTGATTTTGCCTGCCCGTGCCATTCTGCTCACGTATATAGGCGTGAGGCGGTCGGCAAGTGGTTAATGTCTTCAGGGATGTTCTCCTTAGAGACCTGGATTCCTTGAAAATAAAAAATACCAAAATGACAAGGGAGCTTCAGCTTGGTCTAGATTCGTTGTGTAAGCAAAAGGATCTCGTGATCAGGCAAGCTGATAAAGGGGGGGATAGTAGTCCTGGACAAGGTTGATTACCTCCAGGAACTTGAAACGATAGTTGGAGATAGAGAAACGTATATGCCCCTCAGGTCTGACCCGAGAGTTAAATTTAAAAAAGAACTGGAGAAAATTGCAGACCGAGGTTATGAGTTGGGCATTATTAACAAAAAGGAGAGGGCATTTCTGGTCCCAGTGTCTTTAAGAATCCCTATCATGTATTACCTGCCCAAGATACACAAGGATCCGGTTCACCCTCCAGGCCAGCCAATTATCAGCGGAATTGATTCCATAACATCTAGGGCAGGTAAATACATTGATAGCTTTCTACAACCCCTAGTCCAACTTTTGCGAGCTTATATAAAGGACAGCAGACATACCATCAATCTGCTCAAAAATTGTAGTTATAGGGACGGGCATTGGCTAGTTACAGCCGATGTCACGTCCCTATACACCATAATTCCTCATCATTGGGGTATTACTTCAGTTAGACACTTCTTAGACAGGGATTCCTCATTACCAAGAAGACAAAGGAACTTTATTATGGATCTCTTAGAATACGCCACCTCACCTAACTTTTTTTGACATAATAGTCAGTTTTTCCTTCAAACGAAGTTTGTCGCAATGGAGGCCAGGTTTGCCCCCAGTTTAGCGAACCTATTCATGGGGAAATGGGAGGAGGACATTGTCTATGCCCAGCAGAGGCCTGAACTGGTCTTGTGGGCTAGATATATAGACGACGTCCTCCTCCTCTGGAACAGTACCCATGAATCCCTCTGCTCTTTCATGGAAGGTCTTAATAGAAACGATAGGGGCATTATATTGAAGTTTGAGGCTAGCCAACAAGCAATTATTTTCTGGACCTTAAGATATGGAGTGAAGGAGATGTCCTACTCACCTCCACTTGTTTTAAGGCCACAGACCAGAATTCATTCATTCCCCGGGACAGCTGCCACCATAAATCATGGCTAGATTCAGTCCCCAAAAGTCAGTATATTAGAATGAAGCGTACCGTATATACTCGAGTATAAGTCGTTCCGAGTATAAGTCGAGGCCCTAATTTACCACAAAAAAATGGGAAATACTTATTGACCCGAGTATAAGACGAGGGTGAGAAATGCACAGCTACTGTAAGTGGAAAAGAGGGTCAACAATGCCCATTTGCAGCATCACTGTGCCCATTTGCAGCCATAGGTCCCCTGAACTTCAAACTCGGTAATTAAGGGTTCCTAGATGCCCCCTAGCTGCAGCCAAAATTTGGGGTCTCTAAACCCAAAGGGTCCGAAATGACATTGCTGCAGATGGACACAGTTGCCTGAATTTGCGGCCCTGTATCTTGGGGCCACTTAGTGCTAAGAACCCCAAATTTGGTGTGCAAACACAGTGGAACTAGCACCATAACATTTATTTCCAAAGCTGGTGTTTCTAGCATCAAGTGGCCCCGAGATACAGGGCCCCAAAATTCAGTTCAGAAAATGTCAAGCACTTTTCTGCAGCAGAGAATGACATTTTCCAAACCGATTTTGGGGCCCTGTATCTCGGGGCCACTTAGTGCTAGGAACTTCAGCTTTGGATATGTTGTGGTACCAGTTCCACTGTGTTTGCACCCCAAATTTGGGGTTCCTAGCACCAAGTGGCCCTGAGATATGGGGCCCCAAAATCGGTTCGGAAAATGAATTTTTTTGCTACAGAAAAGTGCTTGACTCAAGTATAAGTCGAGGGGGGCACTTTCAGCACAAAAAAATGTGCTGAAAAATTCGACTTATACTCGAGTATATACGGTAATTGCTCTACAGTCACTGATCTTAAGGCACAATCCTAGGTCCTCACTGATAGATTTTTGGAGAAAGGATATGAGGCCCATTTCCTTAAAGAGAAACTTGACCAAGTGGAACAACTTGATCGGGATCAACTTTTGGACAATACAGGGAAAGGTAACAACACTGACAATAACTTATTTTGCCCTTTCATAACGGGATATTCCCAACAACATTTTACAATCAAGAGATTGATCCACAAACATTGGCATATTGTCAAAAATGATCCCATATTGGGATCATTACTCCTGGATAGACCTCAGATTGTTTTCAAAGGAGCCCCTTCAATAAAGTCATGTGTAGCTCTCAGTGTGTGTGATCCTCCCATTAAAAAAACCTATGTTCTTCAAAAATCTGGTAGGATACTACAGGTGTAGAAATTGCATTGTGTGTTCTGTAAATGCCATCGCGGAAAGGAAGGTTACTCAGTTCCATTCTAATAGTATTTCACAGGATTTTTCCATAAAGTCCTTTATCACCTGCTCCATGACCAATGTCGTGTACCTTCTCACCTGCCTGTGCGGGCTTCATTATGTGGGGCGCTCTGTGCGACCCCTACAGGTGAGACTCAACGAGCACATTGGGAACATTAGGAGGGGCTTTAACCACCTCAATACAGTGCACTTACACCCCCTTCCTGCCCAGACCAATTTTCAGCTTTCAGCGCTCTCACACTTTGAATGACAATTACTCAGTCGTGCAACACTGTACCCATATGAAATTTGCGTCCTTTTTTTCACACAAATAGAGCTTTCTTTTGGTGGTATTTAATCACTAGTGGGTTTTTTATTTTTTGTGCTATAAATAAAAAAGACCATAAATTTTGTGAAAAAAATGCCTTTTTCTTTGTTTCTGTCATAAAATTTTGCAAATTAGTAATTTTTCTTCATAAATTTTGGCCAAAATTTATACTGCTACATATCTTTGGTAAAAATAACCCAAATTTGTGTAAATTATTTGATCTTTGTGAAAGTTATAGAGTCTACAAACTATGGTGCCAATCACTGAAAATTGATCACATCTGATCACACAGATGTACTGATGGTCTATCTCATTTCTTGGTACACTAACAAGTCAGAAAAGTACAAATACCCCCTAAATGACCCCTTTTTAGAAAGTAGACATTCCAAGGTTTTAAGTAAGTAGCATGGTGAATTTTTTTAAGTTGTAATTTTTCCCACAATTCTTTGCAAAATGAAGATTTTTTTTTTTAAATTTTTTTACAAAATTGTCATATTAACAGGTTATTTCTCTCTCAGAGCATATGCATACAACAAATTACACCCGGGCGTGGCTTGGCGCGCGATGAGGAAGGCAGCAGACTAGTGGAGCTCCGCTAAGCCCTCGGCTCCTACAGCACTTACGACACCGACGATAGCAGCGAAGATGAGCAGACTAACACGCCACAACTCCAGCAACCACCCCCGTCGCTCAGCCACATTGTCCGGCTCGAGAAACATCCCGGACATCTTCAAAACACAGCCCCGGAGAAGCAAGGCCCAGTCCAAGATGGCGCAGCCTCGTGGGGAAGAGGAGTTCAGTGAGGACTCACAGTACGCTGATGAGGATGAGGTAGGAGACACCCTGACCCCGGAGCTACCTCTCACACTTACTGCTATGCGGAAAATTGCTGCAGACATTAAAGGCACACTATTCTCCGCCATAACAGAACTTAAAGCAGATGTGCTATCACTATCAGGAAAAATGGAGGGGGTTGAGATGGCGGGTCAAAGGAAAGACAAGGCGATTACGCGCCTAGACAAAATCACTAACACCCACTCAGCACGACTCATAGAAATGAATCGTCAGCTGGAAGACCTTGACAACAGGGGGAGAAGACACAACATTCGGGTGAGAGGGGTCCCCGAAATCGGTTGAACCAGGCAATATCACTTCTGCTCTGCAATATGTGTTCAATGAACTACTAGAGCGCCAAACAGATACACCTATTGACTTTGACAGAGCACATAGAGCCTTGAGAGCCAGACCGGCGGACACTGCTCCTCCACGAGACATAATATGTTGTTTACCCAACTTTAAACTGAAAGAGGACATTATGGCCAAAGCTAGGCGCAATGAACATATCACTTTCAATGACACAGAAATCTCCATTTACCAGGATTTATCTCCTATTACTCTTAATAACAGAAGAGCTCTACGCCCCCTGCTGGAGGTGTTGCGCAAACAAGGTATTCCTTACAGATGGAAATTTCCTTTTGCTCTAAATGCAACCTTCCAAGGCAAACAAATGTTCCTACGCACACCCATGGAGCTCCCAGATTTCTGTCGGGACTTACAGATACCTCCCATGGATTTACCGGAATGGTACGGGGAATTCTGCACACCCCCAACTATACCAGAGGCGCATCCTTCACCCCACTCAACCCCGGCAAAACCACCCTACAAGAAGGGGAAGTTCCAGAAGCATAATACACCAGGCCCCAGCTCTACTAAAAAACATGCAAACGTGGCGAGGGCTCTACTGCCTGATTCTGATCCAGAGTGAAGAAGGGAAATCATAAGAAATGTTGGTCCCCGACCGTCCGACAGTGTGCTTAAAGATCTACAATCAAGGTCTTTTCACCTTCTTTTGTGAATTAAGGGATGTTCTGTTCTTTCCTCCCTTTTTCTCCCCTCCTTTTTTTATTGTTTCTGTTCTACAGGCCTTGCATTTTTGATTTTTTCAAAGATTCCCTTTTTGATTGGTAAGAGTGCCAGCAGCAATAACCTATGTGGTCACAAACAGTCCTGAAGGCAGGTAAAAGTATTGATTGTACTTAACCACTTCCCTACCCGCCCATAGTCATATGACGTCCACAGATGGGATCTCCCATCCTGGGTGGGCGTCATATGACGTCCTGGGATTCCCGGCCGCCTAGGGAGCGCGCGCGCGCGCGCGCCGCGTTCCTCGGGACCCGGTGCGTGTGCCCGGCGGCCGCGATGTCCGCCGGGCACCCGCGATTGCCCGTTAACCGGGCCGGCATGTGGATCTGTGTGTGTAAACACACAGATCCACAGCCTGTCAGCTCTGAGGAGAGCGATCTGTGTTCCCAGAACGGAGGAACACTGATCGGTCTCCTCCCCTTGAGCGTCCCCTCCCCCTTCAGTTAGTAATCACTCCCTAGGAAACATATTAACCCCTCCCCGCCCCCTAGTGGTTAACCCCTTCACTGCCTGTCACATTTACACAGTAATCAATGCAATTGTATAGCATTGATCGCTGTATAAATGTGAACGGTCCCAAAAATGTGTCAAAAGTGTCCGATGTGTCCGCCATAATGTCGCAGTCACGAAAAAAAATCGCGATCGCCGCTAAAAAAATAAATACATTTTTTTTTTTAAATGCCATAAATCTATCCCCTATTTTGTAGACGCTATAACTTTTGCGCAAACCAATCAATATACGCTTATTGCGTTTTTTTTTACCAAAAATATGTAGAAGAATAAGTATCGGCCGAAACTGAGGAAAAAAATTAGTTTTTTAAAAAAAAAATTGGGATATTTATTATAGCAAAAAGTAAAAAATATTGTGTTTTTTTCAAAATTGTCGCTCTTCTTTTGTTTATAGCGCAAAAAATAAAAACCGCAGAGGCGATCAAATACCACCAAAAGAAAGCTCTATTTGTGGTGAAAAAAGGACGTCAATTTTTTTTGGGTACAATGTCGCACGACCGCGCAATTGATGTTTAAAGTGCGACAGCGCTGAAAACTAAAATTTGGCCTGGGAAGGAAGGGGGTGAAATTGCCCTGTATTGAACCGGTTAAACAAGCAAAGCCAGGTGAAAAATGTCCCTACAGCCAGATCATGAGCAGAGACTAAACACTCAACAATACTTTATTGATACTAGCTCGCAGCCGGCAGAAACACTTGAAAACGGAATGTGTCCTTCTACACACGGTTCTGCCTAGGACACCAAGTTTATTATTGGAACTGTGACATAGGTGGCATGAGAGGAATCTCACAACCTGCTGGACGCTGAAATATAGGCGTTTTTCATATTTTATGCCTGAAGCTTATCTAATAGACTAAAGGTGTTCTCAGTTAAAGGTTAACATCTCTTAGAGATGTCGGTTGTCGTTTTTCAAGTTAAGATTTATCTTTTGAAATATTATAGGAGTCCGAGGGAGGAGGAGTTACCTAAATTGAGTGGAATACTCTCATTAAATTCTAAGGCAGTCTACGACAATATCAGCAGATATTACTCTAGACGTACCCTCCACCTCCCCCACAGTGGGAGCCAACAGCGGACATATTGGTGACGCCCTATCCGAGTGGGGGTTTCACCGGTGTGCCTGCTCAAGGCCCCAATCTGAACACACCCCTCTAGGGTTTCACTTAGAGGTTTATTAACACTAAAACAGATCTCACTCCGCTACTGTTGAGAGTGAGATCCAACTCTTCTTTCACCCTCTCTCCTTTTTTTCTAGCTTTTCTTTTTCTTTTCCTTACTTGTATTTTTACAAGCCATACGATTTTGATTAAGGATATTATTTATTTTATTTATTTTATTTATTTTTCTTATATTTGACTGTACAGCTCTAGCTTGTTGTGCCATTTAAGTCAACTTCTGCTACCATGGTCTACTCAACATTGGGCAAAAGCCCAACAGTTATATCGCATAACGTAAGAGGGCTTAACACACCACAAAAACGCACACAATTGTTGAGGCTCCTGGGGAAGAAGAGGCCGGCCTTTGTGTTTTTCCAGGAGACTCATTTCAAAGCTAATGCCATACCTAAACTAACTGACAGGTACTTTACAAAGGCCTATCACGTGGCCAACACAGATTCCAAAACAAAAGGTGTCTCCATTTTAATCAGGAAAGACGCAGGTTTTGAACTATCTCAACAATTAGCAGACCCTGGGGGCCGGTTTCTTCTTCTTAAGGGTTCAATTGGGAAGAGACCAGTCACGCTGGCAAATGTATACTTTCCGAACACAGCTCACGTTACTTTTTGCCAAAAATTGATAGACGTGCTTACGGAGTTTGCCTCTGGATGTATAATACTAGGAGGGGATTTCAATGTTCCGCTGGAACCTCTCCAGGATACATCTAATGGGAAATCCTCCATAACGTACCGTGCACTCAAAAAGATTAGAGTTTTACTCAATAAACTAAACCTAAAAGACACGTGGCGCATAGCACACCCTCATGACAGAGACTTTACCTATTTTTCCACAATGCACAACAAGTATTCCCGTATAGACTTTATGTTTATAACACAAAGAGACCTGAGCATATTGAAGGAAGCACATATAGGAACACGGACAATATCAGACCACGCTCCGACATCCATAACTTTGCTACTCCAAACAGCACCTAAAAGTCAAGGCTGTTGGAGACTAAACTCAACCCTGCTTACAGACCCTGTAACCTTAGAACCAGTGACAGAGGCCATCAAAACATATTTTAAAGAAAACTCAACAGAAGAGGTACCACATATCATGATCTGGGAGGCACATAAATGTGTATTAAGAGGCAAACTCATTAGTCTAGCTTCAATTAAAAAAAAGAACAAAGCAAAAGAATTAAAAGCCGCGCTAGACAAAGTACAAAAATTGGAAACTCAGCATAAAAGATCATTGGCAGTGAACACGGCTGATGAGCTTTTAATAGCACGAAGGGAGGTCCAAGAAAAATTTGAGTTACAAGCTAAACGAATATTATTCTTTCTAAGGGGTTTTTTCTATGAACATGGCAATAAAAGTGGCAAGTTCTTGGCGAGGGCCCTGAGAGATATACAATCAACCACTACCATCACGAGTATAAAGAATAAGTAGGACAAACTGTTGCATGACACAGATAGGATCGCGGCAGAGTTCCATGAGTTCTATTCAAAGCTATACAACCTTCCAGCTTCACATAGACCTGAGGCAATGGAGGGTTCGAGAAAACAGATTATAGCACAATACCTAACCCAAAGTGGTATCCCAAACATTACAGAGCATGATGCTCTAGAAATAGATAAGCCAATAGAGCAAGTGGAACTCATGCAAGCGATCAAATCTTTAAAAAAAGGGAAAAGCCCGGGCCCAGACGGCTACACAGCTATATATTATAAGACCTTTGCTCACCTTCTGGCAAAGCCCTTATTACAGGCTTTAAACTCTCTCTCGTCAACTCAAAACCTACCGCCCTCATTTAATACAGCACACATAACAGTCATCCCCAAACCTGGCAAGGACCCCAATCTCTGCTCGAGCTATAGACCAATCTCATTACTCAACTTAGACATGAAACTACTATCTAAAATTATTGCAACAAGAATTGGTAGAATATTGACAGATATCGTGGGACCTGAACAGGCTGGGTTCATGCAGGGAAGGGAGACGCGTGATAATGTGATAACTGCACTAAATCTCATCCATTCACTTAGAAAGACTAAATCGGAGGGCCTTCTCCTGTCTACGGACGCGGAGAAGGCCTTCGATAGAGTGGCATGGGACTATATGTTTGCAGTCTGCGAACATGTGGGTCTCCAGACAAATATGCTACAATGGATTTCGACGCTATACCAAAATCCGACGGCAAGACTAAAAATTAATGGATCACTATCAGAACCAGTAAAAATCCATAATGGCACGAGGCAGGGGTGCCCCCTGTCCCCAATCTTATTTATTATAACCCTAGAACCCTATATACGCACAATAAAAGGAAATGCATCTATCAAAGGTTTGAATATGGGTAAGACTTGCCATAAAATTACGGCATATGCAGACGACCTGTTGTTTGTGATCACACAACCACACACGTCGCTCCCTAATCTTATAAAAGAACTCCGTTTATTTAGATACATATCCAACTTTAAAATTAACTACGAAAAATCTGAAGCTCTTAATATCTCTTTAACTCCACAACAATTATCAGCAACCAAGTCAAACTGCCCCTTCAAATGGGTAAATTCCAAAATAAAATACCTGGGGATATGGCTCACCTCTGACCTAAACAACATCTATACGCAAAACTTCCTCCCATTTCTAAATACTCTGCAACAGGATCTCCAACAGTGGAACACTAAACCTTTCTCATGGTTTGGGAGGGCAGCGGCAATAAAAATGACGGTCCTTCCCAGAGCTCTATACCTGTTCCACACACTGCCTATCTCAATACCTAAACAGTTCTTTTCCTCATTACAGGCAACTCTTAGAGATTTCATCTGGGCAGGGAAGAAACCGCGTATTAGTATGCAAACGCTGATGAGGACGAAAGCTGAGGGAGGTATTAATTTGCCACATTTTAAACTCTACTATTATGCGACACATTTGACCCGCATTTTGGACTGGAACTGTCACGCTCATTCCAAGGCGTGGGTCAATCTAGAAAGCCTTAACACAGAAACACCACTAAGATTTTTGCCATGGGTGAATAAAGAAGCGCGTACAACTGATGTAGAGAAACACCCCACGATAGGACCAACATTAAAGGTCTTTCAGATAGTCTCACAGCTTTGCAACCTTGCGTCCTCCCCAGGCCCTCTAACCCCACTGATTAAGAATAAAGAGTTTGCCCTAGGCCACACGACAAAGTCTTTCCCTCATAAGGACGACAAAACTCCAATGACAGTAGCACACTGCCTAGAGAATGGCAGACTAAAAACTTTTACCAAACTACAGACGGAGCTACAGGCCAAACACTTTACCCACTGGCAATACAGACAGCTACATGACTATATTTTCTGCCCCACGAATAAGGAAAAATTTTTGAGAGAACAAACAAGTTTTGAACAAGTTTGCATAGCAGGAGAACAAGTACACAAAGCCACCTCTTTAATCTATAGCTGGTTACGGCCTAGTCAGGACAAACAACAGAGTAAACATAAACAAGAGTGGGAAACTGCACTGCAGAAATCTTTCACTGAAACACAATGGAACAATGCTTGTATTCTGGCTCACAAATGCTCAATTAGCACAAGTAACCAAGAAACGTCATACAAAATCCTGACAAATTGGTACTTCACTCCGGCCAGGCTGCACTCATGGTTCCCGGAGACCTCCGAGAACTGTTGGAGATGTGGCTCTGCAAAAGGAGATATGCTGCACATATGGTGGTACTGTCCATTAATACGTGCATTCTGGGACACCGTTTGTGCAAGGATACAAGCAATAACAGAAACTGGCATAGTTCTCTCACCTGAATGCTGCCTGTTACACATCTCAAACTACTCGCTAAGTAGATACAAAAAGTCAGTAGTACGACATATGCTGAACGCAGCAAAAACCATCATACCTAGACACTGGAAAACAACACATTCACCCACGCTAGAAGAATGGCTCCTAGAGGTAGACTCAATTTACAGAATGGAGGAAACGGTAGCCATGTCCACAGAAAGGACAGACAAATTTCATAATTTGTGGAGAGCTTGGTTCATATTTAAATACTCAGATGATTTTACTACGACGCAGAACGTTTGAAAGATTGTTCTCCCTGTAAACCATATTCTCTAAAACACAAGACTGAGATGACATAGTCTAAGTCATCCCTATCAGCATAGAGCGAGACCACTCATTTCCCACACACTTTCTTCATCCCTTCCTTTTCCATCTTTTCTCCTTCTTTACTTTTCTTTATTTATGTTACTGTCTACTATACAGTGTTATAATTTTAAAGTGAGTCGAGATACTCACAAACAATGTTTAAGAATTATCAGTAGAAATTGTACAACTAGATTCAAGATATGATCTTCACAACTTTGTAACGAGATATAAAGTGATTGTTATTTGTGATTATATCATACATAACTTATGTTATACTGCAATAACATTTTTGCTAAATAAAACTTTATTGGAAAAAAAACAAAAAAAACAAATTACACCCCAAAATACATTTTGCTACTCTTCCTGAGTATGGCGATACCACATGTGTGAGACTTTTACACAGCCTGGCCACATACAAAGGCCGAACATTGAAGTAGCATCTTCATGCGTTCTACGAGCCTAAATGACACATCTCATTTCTCAACCACCATTTACACTTTTGAAGGCCCTGGAGCACCAGGACAATAGAATTGCCCCCAAACTGACCCCATTTTGGAAAGCAAACACCCCAACGTATAATCTATGAGGCATAATGAGTCTTTTGAACGGTTAATTTTTTTCCAGAAGTTTTTGGAAAATGTGGAAAAAAATGAAAACGCATTTTTTTTTTACACAAAGTTGTCCATTTATCAGATATTTCCAACACATAGCATGTACGTAGCAAAGATGACACCCCAAAATACATTCTGCTACTCCTCCTGAGTATGGCGATACCACATGTGTGAGACTTTTACACAGCCTGGCCACATACAAAGGCCGAACATTGAAGTAGCATCTTCATGCGTTCTACGAGCCTAAATGACACATCTCAGTTCTCAACCACCTATTACACTTTTGAAGGCCCTGGAGCACCAGGACAATGGAATTGCCCCCAAAATGACCCCATTTTGGAAAGCAAACACCCCAACGTATAATCTATGAGGCATAATGAGTCTTTTGAACGGTTCATTTTTTTCCAGAAGTTTTTGGAAAATGTGGAAAAAAATGAAAACACATTTTTTTTTACACAAAGTTGTCCATTTATCAGATATTTCCAACACATAGCATGTACGTAGCAAAGAGGACACCCCAAAATACATTCTGCTACTCCTCCTGAGTATACCGATACCACATGTGTGAGACTTTTACACAGCGTGGCCACATACAAAGGCCCAACATTGAAGTAGCACCATCAGGCGATCTACGAGCATAAATGACACATCTCATTGCTCAACCACCTATTGCATTTTTGAAGGCCCTGGAGCACCAGGACAATGGAATTGCCCCCAAAATGACCCCATTTTGGAAAGCAAACACCCCAACGTATAATCTATGAGGCATAGTGAGTCTTTTGAACGGTTCATTTTTTTCCAAAAGTTTTTGGAAAATGTGGAAAAAAATGAAAACACATTTTTTTTTTACACAAAGTTGTCTATTTATCAGATATTTCCAACACATAGCATGTACGTAGCAAAGATGACACCCCAAAATACATTCTGCTACTCCTCCTGAGTATAGCGATACCACATGTGTGAGACTTTTACACAGCGTGGCCACATACAAAGGCCCAACATTGAAGTAGCACCATCAGGCAATCTACAAGCATAAATGACACATCTCATTTCTCAACCACCTATTGCATTTTTGAAGGCCCTGGAGCACCAGGACAATGGAATTGCCCCCAAAATGACCCCATTTTGGAAAGCAAACACCCCAACGTATAATCTATGAGGCATAATGAGTCTTTTGAACGGTTCATTTTTTTCCAAAAGTTTTTGGAAAATGTGGAAAAAAATGAAAACGCATTTTTCTTTACACAAAGTTGTCCATTTATTAGATATTTCCAACACATAGCATGTACGTAGCAAAGATGACACCCCAAAATACATTCTGCTACTCCTCCTGAGTATAGCGATACCACATGTGTGAGACTTTTACACAGCGTGGCCACATATAAAGGCCCAACATTGAAGTAGCACCATCAGGCGATCTACGAGCATAAATGACACATCTCATTTCTCAACCACCTATTGCATTTTTGAAGGCCCTGGAGCACCAGGACAATGGAATTGCCCCCAAAATGACCCCATTTTGGAAAGCAAACACCCCAACGTATAATCTATGAGGCATAGTGAGTCTTTTGAACGGTTCATTTTTTTCCAAAAGTTTTTGGAAAATGTGGAAAAAAATGAAAACACATTTTTTTTTACACAAAGTTGTCCATTTATCAGATATTTCCAACACATAGCATGTACGTAGCAAAGATGACACCCCAAAATACATTCTGCTACTCCTCCTGAGTATAGCGATACCACATGTGTGAGACTTTTACACAGCGTGGCCACATACAAAGGCCCAACATTGAAGTAGCACCATCAGGCAATCTACAAGCATAAATGACACATCTCATTTCTCAACCACCTATTGCATTTTTGAAGGCCCTGGAGCACCAGGACAATGGAATTGCCCCCAAAATGACCCCATTTTGGAAAGCAAACACCCCAACGTATAATCTATGAGGCATAATGAGTCTTTTGAACGGTTCATTTTTTTCCAAAAGTTTTTGGAAAATGTGGAAAAAAATGAAAACGCATTTTTTTTTACACAAAGTTGTCCATTTATTAGATATTTCCAACACATAGCATGTACGTAGCAAAGATGACACCCCAAAATACATTCTGCTACTCCTCCTGAGTATGACGATACCACATGTGTGAGACTTTTACACAGCCTGGCCACATACAAAGGCCGAACATTGAAGTAGCATCTTCATGCGTTCTACGAGCCTAAATGACACATCTCAGTTCTCAACCACCTATTACACTTTTGAAGGCCCTGGAGCACCAGGACAATGGAATTGCCCCCAAAATGACCCCATTTTGGAAAGCAAACACCCCAACGTATAATCTATGAGGCATAATGAGTCTTTTGAACGGTTCATTTTTTTCCAGAAGTTTTTGGAAAATGTGGAAAAAAATGAAAACACATTTTTTTTTACACAAAGTTGTCCATTTATCAGATATTTCCAACACATAGCATGTACGTAGCAAAGATGACACCCCAAAATACATTCTGCTACTCCTCCTGAGTATACCGATACCACATGTGTGAGACTTTTACACAGCGTAGCCACA
This sequence comes from Lithobates septentrionalis, assembly GCA_037952835.1. Classification (NCBI taxonomy): domain Eukaryota; kingdom Metazoa; phylum Chordata; class Amphibia; order Anura; family Ranidae; genus Lithobates; species Lithobates septentrionalis. Next base: position 526,110 of record JBBDGP010002958.1, on the reverse strand, counting down.
TACAAAGGCCCAACATTGAAGTAGCACCATCAGGCGATCTACGAGCATAAATGACACATCTCATTGCTCAACCACCTATTGCATTTTTGAAGGCCCTGGAGCACCAGGACAATGGAATTGCCCCCAAAATGACCCCATTTTGGAAAGCAAACACCCCAACGTATAATCTATGAGGCATAGTGAGTCTTTTGAACGGTTCATTTTTTTCCAAACGTTTTTGGAAAATGTGGAAAAAAATGAAAACACATTTTTTTTTTACACAAAGTTGTCTATTTATCAGATATTTCCAACACATAGCATGTACGTAGCAAAGATGACACCCCAAAATACATTCTGCTACTCCTCCTGAGTATAGCGATACCACATGTGTGAGACTTTTACACAGCGTGGCCACATATAAAGGCCCAACATTGAAGTAGCACCATCAGGCGATCTACGAGCATAAATTACACATCTCATTTCTCAACCACCTATTGCATTTTTGAAGGCCCTGGAGCACCAGGACAATGGAATTGCCCCCAAAATGACCCCATTTTGGAAAGCAAACACCCCAACGTATAATCTATGAGGCATAGTGAGTCTTTTGAACGGTTCATTTTTTTCCAAAAGTTTTTGGAAAATGTGGAAAAAAATGAAAACGCATTTTTTTTTACACAAAGTTGTCTATTTATCAGATATTTCCAACACATAGCATGTACGTAGAAAAGATGACACCCCAAAATACATTCTGCTACTCCTCCTGAGTATAGCGATACCACATGTGTGAGACTTTTACACAGCGTGGCCACATACAAAGGCCCAACATTGAAGTAGCACCATCAGGCAATCTACAAGCATAAATGACACATCTCATTTCTCAACCACCTATTGCATTTTTGAAGGCCCTGGAGCACCAGGACAATGGAATTGCCCCCAAAATGACCCCATTTTGGAAAGCAAACACCCCAACGTATAATCTATGAGGCATAATGAGTCTTTTGAACGGTTCATTTTTTTCCAAAAGTTTTTGGAAAATGTGGAAAAAAATGAAAACGCATTTTTTTTTTTACACAAAGTTGTCCATTTATTAGATATTTCCAACACATAGCATGTACGTAGCAAAGATGACACCCCAAAATACATTCTGCTACTCCTCCTGAGTATGGCGATACCACATGTGTGAGACTTTTACACAGCCTGGCCACATACAGAGGCCCAACATCAAAGTAGCACCATCAGGCATTCTAGGAGCATAAATGACATATATAATTTCCTGGCAACCTATCATTTTTGAAAACCCTTCATATTTCTAACACATAGCATGCACATACCAATAATTACAATCCAAAATAAATTCTATTGCAGAAAGGGTAAAAAAAAAAGCATTACCTGTGCTTTTAGTAGTATCCACAGAGGAGAGCACTGGTCCAGGCAGCAGGCAGGGAGGTGCTTAGCGACAGCAATATTAACTATCCAGGCAGCAGGCAGGAATATTGTCTATAGTCGGCACAGCACAGTCCATAGAAATTGTCCAGGCAGAGACAGCCAGCACAGCCATAATATTGGTCCTGGTACACTGTTAACTGCAGACACTCATTATTGTACTGCGATGGGCATGGTGGCAGTAAGTCAGCAGCAGGCTGAGGGCCACAATCAGGTAAGACCTGTGCACAGGGGCACAGGGGTAGAGGCTTCGACCCACCCAAATCTCTATGAAGTCTCCGGACTCCAGACCCTAATTCCGAAACCCGGAGAAAACAAAAATAATTGTTTTCTCCAACCGGAAAAACAATTCTGGAGCCTCTCACATATGTGAGACCCTGTGTACTACAGTAGCAGGGCAACAGATCAGTCCATGTAACATGTAAGCAGTCCAAGCGGTAGGCAGTAGAGTAGTTGATAAAACAGGCCAGGGTCAGTTCACGTGGAGGCAGTCCAAACGGTAGGCAGAGGCATAGTCACAAAACAGGCCAGGGTCAGTTCACATGAAAGCAGTCCAAACGGTAGGCAGAGGCATAGTCAAAAAACAGGCCAGGGTCAGTTCACATGGAAGGCAGTGGCATGGTTATTTGGGAAAGAATGGAAAATGGTCAGCACAGATGGTGAAAATGGGGAAATGGTTAAAAATATGGGCTAATATTTTATGGATGTGTGATAAATTTGGAAGCATTCACCAATGCAAAGGCCAGGTTGGGAGGGACACTGGGGACAATGGTAGCTGGTATCTCTTCTAAATCCTCTTTTGGTGCACACGCGACATTTTTTTTGCCGTCTTCGGCCTGCTTCAGATGGTGGAATGCTGAAGAGGAAGTGGCGCTCATGGAGTCGGCAAACAGCCTCAGAGCGAAGGTCTTCTTGGGGGGGTCTTTGGTGATAGATGAGGGACGTGACAACTTCTTCTATGAATTTTAGGAAGGGGGCGGGGCTTTCAATGGATTTGGTGTAGACTACGTAGGAATTGTAAATGGCCAAATGGATGAGATAAATTGCTACCTTCTTATACCAGAATCGGGACCTCCTTATTGACAAATAGGGCTGAATCATTTGATCGTTAAAATCTACCCTCCCCATGTAGAGATTATAATCTTGGACACATGTTGGCTTTTCAATGGGACCTTGTCTTCTTTGTACCACAATTGCAGTGTCTTCATGGATGGTGGACATCATGTGCATGTCCCTCTTATCCTTCCACCTCAAGGCCAGCACTTTGTTGCATCTCAATGAAGCTCTTTCCCCCCTTCGCAGCTTTTTGTTCGCTAAAGATTGTGGGAAGCCCTTTCTATTTTTTCTGGAGGTTCCACAGGCCAGGGTTTTTGCGATGTATAAGTGTTTGAAAAGGGGCAGGCTGGTGTAAAAGTTGTCAACGTAAATGTGATATCCTTTGTTTAGAAGTGGGTATGCCAGGTCCCATACAATCTTTCCAGTTGTGCCCATGTAGGCCGGGCACTCAGGGGGCTGGAGCTGGGAATCTTTTCCTTCATATATGCGGAATGCATACAAATATCCTGTGGCTCTCTCACATAGCTTATATAACTTTACTCCGTATCTGGCCCTTTTGCTAGGAATATACTGCTTTATTCCTAGCCGGCCTGAAAAGGGTACCAGGGACTCATCGACGCAAATTTTCTGATCGGGGACATAGAGTTCTGCAAATTGTTGAGAAAAGAAATTTATCAGTGGGCGAATCTTGTATAACTTGTCGTAATTTGGATGATTGTGGGGAGGGCACTGGGTGTTGTCGCTGAAGTGAAGAAAGCGCATTACCATCTTGTATCGGGACCTTGTCATTAGGGCAGAATAAATGGGCATACTGTGGATGGGGTGGGTGGACCAATAGGCATGTCCTTCATTTTTTTTTGTAATCCCCATGTTTAGGGTGAGGCCCATAAACATTTTGAATTCCTCCAAATTCAGATCTCTCCACTCAAAAGGATGGGCATAGGATGATTGGGGGTTGTTGGCAATATATTGCTGGGCATACAAATTTGTCTGGTCCACAATAAATTGCAGCATAGTGTCGGGCAAAAACATATAAAAGAAATCAATCTCTGAAAAATTTTGGGTGTTGGTCTGCACACCTGGCAGTGCTGTGAACGGGGGAATAATTGGCGATGCCGAGTTGGAAGGCAGCCATATTGGGTTGGCAAGACCATCTGGCATGTATGTAGAGGCCCTGGCTCTTGGGGGGTGTGACACTCCAGTCGTTGGATTGGAATTTCCTGTGCTGGTACTCAGGCGTGATGTGGCAGGACTGGTACTGGGTCTGGGCATTTGTTCCTGGGGCCTATCGCCGGCGGCAGCGCTGGTACTGGGCATTTGTTCCCGGGGCCTAACGCTGGCGGCAGCTCTGGTACTGGGCCTGGGAATTTGTTCCTGGGGCCTATTGGTGGTGGCAGCGCTGGTACTGGGCATTTGTTCCCGGGGCCTAACGCTGGCAGCAGCGCTGGTACTGGGCCTGGGAATTTGTTCCTGGGACATATTGGTGGTGGCAGCGCTGGTACTGGGCCTGGGAATATAATCCTGGTTTCCAGAGTGCCGTGCCCTTTTGGGAGGGACCCATTCTTCCTCCGAATCATTTGCCGATTCACTATTTGGTTCAAATGCCGAACTTGAATCAGAATCCAAATTAGAATCTGATGAGAACTCCCCGTTGCTCTCATCGGTCATGGAGAGGATCTGGAACGCCTCCTCACTGCTAAATACTCTTTTGGACATGACGCGGTGTGACAGGTGGCAGGTGACGGTCACTGATGGGCTGTGCGATAGGTGGCAGCTGACGTTCACTGATCGGTGATGACAGTGTGACAGGCGATGGTCACTGATGGGTGACAGGCCACGGACAGTTACTGGTGATGGGTGACGGTCACTAAAAGGTGACAGGTGATCGGTGATGGCTGACGGTCACTGATGGGTGACAGGTGATGGGTAACGGGTGATGGCTGGCGGTCACTGATGGGTGACGGGTGATGGCTGGCGGTCACTGATGGGTGACGGGTGATGGCTGGCGGTCACTGATGGGTGATGGCTGGCGGTCACTGATGGGTGACGGGTGATGGCTGGCGGTCACTGATGGGTGACGGGTGATGGCTGGTGGTCACTGATGGGTGGCGGTCACTGATGGGTGACAGGTGATGGCTGGCGGTCACTGATGGGTGACGGGTGATGGCTGACGGGTGACAGGTGCACCGCTGATGGTCACTGATTTGTGACGGGTGACAGGTGCACCACTGATGGTCACTGATTTGTGACGGGTGACAGGTGCACCGCTGATGGTCACTGATTTGTGACGGGTGACAGGTGCACCGCTGGCGGTCACTGATGGGTGACGGGTGATGGCTGGCGGTCACTGATGGGTGACGGCTGGTGGCTACTGATGGGTGACGGGTGATGGCTGGCGGTCACTGATGGGTGACGGGTGGCGGTCACTGATGGGTGACGGGTGACGGCTGGCGGTCACTGATGGGTGACGGCTGGCGGTCACTGATGGGTGACGGGTGACGGCTGGCGGTCACTGATGGGTGACGGGTGACGGCTGGCGGTCACTGATGGGTGACGGATGACGGCTGGCGGTCAGTGATGGGTGACGGGTGACAGGTGCACCGCTGATGGTCACTGATTTGTGACGGGTGACAGGTGCACCGCTGACGGTCACTGATGGCAGTCCCTTATGTGACAGGTGCACTTTATTGGGTGACACTGGTGACTGTTGGGTGACAGATGACAATTGGGGGGGGGGCGATGGGACAGGTCTGGTGTTGGTGCAGACACTACAGAACACAGATCGGTAACTCACTGCTTCTGGCTCTTCTCTCCTCACACTGGAAACGGTGTGTGAGGAGAGAAGAGCTGGTAACAGCTAGTTACCGCTCTGTGTTTACATTTATGATCGGCTGTGAATGGATCACAGCCGATCACGTGGGTAAACAGCCAGCCAATGGCTGTTTACCGGCGTCGGTGACGAGTAGTGTTCCCGGGAACACTCCGTCACCGATGTGCATGCGCAGCGCACTCGCGATCGCGCGCATGCGCCGTGCACAATGGGGTGGACCTATTTGTGATCGGCCATGACTTCATCACGGCTGATCACGTGGTAAACAGCCATGTCCAATGGCTGTTTACCCCCCTCGGCGGCGAGCGGTGTCTCCGTGACACGCCGCCACCGAAGGAACAGGGATGCGCGCGCACGATCGCGCGCATTCCCTGTTTAAATGGGAGGCCGTCATATGACGCCCTCCCGCAATGAGAGCCGCGCCGCCTGGCCGTCAATTGACAGCCGGCGGTCGGCAAGCGGTTAAAGGTCATCCAGTTTCCAAACACTATTTAGAGGTACATAAACAGGACCCTAGAGGAACCACCTTTATTGGCATAGATAGATTGAAACTACCCTGGAGAGGGGGACCTAAAAGGCGTGCTATTTCCAAACTTGAAATGGAATGGATCTACAAAATTCGCTGTCTTAGGCCTCTGGGATTGAATGTTGATATAGAGATAAATGCGTTTATTGATAACTCCTAAGACGAGTTTTGTATGCATAGTCTCTCTCTGCATATCTTGAATTTTATCTGGACTATATAGTGGGGTTGTATTTGTACATTCTTTTATTGTTTTATTTCTATTTGGTGTTCCCCATGAAGATGGAGGCTCCTTTCTTTTCCCTGATCCCTTGATCGGCAGATTAGGGAAATACTATTATGCACTCATGTTAACTTTAGTTTTTACCTTTAATAATAAGGTCCATTTTAGGTGTTGACCGACTCCAGGAGTTGGAAATGGTTAACTATATATATATTTTTATTTTTAGAGAGTTATGATTATCCTCGGGTTTTGACTCATATAAATAGAGCCCAATCCTGGATTTTATTATCCTTACACACTCCGGGTTTTTGCTAGTTCTCTTTTTCCCTTTGTATAGGATTTTGTAATATGGAGCCTTTCTTTTTGTGGTGAACGCCAGATTGAGGCTTGGTTTCTTCCTGTATCTTTTCTTATGATTGCTTAGCGCTGTACGGCATCTAGGCGAAATCGAGGCTTGGTTCCCGTCCTGTGCTATTTAGGTGATGGTTCAGTGCGTCGCCCGTGCCCCTTTGAAGACGTCGTTTATGACGAAACATGTAGGGCGTGGCTACGCACTGTACGCCATCACGTCGCCCACCCCATGTTTGCACGGTGTTAGTAATTTTATGCCGGCTTTTTTATGCTTTTTAAATTTTGTATGGCGAATTGTTTCTCCTGCCTATATACGGTAATGAATTTTAACATTACTACACTATCGGAGCCCTTGTTTTTTGCTTCCTTTTGCACGTTCGGCCCTCCTGGTCCAGCGGGTGTCCCCTCCCAGGCTGTGACATTGGAATCATCCTTTATTGGAGCGCTGCACACACTGGCGGATCCGGACGTTGCCATCCGGCTGTCCCTGCAGAGGGCTATATCTGCATGCTCACGAGACCTTGCTATCAGGGAGGTCCACCATTCCTGGTAAGGGACCATCTCTTATTATCCTCTGAAGTCACTGTCTGTCTGGATATCCCTTCACATCAGTCTTTCCGCTTTTTCACTTGTATTGAGGATCTTTAAGGACTTATGGATATGCGATCCTTCCTTTAAAGGGACTGATACATCCTTACTGAACTTTTCTTGAGGAACTTTATTTTTTTATTTCAGCTATCAGTATTTTTTCACTTTTAATTTTTTCTCCTTCACTATTAAGGATATTTTTGGTTTTCATATGTCTATACACATATATTTGTTTATTCATTCAATTTCTAGCACTGTGCATGAGTGTGTTGTGCGATTCATTTGCTGCACATAACACTTTCATGCATATTTTCGTACCAGTAGTATGGGTACTTAGTTTTTTATCATTTCAGTATTATATGATTGCAAGCGCACTTATTGTATTTATACTATAGACACCCCCCAGGTATGAAATTTAAAGGAATATTACACTTTTATTGTTTCACTTTAAGCATTATTAAAATCACTGCTCCTGAAAAAACGGCCGTTTTTAAAACTTTTTTTTGCATTGATACATGTCCCCTGGGGCAGGACCCGGGTCCCCAAACCCTTTTTAGGACAATACCATGCAAATTAGCCTTTAAAATGAGCACTTTTGATTTCAAACGTTCGGGTCCCATAGACTTCGATGGGGTTCTAAGGTTTGTGCGAAGTTTTGGTCTGTTCGCAAGTTCTGGTGCGAACCGAACCGGGGGGTGTTCGGCTCATTACTAGTTTTGGGCCCTTTTTAAATATTGGTGCTACATTGGCTTTTCTCCAATCAGCTGGTACCATTCCAGTCAGTAGACTGTCTGTAAAAATTAGGAGCAACGGTCTGGCAATCACTTGACTGAGTCAAGTACCCTCGGATGCAAGCCATCTGGTCCCGGTGATTTATTGTTAAGTTTCTCAAGTCTCAAGTCTAATTTTAATTCTGTCCTCTGTTAACCATGGAGGTGCTTCCTGTGTTGTGTCATGAGGATAAACACTGCAGTTTTGGTTACTGAAGCCCCCCGATTCACTTGTGAAGACTAAGGAGAAGAATAAATTCAATACCTTCACCATCTCCCCATCCTTTGTAACCAGATGTCCTTCCTCATTCTTTATGGGGCCAATATGGTCTGTCCTCCCTTTTTTACTGTTTACATACTTAACCACTTCCCACCCGGCCACTGCACATAAACGGCTGGGTGGGAGCTCCCTCCTTCTGACCGGACATTCTCGAACGTTCTTCAGAAGGAGCGGGATCGTGCGGGCGCGCTCCCGCACAGCCGCGCGATCCCGATGCGCGCGTGTCACCCGGACACGCCGCATCTCGGAGCGGCAGGAGGGCAATGTGATTTGCCCTCCTGATCCGCACGATGGCTGTGTGTAATCACAGCCATCGTATAGTAAACATGGGGGAGGGGTGGCATGTGACAGGAGATCGCGCCGCCACGTGCCCGCGCAGCGGCGCGATCCCGATCTGCCTGTGCACCCCAGAGACAGTGGAGCAGTACAACACAGGAGGGCCCTGTGATTGACCCTCCTGATCACATGACGACTGTGTCCAATCCCAGTCGTCATGTAATGTAAATAAAGAGCATTGTAACTGCTCCCATCTCTTCCTCTCCTCACACAGAGCCTGTCAGTGAGGAGAGGAAGAGAGATCTGTGCTGCAGCCGGGAGATCAGTGAGTTTTATAGCTGTTTGTCTGCTGTTTACCCACTGATCACCCAGCTAGTGTCCCCAAAACACAGTGTCCCCAAAACAGTGAAAACACCTGTCAGTGAACATCTGCCCGTCAACAACTGGCACATCTGTCCCCCAACAGTGGGCACATCTGTCCGCCAACAGCGGGCACATCAGCCCGTCATCATTAGGCACATCTGCCCGCCAGTCATTAGGCACATCTGCCCGCCAGTCATCAGGCACATCTGCCCGCCAGTCATCAGGCACATCTGCCCGCCAGTCATCAGGCACATCTGCCCGCCAGTCATCAGGCACATCTGCCGCCCGCCATCAGGCATATCTGCCACCCGCCATCTGACACATCTGCCACCCGCCAACATCTGGCACATCTGCCGCCCCGCCATCTGGCACATCTGCTGCCAGCTATCTGTCAAATCTGCCATCAGCCATCTGCCCACGATCAGGCACATCAGCCTGTCAACAGCTGGCACATCAGCCCGTCAACAGCTGACACATCAGCCACCCGCCATCATCAGGCACATCTGCCTGCCATCATCAGGCACATCTGCCCGCCAACCATCAGGCACATCTGCCCGCCAACCATCAGGCACATCTGCCGCCCACCATCAGGCACATCTGCCAGCCGCCATCTGACACATTTGTCGCCCACCAACATCTGGCACATCTGCCACCTGCCAACATCTGGCACATCTGCCACCCGCCATCTGGCACATCTGCCACCCGCCATCTGCCCACGATCAGGCACATCTGTCCACCAACATCAGGCACATCTGTCCGTCAACATCAGGCACATCTAGCCACCCACCATCTGGCACAGCCACCCACCATCTGGCACATCTGCCGGCCGCCATCTGACACATCTGCCGCCTGCCATCTGAAACATCTGCCACCCGCCATCTGGCACATCTGCCCGCCAACATGACGAAAAGATCTTACAGCGCAGAGGAGGCTCTCCAAATACTCCAGAGTATGTCGGACGAGAGTTGCGGGGAATTCTCTCCGTCAGACTCGGATAGCGACTATGAGCCAGTGGAAAGCAGTGGCTCCGAGATGGAAACAGAGGAGGATAGAATCCTAACAAGGAGAATCAGGAGAAATGAGCAGGAGGAGACATTCACCAGCAGCACAGCACTCCAGGGCATCCACCAGCAGCGCAGCACTGCAGGATGATATGCAGGCATCCACCAGCAGCCCAGCACTCCAGGATGATATGCAGGCATCCACCAGTAGCGCAGCACTCCAGGGCATCCACCGGCAGGCATCCACCAGCAGTGCAGCACTCCGGGATAGGCAGGCATCCACCAGCAGTTCTGCAACCTTCCTAGAAGATAGGCCAGATGCTAGCAACAGATCCCATCAACGAGGCAGTGCCCATACTAGCCTCCCAGATGTTCTACTGTATCCAACATGGCTGCCCGATACGTCAGTAGAACCTGTAATACCCCTTTTTACAGCCCAGCCAGGCCCTCAGATGCAGACGGAAAATGTAACCCCACTTTATTATTTTCATTTATTTTTTACCAATGATCTCCTAACCTACATTGTGGAGCAATGTAATCTATACGCCAGCCAACATATAGCCAACAATCCAAGTTCCTCATATGCCCGTCCTTTTGTTTGGAAACCTCTCACTGTGGAAGAATTTAAAATTTTCCTTGACCTAACCCTCAACATGGGGCTGACAAAAAAAATGAACTCCATTCCTACTGGTCTACCCAACCTATCCACCACATGCCGGTCTATTCGTCATTGATGCCCAGAACCCGTTATGAGATGATCATGAGATTTTTACACTTCAATAACAATGCCCATTGCCTCCCTCGAAATCATCCCAGTTACTATAAATTATTCAAAATTCGGCCCCTAATCAATTTTTTTTGCGCCAGCTTCAAGGAGATGTTTACCCCTGATAGAAATATATGTGTGGATGAATCCCTAGTACACTTTACCAGAAGACTCGGAATAAAACAATACCTCCCCAGTAAAAGAGCCAGACGTGGGGTAAAATGTTATAAGGCATGTGACAGGGCCAAGGGTTACACATATGACTTTATAATTTATGAGGGAAAAGACAGACAGCTAAACCCCTCTGGATGCCCTACCTACATGGGAACAAGTGGCAAAATTGTCTGGCAGCTGATCCAACCATTACTTGGGAAAGGTTACCACCTATATGTAGACAATTTCTACACTAGTCTCCCACTTTTCCGCCATTTGTACCTAAAGAACACTGTGGCCTGTGGGACAGCACGGACCAACCACAAAAGCTTCCCACAAAGATTGGTCGCCAAGAAATTGAAGCAGGGTGAAATGGCCAGTATGCGGACTGAAGAAGTACTAGCGGTGAAGTGGAGAGATAAAAAAAGAGATGTCTACATCCTTTCTACAATACATAATGACACCTTGTGGAACTTCAGAGAAGAGGAGGCCCCATACAGAAGCAAAATGTGTGCATGAGTACAACCTATACATGGGGGGGTGGATATGAACGACCAGATGATGCAGCCCTACTTGGCCACCAGGAGATTACTATTTTGGTACAAGAAAGTCGCCATTTATTTGATGCAACTTGCCCTATTTAATTCATATATAATTTTTTCTAAGTGCACCCAAAGTTCCCTAACCTATTTAAAATTCCAAGAAGACATTGTCACAGCCCTTCTCTATCCCCAAGGCCAAGCCCCTCAACTAATTCGCTCTGATTCTTTAGCCAGACTCCATGAAAGGCACTTTCCCGAAATCCTCCCTCTTATCCAAACAGGTCGCAAACCCCCAAAAAAATGTTGTGTGTGTGCAAGTAGAGGAATTCGCTGTGACACCCGATACTACTGTCCCCAATGTCCCTCCCAGCCAGGCCTCTGTATTGGAACGTGCTATCGGAGCTATCATACTTCACTACACTATTAGTACAGTGAAGATGATTTTTTTCCACTATCTGCCATTTCTGTGAATGACCCGGACTGTTAACGACTATGCCTCTGCCAAACATGTTCCTGCCTTCAACGTGAATTGACCCGGACTGTTAACGACTATGCCTCTGCCAAACATCTTTCCACCTTCAACGTGAATTGACCCAGACTGTTAAATGACCATGCTTTTTGCCTGCCTCCTGAACTGATCATTTGCCCTGCCACTGTACAGCACAGGGGTCTCACATATGTGAGGGGCTCCAGAAAAGGTTTTCCGAGTGGAGAAAACATTTTTCTCTGGGTTTTTAGTTTTCTCGGATTAGGGTCTGGAGACTCGGAGGCTTCGTAGAGATTTGGGTGGGAAGAAGCCTCTACCCCTGTCCTCAGGTCTTACCTGACCAAGGCCCAATGTACAAAGTGCTGCCTGCCACCTGAACTGGCCATGCCTTTGCCTGCCACATGACCTTGCCATGCCTTTGCCTGCCACATGACCTTGCCATGCCTTTGCCTCCCACCTGGACTGGCCATGCCTATGCCTGTTACATGAACTGCCTGCTAAACCTTGGACTGTACTGAACCATGTTCATATTTTTCCATATCTGTCTGCTGCCTGGACAATTCCTGTACATTTTCTTTGGCTGTCTGGAATGGTATTCCTGCCTGCTAAAACCACAGGTGAGCTTTTTTTTTTTTTACCTTTTGCTCAGCAGAATGTATTTTGGGGTGTAATTCTAGGTGTGTACATGCTATGTGTTAGAAGCCTGGAGGTGCTACTTGCATGTTGGGCCTCTGTATGTGGCCAGGTAGTGGAAAAGTCTCACACATGGGGTATCGCCATACTCAGGATGAGTAGCAGAATGTATTTTGGGGTGTCATTTTGGCTATGTGCATGCTATGTGTTAGAAAGATCTTCTAAATTGACAACTTTGTGAGAAAATAATAGGTTTTCATTTTCTTTCCACATTTTTCAAAAACTTGTGGAAAGAAATTACATGTTCAAAAGACTCATTATGCCTCATAGAATATACATTGGGTTGTTTTCTTTCCAAAATGGGGTCATTTTGTGGGTAATTCCATTGTCCTGGTGCTCCAGGGCCTTCAAAATTGTGATAAGTACTCAGGAAATGAAATGTGTAATTTATGCCTTTAGAACGCCTGATGGTGCTATATGGATGTTGGGCCTCTGTATGTGGCCAGGCTGTGGAAAAGTCTCACACTTGGGGTATCGCCATACTCAGGACAAATAGCTAAATGTATTTTGGGGTGTCATTTTGGCTATGTACATGCTATGTGTTAGAAAGATCTTCTAAATTGACAACTTTGTGAGAAAAAAATAGGTTTTCATTTTCTTTCCACATTTTCCAAAAACTTGTGGAAAGAAATGACATGTTCAAAAGACTCATTATGCCTCATAGATTATACATTGGGTTGTTTTCTTTCCAAAATGGGGTCATTTTGTGTGTAATTCCATTGTCCTGGTGCTCCAGGGCCTTCAAAATTGTGATAGGTACTCAGGAAATTAAATGTGTAATTGATGCCTTTAGAACGCCTGATGGTGCTATATGTATGTTGGGCCTCTGTATGTGGCCAGGCTGTGGAAAAGTCTCACACATGGGGTATCGCCATACTCAGGACAAATAGCAGAATGTATTTTGGGGTGTAATTGCAATAATGCCTGCACTCTGTGTGACAAATAACTTGTAAATATGACAATTTAGTGAAGAAAAAAAAATCTATATTTCTTAATTTTCCAAAGCATTGTGGGGAAAAAATTTCAACTTCAAAAAATTCACTATGCCTCTTACTAAATACCTCAGACTGTCTTCTTTCCAAAAAGGGGTCATTTGGGGGGTTATTGTACTGTCCTGACATTTTAGCGCCTCAAGAAATGAGATCAGTGCATTAGGCCATCAGTACATTAGGATTGATACATTTTCAATAATGCGTAGCATGGCTTGTAGACTCTATAACTTTCACACAAACCAATGATCATACAATTATCAGGATTTTTTTTACCAAAGACATGTGGTAGAGTACATTTTTGCCTAAATTTTCGACAAAATTACATTTTTTTGGTTTCTTTTAAAAGAGAAAGTAGAAAATTTTGGTTTTTTTTCAAAATATTCGCTCTTTTTTCGCTTGTATCACAAAAAATAAAAAATTAAGTGGTGAATAAATACCACCAAAAAAAAGCTCTATTTGTGTGAACAAAATGATAAAAATTTCATTTGGGTACAGTGTAGCATGACTGAGTAATTGTCATTCAAAGTGAGAGAGCACTGAAAGCTGAAAACTGGTCTGGGAAGGAAGGGGGTGAAAGTGCCCAGTATTAAGGTGGTTAACCACCTCAATACTAGGCACTTTCGCCCCCTTCCTTCCCAGACCAATTTTCAGCTTTCAGCGCTCTCGCACTTTTAATGACAATTACTCGGTCATGCTACACTGTACCCAAATAAAATTTTTATCATTTTGTTCGCACAAATAGAGCTTTCTTTTGGTGGTATTTATTCACGACTCCATTTTTTTTTTTTTGCGATATAAGCGCAAAAATAGTGGAAATTTGGAAAAAAAACAATATTTTCTTTTTTCTGTTTTAAAAGAAATCCAGTAAAATCGAATTTTGTCATAAATTTAAGCCAAAATGTATTCTGCTACATGTTTTTGATAAAAAAAATCCTGTTAAGTGTATAATAATTGGTTTGTGTGATCACGGACATATGTACGCAAATGATCATGTACAGATGTGTGCAGGTGATCACGTACATATGTGTGCAGATTACCATTGGGACATGTGATTTTAGTGTGACATATGTGGGGGACAGCTTTTTTTATTATTTGGGGACATGTGTTTTGGGGACATGTGTGTTTTACATTATGTGGGGACATGTGTGTGTTTTACATTATGTGGGGACATGTGTGTGTTTTACATGTATGTATTTACATGTGTGTTGACACTAGGTTGGTGATCAGTGAGTAAAAAGCTGTAAAAAACAGCTCATACTCACTGATCATCAGCCGGCTGCAGCGATCCCCTCTCCTCTCCTCCTCAGCGACAACTTCCGTGTGAGGAGAGGAGAGCTGATCGCCTAGCAACCGGCTGTGTTTACATCACATGACGGCTGTGATTGGACACGGCCGTCATGTGATCAGGAGGGCCAATCACAGAGCCCTCCTGCCGATCCGAGATGCGCCGTGTCCGGGGGACACGAGCGCATCGGGATCGCGCCGCTGCGCGGGCACGCGCGCGCGCGATCCCGCTCCTTCTGAGGGACGTTCCTGAACGTCCACTCAGAAGGAGAGAGCGCCCACCCGGCCGTTTATGTACATTGGCCGGGTGGGAAGTAGTTAAAGAATTTCTTGGGATTTTTTTTGCTCTCCTCCGCTATGTGTCTTTCATGTTCTATCTTAGCCGTCCTAATTGCAGCCTTACATTTCTTGTTGCATTCTTTATAAAGTCTGAATGCTGAGGATGATCCCTCAACCTTGTATTTTTTGAAGGCCCTCTCCTTTGCTTTTATATGCATTTTTACATTGGAGTTAAGCCATCCAGGACTTTTGTTCGCTCTTTTAAATTTATTACCCAATGGGATGCATTGGCTAATGCCCTTATGTAATATGCTTTTAAAGCAAACCCATCTCTCCTCCGTGTTCTTTGTTCCTAATATTTTATCCCAATTTATGCCTTTTAGCAAGGTTTGTAGTTTAGGGAAGTTGGCTCTTTTGAAATTCAGTGTCTTTGTATTCCCTTTATGTTTCCTATTTGTGTGATTTATACTGAATCTAATTGACCTGTGATCGCTGTTACCTAAATTGCCCCTTATTTCCACATCCGTGATCAGGTCTGTATTGTTGGTAATCAGTAGATGCTTTATTTCTAGTTGGTGCGTCTACCATCTGACCCATAAAATTGTCCTGCAAGACATTAAGGAACTGGCGAGCCTTAAATGAATGCGCGGTTCCCTCTGCCCAGTCTATGTCTGGATAATTAAAATCCCCCATTATGATAACACTTCCCATCCTTGCTGCTAATCCAAATTGTGATAGGAGATCTGTCTCCACTTCCTCCCTCAGGTTAGGGGGCCTATAGTATACTCCCAGTATTATTTTCCCATTAGCTTCATCCCTTTGGAGCTCTACCCATAAGCTCCCTCAGTGATGTCATCTCTCACATTCACTTGTACATTATTCTTGATATAGGCATACCCCTCACCCTTTTTTACCCTCTCTATGCTTGCAGTAAAGGGTATACCCTTGAATGTTTGCCAGCCAATGAGAGCTGTTGAACCAGGTCTCTGAAATCCCCACAAAATCCAAATCCTCCTCGTACAACAGTATCTCTAGTTCACCCATCTTATCCGGCATGCTCCTGGCAATGGTGAACATGCCACATAGTTTAGACCGGTCACATATTGTCCTCATATTGGGTGTTTCGAGATTGCAACTAGGACTTGCTACTATACTTACCTTGGGTTTTCGTGCTTTGGATAACCTACCACTAATGCCCCCAATACTATCCTCTGGAATATGTTCCATGCTGACTATCTCTACCTCTGGACCCTCCCCCCCATCACCTAGTTTAAAAACCCCTCTAACTTTTTGGTCATCTTCATTCCCAGCTGATCTGCACCTTCCTCATTTAGGTGCAGTCCGTCCCTTCAATAGTACCGGTTATCGACTGAGAAGTTGGTCCAGTCCTCCAGGAACCCAAACCCCTCCTTACTACACCAGCTCTTCAGCCACTTGTTTACTTCCCTAATCTCCCTCTGCCTTTCTGGTGTGGCTCGATGTATCGGTAGTAGTCCTGAGAATACTACCTTGGAGGTCCTTTTCCTCAATTTAGCTCCTAAGTCCCTAAAATTGTTTTTTAGGACACTCCATCTGCCTCTGACTTTGTCACTGGTGCCAACGTGCTTCATGACAGCTGGGTCTTCCCCAGCCCCTCCCAGTAATCTGTCCACCAGATCCGTGATGTGCCGAACCCGAGCGCCCAGTAGACAACATACTGTTCGGCGCTTCAGGTCTTGGTTACAGATTGCCCTCTCTGTCCTTCTAAGAATTGAGTCCATTACCACCAAAATCTGTCTTTCCTTTCCCTTCACTGCCCCCCACTCTCACTGGAGGAGTTCTTCCCCCGGTAGCTAGGAGAGTCCCTCAGCTCCAGCAGTGCTGGTCCCTGACTGGTTTCACCAATGTCACTCAATGGAGCTTACTTATTGGGATGCTCCAGTCCTGGATCAGCCTCCCTGGCACTTCCCCCACTACCCTTTCTCACTGTCACCCATCTACTCTTTGCTAGTGCTAGTGGCTTATGCATTAGACCTTCCTTAATATGCGTATCTCAAATGTATTTCATGTCTTATTAAAACCTTTGGTCTGCAAACGCATTACCACCTCAGTGCCTCGTTCTCACCCTGTACAGGTTAAGAAACATGAGGAGTATGAAGTACAGTCCATCGTTGACTCCCGTAGGTTCCGTGGGCGCATACAGTATCTGGTGCATTGGAAAGGATACGGTCCAGAGGAATGCTCTTAGGTCTTATCCACATGCCCCTGTCCTCGTCCGTGATTTCCATAGACATGTTCCCCTCAAGCCAGGTGGTCCTCCGAGGGGGAGGGGTCATTGAGGAGGGGGTACTGTCAGGGCTGGGCTCAGCCCTTTCTTCTCTGAGCTGGCTGCTCAGCTGTCAGCCAATTGCCAGCTCCTATCTCTCCACAGTGACTCACCTGTTGATGATAACCTGCTCGTCAGTCCTGCCTACTTAAGCTGTCCAATACAAATGATCTCTGCCTTCGCCTTGGTCACAGCTCTAGAGACGCTCTCCTGTGTTTCTGTTAAAGACTTGCTTGGATGACATTCCTTCTGGCTCCAGATCCTGCTTGCTGTTCTACTATGCTGTTCTCTGGCCCCCTGATGTTTTGGCTTGTCTGATTATCCGTTCCGGTTCCTGAACTCCTGAGCTGAACACCCCCGGGTTCGGTTCGCTTCCAGAACATGCGAACAGGCAAAAAATGTGTTCGAACACGCAAACAACGTTAAAGTCTATGGGACATGAACATGAATAATCAAAAGTGCTCATTTTAAAGGCTTATATGCAAGTTATTGTCATAAAAAGTGTTTGGGGACCTGGGTCTTGCCCCAGGGGACATGTATCAATGCAAAAAGAAGTTTTAAAAACTGCAGTTTTTTCGGGAGCAGTGATTTTAATAATGTTTAAAGTGAAACAATAAAAGTGTAATATTCCTTTAAATTACGTACCTGGGGGTGTCTATAGTATGCCTGTAAAGGGGCGCATGTTTCCCGTGTTTAGAACAGTCTGACAGCAAAATGACATTTCTAAAGGAAATAAAAGTCATGTAAAACTACTATCGCTACTATCACTACTACCTGGAGGTGTCTATAGTATGCCTGTAAAAGGGGTGCATGTTTCCAGTGTTTAGAACAGTCTGACAGCAAAATGACATTTCTAAAGGAAAAAAAGTCATGTAAAACTACTATCCCTACTATCACTACTAACTGCTGTAAAACTACTATCGCTAGCGCCGACTATAATGAATTGTCGGTCCGCAATACACATAAAAGTTCATTGATAAAAACCCATAGGGGAAGCCCGAACCAAAATTTAAAAAAAATTGCCTGGGGGTTCCCCTAAATTTCATACCAGGCCCTTCAGGTCTGGTATGGATATTAAGGGGAACCCCTCGCCAAAATTTTTTAAAAAATGGCGTGGGTGTCCCCCTCAAAATTCATACCAGACCGAAGGGTCTGGTATGGATTTAAGGTTAACCCTGCGCCAAAATTTTAAAAAAGTGGCATGGGGTCCCCCCAAAAATCCATACCAGACCCTTATCCGAGCACCTGGCAGGCCGCAGAAAAAGAGGGGGGGACGAGAGAGCGCCCCCCCTCCTGAACCATACCAGGCCACATGCCCTCAACATAGCCCCCCAAAGCACCTTGTCCCCATGTTGATGGGGAGAAGGGCCTCATCCCCACAACCCTTGCCCGGTAATTGTGGGGGTCTGCAGGCGGGGAGCTTATCGGAGTCTGGAAGCCCCCTTTTGCAAGGGGACCCCCAGATCCTGCCCCCCCATGTGAATTAGTAATGGGGTACAAATGTACCCCTACCATTTCACAAAAAAGTGTCAAAAAGGTTAAAAAAACACAAGAGACAGTTTTTGACAAGTCCTGTATTAACTTCTTCTTTCTGCTTCTTCTTCCATCTTCTTTCTTCTGGTCTTCTTTCGGTGTTTTTCTTCTTCCGCCATCTTTTTCTTCTTCATCTTCTTCTTTTCCATCTTCTTCTTCCTCCACTCTTCCCGTCCCGCATCTTCCTCTGGCTTCTTCTCCACTCCGTCCGCACGATACGCCTCAGTGGGAGTCTTCCGCCGTGTGACGCTTCGGTTCTTCTGACCCTTCTTATATAACGGAGGGCGGGGACTTAACAGGGTGACCCCGCCCCCTCTGACAACACGGGGAAAGCCACGGGGAAGTCCCCGTGAAGTCCCCATGCGTCAGAGGAGGGCGTGGTAACCGGGTGGCCTCGCCCTCCATTATAAAAGAAGTGTCAGAAGAACCGAAGCGTCACATGTGCAGATCAGCTAGGAATGAAGATGGCCAAAAAGTTAGAGGGGTTTTTAAACTAGGTAATAGGGGGAGGGTCCAGAGGTAGAGATAGTCAGCACGGAACATATTCCTGGGGGCAGTATTGGGGGCATTAGTGGTAGGTTGACCAAAGCACAAAAACCCAAGTTAAGTATAGTAGCAAGTCCTAGTTGCAATCTCGGAACACCCAATATGAGGACAATATGCGACCGGTCTAAACTATGTGGCATGTTCACCAATGCCAGGAGCATGGCGGACAAGATGGGTGAACTAGAGATACTGTTGTACGAGGAGGATTTGGATTTTGTGTGAATTTCAGAGACTTGGTTCAACAGCTCTCATGATTGGCTGGCAAACATTTAAGGGTATACCCTTTATTGCAAGGATAGAGAGGGTAAAAAAGGGGGAGGGGTATGCCTATATATCAAGAATAATGTACAAGTGAATGTGAGAGATGACATCACTGAGGGAGGGAGGAGGTGGAATCCTTATGGGTAGAGCTCCAAAGGGATGAAGCTAAGGGGAAAATAATACTGGGAGTATGCTATAGGCCCCCTAACCTGAGGGAGGAAGTGGAGACAGATCTCCTATCACAATTTGGATTAGCAGCAAGGATGGGAAGTGTTATCATAATGGGGGATTTTAATTATCCAGACATAGACTGGGCGGAGGGAACCGCGCATTCATTTAAGGCTTGCCAGTTCCTTAATGTCTTGCAGGACAATTTTATGGGTCAGATGTTAGACACACCAACTAGAAATAAAGCATTACTGGATCTACTGATTACCAACAATACAGACCTGATCATGGAAGTGGAAATACGGGGAAATTTAGGTAACAGCGATCACAGGTCTATTAGTTTCAATATAAATCACACAAATAGGAAACATAAAGGGAATACAAAGACACTACAAACCTTGCTAAAAGGCATAGATTGGGATAAAATATTAGGAACAAAGAACACGGAGGAGAGTTGGGTTTGCTTTAAGAGCATATTAAATAAGGGCATTAGCCAATGCATCCCATTGGGTAATAAATTTAAAAGAGCGAACACAAGTCCTGGATGGTTAACTCCAATGTAAAAATGCATATAATAGCAAAGGAGATGGCCTTCAAAAAAATACAAGGTGGAGACATCATCATCAGCATTCAGACTTTATAAAGAATGCAACAAGAAATGTAAGGGTGCAATTAGGACGGCTAAGATAGAACATGAAAGACACACAGCGGAGGAGAGCAAAAAAAATCCCAAGAAATTCTTTAAGTATGTAAACAGCAAAAAAGGGAGGACAGACCATATTGGCCCCATAAAGAATGAGGAAGGACATCTGGTTACAAAGGATGGGGAGATGGCGAAGGTATTAAATTTATTCTTCTCCTCAGTCTTCACGAGGTAATCGGGGGGCTTCAGTAACCAAAACTGCAGTGTTTATCCTCATGACACATCACAGGAAGCACCTTCATGGTTAACAGAGGACAGAATTAAAATTAGACTTGAGAAACTTAACATTAATAAATGACCAGGACCAGATGGCTTGCATCTGAGGGTACTTAAGGAACTCAGTCAAGTGATTGCCAGACCATTGTTCCTAATTTTTACAGACAGTCTACTGACTGCAATGGTAACAGCTGATTGGAGAAAAGCCAATATAGCACCAATATTTAAAAAGGGCCCAAAATACACCCCTGGGAATTACAGACCAGTTAGCCTAACATCAATAGTATGTAAACTCTTTAAAGGGGATGATAAGAGACTATATACAAGATTTTAGTAATGAGAACGGTATCATTAGCAGTAATCAGCATGGATTCATGAAGAATCGTTCTTGCCAAACCAATCTATTAACCTTCTACGAGGAGATGAGTTGCCAGCTAGATAAAGGAAGGCCCGTAGACGTGGTGTATATGGATTTTGCAAAAGCATTTGACACAGTTCCCCATAAACGTTTAATGTACAAAATAAGGTCCGTTGGCATGGACCATAGGGTGAGTACATGGATTGAAAACTGGCTACAAGGGCGAGTTCAGAGGGTGGTGATAAATGGTGAGTATAAACAAAAAGTGTAGCGCTAAGGTAAAAATAATGAGGAGAAGGTTTTGAAGTAAGGAGAGGTGAAACCACAATCTCAAGTGGCCCGTAACCTCAACTAGGTCAAAACCAAATATATGTGTACACAAACAACGTGATATTATCACAGAACTACAAACAAATAAAAGTGCTCCTTCTTATGAAAAAAGTGTAAATATAAATGAAATTGAAATTAAAGTGAAAGTACATCAATAAGTTATAATCTCAAAAGTCCACATTTGACTGGTGATGTAATACAAAGACTGTCCAAAATAATAATAAGGAAGCATTAAGCCCATATAAATGATGAAGACTTAGTAGTGTAGTCCATATGTAGCATGGTGTAGTTGAAACATAGGGACCCAAGGCAGATATCCTTACAATCCAGAGACTCGAGACCCAAGGCAGATATCCTTACAATCCAGAGACTCCGATTCAGGGGGGACCCAGGGCAGATATCTTTACAACACAAAGGCCCAGAAAAAGTAAGGTAGAGTACTCTTACCAACTTCGGTGGACTCACAAGCCATGGGCGGTGAGTCAAACGGGCTTGTACTGTCTTGTGATCCGTGACAGTAAGGGGATGGGTTATACACCAGAAGACGTCCTCCTTGAATGGGGAGCCCGGAACCTGTCCTGAAGGTCTGCACGATCACCGTTTTCATCAGCATACATGGACCATATAGAAAACAACGACAAGGAACCTCCACATAGTGTAAATCCAAAAAAAGTTTTTTTCTCAATTGGCATTTATTAGATCATTCATGATCATCAAAACAATCCATAAAAATCGTAGTTAAAAAATAGAATCGATTCAAAGAACAATAAAATAAGCGTGGTGTGGGTGGCTGGATACAGCAAGGAGTCTCCTTGCTGTATCCAGCCACCCACACCACGCTTATTTTATTGTTCTTTGAATCGATTCTATTTTTTAACTACGATTTTTATGGATTGTTTTGATGATCGTGAATGATCTAATAAATGCCAATTGAGAAAAAAACTTTTTTTGGATTTACACTATGTGGAGGTTCCTTGTCGTTGTTTTCTATATGGTCCATGTATGCTGATGAAAACGGTGATCGTGCAGACCTTCAGGACAGGTTCCGGGCTCCCCATTCAAGGAGGACGTCTTCTGGTGTATAACCCATCCCCTTACTGTCACGGATCACAAGACAGTACAAGCCCGTTTGACTCACCGCCCATGGCTTGTGAGTCCACCGAAGTTGGTAAGAGTACTCTACCTTACTTTTTCTGGGCCTTTGTGTTGTAAAGATATCTGCCCTGGGTCCCCCCTGAATCGGAGTCTCTGGATTGTAAGGATATCTGCCTTGGGTCTCGAGTCTCTGGATTGTAAGGATATCTGCCTTGGGTCCCTATGTTTCAACTACACCATGCTACATATGGACTACACTACTAAGTCTTCATCATTTATATGGGCTTAATGCTTCCTTATTATTATTTTGGACAGTCTTTGTATTACATCACCAGTCAAATGTGGACTTTTGAGATTATCACTTATTGATGTACTTTCACTTTAATTTCAATTTCATTTATATTTACACTTTTTTCATAAGAAGGAGCACTTTTATTTGTTTGTAGTTCTGTGATAATATCATGTTGTTTGTGTACACATATATTTGGTTTTGACCTAGTTGAGGTTACGGGCCACTTGAGATTGTGGTTTCACCTCTCCTTACTTCAAAACCTTCTCCTCATTATTTTTACCTTAGCGCTACACTTTTTGTTTATATTTTTTATACAGTCCCAGTCGTTCTGTAGTGTTGGCAGCTGTTTTCACTTATTAGATAGGCGCGGTATTTTATTAATCTATTTGATAAATGGTGAGTACCCGGAATGGTCAGGGGTGGGTAGTGGGGTCCCCCAGGGTTCTGTTCTGGGACCAATCCTATTTAATTTGTTCATACATGACCTGGAGGAGGGGATAAACAGTTCAATCTCTGTATTTGCAGACGATACTGAGCTAAGCAGGGCAATAACTTCTCCACAGGATGTGGAAACTAGGATGAGCCGAACACCCCCCCCCCCCGGTTCGGTTCGCACCAGAGCCTGCGAACGGACCAAAAATTTGCACGAACGTTAGAACCCCATTGACGTCTATGGGACTCGAATGTTCAAAATCAAAAGTGCTCATTTTAAAGGCTAATTTGCATCGTATTGTCCTAAAAAGGGTTTGGGGACCCGGGTCCTGCCCCAGGGGACAAGTATCAATGCAAAAAAAACTTTTAAAAACATCAGTTTTTTCGGGAGCAGTGATTTTAATGATGCTTAAAGTAAAAAAAAAAAGTGAAATATTCCTTTAAATATCGTACCTGGGGCGTGTCTATAGTATGCCTGTAAAGTGGCGCGTGTTTCCCGTGCTTAGAACAGTCCCTGCACAAAATGTCATTTTTAAAGGAAAAAAAGTCATTTAAAAATGCTTGCGGCTTTAATGTAATGTCGGGTCCCGACAATATGGATGAAAATCAGTGAGACAAACGGCATGGGTACCCCCCAGTACATTACTAGGCCCTTCGGGTCTTGTATGGATATTAAGGGGCACCCCACACCCAAATTAAAAAAGGAAAGGTGTGGGGCCCCCAGGCCCTATATACTCTGAACAGCAGTATACAGGCGGTTCAAACAAGACAGGGACTGTAGGTTTGTTGTTAAGTAGAATCTGTTTGTAATTTTGAACTGGTACATTTTTAACGTGTTTAGTTCCAGCCAAAAAATCTATTTTAAGCTTTTTGGAAAACCTAGGGCAGGATTATTACCGCTGTGACATTTGTTTTGCTGTCTGTGCTGCTCTTCAGAAGATTTCACCTCACTTTTTTCCCAATGACAAATGTTTTTTGAAAATTTGGCTTTTTTTGTGAAACAAGGATTGGTGATAAAGCATCAGTGGAAAGGAGAAAAGTTTTTCCCATATTAACTCTTACAGGAGAGAATTTCCCTTCCTAGGGGTAGATTTCATCTCACTTCCTGTTGTCTCCTTCCGTTTGCAAGTAGGAGTCATTTGTAAATTGGATGTTTAAAAGTTGGGGCCTGCCCTATATACTCAGCAGAAATTTGTGCCTTGGGTGTTGTTGAGGCCACAACACTGTAAGCCCTCACAGGGCCCTGCTGTGAAATATTAGATCAAGAATTGTAATTACATGCCCGTGTTGAACAGGGTCAAAAAAATTGGGCCTTTGGTGGTGGTGCTGGTTCCACAACACTGTAAGTCCTCACAGATACTCCTGGTGGGTGCAGAAACGGGCCCTGCTGTGAAATATTCGATCAAGAATTGTAATTACATGCCCCTGTTGAACAGGGGCAGAAAAATTGGGCCTTTGGTGGTGGTGGTGCCACAACACTGCAACCCCTCACAGATACTCTAGTTGGAGCGCAGGAATGAGCCCTGCTGCAAAGAATTGCATCAAAAATTGTAATTACATGCCTCTGTTAAACAGGGGCTGAAAGATTGGGCCTTAGGCACTGGTGGCTGGACTGGTAGCGCCCAGAACCAAAAATGTTCTTACAAGCTATCATCATGATCATTGAGGAGGAAGAGCATAATTACTGAGTATAACAGGATAGTCAGATCTTGCCCCTAGGTATTCCTGCACCATGTAAAACAGATGCTGGCGATGGTTTCTGGAACTGATCATACCTTGGAGCTGCGGACTAAAAAATTGTCTGAACGGATCGGTCAGACGGCCACCTTCTCCACCGCTCCTTCTTTGACTGACCGAAGCCTCAGCAACACGTTGTCCAGAAACAGGAGTTTGTAACCTCCCAGTCTCTGGGAACGCGTTGCACAGACCTTTCTGCAAGGCCTCCCGAAGATGTTTCATACTCTGCTCCCTCTGCGACGGAAAGATAAGGTCCGCGACCTTTCCCTTGTAATGTGGATCAAGGAGGGTTGCCAGCCAGTATTGGTCCTTCTCCTTGATACCACGAATACGAGGATCCTTCCGCAGGCTTTGCAGGATCAGGGAGGCCATGCAGTGTAGGTTTGCTGAGGCATTCGGTCCGGAGTCCTCTGGGTCACTAAGAATGAGATGGTCCGCAGCCACCTCCTCCCAGCCACATACAAGTCCATGTGTTTCTTGTGAATGATCCCTTAAAGACTGCTGCTGATGCTAAGTGCCAAGCTCCACCTTCATACTGACACAATCCTCCTCCTCCTCCACCTCTTCCTGTGTGATCGTCGGGCACGCAGGAACACTGTCTGGATAAAGGGGACCTTGGGAGCTAAGGAAGTCCTCCTCTTCCTGCCTCTGTTCTGCTTCAAGTGCCCTGCCCATTATTCCACGCAGCGTGTGCTCCAACAGGTGGACAAGGGGGACAGTGTCACTGATGCATGCACTGTCACTGCTCACCATCCTTGTGGCCTCCTCAAATGGTGACAGGACAGTGCATGCATCCCTGATCATGGCACACTGGCGTGGAAAAAAAAAACAAGCTCCCCTGACCCTGTCCTGGTGCCATAGTCGTACAGGTACTCATTGATGGCCCTTTGCTGCGTGTGCAGCTGCTGCAGCATGGCCAACGTTGAGTTCCACCTGGTGGGCATGCCACAGATTAGGCGGTTCTTGGGCAGGTTTAATTCTTTTTGGAGGTCTGCCATAGCGAGCACTGGCATTATATGACTGGCGGAAATGCACACAGACTTTCCTGGCCTGCCTCAGGACATCCTGTAATCCCGGGTACCTGCCCTGCACCACCAAGTTAAGGACGTGAGCCAAACAGGGCACATGGGTCATTTGTCCCTGTCGGAGGGCGGAGAGGAGGTTGGTGCCATTGACGCAAACCACCATTCCTGCCTTAAGTTGGTGTGGCATCAACCACCTCTGAACCTGCCCCTGCAGAGCTGACAGAACCTCTGCCCCAGTGTGGCTCCTGTCCCCCAAGCACACCAGCTCAAGCACCGCATGGCATCTTTTGGCCTGCATACTTGCGTAGCCCCTTGAACGCCTACGGAGCACAGCTGGTTCCAAGGACAAAGCACAGGAAGAGGCCATGGAGGTAGAAGAAGAGGAGGGGGTGGAGAAGAGAGGTGTGTCACAATCATTAGTAATGGCATTTCGGAGGCGTGGTGACGGAACAACCTCCAACACTACTGCACCTTGTCCTGCATCCTTCCCAGCCGCCAGCAGAGTCACCCAATGCGCCGTGAAACTTAGGTAACATCCCTGTCCATGCCTGCTTGACCATGAGTCAGCAGTAATATGCACCTTACCGCTGACCGCCCTGTCCAGCGAGGCCAAGACATTGCCTTCCACATGCCGGTAGAGAGCAGGAATCGCCTTCCATGAGAAAAAGTGGCGTTTGGGTACATGCCACTGAGGAACCGCACATTCCACAAACTCACGGAAGGGGGCAGAGTCTACCAACTGAAAAGGTATCAGTTGAAGTGCTAGCAATTTTGCCAAGCTAGCATTCAACCGCTGGGCATGTGGATGGCTGGGAGCGATGGGGCAGGGAAATTTGCCTGGTACAATCTGACGTTGGTGTACCGAAAGCAGATTGCCCACAAGTACTTGGCTGTGACACACCTAATTCTACACCTTCATTCCTCTCAGTGCAGGTCTTAGAGAGGACTGAAGGTATAGTGGGGTTGGATGAGGAGCAAGGAGAGGTCCTCTTTGTTCTTTGGTGTGGGTCTTTTAGATACGCTTGCCAACGAACTGCATGGCAGGTCAACATATGTCTGGTCAAGCATGTGGTTCCCAAGCGGGAGATGTTTTGGCCACGCGAGATACGCTTGAGACATATGTTGCAAATAGCAGCGGTGCCATCTGATGCACTCGTCTCAAAAAAGGCCCACACCAAAGAACTTTTGGAATAACGTGCAGAGACAGCAGCGCCCTGCACATGCGGAGCTTTGCGGTATGATGCAGTCAGTGTGCTGCCCTTAGGCTGGCCCCTGGAGGGCATCATGCCTCATTGGTGATGTGCCTCCTCCTCCTCTCTCTTATCAGGCACCCACGTTGAGTCAGTGACATCATCATCCCCTCCCTCCTCAACACTGGAGCAAACCTGGCAGTATGCTGCAGCAGGGGGAGCATGACTGCCAGATTGCTGTCCTTCTTGGGCACCCCCTCTGTCCGTGCTCACGTTACTGCCTTCATCTAGCTCAGTATCATCATCAGAGCCTTCTAAACTCTGGGCATCCTCCTGGAGCATGTACCCAACACTGTGGTCAAACAGTTCGAGGGACTCCTCAGGAGGACATGGTGTTGCTAGGGAAGGAGTCACTGATGCCATTGAACCGAAGGAAAAGGCCACATTGGCAGCTGATTTGTCAGACAAAGTACCCTGAGCATGGGTGAGAGAGGATGAGGAGGATGAGGACGGCTTGGTCATCCACTCAACCAAGTCTTCCGCATGTGGCTGCTCAACACGGCCAGCTGCCGAAAAAAAGGCCTCTTTTATTGGCTTGTGACTGTCTGCCTCTCCTTGTTGGCCTTCCAGACATCCTAATGGCCTGTAGCTGCACTAAGCTGGGATATATATGTCAATAGATATCTATAGATATATAGAGATATGTATATAGATATCTATATATATATATATATATATACTGTATATACTTAAACTGCAGCTAGCAAAATCAACTGCCTGCCTGTAGTATGAGAACACCACCAACCTTCTACAGGTAGCTTTAGCTGAACACTGTGCAGAGGTCGCACTACACTAATGTGTAAATAATTTAGCTGCCTGCGGTAGTGATAGGATCAGGAAAACACCACCAAACTTCTACAAGTAGCTTTAACTGAACACTGTGCAGAGCTCGCACTACACTAACTTGTATCTTATTTAGCTGCCTGCGGTAGTGATAGGATCAAGAAAACACCACCAACCTTCTACAGGTAGCTTTAGATGCACACTGTGCAGAGGTCGCACTACACTAACTTGTAGCTTAATTAGCTGCCTTCGGTAGTGATAGGATCAGGAAAACACCACCAAACTTCTACAGGTAGCTTTAGCTGAATACTGTGCAGAGGTTGCACTACACTAACTTGTAGCTTATTTAGCTGCCTGTGGTAGTGATAGGATCAGAAAAACACCACCAAGCTTCTACAGGTAGCTTTAGATGCACACTGTGCAGAGGTCGCACTACACTAACTTGTAGCTTATTTAGCTGCCTGCGGTAGTGATAGGATCAGGAAAACACCACCAACATTCTACAGGTAGCTTTAGCTGAATACTGTGCAGAGCTCGCACTACATTAACTTGTAGCTTATTTAGCTGCCTGCGGTAGTGATAGGATCAGGAAAACACCACCAACCTTCAACAGGTAGCTTTAGCCGAACACTGTTCAGAGGACGCACTACACTAACTTGTAGATTTAGCTGAACACTGTGCGGAGGTCGCACTACACTAACTTGTAGTTTTAGCTGAACACTGTGAGGAGGACGCCCTACACTAACTTGTAGCTTTAGCTGAACACTGTGCAGAGGTCACACTAAACTATCTTGTAGCTTTAGCTGAACACTGTTCGGAGGACGCACTACACTAACTTGTAGCTTTAGCTGAACACTGTGAGGAGGACGCACTACACTAACTTGTAGCTTTAGCTGAACACTGTGCAGAGGTCGCACTACACTAACTTGTAGTTTTAGATGAACACTGTGAGGAGGATGCACTACCCTAACTTGTAGCTTTAGCTGAACACTGTTCGGAGGACGCACTACACTGACTTGTAGCTTTAGCTGAACACTGTGAGGAGGACGCACTACACTAATTTGTAGCTTTAGTTGAACACTGTGCAGAGGTCGCACTACACTAACTTGTAGTTTTAGATGAACACTGTGAGGAGGATGCACTACCCTAACTTGTAGCTTTAGCTGAATACTGTGCATAGGTCACACTAAACTAACTTGTAGCTTTAGCTGAACACTGTTCAGAGGACGCACTACACTAACGTGTAGTTTTAGCTAAACACTGTGAGGAGGACGCACTACACTAACTTGTAGCTTTAGCTTAACACTGTGCAGAGGTCACACTAAACTAACTTGTAGCTTTAGCTGAACACTGTTCAGAGGACGCACTACACTAACTTGTAGCTTTAGATGAACACTGTTCAGAGGACGCACTACACGAACTTGAAGCTTTGGCTGAACACTGTGCAGAGGTTGCACTACACTAACTTGTAGTTTTAGCTTAACACTGTGAGGAGGACGCACTACACTGACTTGTAGCTTTAGCTGAACACTGTGCAGAGGTCACACTAAACTAACTTGTAGCTTTAGCTGAACACTGTGAGGAGGACGCACTACACTAACTGTAAAAAGTCTAGCTGCCTGACTGTGGTACTAATAGGATCAAAAGAACACCAGCAAATTTCTTCAGGTAGCTGTAAATACTGTAGCAACACAAGCCTGCCTGTCAGTAGGAAGATAACAGGAACGCATCTAGCTAAACTGAATACAGTGTGTGTATATATATATATATATATATATATAACACCTGGGATGCATATATATATACACAATACATTGTAAGTGCAGCTAACTGACTGACTGTCCTGCCTAATCTATCTAACTTAAATCAAATGACACTGTCTCTCTCTCTGTCTATCTCTCTCTCTAACGCCGGAGCGGGTCATAGTGCATGCTTGGCCAATCATCAGCCAGCAATGCACTGCGATGCCGCAGTGAATTATGGGCCATGACGCGCCACACGAATTTGGCGCGAACGGCCCATATCGTTCGCAATTTGGCGAACTGGCAAACAGCCGATGTTCGAGTCGAACATGGGTTCGACTCGAACACGAAGCTCATCCCTAGTGGAAACCTTGCAAAAAGATCTGAACAAATTAATGGGGTGGGCAATTACATGGCAAATGAGGTTCAATGTAGAAAAATTTAAAATAATGCATTTGGGTGGCAAAAATATGAATGCAATCTATACACTGGGGGGAGAATCTCTGGGGGAATCTAGGATGGAAAAGGACCTGGGGGTCCTAGTAGATGATAGGCTCAGCAATGGCATGCAATGCCAAGCTGCTGCTAACAAAGCAAACAGAATATTGGCATGCATTAAAAAGGGGATCAACTCCAGAGATGAAACGATAATTCTCCCACTCTACAAGACTCTGGTCCGGCCGTACCTAGAGTATGCTGTCCAGTTCTGGGCACCAGTCCTCAGGAAGGATGTACTGGAAATGGAGTGAGTACAAAGAAGGGCAACAAAGCTAATAAAGGGTCTGGAGGATCTTAGTTATGAGGAAAGGTTGCGAGCACTAAACTTATTATCTCTGGAGAAGAGATGCTTGAGAGGGGATATGATTTCAATATGCAAATATCGTACTGGTGACCCCACAATAGGAATAACATTTTTTCGCAGAAGAGAGTTTAACAAGACTCGTGGCCACTCATTAAAATTAGAAGAAAAGAGGTTTAACCTTAAACTACGAAGAGGGTTCTTTATTGTAAGAGCGGCAAGGATGTGGAATTCCCTTCCACAGGCGGTGATCTCAGCGGGGAGCATTGATAGCTTTAAGAAACTATTAGATAAGCACCTGAATGACCGCAACATACAGGGATATAAAATGTAATACTGACACATAATCACACATAGGTTGGACTTGATGGACTTGTGTCTTTTTTCAACCTCACCTACTATGTAACACCTACTATGTAAAATGGTGGAAAACTCCCACTGAAGCGGATCGTGCGGACGGAGCGGAGAAGAAGCCGGAGGAAGATGCGGGATGAGAAGAGCGGAGGAATAAAAAGATGTAGAAGAAGAAGATGGAAGAGAAGAAGATGGAGGAAGAAGAAGAACACCGAAGGAAGACCAGAAGAAAGAAGATGGAAGAAGAAGCGGAAAGAAGAAATGAATAAAGGACTTGTCAAAAACTGTCTCGTGTTTTTTAACCTTTTTGACACTTTTTTTTTAAATGGCAGGGGTACATTTGTACCCCATTACCAATTCACACAGACCCCCACAACCACCGGGCAAGGGTTGTGGGGATGAGGCCTTTCTCCCCATCAACATGGGGACAAGGTGCTTTGGGGGGCTACCTCAAAGCACCCTTCCAATGTTGAGGGAATGTGGCCTGGTACGGTTCAGGAGGGGGGGCGCTCTCTCGTCATCCCCTCTTTTCCTGTGGCCTGCCAGGTTGCGTGCTCGGATAAGGGTCTGGTATGGATTTTTGGAGGGACCCCACAACGTTTTTTTTTATTTTGGCGCGAGATTCCCCTTAAAATCCATACCAGACCTGAAGAGCCTTTTTTAAAAATTTTTGGTTCAGGGTTCCCGTGGGGGAATCCCATTGCAGTTTTTATCTATGAACTTTTATGTGTATTGCCGGACCGACAATTCATTATAGCCGGCGCTAGCGATAGTAGTTTTACAGTAGTTAGTAGTGATAGTAGTTTTACATGACTTTTTTCCTTTAGAAATGTCATTTTGCTGTCAGACTGTTCTAAACACGGGAAACATGCGCCCCTTTACAGGCATACTATAGACACCCTCCAGGTACAAAATTTAAAGAAATATTATACTTTTATTGTTTCACTTTAAGCATAATTAAAATCACTGCTCCCGAAGAAACGGCCATTTTTAAAACAATTTTTATGACAATACCATGCATATAAGCATTTAAAATTAGCACTTTTGATTTCTACCATAGACTTTTAAAGGGTGTTCCGCGGCTTTTGAATTTGCCGTGAACACCCCAAATTGTTCGCTGTTCGGCGAAAGGGCGAATAGCCAATGTTCGAGTCAAACTCATTTTCGACCCGAACATAAGGCCCATCCCTTTACCAAGTTTACCTTTTTTTATTATTATTAAGTGTGATTTATTTATTTATTTATTTATTTTATCCACTTCAGCGAAAGTTTTCCGAGAGACATTATTTCAACTTTATGTGTCAAACTTTATCTCTTCTCCTTTTTCACATCATTGTGGATTGTTTCCGTCACATCTTTATTATTTTTCCCTTCTAGGATATTCTTAAATATTTTTAAAAACCGGCGACAAAACGCCTTCTATAATTATAAACCCTATTATTATCTTAGTCTCTCTCAGTCCCTCTTATTTCCCCCCGCCTCCCCTCCCCCTCGTCCCCCCCCTCCCCTCCCCTGTGTCTGGTCCGTTCCTTTATGTTATTTATTTATCCACTTGGCTCTGCACCTGTTCTTTCTTTTATCCTATCTAAATAAATATCCGAGACTTTGTAGTTTTTCCAACTTTCCCATCTACTATTATCCCCTTTCTCTCCTCCTTCCATTTTGTAGTGATAATCTATTTCCTTTAGCCAGTTTCTAATGTCTGGTTTTCCACTTTTTAGCCAATTCTTGGGAATTAAGGCCTTGGCCGCATTCAGGACGTTAGGTATTATTCATTTTCTATATTGTTTCTTAGGTTTATTGTAGATATGGAAGAGGCAAGTCCAAATATTTTGTTCTATTTCTTCTCCAGTTATTTCCTTTATGTTATTTAACACTTCCTTCCAGTACTCCATTATTATTGGGCATTCCCACCATATGTGTGTGATCGTTGCTATTTGGCCACATTTTCTCCAACACAAGGAGGTTCTATCTTGATGGAATCTGTGTATTCTTACTGGGGTCATATACCATCTTGATACTAGTTTATAATTCATTTCTATGGTCTTCATGTTCCAAGCCTTATTATATCCCATTTCTATCATTTTTTTCCACTTTTTGGTTATCTATTTTTAAATTCATTTCTTTTTCCCATTGATTTATATATTCTGGTCTTTCTTGTGCTTCCAAATCTGTCAGTATACTATAAATTTTTGATGTTCCGTTTTTTAATGGTGTTTCATTGCTACATAGCTTTTCCAGTGCAGTTAATTTTGTTTCATCTCTCAGTGGGTGTGGTATTGTGCTTACTAGGTGCCTTATTTGAGTATAATTCCATTCATTCATCTTCCATCCATTCCTTTCCTCTACTTCGTGTTCTTATTTTGCCCTTTCTAGTGATATCTTTCAGTCGTGGGTTACCTATTCCTTGGATTTCAAATATTTCCCTCCCAGGGGTGAAGAGATTCGATCCTGTGAGTGCTAATAGTGGTGAATTATATTTCCATTCATTCTTTAAGTGAATGGTGTCCCAAATTTTAAATACATTTTTTGTTATTTCGTGCGTGTCGGTGTCCAATATTCTATATTTCCGTGGAATCCAAATATTCTTATGTAGTGTGGCTCCACTTATTGTGTTTTCCATTTCCACCCATTTTTTTTCATTTTTCTCATTTGTCCACTCTAACATTTGTGTTAAAACTATGGCTTTATAGTACCTACTTATATCTGGGACGGCAAGACCCCCATGCTCCTTTTTCCTTGTGATCAGCGTGTATTTAATTCTTGGTTTTTTATTAAGCCATATGTATTTTAGCAGGATTGTTTTAATTATTTTAAAAAAGCTCTGCGGGATTTTTACTGGTAACATCTGTAATCTGTAGTTTATTTTAGGTAATATCGTCATCTTAAACATATTTATTCTTCCAATCCATGAAAGTGGCTGTATTCTTAACTTTTTCATTTCTTCTTTGACCTCATTGATCAGTGGAATAAAATTTGCCTGATAAATTTTTTCGACTCTAGGAGTTATTTTAATTCCAAGGTAATTTAGTTCTTTTACCCAAGTGAATGGGAATTCTTTTTGTAAAAACTGAACTTCCTTTTTCTCTAGACCTATGTTTAATATTTCCGTTTTTATTGGATTAATTTTGAAGTTTGACAGTTCTCCGTATTTTTTAATTTCTTTCAGTATGTTTGGGAGTGACACACTTGGGTTGGATACGTACATCATGTAGGCAGCGATCTTATGCTCTTTTCCTCCTAGTTTCGTTCCTTCTACCTCTTTGTTATTGCGAAGTGTTGCTAATAGTGGTTCTAAAGCCAATACATATAATAGTGGAGACAGTGGACAGCCTTGCCGTGTTCCATTCTGCATCTTAATTTTTGTAGAGAGTCTACCGTTTACTTTTACGACTGCTGTCGGGCCATTATACAAATTTGTTATCCACTTCATCATTTTTGTCCCAATACCCAAGTGCCGCAATGTATCCATCATGAAACCCCAGTCTACCCTGTCAAATGCTTTTTCTGCATCCAATGACAGGAATAGAACTGGGGTCTCATTCTGCACCTTCTTGTGCAACATCAATAATGATTTTAGGCTGTTGTCCCGCCCCTCTCTCCCCGGGACAAAACCAGTTTGGTCCGGGTTGATCCACAGTGGGATTCGTTTTTTTATCCTAGTGGCCAGGATCTTGGAGTACAGCTTCGTATCAGCGTTCAATAGGGCTATTGGCCTGTAGCTTGAGCAGTTAACTTTGTCTTTCCCTTCTTTTGGTAGTATTGTAATATGAGCTAATAACGATTCACTTCTTATTTCTTCATCTTCCCCTAAGGAATTCATATATTCTAATAGTTTTGGAGTCAGCTGTTCTTCAAATTTTTTATAGTATTTGACCGTAAACCCGTCTGGTCCTGGGCTTTTTCCTACGGGAGTTTCCTTTAATGCCAGTTTTACCTCTTCATGCGTAATATTTTTTTCCAATTCTTCTAGTTGGTCTATTTTTAGTTTTGGTAAGTTTGCTTTTTTTAAATATTCTTGTATCTTCTTTGTTCTTGTATTCGCTTCTTTCCAACTTTCCTGTCCTTTTATTGCATAAAGGGAGCTGAAGTATTTTTGAAATGTTATCGCTATATCTGTAGTTTTATTTACCACTTCTCCTTTTTCATTTTTGATCTTCTCAATGTAATTCAAAGACTTCTTTTTTTTTACCAGATTTGCTAGGTATTTTCCTGGTTTATTACCCCATTTATATTTTTCTTGTACTACTCTGTTGTAGTCCTTCCTTTCTTCTTGTTCCATCCAGTCTTTTAATTGCTCTCTCTTTTGAGATAGTAGGCCGAAGATTTTGTTGTTTACTTGATTTTTGTGTTTTCGTTCCAATTCATAAATTTCTTTAATTATTTGTTGCATGTTTGTTTTCCTTTCCTGTTTTTTTCTTGCCCCTATAGCTATTAACTTGCCCCTAATAACAGATTTATGCGCCTCCCATATTAAGTGTGATTTAACTGTACTTCTGTCTTAGTCTGATTCATGGTTTCTGACAGGATTATGATTTAAGCACTGCACCTTTACCATATATAATTATTGACAAAGGTCTAAATCCTTCCCTATTATAAAAAAAATATATAAAAAATTTGGGCTTTACATGCATTGTAATACAATATGACTAAAATGAATTTGCTATTATATATGTGAAAATCAGGATCTTCATATCATTTACATTACAATTCGTAGTTTGTAGGATTTTTATTAGTATTTCTTTCATTGGATGATGCAATGCAGTTCTCTTTATTCTCTTTTGTGATTATAGTTATAGCTCAATACAGGCCATCTGCATTTCTTGCGGTTAGTTTATTATCTTCCCCTATCCAGGTTTCCCTTATGTAATACCAGTCAGGCACATAATTATAATGTAGAGTCGGCAACTTTTCAGTGATGGTTGTTTGTAAAAGAAATTACGGTTGATTTCATCAGATGGAAGCTTATATATCGTCCCCAAAGACAGGCTGGAAGCTTTTTGCTTAACCATCTGCTACTCTGGAAACCTCTCGTATCAATAAATATGTAATACAGAGTGTTCTATGATGTTTCAATAAAAAAAATAATAATCCCCAAGACTTTAGTTTAGTGATAAATGAAAAGCACAAGGTATATAAACCATATGATGCTATATTTCCCTTATAAATCTAAGTAAAACAAGTGGATCATATACAACACAGTTTGATACTATTTTGACATTTTTATATGTCCACAGATAAGTGACATCTTTTCACACAATTTCTGCTGAATATTACTATTATTTTTATTATTAGTGATTAGCTTAGGGTTAAAGACGAGTGTTACCCCAGCCCAGCCTGTTCACAGTTAGGCAAATGAGAAAACAAACTGGCCATATTTGGTTGGTATGCCACCTGCCTGAACCTCCAGTTGATGTAGCCAGGAGTCTAAAATTCTATTAGGCTTCCACACATCCTTCTATGTTGTTCTATACAAAATTACAAAATGGAGGAAAACAAAATTGTTACTCCATGAAATTTGACTTTACAGGTACACCATAAGGCAGGCAAACATTTTAAAAAGTATAAAGTTAATTTTGGGCTCCAGAAATGATGCCTTAGTACAAAGTCATGCATTGTACACAGACAAATATAATAAATACAGTGATGTGTGCTTAAAAGGAACACATAATTGCCCTTTAGTTTAATTAGTGATTAGACATGTGCACTGCCAAAAAATTTGTTTGTTTTTGTTTCATTTGTTTTTTGTTTGTTTTTTTAATTTTTCGGGTCATTCGTTATGATCGCAATTCATAAATTTGTAAATTCCAAAATTTGTAAATTAGAAAATTCGTAAATTTGTAAATTTGAAAATTTGAAAATTCGTAAATTCTTAAATTCGAAAATTCGAAAATAAGAAAGAAAATCGAAAGAATAACTAACTAATAAATAATAACTAACTATTAAATTATAGGTATTGGAATTTCCTTTCAAATTTGGCTGTTAGTGAACATAACGAATATGAATTTATTTGTTTTTTAACATATTTCGACAAATTTCATTAATTCTGAAATATCCGAATAAACAAAAACCCATTTAACAAATTTTTCAGCAAATTCATAAATTCGTAAATTCAAAAATTCATAAATTCATAAAATCAAATTTTTTTTTATTATTATTATTGTTTTTTATTATTATTAATTAGTTATGTTCCTTTCGTTTAGATACGGCATTCATTATTTTGGATAATTTGTAACTTCGGACTAACAGCCAAATTTGAAAGGAAATTCTACTACCTATAATTTAATAGTTAGTAATAGTTAAATTATTATTAGTTATTATTTCAGATTTTCAAATTTTCAGGTTTTCAGATTTCCGAATTTAGATTTTCCGAATTTTTGATTTTACGAATGTATGAATTTTTGAATTTACGAATTTTCTGAAAAATTAGTTAAATGGGTTTTTGTTAATTTGGATATTTCAGAATTAATGAAATTTGTCGAAATGAGTTAAAAAACGAATTCAGAATGAAACTAATTGCACATGTCTACTAGTGATACAAATGAATCTTTTATGCCATGCGAATATAAGTTCAGGTGCGAATTGCAAAACATTTATTCATTAAACAAGGCTAAATTGATATACAATAACCATAAATTAAATCCAGTCCTTCAAAAAAGCGGGTCCGTGCATCCTTACATCACACCGCTGGCTCCGAATGCGTCATCTAGGACTGGAGACTGTGCTCCTTTTTTTTTTCTTGAAGGACTGGATTTCATTTACAGTTATCTTACATCAATTTAGCCTTGTTTAAGGTATATTTGTGTTGCAATTTGCATCTGAACTTATATATCATATGTATCACTTGTTAAACTAAAGGGCAATGATGTGTTACTTTTAAGCACACATCACTGTATCTACTATATTTGTTTGTGTACACTGCACAATTATTTTTTATTGTGCACTATTGGAGACAAAGCACCATTATTATTATATCACTATTGCCACATCCTAGTATTCAAGGAATACATTAGTGCAACAGTCTCGGTACTAGAGTGGCTAAGCGCATCCCTCAGGAATCAATGCCTTAGTACATGCTTCTGGAATATAAGATTGCAATAGTGTAGTTATTACAACAGAACAGATTGGTGTCTTTTTCTAGGTTTATCTGGGCGATATGTATGTATTCCCCTGTACAGGGTTTTTGTTTTTTAGAGTGTGCTATGTTTTCTTTTAATGGATATAAATACACTTTATTATTTTTGGAATTTTTGCCTGCCTCATAGTGTACCTGTAAAGTGCAGTTTCATGGAGTATCATTTTTGTGTTCCTCTATTTTGTGGTTTTGTACCCTGGAGTCTATCATTTAGCACCAGTAGCAGTACTACCATTAACTGACATGACACACTCCCAGTCACCCCCCCCCCCCCCCCCATTCCCTTTGTTTGACAATCCCTTGCCTATTAGCCTTGAAAACAGCCAGAATTAATGTTTTTCAGTGCCACATGACTTCAGTGGGATTAGAATTACCATTGGAATTTAGGAGTAGTTCAATAAACATCTCACAATTGAAACCCAGTTACATTCTGCTCATCACTATCTGTCAAAGTATTTGCAAACTTTTCCTAGGTTTACCTAGAATTGTTTGGAACCAAGCTTAAGTATTAGGCTTTTCACTTTCACTCTGATAACACAATGGTTGCTTCACCTGACCTGTCCTACTGGCTTATACCAGTGAGATTATAAAGGATTCTTCTGAAAACTTTCCAAATGGTAGTAGCAGAGGATCTGTGAAGTAATGTGCTGAGGAAAAAGTCTTTGTCTCAATTTCAGTGTGCAGCTAAAGTCAATAGATCCAGGGTCCAGGGTCAAGAAGAGCAGTCATACATATTGGTCATGGACATTCATCTCTACGGCATTAGGAGTGCCAAAATGAGCTTGCTGATTCCTTGTATAACTACATGGCATGGCACCAATGGATCACATTAGAAGGGGAGTGGGTGCATGGGAATGGACAAACTGGGGATAATCTTATGACTTGGTAAAAAGTGAATTTAAAAAAGCATTTCCGGATCTGCAAAATAAAAAAAAAATTATATTGGATACATTTTATCACTATATTTACACAGCAGTTTTTGTATTCCTGGGTCCCCTTTTATTACCTGTTGATCCTCCCAGTAGATCTTTTATTGTTCCACTTCCTGTAGCAGTTCATTTTGGCTGCATTAGTAATAGCGATCAGAAGGTTTTCCTGCAAAGGATTAAAATGAATTTGGATGAGAGGTTTGGTTTGGAGAACAGATTTAGGCGACAGAAGGTAAAGTTAGCCATAGATGGATCTTTTTTTTGAGGGAGGAAAGCTGAACAAAATAAAAAAATAATAAAACAAAAAAATTAAAACAAATTCACCTATTGACACAATTGAGATAGATAAAGCAATCCTCTGGGACTCCTCTTCTGAGACATGTATTCTGACAGTACATCAGAATTAGAGATGGACCAAACACTCCGCGGTTCGGTTCGCACCGGAACTCTGGAACATTGAAAGAGTTTGAACCCCACTGAAGTCTATGGGGTCCGAATTTAAATTAAAAGTCCCCATTTTGAAGGCTTATATGCAAGTTAAATGGTATGGGGGCCCTGGTACTGCCCTGGGCGACATGTACCAATGCAAAAAAAACTTTTAAAACTTTTAAATAAAGATTGTTTTTAAAACAGCAGTGCTGCTTAAAGTGAAACAATAAAAATGAAAAACTCCTTTAAATATAGTGCCTTAGGGGTCCCCTTAGCCTGCCTGTAAAGTGGTGCATCTATACCAGGGGTCTCAAACTGGTGGCCCTCCAGCTGTTGCAAAACTACAAGTCCCATGAGGCATTGCAAGGCTGACAGTTACAAGCATGACTCTCATAGGCAGAGGCATGATGGGACTTGTAGTTTTGCAACAGCTGGAGGGCCACCAGTTTGAGACCCCTGATCTAAACATTGTATAGAACCTGCTGCAGCAAAACTGACATTTATAAAGCAAAAAATTACATTTAAATTGCCATCAACACAAAAATGTTAAAAAAAATGGCATTGCGTCCTCCTAAAGGGCCTGGTATCGATTGGGGTGGACCCCATGCCATTTTTTTTTTACATTTTTCTATTGCAGGCAGTGTTTTACTTTTCATTCAGCTGTCAGCGGGGAAGCCCATCGACAGGGGGATGACTCTTCCATTGTTAAGGACGCAGCGGTGGGCTTCCTGGCCCTCTTCTTAACAACCAGCTATTCACTGTGCCCTCCTGCATACAGATGTTGGAGGGCTTGGTGTCACATTTAGTCTCCACCTTCTGGTGGAGACAGTGCACGCGCAATGTGTAGCTGGAATCGCACCGACATTTCCCGGCGCACGCTCTTTTAGATCCTTGGTGTCTAACGGAGGAGTGCCCCATATTCCTATATGTAGAGGTAATTGATTATACAGAGACTGTGTCAGATGCAACATCGCTATCAGACACATCACCTCTGGGCAATTCCTTGTAAGGGTATTGCCTTGAAGACATGGGGTGCCATTTAAAGGCAGTGCCCTGGCAGAAGGCCCTCTTATCCAAAAATAATTTTTGATCCCTACTTTTGATAATAACCATATTAAACTTCTCCAAGTAATGGCTCTTTTCAATAACTTTTTCTTTAAATAATGGTTGATTAGTAATATTGGGATATTGTATACTGTAAATAATTAATAATTAAAATTAATTATCAATGTTTCTCAGGTTAATAAAGATCTGAACTTGAAAGCCCATTAGGCAAAATTTTTTGCCAATATAGTGCTCCAAAAATGTAATGTGCCAAAAGGTGGCAGATTTTGACCTTGAAAAAAAGGCTATTATATCAGTGGTAGAGCTGTTTGATCCACTGTACTTAGTCTGATAGCCACACATTTGTTGTTCCCAGATAGTGCCTTGATATTGGTTCATGTTAGGGACAAGGCTATTCTCCCATCAGAGGGGAATTGGTTCAAAAGATGGAAAGGAACAAAGCCTCACAGAAATGCCCACTGAATTACAACTTACATAACATTAAATACAATGATACATATGCCTATACAAATGCCAGCAAAAAGAGGGCCCGGTGTTTCCAACCAAACTGAATATATACAAAAAGTAAGCTGGGATGTATAGGGCATAGGCAAGTCTCAGTCCCAAATTGTACAAGCACAAAGAGAAAACATTGCCTACGGGACTTTAACGAGGCACAGCCAAAAAATAAAATATTCAAAAGAGTTATTGTTACAAAAAACAGATGTTAACATACATTAAAATTATATATTTACCAATGATATATGTGCAAAAATAACCATCATTGAATCAATCGGAGTGAAACTTAGAGGTACAGGTGAATATTTAGAGATGGAGACAAGGTTAAATGAGAAAAAAAAAAAAAAAAAGACACACACCCGGACTTAAAATTAGTTGGACAGACACAAAGAACTTCCACACATATACGATAGTTTGGCAGATAAGATAGGTTAACAGGTCTTTCAGGTACAAATTAGTAAAACAGCCCTTGTTTTTACATTCTCCCTAAAATTCACAAAATTCTGTTGGACCTCCCAGGTAGACCCATTATCTCGGAAAATGCATGCGTCACTGAAAACACTAGTCAATACATTGATTCGATCCTATGCCCATATGTCTTGTCCATTCCCTCGTACCTACGAGATATAGTTACATATAGTTACATAGTAGGTGAGGTTGAAAAAAGACACAAGTCCATCAAGTCCAACCTATGTGTGTGATTATGTGTCAGTATTACATTACATATCCCTGTATATTGCGGTCATTCAGGTGATTATCTAATAGTTTCTTGAAGTTATCAATGCTCCCCACTGAGACCACCGCCTGTGGAAGGGAATTCCACATCCTTGCCGCTCTTACAGTAAAGAACCCTCTACGTAGTTTAAGGTTAAACCTCTTTTCTTCTAATTGTAATGAGTGGCCACGAGTCTTATTAAACTCTCTTCTGCGAAAAAGTTTTATCCCTATTGTGGGGTCACCAGTACAGTATTTGTAAATTGAAATCATATCCCCTCTCAAGCGTCTCTTCTCCAGAGAGAATAAGTTCAGTGCTCGCAACCTTTCCTCATAACTAAGATCCTCCAGACCCTTTATTAGCTTTGTTGCCCTTCTTTGTACTCGCTCCATTTCCAGTACGTCCCTCCTGAGGACTGGTGCCCAGAACTGGACAGCATACTCCAGGTGCGGGCGGACCAGAGTCTTGTAGAGCGGGAGAATTATCGTTTTATCTCTGCAGTTGATCCCCCTTTTAATGCATGACAATATTCTGTTTGCTTTATTAGCAGCAGCTTGGCATTGCATGCCATTGCTGAGCCTATCATCCACTAGGACCCCCAAGTCCTTTTCCATCCTAGATTCCCCCAGAGGTTCTCCCCCCAGTGTATAGATTGCATTCATATTTTTGACACCCAAATGCATTATTTTACATTTTTCTACATTGAACCTCATTTGCCATGTAGTCGCCCACCCCATTAATTTGTTCAGGTCTTTTTGCAAGATTTCCACATCCTGCGGAGAAGTTATTGCCCTGCTTAGCTTAGTATTGTCTGCAAATACAGAGATTGAACTGTTTATCCCATCCTCCAGGTCGTTTATGAACAAATTAAATAGGATTGGTCCCAGCACAGAACCCTGGGGGACCCCACTACCCACCCCTGACCATTCTGAGTACTCCCCATTTATCACCACCCTCTGAACACGCCCTTGTAGCCAGTTTTCAATCCATGTACTCACCCTATGGTCCATGCCAACGCACCTTATTTTGTACAGTAAAAGTTTATGGGGAACTGTGTCAAATGCTTTTGCAAAATCCAGATACACCACGTCTACGGGCCTTCCTTTATCTAGATGGCAACTCACCTCCTCATAGAAGGTTAATAGATTGGTTTGGCAAGAACGATTCTTCATGAATCCATGCTGATTACTGCTAATGATATCATTCTTATTACTAAAATCTTGTATATAGTCCCTTATCATCCCCTCCAAGAGTTTACATACTATTGATGTTAGGCTAACTGGTCTGTAATTCCCAGGGATGTTTTTTGGGCCCTTTTTAAATATTGGTGCTACATTGGCTTTTCTCCAATCAGCTGGTACCATTCCAGTCAATAGACTGTCTGTAAAAATTAGGAACAACG
Organism: Lithobates septentrionalis; assembly: GCA_037952835.1. Taxonomy (NCBI): domain Eukaryota; kingdom Metazoa; phylum Chordata; class Amphibia; order Anura; family Ranidae; genus Lithobates; species Lithobates septentrionalis. The sequence continues at coordinate 483,129 of JBBDGP010002958.1, read as the reverse complement.
GTCTGGCAATCACCTGACTGAGTTCCCTAAGTACCCTCGGATGCAAGCCATCTGGTCCCGGTGATTTATTAATGTTAAGTTTCTCAAGTCTAATTTTAATTCCGTCCTCTGTTAACCATGTAGGTGCTTCCTGTGTTGTGTCATGAGGATAAACACTGCAGTTTTGGTTACTGAAGCCCCCCGATTCACTCGTGAAGACTGAGGAGAAGAATAAATTCAATACCTCTGCCATCTCCCCATCCTTTGTAACCAGATGTCCTTCCTCATTCTTTATGGGGCCAATATGGTCTGTCCTCCCTTTTTTACTGTTTACATACTTAAAGAATTTCTTGGGATTTTTTTTGCTCTCCTCCGCTATGTGTCTTTCATGTTCTATCTTAGCCATCCTAATTGCACCCTTACATTTCTTATTGCATTCTTTATAAATTCTGAATGCTGTGGATGATCCCTCAACCTTGTATTTTTTGAAGGCCTTCTCCTTTGCTTTTATATGCATTTTTACATTGGAGTTAAGCCATCCAGGATGTTTGTTCGCTCTTTTAAATTTATTACCCAATGGGATACATTGGCTAATGCCCTTATTTAATATGCTCTTAAAGCAAACCCATCTCTCCTCCGTATTCTTTGTTCCTAATATTTTATCCCAATTTATGCCTTTTAGCCAGGTTTGTAGTTTAGGGAAGTTGGCTCTTTTGAAATTCAGTGTCTTTGTGTTCCCTTCATGTCTCATATTTGTGTGCTTTATACTGAAACTAATTGACCTGTGATCGCTGTTACCTAAATTGCCCCGTATTTCCACATCTGTTATCAGGTCTGTATTGTTGGTAATCAGTAGATCTAGTAATGTTTTATTTCTAGTTGGTGCGTCTACCATCTGACCCATAAAATTGTCCTGCAAGACATTAAGGAACTGGCGAGCCTTAAATGAATGCGCGGTTCCCTCCGCCCAGTCTATGTCTGGATAATTAAAATCCCCCATTATGATAACACTTCCCATCCTTGCTGCTAATCCAATTTGTGATAGGAGATCCGTCTCCACTTCCTCCCTCAGGTTAGGGGGCCTATAGCATACTCCCAGTATTATTTTCCCCTTAGCTTCATCCCTTTGGAGCTCTACCCATAAAGATTCCACCTCCTCCCTAGCCCCCTCAGTGATGTCATCTCTCACATTCACTTGTACATTATTCTTGATATATAGGCATACCCCTCCCCCTTTTTTACCCTCTCTATCCTTGCGGTATAGGGTATACCCTTGAATGTTTGCCAGCCAATCATGAGAGCTGTTGAACCAGGTCTCTGAAATTCCCACAAAATCCAAATCCTCCTTGTACAACAGTATCTCTAGTTCACCCATCTTGTCCGCCAGGCTCCTGGCATTGGTGAACATGCCACATAGTTTAGACCGGTCGCATATTGTCCTCGTATTGGGTGTTTCAAGATTGCAACTTGGACTTGCTACTATACTCACCTTGTGTTTTTGTGCTTTGGTTAACCTACCACTAATGCCCCCAATACTACCCTCTGGAGTATCTTCCGCGCTGGCTATCACTGTCTCTGGACCCTCCCCCCCATCGCCTAGTTTAAAAACCCCTCTAACTTTTTAGCCATCTTCATTCCCAGCAGATCTGCACCCTCCTCATTTAGGTGCAGTCCGTCCCTTCTATAGTACCGGTTACCGACTGAGAAGTCGGCCCAGTCCTCCAGGAACCCAAACCCCTCCTTACTACACCAGCTCTTCAGCCACTTGTTTACTTCCCTAATCTCCCTCTGCCTCTCTGGTGTGGCTCGATGTACCGGTAGTATTCCTGAGAACACTACCTTGGAGGTCCTTTTCCTCAATTTAGCTCCTAAGTTCCTAAAATCGTTCTTTAGGACACTCCATCTGCCTCTGACTTTGTCATTGGTGCCAACGTGCACCATGACAGCCGGGTCTTCCCCAGCCCCTCCCAGTAATCTGTCCACAAGATCCGTGATGTGCCGAACCCGAGCGCCCAGTAGACAACATACTGTTCGGCGCTTCAGGTCTTGTCATGCATTTGCTACAAGTATTGTAAGGAATTCATGTTCCCACCACAGCATGGCTAGTCACTGTGGATGTGGAGGCACTGTATTGCAGCATTCCACATGACCAAGGTAAAGGGGTTGTTAGATGATATCTGTCCCAGTGGTATCATAGAAAAGGAGGTTTTCACAAATTTGTGGTGGACCTATTACATTTTGTATTATCTAACAAGGTTTTCTGTTTTGCTGGCTCCCACTACTTTCAGGTGAAGGGGGTGGCCATGGGCATATGTTGCACCCCCTCTTATGCCAACTTGTACCTGGTGGGGTGGGAGCACCACCGACAGCCAAAGACCAATTTTTCTGCACCTGTCTGACAGGTGCATATCATTGCAATTTTTTACAGCAAGGCAAATTCTTGCTTGCATCAAGAGTACCTCTATAGGGTTACGGTGGGAAGGCACCACCGACACCCAAAGACCAATTTTTCTGCACCTGCCTGATAGGTGCATATCATTGCAATTTTTTAGAGCAAGGCAAATTCTTGCTTACATCAAGTGTACCTCTATAGGGTTATGGTGGAAAGGCACCACCGACACCCAAAGACCAATTTTTCTGCACCTGTTTGACAGGTGCATATTATTGTGATTTTTTACAGCAAGACAAATTCTTGCTTACATCAAGAGTACCTCTATAGGATTACGGTGGGAAGGCACCACCGACACCCAAAGACCAATTTTTCTGCACCTGTTTGACAGGTGCATATCATTGCAATTTTTTACAGCAAGGCAAATTCTTGCTTTCGTCAAGATTATCTGTATAGGGTTACAGTGGGAAAGCTCCACGACACCCAAAGACCAATTTTGACGCACCCGTTACTTCTATCCAAAGTCAAAGTGACACCAGAATGTATCCAAAATATCTATAATCTTGTTCCCAGTGCACCACATTATGGCCTCATCATACACACTGGCTCCCCAACTGTTGCTGAGCAAAATAAAGGCAGCTTGCAGGAAAAATGTCATTTTTTTGGCTTTATAAATTCAATTGTTGCTGCAGCAGATTGTAGACATGGTACAGATCTGCCACTTTACAGTTAGACTAAGGGGACCCCCCTGGCACTATTTTGGAAGGAATTTTTCATTTTTAGGCATTCACTTTAAAAATAAAAAAATCACTGCTCATTTAAAAATGACGTTTTTCACAAACTTTTTTTTTATTGATCCATGTCCCCCAGGGCAGGACCTGGACCCCTTATAATCATTGTATGCCTAATTACTTGCATTTAAGCCTTCAAAATGGGCACTTTTGATATTTGACATTCGGGTTCCATTGACTTTAATGGGGTTCGTTATTCGGGTTTGAACGTTCGCGGTGTTCGGATGTTCTGGTCCGAACCAAACAGGGGTCCATTCAGCCCATTCCTAGACAGGTACACTGAAGGCCTACAGGACTGGTACACTGGTGGGCTGCAGGACTTGTACACTGATGGGCTGCAGGACAGATACACTGATGGGCTGTGCGACAGGTAGTGATGGGCTGCACGACAGGTATTCTGATGGGCTGCACAACAGGTACTCTTTATTCTGGGGCAATCAGGGCACATTACAGTAAAGGGTTAAGTGGAAATTCACTGTTCCTGGGTTCTACTTCTCACACAGAATTGATGTGTAGGGAGGAGAAGCTGGTAACCATGAGTTACCGTTGTTTGTTTACATTTGGGACCGTCTGTGATTGGATACAGCCGATCACGTAGTAACGAGCCAATTTCATTGAGAACTTGATAGATTGATGTTAGGGAAGTGAGCGGGTTCCTAACCTTTAGTGTTATGTCATCAACAAATAAGCTTTGTGTTATATATTCTATATGAACACCTTCGATGGCAGATGTCTCTCTGATTGTGTAAGCCAAGGGTTCCATGATTAACGCAAGAATACTTAGAGTAATTCATTCAGCTGTCCTTGTGTTTGGTACAGTCACTTGATCCGGGGGGGAGGGACAACAGGCAAGACATTAATGGCAATGCTGGAACCAGGGTTGGGACTGGGGGGGTTTGGAGCCCCAAGTGCAATAATTTACAGGAGGGGGGCACAGTAGAGTGCACAACTGGCCCAGTACACATATAGTCACCACTGCTACTTATTAAGCGAGTAGAGCCAGAGCACACAGTATTGAAAGCTATAGCGGCGTGTCGCGTGTTACTGCACCCAGCACTAGGATGGAAGGTTTGCGTACATTTCTCAGTCAGGAGGAGTAATCTCTGCCTGACTGCTGATTTTTAGTCCCGGCCTCTGAGTCTGATGTGACGTCATTTATAGGCTGGGATCAGGAAGAAGAGGAGAGAGTGGCGCCGGTGCCGCAAGGGAGTGTATATACAAGTAAGAATGACAAAAGCAGCATGCACTGGCTGGCAGATCCACCTAAACATTACTTATTGACACACTGTCAGTGGGTTACAGTGTCAGTCATAAGGATTTCCCAGTGAACAGTAGTGGGTATCTCTTAGGGATAGTGGGGGTGCAGAGCATGGTGGTGAAGGAATAATGGATTAACAATGCAATTAGTAATCATTGGTAGTCACTTGTTGGGTGCAAAAAGGTAGCAGGTGTGTGTAATTAATTGTGATTGGTGTTAGTATGGAGGAAAGGTTCTATCAGTGCAATTTGGCCTAGAATGCTAACCTCTGTGCAATAAAAATTATTGTGAGAGCAAGAAAAAAATATGTAGTAGAATTTATACTCCCAATTGGGCCAAAAAGCAATAAAAAAAAAAAACAAAACAAATGTTATTAAAATATATAAAAATAAATTGTTTTTGATTCATGTTCATAGTTAAAACTATGTTTGTAAAGGGATTTTTTGTTGTTTTCTACAATTTCATGTAGAAAAAGAGGAGAAATGAATTCCACAATAGTTCCAAAAGACACTCAATGTTGTGCAGGAGAAAATCATGTATACGTTTTATGCATCACAATGTGTTGAATATGTAAATATATGAGTATGCGGTCACAAGAATTTGTGCATGGATAGCAGAGGCAAGTCGGTATATCAATGTGTTAATAGTTCAGGCACTGTTGATGAGACACTCATTCATAATAGTGGGTAATGCCCCACTCGTTGTTGAGACCTCCAGGAATTCTTGTATCCATCCTAAAGATCCAAGAGATCTCTCTTTTACAAATAAGGGAGAAGTGGTCTCCACCACGGATCGGACAGTTGACATTGTCGATAATTTGGACTTTGAAGGTCTGTATATTTTGTTGATGAAATTGGTTACAGTGTTACAGCACTGAGTGGAACAGGCTGGATAAAGCAGTGGCATGACTGAGAGTCCAGGGAAACCTTTCAGCACAAAGAGTGAGGGAGGGAGAGGGAGAAAAAACAAACACAATAGTATAGCTGTCAGTGGCAGTGCACCTCCACTGCAGTCATAAAGACTGTTCCATTCCATTGTACTCATCCATTATTGCTCCCAGTAGACTGCTCCTAAAATAAAGTATTTCATTTGTAGGCAACCCTGAAATTCTTTATACCAGAATCATAGTTGTAGTGTCCTTTTAAACAGAGAAATAGACATGGGCCAAACACCATCCTGTTCGGTTAGCAGCAGAACTCCAGAACAGGGCAAATGTTTAAACCTGAACGGCAAACCGCATTGAAGTCTATGGGAGCCAAACAAGAAAATTCAAAAGTACCCATTTCGAAGGCTTACTGTAAATAAAAGCAATTGACAATAAAAGGGATGTGGGGGTCTGGGTAGTGCCCTGGGGGACATGTATCAATATAAAAAAAAAAAAAAATATATATATATATATATATATATATATATATATATATATATATATATATAATTTTTTTTTTAAACAATCATTTTTTCTGGAGCAGTGATTTTAATTATGCAACAATAAATAAGTGCAACAATAAAAATGAAAAATTCCTTTAAATATAGTGCCTGGGGGGTCCCCTTAATGTGCCTGTATACGTAACACATTGGGGGCATGGCCTGGTTGGAGTCCAGGCTGAGGTTGCCACTCCATTCATTGCAGCAGGACATCATAGATGTGTGACTTCCAGGGGTCACCCTTTCTTCCTTGAACCTTTGCAGAATCCAGGACGGGCTCCATCCCCTGTCAGCACTCTAGCAGCAGCTGCAGGTGCACTATCTACATACCCCCTCCCTATCGAGCCTGAGCAGCCCACACACTTTTCCGAGGTCACATTGTCTGCTGGTGCTCCCAAGTATGGTCTTGGTGCAGTCTGCCTTCAAGATGGGAGGCCTGTGGCTTTCGCATCAAGAGCCCTCTCTGAGACTGAAGCACACTAAGCACAAATTGAGAAGAAATTATTGGGACTAGTATTTGCCTGTGTAAAATTCCATGATTATATCTATGGCCGCCCTGTGACTGTGGAGACGGATCATCAGCCACTCATAAGCATACTGAGAAAACCCCTGCACACAGCATCTGCGCGCATCCAGTGAATGATGCTAAACCTTCAACGCTACCACCTGAATGTAATCTATAAACGAGGCCGTGAACTGTTTGTTGCGGATTCTCTTTCACGTGCACACCTCCCCACGTCTGATAACTATTGAAGATTATGATTATGATTATGATTATGCTCTGGATGGGGCGTTGTCATCCAGAAGGATTTAGGAACTAAAGCAAGAAACACAGGCAGATGCCACCTGTCAGCACCTCATGGACATCATTCTCAATGGGTGGCCTGGCTCCTTTAAGGAAATCCCACATGATATCTGACGATTCTACTCTATGAGGGATGAAATGACAGTGGATGAGGGAATGTTAATGTTCCTGTAAAGTGGCACATCTGTAGCATGCATAAAACATGCTGCAGCAAAAATTAAATTTTTTAAGAAAAAAAAAACACGACGAATCCCATTTACAATTGCCAGCACCCGGCTATTGAAAAAATAAAGAAAAAAATGGCGTGAGTTCCCCCCAGTCCATACCAGTCCCTTTGGGATTGGTACAGATTTAAAGGGAAACCCTAAGGCAAAATTGTTTTAAAAAATTATGTGAGGTCCCCCCAAAATCCATACCAGACCCTTATCTGGGCATGCAGCCTGGGATGTCAGGAAAGGGGGGGTCGAATGAGCTCCCCCCCTTCTGAACCATACCAGGCCACATGGCCTCTACATGGGGGGTGGGAGCTTTGGGGTGGGGGGGATTTGCCCCCCCCCCACCCCAAAGCACCTTGTTCCTATGTTAATGGGCACAAGGGTCTTTTCCACACAACCCTGGGCTGTGGTTGTGGGGTCTATAGGAGCTTATCAGAATCTGGAAGCCCCCTCTAACAAGGGGGCCTCAGATACCGCCCTCCCCATGTAAATGAGTATCGGGTACAATTTCTTTATTAAAAAAATAAAAAATAGTTTTCCTCAATGTAAGTGCATCATCAATCATGCCAGCCACCGACCCGAAAAATAAAAAAAAATAAAAACGACACAGACTGGTGCATGCTTGGCATGTGATTTCAGAAGGGGCAGTGCCACTGGGTGACATGGCCAGGGGACCCCTCCTCTTACCTATATAAGAAATGTAAAAGCACAGAGCAGGCATTCGGCGGTAGGCCTCCCAGGAGGCAGGAGCATTTTTTTTTGTTTTGTTTTTTCAGATCGGTGGGTGCCGTGATTGATGATGGATTTACGTTGAGGGACACTATTTTTTATTTTTTGATAAAGTAATTGTCCAAAGACTTGTCTCTTGTGTTTTTTACTTTTTGACACTTTTTGGGTGAACGGGTAGGGGTACTATGTACTTGATACTCATTCACCTAGGGGGGGGCGGGATCTGGGGGGCCCCCTAGTTAATGGGGGCTTCCAGATTTTGATAAGCCCCTGGCCCGCAGAGTCCCACAACCACCGGCCATGATTGTGGGGATGAGGCCCTTGTCCCCATCAACACCCAAACACCCATCCCCCCATGTTGAGGGCATGTGGCCTGATATGGTTCCTTAACAACCAACTTACACTGCACCCTGACTGGGCAAGGCGTTGCCCAATCAGGGCGCAGAATGCACTGTGCAGCACTTATCGGGGCGAACATCCGGCGAACACCCTGCAAATTGGGGTGTTTGGCGAATGGCCGAATAGGCAAGTGTTCAGCCCGAACTCATGCTTGGGCCAAACCGTTCGCCCATCCCTACAGAGAAAGATACAGCATAAATTGTATACGTTTACTCTATGGCAACAATATATTTTTGTAAACGAATATTTTTTTCAAGACAATATGACCAAAAGAAAGGCTTGTTTATGCTAATGTACGGTTTATACACCATATTACCAAAAGTATTGGGACGCCTACCTTTACACGCACATGAACTTTAATGACATCCATAAAGATATGGATAAGTGAGTTTGGGGTGGAGGAACTTGACTGGCCTGCACAGAGTCCTGACCTCAAACGGATAGAACACCTTTGGGATGAATTAGAGTGGAAACTGCGAGCCAGGCTTTCTCATCCAACATCAGTGCCTGACCTCACAAATGCACTTCTGGAAGAATGGTCAAACATTCCAATAGACACACTCCTAAACCTTGTGGACAGCCTTCCCAGAAGAGTTGAAGCTGTTATAGCTGCAAAGGGTGGGCCAACTCAATATTTATATTATGAGACATTCGCACCTTAGTGGTATATGGCAATATGAGCCACTGCTGTCCAGTATTGTCCCCACTTTGGGGCAAGATAGACTTGAATGAACAATAGACAGCACCTGCTACACCTTATTACTACTTATCAATGTGACTATGCCTGCATATACTGTATATCCTATGGATATCTATATCTTAGGATGTTTACTAATGAGTAAATATATGACTGTTGAAACAGTATGATATTAAAGTGCATACATATATCTATGTGAACCAAATACAGAAATGAATTAATAAAATCAAATAAAGTGACAATATTTTTAAAGTGACAATATATTAAAGTGCATATAGTGATTTAGTGCAAAACGTGCTGTTGTGCTCCGTGTCCCATCTGTGTCAGTACATCCAGCTCCTGGGAGTAGTGTAATAATCCACACTCACCAAATGTGATGGACTCCTTTGCCTTATAGCAAAAGCAGTCTGCCGTGCCTTTAGGTCATTAACCACTTGCCTACCAGGCCAATTCTGACATTACTCTCCTACATGTAAAAATCATAATTTTTTTGCTAGAGTACATAGAACCCCCCAAACATTATATATGATTTTTTAGCAGAGACCCTAGAGAATAAAAAAGGGCAGTTGTTGCAACTTTTTATCTTGCACAGTATTTGTGCAGCAATTTTTCAAAGTTTCATGCTAAAAAAAAAAAAACAGTAAAGTTAGCCCAATTTTTTTGAATAATTTGAAAGATGATTTTACGCTGAGAAAATAGATATCACACTTTAAGATTGCGCACACTCGTGTAAAATGACGCCAAATGTCGGTACTTAAAAATCCCCATAGGCGATGCTTTAACATTTTTACTGGTTACATGTTTTGAGTTACAGAGAAGGTCTAGGGCTAGAATTAGAAATTGTTTGATTTGAACACCGTTTACATATGCGTTCGCTTCTGCGTGCGAGCACACGGGGACGGGGCACTTAAAAATGTTTTTTTTCTTTTTTTGTTAATTTTACTTTCATTATTTCTAGTTTGACATTTTTTTAATCACTTTTATTCCTATTACAAGCAATGTAAATATTCCTTGTAATAGGAATAAGCATGACAGGTACTCTTTATGGTGAGATTTGGGGCCAATAAGTCCCCACATCTCACCTCTAGGCTGGGAGGCATGAAATAAAAAAAAATTAAAAAAACGATCTCGGCTTCCCAGCCGACACAGCGCCATTTTTTCTAATGCAGAGGCCGAGCATGACGTCATAACATCGCACCCAGCGTCCAGGAGATCATAGAGACTCCAGGGACCATCTGGTCCACCAGAAACCTCTATCGTCAGCATCCAGCCCCAGCGGTTCCCTTCTTCGACTCACCGATGGCAGGGGTGACTTGGTAGAAGCACCGGAGGGCAGCGGGAGGGGGGATGTCCCCTCTCATCATCCGTAAGAATGATCAAGCAGCTGAACAGCTGCTATGATCATTCTTATGGTCCAGGGAATCGCTGGCTGAAAAAGAAGATATGTGAATGATGTCTGTAGCTGCACCCATCATTTAGATATCACCACTCAAACTCGACAACGTCATATGATGTGGGGCGGGCAACGGTTAATGAGGACCAATCCCAATGCGATATCCTCTAGTGTATCCTCTGTGTTGAAATAGCCTCCAATGTTGGCTCCGGAGCTCCAGGGTTAAGAGGAAGAAAACCCTGGTGGGTTTCACTTCCTCTTTATTCCCCTGCAAAGGCACTTACCTGCAAACGAAGCCCGCAATGTCCGCGATGTGCCCGCTGGTGGAAGAATCCATCTTCGCCCCTCTTCCTACTGGGGCCGAGGCATGCGCACGGAAGCCACCAGTCACGGCACACGCTGGGGAAGGAAGGGCATGAAGGGCCATTTCTTCATTGCGCATGCACTGATGACATAATCGGCGCACTACAAGGCAAATATCTCCTAAACAGCGCATGTTTAAGAGATATTTTCAGTACATATAGGTAAGCCTTATTAAAGGCTTACCTACAGTGCCTTTTAAAAGTATTCACACACACCCCCCCCCCCCCCCTGGCTTTTTACCTATTTTGTTACATTACAGCCTTTAGTTCAATGCTTTTTTAATTTGAATTATATCTGATGGATTATATAAGCTAAAAAATGGTCCCGCGCTACAGCAAAAATAAATTAAATTAAAACTAATGAATAACCTTAAGGTGTCTAAAGGTGAACAAATGGTGAATCCTCTTAAAGTGAATAATAAAAAAATCCAAAAACCACTGACAGTATAAATCGTCTTTTGGATTTTTTTATTATTCACTTTAAGAGGATTCACCATTTGTTCACCTTTAGACACCTTAAGGTTATTCATTCGTTTTAATTTAATTTATTTTTGCTGTAGCGCGGGACCATTTTTTAGCTTATATTATACTGTGAGTGGATTGTGATACACTTTAGGCTCTGCTGCAGACAGCTGTGATTTTATTTATCACATTACATTTTTATGCATTTTACACCTTTTTATCACTTCACTTTGATGTTTAGCAGTTTGTTGTAACACTTTTAATAGCGCGAAGGCTCTTTACTTTTATATCTGATGGATTAGAACACAAAAGTCTAAGTTGGTGAAGTAAAATTTGAAAATTATATACATAAAACTACGTATTTTTCAGAAATAAAAACTGATAATTGGCATTTGTGTATGCATTCACCCCCTTTGTTATGAAGCCCATAAAAATTTCTGGTGCAACCAATTACCTTCAGAAGTCACATAATTAGTGAAATGATTTCCACCTGTGCAATCTACATGATCTGTCATTACATATACACACCTTTTTGAAAGGCCCCAGGGGCTGTAACACCTAAGCAAGAGGCACCACTAACCAAACACTGCCATGAAGAGCAAGGAACTCTCCAAACAAGTAAGGGACAATGATGTTGAGAAGTTCAAGTCAGGGTTAGGTTATAAAAAAATATCCAAATCTTTGATGATCCCTAGGAGCACCATCAAATCTATCATAATCAAATGGAAAGAACATGGCACAACAGCAAACCTGCCAAGAGACAGCCGCACACTAAAACACACTGGTTGGGCAAGGAGGGCATTAATCAGAGAGGCAGCACAGAGACCTAAAGTAACCCTGGAGGAGCTGTAGAATTCCACAGCAGAGACTGGAGTATCTGTACATAGGACGACAATAAGCCGTAGTACACTCCATAGAGTTGGGCTTTATGGCAGAGTGGCCAGAAGAAAGCCATTACTTTCAGCAAAAAAAAAATGGCACGTTTCGAGTTTGCAAAAAGGCATGTGGGAGCCTCCCAAAATGTATGGAGGAAGGTGCTCTGGTCTGATGAGACTAAAACTGAACTTTTTGGCCATCAAAGAAAATGCTATGTCTGGCGCAAACCCAACACATCACACCACCCAAAGAACACCATCCCCAATGTGAAACATGGTGGTGGCAGCATCATGCTGTGGGGATGTTTTTCAGCAGTCAGGACTGGTAAACTGGTCAGAGTTGAGGAAAAGATGGATGGTGCTAAATACAGGGATATTCTTGAGCAAAACCTGTACCACTCTGTGTGTGATTTGAGGCTAGGGCGGAGGTTCACCTTCCAGGAGGACAATGACTCCAAACACACTGCTGAAGCAACACTTGAGTGCTTTAAGGGGAAACATGTAAATGAGTTGGAATGGCCAAGTCAAAGCCCAGACCTCAATCCAATAGAAAATATGTGGTCAGACTTAAAGATTGCTGTTCACAAGTGCAAACCATCCAACTTAAAGGAGCTGGAGCAGTTTTGCAAGGAGAAATGGACAAAATCCCAGTGGTAAGATGTGTCAAGCTCATAGAGACTTATCAAAAGTGACTTGGAGCTGTGATAGCAACAAAAGGTGGCTCTACAAAGTATTGACTTTAGGTGGGGGTGAATAGCTATGCACATTGACATTTTCTTTTTATTTTGTCCTATTTGTTGTTTGCTTCACAATAAAAAAAAAATCTTCAAAGTTGTGGGCATGTTCTGTAAATTAAATGATGCAAATCCTCAAACAATCCATGTAAATTCCAGGTTGTGAGGCAGTAAAACACGAAAAATGCCAAGGGGGTGAATACTTTTGCAAGGCACTGCATATATATCTGTATCTATCTATTCATATATCTATAGATCAAGATATATATATTTCTTGTACCAATCTGACTGGTTTAGTTATTACTTGTTTTCCCTTTCTCTGTGTGCTATTATTTTACCATGCTTTGATACACAGGTTATGCCCTTTTCCATTGTCAATCACTTGCAGTCACTGCTTTTGATTGTATTACATTGTGCCTTATGTTATAAATATCCCCCTCCCTAACCAGCCTTCTTACTTTGATTAAGCGCAATCAGGGTAAAATGAGCCTGAGTAATATGGCTAAGCATTGGGACTGTTAGGCCTTGTACACACGGTACGAAAATTAGAGGGGAAAAATCTGAAGATGGGCTGTCTGCGGATTTTTGGATCGTTAGTACGGTGCTTTCGACAGCCGATTTGACTTTTTATCAAACAAAAGCTGGATGTGCAGGCTATACATTTTTTGTCGGATGTGAACGCAACATCTGATTTTCAGATGGTCACTTGGTCAGTACAGAAATCATCACACAAAAGTCGAAAGTACAAACACGCATGCTCGGAATTTAAGGAACGAGCCAGAAGAGTTTGGTCTTGTAAACTACTGATTGTAATCTAGAGTTAACATTCGTGATGCGGCAATTGATGAAGTGTCAAAATTCTCATTTTCTTTAACCACTCGACATCTGCGCTATGGCCGAATGACAGCCTCCCGGGAATTCAGGTCCATGCTGTGGCCGTCATGTGAGTCACTTAGACTCGGTTATCACCGATCCAAGTAAGGGTCCGGTCCCGGCCTCTTACCATGTGATCAGCTGTCAGCCAATGACAGCTGATCACATGATGTAAACAAAAGATTGTTAATCGTTTTTTTTTTCTCCTCACGCTGATAGCGAGGGACAACGGTCCCGAAGTGGAAGAGGCACATCTGCCTCATCTGTACAACCTGCCATTTCCACCAAAAGTGCCCACAGTGCCACCTATCAATGCACACATTGCCACCTATCAATGCCCATAAGTGCCAGCTATCAATGCCCACAAGTGCCAGCTATCAATGCCCACCAGTAGTGCCAATCAATGCCACCTAGCAGTGCTGCCTATCAGTGTAACTGATCAGTGCCCATTATTGCCACCCATCAGTGCCCATCACTGCCACCCATCAGTGCCCATCACTGCTGCCTATCGGTGCCCATTGGTGCCACCTCATCAGCGTACATCAATGAAGGAGAAAAATGACCTGTTTTAAATTTTTTATAACAAAATATAAATTTTTTTTTTTCATTTTTTTACATTTTAACAAAAAATAAAAACTGCAGAGGTGATCAAATACCACCAAACGAAAGCTCTATTTGTGGGGAAAAAATGATACAAATTTCATTTGGGTGCAGTGTTGTATGACCGCGCAATTGTCATTCAAAGTGCATCAGAGCTGAAAGCTGAAAGTTGGTCTGGATAGGAGCAAATTTTTGATTCTTTTATAAAAAAAAAAAAATAATTTTGATCAGAAATCATCTTAAATTTGTTTTACTGCTTGTGTTTCTTTTACCTCGGTTCTCCTAGTGCACTTGTAGTGCCAAGTGGATTTGCTTTATTAACAAACCCCCATTGTAAAAAAAAAATGGAAATCTGATTGGCTGCCAGCTGGCTTGTCGACTGAAATGGAGGAATAAGCAGCAAATGATCAATAGTAAGGTGACTATGTGGGGTTGGGGTAACTTTGCATAGACACTATTACCTTGTCCTGAAGGGGTAAGGTGATAGTGTTTTTTTAAGACAAATCTGATTGGATGCTTAAAAGGAACACATGGAAATCAGGAAAAATTAGCCTAAAACAAAACTTAAAAAAAAAGTAGGGGACATGACTTTACCAATAATCTGATGTGTCCTTTGTACTTCTGGCTCCTGGATTCCTTGAAATCTTCAACCTCTGACACCTCCTACTGGAAGATTACAGCAGTGGGAGGTTAAAAGAACTGGGGGGCTGTCACAGACTCTTGTCAAGAGTCCCCAACTATGCTTTCACTTTCTGTCCAGCATCTCCATTCATAGAAACTATAACTACAGCTTCTTTGTGTAGCACCCTTCTAATGCAGGATGCTAGGTAAATTGAGTTTTTGGCTCATTTTATAATCAAGGGAGCAGTGATTGTTTGGTCCGGTCTGTTCAGAGTTGTTCAGACTTGGAGTTTGATTGCTTTCCCCTGCCTTTAGAAGAAGTTTCTCGAGCTTAGGGAGGGAGAATTGAAATACCTAGCCTGAATACTGATCAGGGCCTAGCCAATCCCTGGGGTGGCGTGTCCAGATGTTGGCTGGGAAGCTGATAAATTGTCTGGAGCTGTGAATTGAGGTTCTTTCCTGAGCAAGGAGAGTTCCAAGCCTCAGGGGTTATTGCCCCTAAGGCAACCTATGGACTATGTTGCTGTTCTTTGAGGTCTTAGTTGTGGCAGAGCTGGGGCCTGAAAGAGATAGAACATGGCTCTGTTTAGTGCTACTAGGCAGTTAGTGTGCTATAGTGTGCTATTCTGATTCTATTGTCAGTGTCAAATATTAGTTTAGTGTGAATCTAGTGATAGTTCAGTCAGTGTAGTGACCATTCATTTTTACATTAGTGTCAGTTTATTTTGTCAGGCAGGTTTACTGCAATATAATTCAGTGTGTTAGTGCAAGATTAATGCAGTATATTCCTGTGTGTTACTGCACGTTTAACTTGTTTATTTCAGTGCGTTACCGCATGTTTAATGCAGTATATTTTTGTACATTACATGCCACTTAACGCAGTATATTTCAATGCATTAATGCAAATTTAACACAGAATATTTCTGTGTTACTGCATGTGTAACGCAATATATTTCAGTGCGATATTAGCAGTTTAGCACAGTATATTTCTGTGTGTTATTACGCGGTTAACGCAGTATATTTCTGTGCATTTTGTGCCGTTTAACGCAGTATATTTCAGTGCATTATTGCACGTTTAAAGCAGTATATTTCTGTGCATTACTGCACGTTTAATGCAGTATATTTCAGTGCGGTACGTGCCGTTTAACGCAGTGTATTTCAGTGCGCTACTGCATGTTTAAGGCAATATATTTCAAAGCGTTATGTGCCATTTAATGCAGTATATTTCAGTGCATTAGTGTACATTTAACACAGTATATTTCTGTGTGTTAGTGCGCGTTCAATGGAGTATATTTCTATGCGTTACTGCACATTTAACAAAGTATATTTCTGTGCATTAGTGCACATTTAATGCAGTATATTTCTGTGCGTTAGTGCATGTTTAATGCAGTATATATCAGTGCGTCAGTGCAGTTTTACTGCAGTATATTGTAGTGTATCAGTGAAGTGTGTCTGTGTTGTGGGTACTCAGGTTAAAGTCCACCAAACACCACTTTCCACTGATTAACGTGCATTCACGTACACATTTCCACATCTTTGTTATATTTTATTAATAAGCACCCCCCATCATGTCTGGGAGGACAACAAGGAGAGGCAAACATTCCCATGGCACTGTGAGGGGGCCAGCAGTGTATGTGTCCACAGGCAAAGGTGGATGTGGTCAGTCCTCAGAAAGGCCATAATTTCCTCTGTTTAGTGATGTTGCCCATGCTATCTAGCCACAGCATGCAGAAAAGGTGGTGGACTGACTTGCTAAACCATCCCCAACCTCCTCATTAGGGATGAGCCGAACACCCCCCGGTTCGGTTTGCATCCAGAACATGCGAACAGACAAAAAAATTGTTTGAACACGCAAACACTGTCTATGGGACATGAACATGAATAATCAAAAGTGCTCATTTTAAAGGCTTGTATGCAAGTTATTGTCATAAAAAGTGTTTGGGAACCCGGGTCCTGCCCTAGGGAACATGTATCAGTGCAAAAAAAAGTTTTAAAAACGCCCCGTTTTTTTGGGAGCAGTTATTTTAATAAAGCTTAAAGTGAAACAATAAAAGTAAAATATTCCTTTAAATTTCGTACCTGGGGGTGTCTATAGTATGCCTGTAAAGTGGCGCTTTTTTCCCGTGTTTAGAACAGTCCGAGAGCAAAATGACATTTCTAAAGGGAAAAAAAATCATGAAGTAATAGCGGTGTCGGCTATAGTGAATAATCTATGGGAGAAATCAAAAGTGCTAAATTTAGGGGTTAATATGCAAGTTATTGTCATAAAAAGTGTTTTGTAGACCTGGGTCCTGCCCCAGGGGACAAGTATCAGTGCAAAAAAAAGTTTCAAAAACGGCCGTTTTTTTCGGGAGCAGCGATTTTAATAATGCTTAAAGTGAAACAATAAAAGTGTAATGCCGCGTCTACAAAAGTCCGACGGACACCGACGGACCAAATCTGGCGGACAATCCGATCGTGTGTGGGCTTCCCCGGACTTTCAGCGGACTTTTCCAGCTGCAAATCTGACGAACTTTAGATTTGAAACATGCTTTAAATCTTTATGTTGTAACTTCGCCGGACCCAGAAATCCACTCGTCTGTATGCTAGTCCGACGGACAAAAACCCACGCTAGGGCAGCTATTGGCTACTGGCTATCAACTTCCTTATTTTAGTCCGGTGTACGTCATCACGTACGAATCACATACGTATGTAGGCAAGTCCGTTTGTTAGAAAGTCCGCCGCAAGTCCGCCAAAAGTCCATCGAAAGTCTGTCGGACGGGCTGTCGGACTTTTGTAGCCGAAAAGTCCGACCGTGTGTACGCGACATAATATTCCTTTAAATTTCGCACCTGGGACTTGTCTTATAGTATGCCTGTAAATGGGCGGATGTTTCCCATATTTAGAACAGTCTGACAGCAAAATGTAATTTCTAAAGGAAAAAAAGTAATTTAAAACTACTCGCGGCTATAATGAATTGTCGTTCGACAATACACATATAAGTTCATTGATAAAAACGGCATGGAATTTCCCCACAGGGGAACCCCGAACCAAAATTTAAAAAAAAATGCGTGGGGGTTCCCCTAAATTCCATACCAGGCCCTTCAGATCTGGTATGGATATTAAGGGGAACCCCGTGGCAAAATTAAAAAAAAAATGGTGTGGGGGTCCCCCTAAATTCCATAGCAGGCCCTTCAGTTCTGGCATGGATATTAAGGGGAACCCCGGGCCAAATTTTTTAAAAAAATGAAAAAAATGGCGTGGGGTCCCCCCAAAAATCCATACCAGACCCTTTTCCAAGCACACAACCTGGCAGGCCGCAGGAAAAGAGGGGGGACAAGAGAGTGCTCCCCCTCCTGAACCATACCAGGCCACATGCCCTCAACATTGGGAGGGTGCTTTGGGGTAGCCCCCCAAAGCACCTTGTCTCCATGTTGATGGGGAAAAGGGCCTCATCCCCACAACCCTTGCCCAATGGTTGTGGGGGTCTGCGGGTGGGGGGCTTATCGGAATCTGGAAGCCCCCTTTAACAAGGGGACCCCCAGATCCCGGCCCCCCTCCGTGTGAATTGGTAATGGGGTACAAATGTACCCCTACCATTTCACAAAAAAGTGTCATAAAGGTTAAAAAACACAAGAGACGGTTTTTGACAAGTCCTTTTTTAATTTCTTCTTCTTTCCGCTTCTTCTTCCATCTTCTTTCTTCTGGTCTTCCTTTGGTGTTTTTCTTCTTTCTCCATCTTCTTCTTTTCTATTTTCTTCTTCTCCATCTTCTCCCTCCGCTCTTCGCGTCCCGCATCTTCCTCCAGCTTCTTCTCCACTCCGTCCGCACAATCCACCTCAGTGGGAGTCTTCCGCTGTGTGATGCTTCGGTTCTTCTGACACTTATTATATAACGGAGGGCGGGGCCACCCGGTGACCCCACCTTCCTCTGACACACAGGGACTTTATGGGGAATCCCCTGTGGTTTTCCCCATGTGTCAGAGGATATATAAGAAGTGTCAGAAGAACCGAAGTGTCACACGGCGGAAGACTCCCACTGTGGCGGATCGTGCAGACGGAGCGGAGAAGAAGCAGGAGGAAGATGCGGGACAAGAAGAGCGGAGGAAGAAGAAGATGGAGAAGAAGAAGAAGATGGAGAAGAAGAAGATGGAGGAAGAAGAAGAACACCGAAGGAATTTCAGAAGAAAGAAGATGAAAGAAGAAGAAATTACTAAAGGACTTGTCAAAAACCGTCTCTTGTGTTTTTTTTAACCTTTTGACACTTTTTTTGTGAAATGGTAGGGGTACATTTGTACCCCATTACCAATTCACACAGGGGGGGCGGGATCTGGGGGTCCCCTTGTTCCAGATTCCGATAAGCCCCCCGCCCGCAGACCCCACAACCACCGGGCATGGGTAGTGGGGATGAGACCTTTCTACCCATCAACATGGGGGCAAGGTGCTTTGGGGGGCTACCCCAAAGCACGCTCCCAATGTTGAGGGCATGTGACCTGGTACGGTTCAGGGGGGGCGCTCTCTCGTCTCCCCCTCTTTTCCTGCAACCTGCCATGTTGCGTGCTCGGATAAGGGTCTGGTATGGATTTTTGGGGGGACCCCACGCCATTTTTTAAAAAAATTTTGGCGCGGGGTTCTCCTTAATATCCATACCAGACCTAAAGGGACTTTTTCATTTTCATTTTGCTCCCGAAAAAAACGTCAGTTTTTAAAACTTTTTTTGCATTGATACATGTCCCCTGGGGCAGGACCCAGGTCCCCAAACACTTTTTATGACAATAACTTGCATATTAACCTTAAAATTAGCACTTTTGATTTCTCCTGTAGGCAATTCACTATGGCCGACACCGCTATTACTTCATGACTATTCTACAACCCCTGGTAAAAATTATGGAATCACCAGTCCCTGAGGATGTTCCTTCAGTTGTTTATTGTTGTAGAAAAAAAGCAGATCACAGACATGGCCAAAAACTAAAGGCATTTCAAATGGCAACTTTCTGGCTTTAAGAAACACTAAAAGAAATCAAGAAAAATAATTGTGGTGGCCAGTAACAGTTAGATTTATAGAACAAGCACAGGGAATAAATTATGGAATCACTCAATTCTGAGGAAAAAATTATGGAATCACCCTGTAAATTTTCATTACAAACACTAACACCTGCATCAGATTAAATCTGCTTGTTAGTATGTAGGTAAAAAAGGTAAATCATCACGCAGTGTTGCACAAGATGTTGGTTGTTCACAGTCAGCTGTGTCTAAAACATGGACCAAATACAAACAACATGGGAAGGTGGTTAAAGGCAAGCATACTGGTAGACCAAGGAAGACATCAAAGCGTCAAGACAGAAAACTTAAAGCAATATGCCTTGAAAACAGAAAATGTACAACAAAACAAATGAGGAACAAATGGGAGGAAACTGGAGTCAACATCTGTGACCGAACTGTAAGAAACCGCCTAAAGGAAATGGGATTTACATAAAAATTTACCTAAACACAAAAAAACAAGGTTACAATGGGCTAAGGAAAGGCAAATTTACAGGGTGATTCCATAATTTTTTCCTCAGAATTGAGTGATTCCATAATTTATTCCCTGTGCTTGTTCTATAAATCTAACTGTTACTGGCCACCACAATTATTTTTCTTGATTTCTTTTAGTGTTTCTTAAATCCAGAAAGTTGCCATTTGAAATGCCTTTAGTTTTTGGCCATGTCTGTGATCTGCTTTTTTTCTACAACAATAAACAACTGAAGGAACATCCTCAGGGACTGGTGATTCCATAATTTTTTCCAGGGGTTGTAAACACGGGAAACATGCACCACTTTACAGGCATACTATAGACACCCAAAAAATGGGAATTTCCTGCGAGCCACAAATGGATCAATGCCTCCAAGGGGTGACAATCATTAATTAATTAGCAGCAAACACTCAACCACGTTTCATATCGTGTAATATAAAGCATAAAAACAATTGTGTCTGCGCTGAAAAATATACTAAAATAACGTGCAAAAATGGTAAATTGATCCACTATAAATAAGCTGTAAAACCATATATGTATAATATAAAAGTGCAAAATTTAACCTCAAAGTGCATATAACATTGTGCAAAAAGCAATATAACCCATTGAAAGTGCACCATGCATAAATAAAAACAACAACAAGTGCACAGGTATCCTGTGTATTGCAAGTGTCCAGCTCAATCCACAGGTAAAAAAATGTGTACAAACAGTGTCCATAAGATAAAAGTTCCACAGAGATCTTCTGAAAAGGTGCTCAAATCACAGCAAACAATACGTGCTCTCCCGTGACACCCCACATGTGCTTGCGCTCACCTCTACTCGTGTGACCCAGTAATTAAACTGTGTCAAACACGCAATGGGGCCAATCCTGGGCTCCCTCAGGATGGAATGATAAGAATACAATCCTCACAGGTGCAGCCAGAATCCACATGTATAGGAGAGAAGTAAGAACTCCATAGTGTAATAAAGCAGGGATAATTTATTTAATCAAAAGAAAATCCTCCAGGAGGGTACTCACATTGAGTGGGTGCTTCAGTGCACCAAACTTAACAAGCGTATAAAACAAGCTGCGATTCAAATGGCGTGCGGTGTGGTGTGTAATGTCTCCTCCACTGCTGACAGCTCCGTCCTACCCCTCCCCATACTATAGACACCCCCCAGGTACGAAATTTAAAGGAATATTTCACTTTTATTGTTTCACTTTAAGCTTTATTAAAATCACTGCTCCTGAAAAAATGGACGTTTTTAAAACTTTATTTTGCATTGATACATGTCCCCTGCGGCAGGACCCAGGTTCCCAAACACTTTTTATGACAATACCTTGCATATAAGCCTTTAAAATTAGCACTTTTGATTTCTCCCATAGACTTTTAAAGCGTGTTCTGCGGCTTTCGAATTTGCCACGGACACCCCAAATTGTTTGCTGTTCGTTGAACTGGCAAACCGCCAATGTTCGAGTCGAACTCACGTTCGACCCGAACATAAAGCCCATCCCTACTCCTCATCCTCCATCACCCAAGCAGAGACTAGTGCTCAGTCCACTGCAGCTGTCAGAGTGGCTAAAACGGTCTCCTTCTACACGGTGATTTCTGCCATAGCCCCAGCATCAGGCATGGAGGAGTCAGCTGAGTTTGAACACAGGGTCAGCCACTTGCTTCTTGAAGATGCACAGCCATTATTTGATTCAGATGTTGGTTCTGAGGTTGAGGAATGTAGGAACATGGGCCCACTGAGAGGGGAGAACACTGGTACACAAATTGGCAGTCATGTTCCCCCAGCCACAGCGTATTGCAAAGTTGTCTCCAGTGGTAATGAGGATGGAGGAAATGATGATGATGAGGTCACTGACGTGACTTGGGTGCCAGATAGAGCAGAGGAAGAAAGTGAGGGTGAAGCACAACCTCAATAATTCAGCCATCATGGAATAGTAGAGAGCAGCCACCCTATTCTCATTATGGAGCTGTTATCTCCCGACCTTTTTTAGCACATGTGCAGCCGATCGGACTGTTGCAATTTGCAAACTTTGTCTCAAGCACATTAAGAATGGCAAAAACACCAGCCATTTGGGTACCACATTCTTGACAAGGCATTTAGCCTCCCACCACTCAGCCCGTTGGCAAGTGCAACTGAAAGCCAAACAAAAGGGATGCAATTCTGTTCCTCCTTCTTACTCACCTCAGTCTGTCCCTGCTATACCTCATGACCTCTCAGCAGCCTCCACTAACAGGGATGATGGTATAGCGCAGGATGTCCCAGGTCCTTGCAGCACATCTGTCAGTAGCACACCACCAGCTGTAGACTATAGCCAGAATAGTCCCTCTCCACATGCATACAATAATTTATTACATAGCAAATACTGTAGCCTCAACTACCCAGAGTCTGCCCACATACTGTATAGGGAGTAGGGATGGGCCTGCGGTTCAAGTCGAACGTACGTTCGACTCGAACATCAGGTGTGTTCGCCTGTTCGCGAATACCAAACATTATGGGGCATTTGTGGATATTTGGAGTACCGCAGAATGCCCCATAATTCGCTGCGAGATCTGTGTTTAGGGTCGTTATCATGTTGGAATACTGCCCTGCGGCTCAGTCTCCGAAGGGAGGAGATTATGCTCTGCTTCAGTATGTCACAGTACATGTTGGCATTCATGGTTCCCTCAATGAATTGTACCTCCCCAGTGCTGGCAGCACTCATGCAGCCCCAGACCATGACACTCCCACCACCATGTTTGATTGTAGGCAAGACACACTTGTCTTTGTACTTCTCACCTGGTTGCCGCCACACACGCTTGACACCATCTAAACCAAATAAATTATCTTGATCTCATCAGACCACAGGACATGGGTCCAGTAATCCATGTCCTTAGTCTGCTTTTCTTCGGCAAACTGTTTGTGGGCTTTTTTGTGCACCATCTTTAGAAGAGGCTTCCTTCTGGGACGACAGCCATGCAGACCAATTTGATGCAGTGTTTGGTGAATGGTCTGAGCACTGACAGGCTGACTCCCCACCTCTTCAACCCCTGCAGCAAAGCTGGTAGCACTCATACATCTATTTCCCAAAGTCAACCTTTGGATATGACGCTGAGCATGTGCACTCAACTTCTTTGGTCAACCATGGAGAGGCCTGTTATGAGTGAAACCTGTCCTGCTAAACTGCTGTATGCTGCAGCTCAGTTTCAGGGTCTTGGAAATCTTGTTATAGCCTAGGCCATCTTTATGTAGAGCAACAATTCTTTTTTTCAGATCCTCAGAGAGTTCTTTACCATGAGGTGCCATGTTGAACTTCCAGTGACCAGTATGAGAGAGTGAGAGCGATAACACCAAATTTAACACACCTGCTCCCCATTCACACCTGAGACCTTGTAACACTAACGAGTCACATGACACCGGGAATGGAAAATGGATAATTGGGCCTAATTTGGGGTGTACTTACTTTTGTTGCCAGCAGTTCAGACAATAATGGCTGTGTGTTGAGTTATCTTGAGGGGACAGCAAATATACACTGTTATACAAGCTGCACACTCACTACTTTACATTGTAGCAATGTGTAATTTCTTCAGTGTTGTCAAGTAAATAGATATAATAAAATATTTACAGAAATGTGAGGGGTGTACTCACTTTTGTGAGATACTATATATATATATATATACACACCATACTCTGCGTTCAGTGTAGACTATATATACAGTGCAGTCAGTGTACAGTATATAATACAGTGTTTTAAAGTGGTTAAGGGGAACCCTATGACAGAAATAAAAAACAAATGGCGTGGGTCCCCCCCAGTCCATACCAGAGCCCTCAACAATGTGCTTTGGGGGGCTGTGGGGGTCTGCGGGTGGGGGGCTTATCGGAATCTGGAAGCCCCCAGATCCCACCCCCCCATGTGAATCGGTATAGGGTACATTGTACCCCTACCCATTCACCAAAAGAAGTGTAAAAAGTAATAACCACAAAAGACAGTTTTTGACAATTCCTTTATTAAAAAAGAAAAAAAAAGTGTCCCGCAACGTCCATCCATCTTCAATCACGCCATCCGACAGGCTCAAAAAAATAGAAAAAAAACAAAAATAGGCGTCCCACGACTGCTGTCTTTTCGCTGTGACAGCTGTTATATAGGCAAGGGCAGGGCCACCCGGCGACGTAACCGAGTGACCCCGACCCTTCTGACATCATGTGTCATCAGAGGGGAGCGGGGTCATCCGGTTACATTAGCGGGTGGCCCCGCCCTTGCCTATTTAACAGCTGTCACAGCCAAGAGACGGCAGTCACCCGGAGGCCTCCTGTTAGGAGAATACCTGTAATGAGTGGAGACCAATAGCCGACAACGCCAGACAAGCTCAGTTCTCAGCAAGAGATTGGAAAGTCTGAATAGCTAGACCTTTGATCAGTTTTGGGGTCACAAGTCAAGGTTTATGCAGGAGAAGAGTTTCGTAGTCGGGGTCACAAGCCAAGGTCGATGCAGGAGGAGAGTTTCATAGTCAGGGTCACAAGCCAAAGTCTATGCAGGTGGAGAGTTTCCTAGTCGGGGTCAAAGCCAAAGTAGTTTCCAACAGCAATAGATGTAGCTCCAGTAGTATGCAGGATCAGACCACAATAATCTGGCAACAGGAAGAGCCAAAACAAGGCTTAGGAAGTTCATGGGAGGAGCAAGGATTTCAAGGTTCAACAGCAATCAAGATACTAAGCAGGGTTGTTCCAATGGATCAGGTAGGATTGTTCAATACATCTGGTAGGTAGCTGTCCAGCATCCCAGATAGCTCAGTGTGAAGACTTAATGCCAGGCACAGAAGAGGTCCCAGGTTTGAGCCCAGGTCCTGACACCTTCCATGGGGGTGGAGTACTAAGTTTTTTTTCTGTTTTTCGGGTCCATCGGGCGGCGTGATTGAAGATGGATGACCATTGCGGGACACTTTTTTTTTTTTTTTTTAATAAAGGAATTGTCAAAAACTGTCTTGCGTGGTTTTTACTTTTTGACACTTTTTTGGGTGAATTCACATGGGAGGGTGGGATATGGGGGCCCCCTTGTTAAAGGGGACTTCCAGATTCTGATAAGCCCCCCACAACCACTGGGTAAGGGTTGTGGGGACAAGGTACTTTGGGGGGGACCCCAAAGCACCCTCCCCATGTTGAGGGCACGGTATGTACTGGGGGGGACCCATGCCAATTTTTTCATTGATTTTTATCTATATTACCGGGAGCCGGCAATACATTACAGCCGCAAGCAATTTTAAATGACATTTTTTCCTTTAGAAATGTCATTTTACTGTGGCACTGTAAAACACATCAGACAGATGTGCCAATTTACAGGCAGACTAAAGGGACCCCCTAGGCACGATATTTGAAGGAATCTTTCATTTTTTTAACGTTGTTGTCCCAAAGACTTTAATAAGGTTCACATGTTCGCACAAATTTTTTTGCCTGTTTGCATGTTCTGGTGCGAACTGAACCGGGGGGTGTTCTGCCCATCCCTAATAGGGAAAGGGCTGCTCTGTGCAGAATCACATACAGGTACATGATTCTGCACCTCTGGGTCTGGGGCATGCATGCAATGTCCACCGGGACCGCTGATCGCTCAAGGCACAGGAAGAATAGCGATCTGCCTATGTAAACAAGGCAGATCACTGTTCAAGAAGTGGCAGTGATTTTGTGTTTCTGCTAAGCAGAAACATGGATCTCTGCCTTCCCACAGTACAACCATCTCCCACAGAGTTAGCAAGCACTCCCTAAGAACACATTTAACGCTTTGATAGCCCCTGATGTTAACCCCTTCTCCGCCAGTGTCATTAGTACAGTGACAGCGCATTTTTTTTTAGCACTGATCACTGTAATAATGTCACAGGTCTCCAAAAAGTGTCAAAAGCATTTGTTAGGTGTCCGATTTGTCCGCCGCAATATCACAGTCCTGCTATTAGTTGCTGCCATTAAAAAATAAATAAAAATTACAAAAATATGTCCCATAGTTTGTTGATGCTATCAATTTTGTGCAAAGCAATCAATATATGTTAACTGGGATTTTTTTTTTACCAAAAAATATGTAGCCCACTACAAATTATCCTAAATTGATGAAGAAATGAGATTTTTTACATTTTTTTTTGGGTATGTTTTATAGCAGAAAGTAAAAACATTTTTTTTTCCAAAACTCTCTGTCTTTTTTTGTTTATAAATAAAAACATAGAAGTGATCAAATACAACCAAAAGAAAGCTCTATTTGTGGGAAAAAAGGAAGTGGATAAACGCATGTGAATTATGCTGGTGTAAATGGATGATGCCAAGAAAACTTTATAAAACCATCATTAGATTAACCTGTTGCCACGTAATGCTTACATTTTATTTTTAATGCCCATACACCACACATATTCATGTCCATGGGCAATAAAGGCTTCCGTGCAGAGAGCGCACTCACTACACACTCACAGCACAGTGACTGAGCTGAGAAAGACAGATCTAAGAAAATGGTGGCTATTTGCCATGTGGCATTTTTGAAATTCACATGTTATGTAATTTAGTTTCACAAGTCAGCCCTGATGAAGCCTCGGATTTTGAGGTAAAACATGGTGGATTTTTGGGTTGAGGAATTTTTTGAGCACTTCTATGTTGTCATTCTTTGGTTGGAGCATTACATTTATTGGGGTGCAACCTATGAAAGTAGGAGTGAGCTCAGTGTAGGATTAAATAATTATATCAGAGACTGCATCTGTGTGAACAAAGTGAGCTTTCCCTGTTGATATTGAGACACTTTTCTAATTAACTTTTTGAAAATTTAAAACAAAAGCATTTTAAATTAATCTTATAAGAAAAGTTATATTTTAGGCTCATGTGAGTGAGATGTGAGGTGTTATAAACATAAACATGTTATACTTACCTGCTCTGTGCAGTGACTTAGCACAGAGCAGACCTGATCCTCCTTCTCAGGTCCTTTGACAGTGCTCCTGGCCCCTCCCTCCTGTTGAGTGCCCCAACAGCAAGCAGTTTCCTATGGGGGCACCCAAGCCGAGCCGAAGCTCCTTCTGTCCATTCAGACACTCCTCACTCTCCTCATTGGTTCAATGACTTTGACTGACAGTAGTGGGAGCCAATGGCGCTTCAATGCTATCTCAGCCAATGAGGAGGGAGAGTCCCAGACAGCATAGTCTCTTGTGCAAAATTGCTGGATCGAGATGGGGATCAGGAAAATATTGGGGGGGTGGCTGAGGGGCTCTGAGGGGGGCTGCTGCACACAGAAGGCTTTTTATCCTAATGAATAGAATGCATCGGACTTTCCGGCAGAAAAAGTCAGACCGAATCATTTCATTGGATATTCCGATCGTGTGTGGGCTTCATCAGACTTTTTTATTCAAAAATTCTGACGGACTTAGAAATAGAACATGTTTTAAATCTTTCCGACGGAATCAATTCCTATCGGGAAAACCGTTCGTCTGTATGCTATTTCGATGGACCAAAAACGACGCAAGGGCAGCTATTGGCTACTGGCTATTGAACTTCTCTTTTTTAGTCCCGTCATACGTCATCGCACTCTAAATGAACGGACTTTGGTGTGATCGTGTGTAGGCAAGTGCGTTTCAGCGGAACTCCATCGGAACTCCGTCGGAAAGACCGTCAGAGTTTATTCTGACTGAAAAACCTGTCGTGTGTACACGGCATTAGGATACTCTGGTCAGCTTTGCCTTTTTTGCATTCTTTCAACTTCCATTGACTTTATCTTTATTAATACTCGAATTTATAAAATAGTCCTACCTTATTGTTTAATTTCCATGTTATGGCTTTATGGTTGACATGAAGCTTCTGACCTTCTGGAGCCCAGGGTGTAAAGTTTCCCACCTCCTTATAAGCTGCAGTACCATCTTTTCCCAGTATCCAGTTAGTTATTCTGTAGTGATAAACAAATTCTCCATATTCATTAAAGAATAGCACTGCCTCAGCCGAATAAAAGGAATATTTCATTTCTTTTAGGAGGCAATACAGCTTGAAAATAAATATAGAAAGTTAAAAAATGCATGCTGGTATAATAGAATCTGTGAGAAGGAACAAATCATTTTCAGAGGATCCAGACATTTTTTGACTCCCCTCACAGGATATAAGCTATGTCAAATACATCCTTCTGTCCTACTGCAAGTCATCCGACTCATAACCAGTTGCAGACTCTGGGCGTACTAGACACACCCAAAAAAAGTAATCATTGTACACAGGGCATCCCTAGTACGTCCAGTCCTTCTGCCCTGCTGCTGGGATCCCCCTGTCCCGGTACACGGCAATTCAGCTCTGATTAATCACAGCTGCATTGCGAGTATACATAGGGGGTCCCGGCAGATGGAGCTGTAAAAAAAAAAAAGCAGTCGGGGAATGTTTATCAACAACATTGCTCAGCCGCATATACAGGAAGCTACAATGAAACATGCTGAACACCGTCTTTGGATTTATTTCTTATGGACTTATTTAGATTTATTTCTTATGGAATTATTGATTTGCTAAGCGCTGCACCACCTTTAAACTGTATAAACATATCTAGAGATATTAGCAAAACATTATACACAAAATGACAGTGCCCTTCAAACAACCTCAAACAACCCTAAATATGAAATGAAAAAAGAAAACACAAATCCCATGAAGTGCAAATACATAACATGTGGTATTTAAACCATATTATTTACATATATAAAGCACACTTCTATAATATAACACCAAACATGACACCAAAATGGTTTAACTAGTTGCAAATCCATCCACTGTATCAGTGTCCATATAATAAATTCCACAGCTGGACAAGTGAACAGACTTCCACTTTCAGGGAAAATAAAGTGCTTGTGCTTCACAGCCTTCCAGATGCACCCCAGTGTCTCAAAACACTCAACGGATTTATTTGACCACTTTTTTCAAAGATGCACACAGTAGCAAATGCCCAATATTCAGAGTTGGGTCCTTAAATGCTTCCACATACCCCTATTAAAGGGGTTGTAAACCCTCGTGTTTTTTCACCTTAATCCATCCAATGGATTCTGTCAGTGACCAGCCCCCCATTTTACTCACCTCAGCCCCGTAACTCCCACGCTGGAGACGCGCTCACCTTTTCCATCTGTTGTCTCAGCTATTGATTGGATAGATTGATAGCAGCACAGCCATTGGCTCCCGCTGCTGTCAATCAAATCCAATGACGTAGGCGCCAAGGGGCGGGGCCGAGTCTGGCATTCTGTGTCTATGGACGCAAATGCTGGACTCGGGAGCACGCTCGCACTGGGACCCCAAAGGAGGGCGCTTCTCCTAGGTGGTTTCCCGGTGTGGGGAGGAGCTGCGAGCGCCGTTGTGGGACCCCAGAAGACGAGGATTGGGGCCACTCTGTGCAAAACAAACTTCACAGTGGAGGTAAGTATGATATGTTTGTTATTTAAAAAAAAAAAAAGAGGGCTTAGTAACCCTTTAAGGAAAGCACAGAGAAAGAAAGGCACATATACTGTATACCAGGGATCCTCAAACTAAGGCCCTCCAGCTGTTCCCATGAGGCATTGTAAAACTCTGACATTCACAGACATGGCTAGGCATGATGGGAATTGTAGTTCTTGAACTACTGGAGGGCTGTAGTTTGGAGACCCTTGCTGTATACTGTATCTTTATTAAAACCATCAATGATAAAAACAATCCAGTTTTCCTGGTATTGTCATTCATTCCCATGACTGGCAAATAGCGCTTATGCTTATACTAAAAACGCCAGAACACTCCAGTCACCATTCAGATGTCATGAAGATATCCACATGTAGAGGAAAATAGAGACAACACCTCCAATAGTGTAAAAACCTTAAGGTAGCCACTTTTTTTAAAATGAATGCACTTACATCAAGACTCCAAAAAAAAAACATGTCCATAATTGAAATCAGTGTCAGGCGTCACAGTACTGCGATCTCAGCGATCCCTCATGGATCAGAGCGGACGTTCGCACTTCCTGAATCAACATCCTGACGTCACATATGGTTGCCGCGTAGCCACGCCCCATGCAAAAAAAAAAAAAAAAGATGTGAGCCCCCCAATGCTATACTAGACCATTTGAAAAAAGCAAAGAGTGAGGCCCTCCCAAAAATCTACACTAGACCCTCTTCCGAGCATGCATCCTAGCAGACCAGGAGAGGAGGAGATTATATTTTATTATCAGAGCATGCGTAGAAATACAGTGTAGTAGAGAGTTGTCTTTTTAGAATAAACAATTTTTTTAGACTTTTTTTTTCTTGTTCAAATATTTTATTGAGTAACAAATATGCCACCACATGTGTATATAGTACAGAAAAACAAAAAAACTTGCACACAGGGAGAAATCTCATTAGAATTCACAATTTACAGTGCATAATGTCATAAAAATCCCCTCTGAGGACTGTAGGCAGGTCAAGGTAAATTGGAGTCTGCAAGGTGATGGTCTATGTAAACAAGGCAGACCGCCATTCTGTGAGAGAGGAATGTGCTGATCCTGTGTTCCTGCTAAGCAGGAACACGGATCTGTACATTTCCCCAGTCAAAGCACCTCCCCCACACAGTTAGCAAGCACTCCTAGGGAACACATTTAACCCTTTGATAGCCCCTGATGTTAACCCCTTCTCTGCCAGTGTCATTAGTACAGTAACAGTGTATATTTTTTAGCACTGATCACTGTATTTGTGCCACTGGTCCCCAAAAAGTGTCAAAAGTGTCAGTTACAGCTCTTAAATGTTCCCCTTTTTAACAAATGAAACCACCAAGTTCCTCATTCACTCCCTTGTTATCTCTCGCCTTGACTATTGCAACTCCCTTGTCATTGGCCTGCCTCTGCATAGGCTCCTCCCCTCTTCAGTCTATCATGAATGCTGCTGCCAGACTTATACACCTTACCAACCGCTCAGTGTCTGCCAACCCTCTCCTCCAATTCCTACACTGGCTCCCAATCACCCAGTGAATTAAATTAAAAATACTAACCATAACTACAGAAGATTTTTTAATTTTTCCCTCACCTTGCCGGGTTCATCTGGCCAGCCGCACAGGCTCAGCCTCTTTCCTGTAGCGAAGCCCCTCTGTTTGGTTGTAAATCCTCCATAAGAGGGAGCCCCCCTCCAGACCCAGGTGCTGGAGGGGCCGGGATACTGGTCTCTAGGACAGGTAGAACGCAACCCCCCCTATACGCTCAGGCAGCATGGTTCCCCCCATTGCTGGCACTTTACTCCATAAACAGGACATCATTCTGGTAAAAACAAGCACTGCTGGACATTCACTGAATGGCCAGGAAGCAAACTACAGCAGAAACACGAAAATGAGGGCATCACCCTCTTTCAAAATGGCGGTTAACGGACTACCGGTCGGCAGAGGTGAACCAAGATGGCGTCAGGGCTGACTTCCTGTTAGCTAGGAGAGAAGCTGTAAGTTATGAGTAAGCGCTCAGCTAGAGTGTGAAACGCATCAGCTGCCAAGCTGTATTGCTCCAGCGGTGTCATGTTCTGTATTATGTCCTGTTTTGAATAAAGAAGATTTTACTTTGCCCATCTCAGTGTGCGGCTGTCCAGATCTTTTCCGCAAGAATACAGAAGCTGTAAGTAATCAAGGAACACCTGAGAGAGGTAGAAACCTTCCCCCCATGCACTTCTAACTAGAGAGATGCAACAGTATGGTGTACAACAGGAGAGAGTGCACACAGCGGACGCCAGGTAAGGGGGAACCAAAGGCTGCAGAGGGGAGTAGATGGGAACTGTAACACTGCATAGCAAAGCATTGAAATGTCATTATCTAACAGGTTGCCTGTTTGTGCTGTGTATGGGTCATTACATCTACAGAGGTAAAACACACTCCTAAAACGTACTAATGTTGCAGCAGTATTAGAAGCTATAGCACAAATGTCTGTGTATTGCAGTTTCCTCAGAAACAACATGAGTTCTCCCAGAGACCAGCCACACAATATAAGGTGAGGGTTAGGTAAGTAGGGAATAACTAATTAAAAGAGAGCACTTGGGCTAATCAAATGTAAATCTTTGCAGCCCCCACAGCCAATACCGTTCCTCAAAGAGGACAGATAGAAGCCCAAGCTCAGCAACAGCCCATTCAAAGACCCGCCTAGAGAGCCGGCATAGAATGGAGGATACACAGGCTGAGGAAGATACAAATGGGGCCAATGTCTAGGATGTGGTTTTAAGGCATTACCCCAAAAGGTTTTTTACGCCGGGCATGCCTGCTGGAAGCCGCAGGAGATAAGGAGACAGAAAAGGATGACATGATTGCATTAATCAAACAGACAGTACAAGACTCCCTGCAGGAAGTGTCAAGCAAACTTACAAAGCCAGGGGCAGTGTCCAGCCCATCATTAGCACAGAGAAATACCACAAGAGAACCTTCACTAGCGTCAGGCTCAGAGGATGAATCTCCAGTAGGAGAAGAGTTTGACTTTGCTCTAGTACAACTGGTAAAGGCAGTAAGAGAACCCCTCGAGTGGGAGGAGGAAATCGCACAACCTGTGAAAACCAGGAAATACTATCCCCAATTTTAAAAAGACAATGCTCTCATTTCTCTTGTCGTGTATGACGAGTGGAAGAAATTTGACAGAAAGCTATCTCTATCAAACAGGTTTGAGAAAATGTCACCCTTCAAGGAGGAGGATGTCCAGGCATGGGAAGAACCACCATTAGTGGACGCAGCTGTCATCAGACTAGCTAGGCACGTTACACTGCCAATGGATGATGCAGTCTCCTTCAAGGATGTGTCAGAAAGGAAGCTAGACATAGAACTTAAGAAAGTCTATACGGTCGCAGGGAGTGCCTGTAAGCCAGCACTGGCACTGACGTCAGTAGCCAAAGCCATAACAGCATGGGCAGAGAATGGGGAGGCAGAACTGATGACAGACACAGGAAACACGTTAGTAACAAAGGTACTAGGCGAAGTTAAGATGGCAGGCGACTTCGTTGGCGAAGCTGCGATCGATATGCTACGGAGTGCAGCCAGAATAATGTTGTCATCAGTAATGGCAAGGAGAGCGTTATGGCTCAAGCCTTGGATGACAGACGGGTCATCGAAAACCAATTGGTGCCATATTCCCTTTGATGGGAAACCCTTATTCGGTAGCAAACTAGAAGCTGCTATCTGAAAAATTAACAGGGGGTAAGTCAGGGTTGATCCCGCAAGACCTGAAAACCATACGTCAGTGACAACCAGAAAGAAGACAATTTACAAATAAACCAAGAGACAGAAGGTCATTTGGAGAAAACAGAAACATCAGAAGAATTTGGAGAAACCCACAAACATCAGTAACACAGGTGAACAAAGATAAACAAAGCATGACGCAGAAACCTTTTTGAGGATCCCTCCGCCCAAACTGGCCCGGTTGGTACCCGACTGCGCCACTATGCGCAAGTTTTGGCTGAGCAGATCCAGGACCCTTGGGTCATGAAAATAATTCAGGAGGGCCATCGTTGCCAATTTCTGAATCCTCCAGAGCTACCCCGGTTTACCCGCACAAAACTTTCCCGATGCAAACACAAAACACTTATGCCCTGTACACACGGTCAGATTTTTCGGATGGAAAATGTGTGATAGGACCTCCGTTGTCGGAAATTCCGACCGTGTGTGGGCTCCATCACACATTTTCCATCGGAAAAATCTGACCGTGTGTACAGGGCATAAGTGTTTTGTGTTTGCATCGGGAAAGTTTTTTTTTTAAGAATAAATTAAGAGATGAAAGCTATTGGCTACTGCCCCATTTATAGTCCCGACGTACGTGTTTTACGTCACCGCGTTCAGAACTATCAGATTTTCCGACAACTTTGTGTGACCGTGTGTATGCAAGACAAGTTTGAACCAACATCAATCTGAAAAAATCCATGGATTTTGTTGTCGGAATGTCCGATCAATGTCCGACCGTGTGTACAGGGCATAATAGTTCTCGAATATGTTCAAACACTATTACAGAAAAGAGCAATAGAACCAGTGCCGGACCGAGAAAGATACCAGGCATTCTATTCTCCTCTTTTCTTAATCAAGAAAAAAATAGGTGATTTAAGGCTGGTATTAGATCTCTGAGAATTGAACCAGTACATAACGGTGCAGAAATTCCGAACGGAATCTCTACAATCAATCATACAAGCTATCGGCCAGGGGGAGTGGATGTTGTCCTTGGACTTGAAAGACGCATATCTACATGTTCCGGTCCATCAACAATGCCACAAATATTTGCGCTTTGCGATAATGAAATACCACTTTCAGTTTGTTAGCTTACCATTCGGCCTATCAACATCCCCGAGAATATTTTCCAAGCTACTACTCCCGGCCATAGCCAAATTACACAAACAAAGCCTGTGTGTGTTCCATTACTTGGACGACGTCCTACTAGTAGCCCGAACACCTCAAGTCTTAGTGGAACATCGGGAGATCCTAGTCAGAACCTTGCTAGGTCTAGGTTGAAAGAAGAGTCAACCAATGCCCACACGAAGAATGTTATTTTTGGGGGCCATTCTGGACACGGAGAAAAACATGGTGGAATTCTCTCTAGAAAAGGCAACAGCGTTATTCTCCCGACTAGAGAGAACAGCAGCTCAATCATACATCTCAACATCTCACTGCCTTAGACTACTAGGATCGTTAGCAGCTACAATCCCTATGATAAAGTGGGCCCATTGGCGGATGAGGACATTTCAAGTTGGATTCTTGAAACAATGGAAGAGCTGATCCACTCATCAGTGGATCAGGTTGTCACCAATAATGAAACATTCCCTTAATTGGTGGCGGAAGCCGACCAATTTAGCGAACTGTCACCAACTCAATCCACCAGTGCCAATAATAGTCACGTCGGATGCATCGGCGATGGGCTGGGGAGCACACTGCAATGGGCACCTAGCCCAGGGCCAATGGGAAAACAAGAAGAAGTAGGTTTCCAATATAAGAGAGTAAAGGGCTGCCTTCCAAGCACTGAAGACATTTCAGGATCAGATAAGAGGGGTCAGTGTCACACTTCAAATGGACAAAAAGGCAGCAGTAGCATATATACACCATCAGGGAGGAACGCGGAGTAAAGCACTCCTAACAGAAGTCTCACCAATCATGAATTGGGCACAACAAAACTCAATGAATCTAACAGCCATATACATTCCAGCCCCACAGAACTGCCTAGCGGATACACTGAGCCGGAAAACTTTGGACAACAATGAGTGGGCACTAGACCAGACGGTCTTTCAATGGATCTGCGATCAGTGGGGTCAACCAGGCCTCGACTTAATGGCATATCCGACCAACAGCAAATGCAAACGATTCCTGGCAAGGGTGAAGTTTCTGCAGGTGGAAGCAGTGGACGCACTCAGCTCCAAATGGATCTGCACACTGGCATACGCATTAGGCATGTGCAATTCGTTTCGTTCCGAATTAGTTTTTTAACGAATTTCGACAAATTCGTTAAATCGGGAATATCCGAATTAACGAAAACTTGTTTAACGAATTTTTTCCGAATATTCGTTAATTCGATAAAATTTGACATTCGTAAATTCGGGCATTCGTACATTCGTTCGTTCGCAATTTACGAATGCACATTCGTACATTCGTACATTCGTACATTAGTAAATTAGTGAATTCGTAAATTTGTAAATTCGAAAATTCGGAAATCTGAAATAATAGTTAACTAATAATAACTTAACTATTGGTAATTACTAGTAACTTTTAAATTATAGGTATTGTAATTTCCTTTAAAATTTGGCTGTTAGTGAACGTAACACATACAAATTTATCCAAAGTTATGAATGATCCGAAAAAATGGAATGGAACGTAATGAATTTATAATAATAAATAACAATAATAATAATAATAACATTTTATAATTATTATTTATTATTCATTTGTTCCGTTCAATATGTTTAGATGCAGCATTCGTTTTGGATAATTTGTAACTTCGGATAAATTCGTATTTGACTGACAGTCAAATTTGAAGGGAAATTACAATACCTATAATTTAATAGTTAGTTACTATTTCAGATTTTTGAATTTTCGGGTTTTTGGATTTTCAAACTTCAAATTTACAAATTTCCGAATTTTCTAATTTACAAATGTATGATTTTACGAATTTACGAATGTATGAATTTACAAATGAACAAATGTAAAAATGAACGAATGTACGAATGAACGAATGTTCGAATTTACGAATGTACGAATGTACGAACGAACGCATTTACGAATTTACGAATGAACGAATTTACGAATCGCGATCATAACGAATGACCCGAAAAACGAAAAAAAAAATAAACTAATGAAATGAAAACGAAAATTAACGAATTTTTTGGCTGTGCACATGTCTAATACGCATTTCCACCAATAGCGATAGTTCGCAGACTACTGAACAGACTATGCAACCATCCAGGAACAGTGATAGCAGTCATACCTATGTGGCCACGCAGACCATGGTTTCCATTACGACTAACAAAACGTATTCTAGAATATGGGAAAGATTTGACGCCTTTTCAAAATCCAAAGGATTCGATCCTCTGGTGCCTCGGGAAGCGCAGGTGTTGGAGTTTTTACAGGCAGGCCTGGAAAAGGGCTTACAAACCAACACATTGAGGGTGCAGATATCAGCCCTGTCGGCACTGACAGGAGTGAGATGGGCTACCCACCAGTTAGTACAATTATTTTTGAAGGCCTGTGACAGACTAGGACCTCAGGCAAGATCGTTTGTGCCCCCATGGGACCTACAAGTAGTGCTGGAGATGTTGTCCCAGTCATCATCTTTAGAGACTCAAACAACTTCACTATGGGACATTAAAATGAAGGCAGTCTTTCTCACTACCATCACATCGGGCAGAAGGGTGTCAGACATCCAAGCTTTAGGGTACAAACTCCCTTACTGTTGTCACCTACCCGACAGAGTGGTATTAAGGACATTACCACAACATCGACCGAAGGTAAATATATAAATAATTTTACAGAAAACAGGACATTGTCCTCCCAACAATGCAGAAAGAAGCATCCAATCAAAAAGATGAGTTAGATGTCGGGGTCACTCTAAAAACATACATACAGAAAACGGCCTCTTTCAGAAGGGCTGAAAACCTGTTCATTATTCCAAATGGGAAAAGAAAAGGGCTAGCAGCATCCACAAGGACTCTGGCAGTGTGGCTGATCAGGACCATCAAGAGAGCTTATGAAACAAGAGGCCTGGAGCCTTCAACAAATGTAAGAGCCCTTTCGACAAGAAGCCTGGCGGCATCGTGGGCAGAATTCAAGGGGGTATCCGCAGAAATTATTTGCAGAGCCACAACATGGTCAATATACATTCCTGACTCACTATAAAGTGGATCCAGCAGCGTTAACAACCATAGGGTTCGGTCGTTCTGTACTAAACAGAGTGGATGACTAA
Source organism: Lithobates septentrionalis (assembly GCA_037952835.1). Taxonomy (NCBI): domain Eukaryota; kingdom Metazoa; phylum Chordata; class Amphibia; order Anura; family Ranidae; genus Lithobates; species Lithobates septentrionalis. The sequence goes on along the minus strand of JBBDGP010002958.1, from coordinate 445,706 downwards.
TACATTTTCTTTTGCTTCAGCATACCCTCCCTTGTGGTTCTTTTAGGGCGTGCTACATCCCATACGTGTATGCTGTCATGCTTTGTGTCAGGAAAATGGAAAATTTTATACTTACCTGACAGTAATTTTCCTTTCCTGTTGCAAAGCATGACCTCATACATGTCCCTCCATTGTGGGCCTCGCATTTCAGTATAGTTACGAGAATGCCGTCTAGGGGGAGGCAACTTATTTAAATATAGTATAACCAGTCCTGATTGGGCGAGAGGCGGAGCCTATCCCATACGTGTATGCTGTATATGCAGTGTAATCCCGCAATATAATTCCCCTAGTGTAATCCCCCCAGTGTTATCCCTATAGTGTAATCTTCATAGTGTAATCCCCCCAGTGTAATCTCCTCATTGTAATCCCCCTAGTGTACCCCCTGCAGTGTAACCCCTAGTGTAATATCCCCAGTGTAATCCCCTCAGTGTACTCCCCACAGTGTAATCCCGCTAGTGTATTCCCCCCTCTGAAATACCCCAGTGTAATCCCCCAGTGTACTCCCTGCAGTGTAATCTCCCTAGTGTAATTCCCATAGGGTAATTCCCTCAATGTACTCCCTCTCAGTGTAACCCCCCTGGTGTACTCCCTGCAGTGTAATCCCCATAGTGTAATCCCCCTAGTGTAATCCCCCCAGTGTAATCCCCCTAGTGTAATCCCCCTAGTGTAATTCCCATAGTGTAATCCCCTCAGTGTACTCCCCCCGTGCAGGGCAGGACTTAGCGTGGAGGGGGCCCCTGGGCTTGAGTCACTTTCGGGCCCTACCTTCTATACATTACTTTAAACCTTTATTTTTTTTTTAAGCGCGCCACTCTGATACAGTTTGTCCACCATTACATCACTGTCTAATGCAGACAGGTTTTCTCAACGGCAGTAAACGAGGCACTACATAACTGCCAATAACCAATCAGCAAACCTCAAGATAAGGGTAAGGAAAAAACTTACCGTACATTTAAATGCTCATCAATGCAACCTTGCACAGCATCCATCTGCATACTTATCCAGTGTCATTTGCAGCCTTGCCCAGTGACATTGCAGCCTTGTCGGTGTCATTTGCAGCCTTGTCAGTGTCATTTGCAGCCTTGCAGCCTTGTCAGTGTCATTGGCAGCCTTGCAGCCTTGTCAGTGCCATTTGCAGTCTTTTCAGTGTCATTTGCAGCCTTGCAGCCTTGTCAGTGTCATTTGCAGCCTTGCAGCCTCCACCTGCAGCCTTATCAGTGTCTATTTGCAGCCTTGTCCGTGTCATTTACAGCCTTGCCCAGGCTGCAGTTAAACTGCAGTGACTTGTCAGTGTCACTGCAGTTTAAATATGGTGCCGCCGAGATACACAGAGCCGGTCCTGTGTATCTCGGCTTCTGACGGCTTTTCTCAGCTCCTCTCGCAGGCGTGACTGTGAGCGGAGCTGAGTGCCGCTGCCGGAGCTAGCCGAGTGTACTCGGCTAGCTCCGCTCACAGTCATGCCCAGTCCCTGTGTTATGTCCATCATAGGGCGGGACTAGGCGTGACTGTGAGCAGAACTAGCCGAGTATAGCCGAGTGCACTCGGCTGGGGCCAAGACCATACAGCAGTTTAACAGGACAGGTTCCACTCAGAACAGGCTTCGCCATGGGCGACAAAAGAAGTTGAGTGCACGAGCTCAGCGTCATATCCAAAGGTTGTCTTTGGGAAATAGACATATGAGTGCTGCCAGCATTGCTGCAGAGGTTGTAGGGGTGGGGGGGTCAGCCTGTCAGTGCTCAGTCCATCCGCCACACACTGCATCAAATTGGTCTGCATGGCTGTCATCCCAGAAGGAAGCCTCTTTTAAAGATGATGCACAAAAAAGCCCGCAAACAGTTTGCTGAAGACAAGCAGACTAAGGACATGAATTACTGGAACCATGTCCTGTGGTCTGATGAAACTAAGATAAATGTATTTAGTTCAGATGGTGTCAAGCGTGTGTGGCGGCAACCAGGTGAGGAGTATAAAGACAAGTGTGTCTTGCCTACAGTCAAGCATGGTGGTAGGAGTGTCATGGTCTGGGGCTGCATGAGTGCTGTCGGCACTGGGGAGCTACAGTTCATTGAGGGAACATGAATGCCAACATGTACTGTGACATACTGAAGCAGAGCATGATCCCCTCCCTTCAGAGACTGGGCCGCAGGGCAGTATTCCAACATGATAATGACCCCAAACACACCTCCAAGATGACCATTGCCTTGCTAAAGAAGCTGAGGGTAAAGGTGATGGACTGGCCAAGCATGTCTCCAGACCTAAACCCTATTGATCATCTGTGGGACATCCTCAAAAGGAAGGTGGAGGAGCACAAGGTCTCTAACATCCACCAGCTCCGTGATGTCGTCATGGAGGAGTGGAAGAGGACTTGTGGCAACCTGTGAAGCTCTGGTGAACTCCATGCCCAAGAGGGTTAAGACAGTGCTGGAAAATAATAGTGGCCACACAAAATATTGACACTTTGGGCCCAATTTGGACATTTTCACTTAGGGGTGTACTCACTTTTGTTGCCAGCGCTTTAGATATTAATGGCTGTGTGTTGAGTTATTTTGAGGGGACGGCAAAATTACACTGTTATACAAGCTGTACACTCACTACTTTACATTGTAGCAAAGTGTCATTTCTTCAGTGTTGTCACATGAAAAGATATAATAAAATATTTATAAAGATGTGAGGGGTGTACTCACTGTGATATATATATATATATTGTATGGATAAATTAAAAAAAAATGGAACTTCCGCTTTTCGGAACCCTCCCCCCTCCCCTCAGGGGGGAGGGGGGTGCAGATACCTGTCTAAGACAGGTATTTGCACCCACTTCCGGCATAAACTCCCATGGGAGTCTATGCCTCTTCCTGTCCCTCCGCGCTGTCTTCTGGGAAACACACAGCTCCCAGGAGATAGCGGGGACCAGTTACGATGCGCAGCGCGACTCGTGCATGCGCCGTAGGGAACCGGGAAGTGAAGCCACAACGCTTCACTTCCTGATTCCCTCACCTAGGATGGCGGCGGCTTCTCGGCGTCGGCTGCCGACATCGCTGGACCCTGGGACAGGTAAGTGGCCATTTATTAAAAGTCAGCAGCTGCAGTATTTGTAGCTGCTGGCTTTCAATATTTTTTTTTTTAGGCGGTTTAGGTGGACTCCCTCTTTAAGGCAAAGTATGATAAAGTTAATTCTGAACAAACAGCTCAAACAGCAGAAATGTAAAAACTGCTCTGGTCCATAGGGTGTGTAAAGATGTGAGAGCCAAAATTGTTAAGGATCATTGTGTGTTTATGCTAATAAATAATATTTTTTATATGTATTGCTAAAAAAAAGAATTAAATAAAATACAGCAGATTTAAAATGATGCATTTATGGAAAGTTCAGCAAGCAAAACAGCTCAAAGTAGAAGAGAATAAAGAAACATATTCAGTACAATGAGAATTGAAATACATAAAAAGAGAGAGGAGAGAAGAGATGATTACATTGTCACTAACTTATGCTGCGTACACACGGTCTGACTTTTTGTCTACAAAAGTCCAACAGACGCCGATGGACTAAAGCTGGCTGACAATCCGATCGTGTGTGGGCTTCCCCGGACTTTCAGCGGACTTTTCCAGCCGCAAATCTGACTGACTTTAGATTTCAAACATGCTTCAAATCTTTACGTCGTAACTCCGCCAGACCCAGAAATCCGCTCGTCTGTGTGCTAGTCCGACAGGCAAAAACCCACGCTCGGGCAGCTACTGGCTACTGGCTATCAACTTCCTTATTTTAGTCCGGTGTACGTCATCACGCAGGAATCCATCCGACTTTTGTGTGATCGTATGTAGGCAAGTCCGTTCGTAAGAAAGTCTGCCGCAAGTCCGCCAAAAAGTCCGCCAAAAGTCCATCGAGAGGTCTGTCGGACAGGCTGTCGGACTTTTGTAGCCGAAAAGTCCGACCGTGTGTACGCGGCATTACTGTGGGAATGTCACTAATTAATGTTCAGCATCATGTCACAGAATTATGTACACAGTCTGTGATATTCAGAATGGCAGAGATTGTTTTATTTTCTATGTATATGAAGATCAAAACCTTATCTTCCTCTAATTCCTATAAAAGCCGACTTTTCTGGAATGTTCTGAGGATGACATTTTTTATATACAAGACTCAGTGCTCAGAACCGATCTTTAACATCCAGTTTGGAGTGAGAGAATATGAGATGGATTTCTATCAGGAGGGTGATCTTATCATTGGAGGAGTGTTCACAATATCCACATCTACTATACATGACATATATACAGAAAACAATACCAGGATAGTTTTCTGTGACCGGTAAGTTGCATTTTACAGTATAGTTTACATTTTTCTTTGCCCTTCGTTCAAATTTTTTTTTTGTTTTGTTTGAATGTAATTGATGACGTTCTCATTTTCTAATCCAGTGATTAGAAGTTAAAGGGATTCTGTGGAAATGTAAAAATAGGAGTTGCCTTTAATGACGTGTTTAGAAACCTGTATCGTGGAAGTATTGGACTGTCATTGGTGACCTCTCCTTCTACAAATATTAGTTTCCTGGCCTAAATGCTGATCCTCCATTTTCAGTTATTCCTTGATCACAAACCTGGGACAATATGAGGCTCAAGAATTTTGACTTTCCTAATTTGAAGGCTGGTCTGTCTCCTTTCACAGAAAGGTTTTACCAGTTCGGCACCACAGACATTTTTTTTTATTTTTTGCACACATGTAAAAAGCTTAATTCTGGCAATAAAGTCACTTAAAGTGATTGTAAAGTCTAGTTTTTTTCCAGTTAAAAATAACAAACATGTTATACTTACCTTCCCTGTACAGTGGTTTTGCACAGAGCAGCCGGGTCCTCCTCTTCTGGGTTCCCTCTTCGGTGCTCCTGGCCCCTCCCTCCTGTTGGGTGCCCCCACAGCAAGCAGCTTGCTATTGGAGCACCCGAGCCGAATTACAGCTCAGTGTGTCCATTCAGACACAGGGCTGCGGCCCGGCCCCGCCCCTTTCTCTTCTCATTGGCTGACTTTGACAACAGTGGGAGCCAATGGCGCTGCACTGCTGTCTCAGTCAATGAGGAGGGGAGTCCTGGGCAGCTAAGACACTGCTGCAACATCCCTGGATAGAGATGGGGCTCAGGTAAGTATTAGAGGGGCTGAGGGGGGCTGCTGCAAACAGAATGCTTTTTATCTTAAGGCATAGAATGCCTTAAGATAAAAAAAACCTTCCGCCTTCACAAAAACGTTCAACCCCCAGAACATTATATACTTTCTGAAAGCAGAGGCCGTGTAAAATGAAAAGATGATAGTTGCACATTTTTAAGGAACACATGCAATAAAACAAATTGTGTTGCAAAAACACAATATAATACGCATTTTTTGTAAAATAGAAAAGATGAGGTTGCGTTGCATAAATAAATACCAAACATGCCACATCTTAAAATTGTATGTGCCTGTGATATTGCAAAAAACAATGGTACCCAAAAATGGTCATAAATGATGCTTTAAAAGCCTTTACAGCTCAACAGTTTAGAATTAACTAGAGGCTCTTCTGCTAGAATTATTGTTCTGCCTCTGATGTTCACAGTGACACCTCACACATGTGGTGCAACCGTAGTTTATATACCCAGGCAACAGACGTTACAGCAAATTTGTTTTATTTTTTAACACATTTTATTATATTTTTAAAAAAACTTTTTTTCTTTTATTTATTTATGTTTTTATTTATTTATGGTTGTATTTTTCCTTGATTGCCATAACAAAGAGTTATTAATCCCCCATGTGATAGCATTAGGCAGGTGACAAGTACTCTTTATGGAGACATTAGGGGTTTAATATATCCCCTGTCCTTCACACCATCAGAACAGCTTGGTTAAATCACTAAGAAACTCACAAAAAATCTTAGTTTTAATATACTGTAAATCAGAATTAAATATATCAAATGTAAGTTATAACCTTTAAAGTAAAAGAAAAAGAGCCTTGGATGTATCAATTAGGGATGAGTCGAACACCCCCCCCGGTTCGGTTCGCACCAGAACCTGCGAACGGACCGAAAGTTTGCGCAAACTTTAGAACCTCATTAAAGTCTATGGGACTTGAGCATCCAAAATCAAAAGTGCTCATTTTAAAGGCTAATTTGCATGGTATTGTCCTAAAAAGGGTTTGGGTCCTGCCCCAGGGGACATGTATCAATGCAAAAAAAAAGTTTTAAAAACGGCAGTTTTTTGGGGAGCAGTGATTTTAATGATGCTTAAAGTAAAAAAAAAGTGAAATATTGCTTTAAATATCGTACCTGGGGGGTGTCTATGGTATGCCTGTAAAGTGGCGCGTGTTTCCTGTGATTAGAACAGTCCCTGCACAAAATGTCATTTTTAAAGGAATAAAAGTCATTTAAAACTGCTTGCGGCTTTAATGTAATGTCGGGTCATGGCAATATGGATGAAAATCAGTGAGACAAACGGCATGAGTACCCCCTCCCCCAGTCCATTACCAGGCCCTTTGGGTCTTGTATGGATATTAAGGGGAACCCCGCACCCAAATTAAAAAAAGGAAAGGCGTGGGGCCCCCAGGCCCTATATACTCTGAACAGCAGTATACAGGCGGTGCAAACAAGACAGGGACTGTAGGTTTGTTGTTAAGTAGAATCTGTTTGTAATTTTGAACTGGTACATTTTTAAAGTGTAGCTCCAGCCAAAAAATCTATTTTTAAGCTTTTTGGAAAACATAGGGAAGGGTTATCACCCCTATAGCATTTGTTTTGCTGTCTGCGCACCTCTTTAGAAGATTTCACCTCACTTTCTGTCCCAATGACAAATGTTTTTTGAAAATTTGGGGTTTTTAGTGAAACAAGGATTGGTGATAAAGCATCAGTGGAGAGGAGAAATGTTTTTTCCCATATTAACTCTTACAGGAGAGAATTTCCCTTCCTAGGGGTAGATTTCATCTCACTTCCTGTTGTCTCCTTCAGTTTGCAAGTAGGAGTCGTTTGTAAGTTGGATGTTTGAAAGTAGGGGCCTGCTCTATATACTCTGCAGAAATTTGGGCCTTAGATGTTGGTGTTGCCACAACACTGTAAGCCCTCACAGTTACTCTTGGTGGGCACAGGAATGGGCCCTGCTGTGAACTATTAGATCAAGAACTGTAATTACATGCCATTGTTGAACAGTGGTAGAAAAATTGGGCCTTTGGTGGTGTTGGTGGTGGTGCTGGTGCCACAACACTGTAAGTCCTCACAGTTACTCTTGGTGAGCGCTGGAACGGGCCCTGCTGTGAAATGTTACATCAAGAATTGTAATTACATGTACCTGTTGAACAGGGGCAGAAATATTGGGCCTTTGGTGGTGGTGGTGGTGTTGCCACAACACTGTAAGCCCGCACAGTTACTCTTGGTGGACGCAGGAACGGACCCTGCTGTGTACTATTAGATCAAGAATTGTAATTACATGCCATTGTTTAACAGTGGTTTAAAAATGGGGCCTTTGGTGGTGGTGGTGGTGCTGGTTACACAACACTGTAAGTCCTCACAGATACTCTTGGTGGGCGCTGAAACGGGCCCTGCTGTGAAATATTAGATCAAGAATTGTAATTACATGTCCCTGTTGAACAGGAGCAGAAAAATTGGGCGTTAGGCACTGGTGTCACAACACTGTAACCCCTCACAGATACTCTAGTTGGAGTGCAGGAATGAGTCCTCCTGCAAAATCTTGCATCAAAAATTGTAATTACATGCTGCTGTCAAACAGGGGCTGAAAAATTGGGCCTTAGCCACTGGTGGCAGCGCCCAGAACCAAAAATGTTCTTACAAGTTATCAGCATAATCATTGAGGAGGAAGAGGATTGTCACTCAGCATAACAGGATAGTCACTCAGCATCAGCATAGGCAGTCTTGAAGGGATCTGACATTTCAAAAAAAAATATTCGGTTACATCAGCATCAGGTGCTTGGTAGCTGGTGGTGATCCAAGACTGATTCATTTTTATGAAGGTCAGCCGATCGACCGAGTCGGTGGACAGGCGCACCCTGTGATCGGTTACAAAGCCTCCAGCAGCATTGAATGTGCATTCCAAAAGAACGCTGGATGCAGAACAGGCCAGTAGCTCAATTGCATACTGTGAAAGCTCTGGCCAGTGATCCATCCTCAAGACCCAGTAACCCAGAGGATTTTAGGTGGGAAAGGTGTCCAAGTCAGATCTTGCCCCTAGGTATTCCTGCACCATGTAAAACAGACGCTGACGATGGTTGCTGGAACCGATCATTCTTTGGGGCTGCGGACTAAAAAATTGTCTGGACGCATCGGTCAGACGGCCACCTTCTCCACCGCTCCTTCTTTGACTGACCGAAGCCTCAGCAACATGTTATCCAGAAACAGGAGTTTGTAACTTCCCAGTCTCTGGGAACGCGTTGCACAGACCTTTCTGCAAGGCCTCCCAAAGATGTTCCATCCTCTTCTCCCTCTGCGATGGCAAGATAAGGTCCGCAACCTTACCCTTGTAATGTGGATCAAGGAGGGTTGTCAGCCAGTATTGGTCCTTCTCCTTGATACCACGAATACGAGGATCCTTACGCAGGCTTTGCAGGATCAGGGAGGCCATGCAGCATAGGTTTGCTGAGGCATTCGGTCCGGAGTCCTCTGGGTCACTAAGGACGACATGGTCCGCAGCCACCTCCTCCCAGCCACGTACAAGTCCATGTGTTTCTTAGGACTGATCCCTTAAAGACTGCTGCTGATGCTGAGTGCCAGGCTCCACCTCCATACTGACACAATCTTCCTCCTCCTCCTCCTCCTCGTCCTCTTCCTGTGTGATCGGCGGGCACGCAGGAACACTGTCTGGATAAAGGGGGCCTTGAGAGCTAAGGAAGTCCTCCTCTTCCTGCCTCTGTTCTGCCTCAAGTGCCCTGTCCATTATTCCACGCAGCGTGTGCTCCAACAGGTGGACAAGGGGGACAGTGTCACTGATGCATGCACTGTCACTGCTCACCATCCTCGTGGCCTCCTCAAATGGTGACAGGACAGTGCATGCATCCCTGATCATGGCCCACTGGCGTGGGGAAAAAAAACCAAGCTCCCCTGACCCTGTCCTGGTGCCATAGTCGCACAGGTACTCATTGATGGCCCTCTGCTGTTTGTGCAGCTGCTTCAGCATGGCCAACGTTGAGTTCCACCTGGTGGGCATGTCACAGATTAGGCGGTTCTTGGGCAGGTTAAACTCCTTTTGGAGGTCCGCCAGCCGAGCACTGGCATTATATGACTGGCGGAAATGCACACAGACTTTCCTGGCCTGCCTCAGGACATCCTGTAAGCCCGGGTACCTGCCCAAGAACCGCTGCACCACCAAGTTAAGGAGGTGAGCCAAACAGGGCACATGGGTCATTTGTCCCTGTCGGAGGGCAGAGAGGAGGTTGGTGCCATTGTCGCAAACCACCATTCCTGCCTTAAGTTGGCGTGGCGTCAACCACCTCTGAACCTGCCCCTGCAGAGCTGACAGAACCTCTGCCCCAGTGTGGCTCCTGTCCCCCAAGCACACCAGCTCAAGCACTGCTTGGCATCTTTTGGCCTGCGTACTTGCGTAGCCCCTTGAACGGCTACAGAGCACCGCTGGTTCCGAGGACAATGCACAGGAAGAGGCCATGGAGGAAGAAGGAGGGGGTGGAGGAGAGAGGTGTGTCACAATCATTAGTAGTGGCATTTTGGAGGTGTGGTGGCGGAACAACCTCCAACACTACTGCACCTTGTCCTGCATCCTTCCCAGCTGCCAGCAGAGTCACCCAATGCGCCGTGAAACTTAGGTAACGTCCCTGTCCATGCCTGCTGGACCATGAGTCAGCGGTAATATGCACCTTACCGCTGACCGCCCTGTCCAGCGAGGCATGGACATTGCCTTCTACATGCCGGTAGAGAGCCGGAATCGCCTTCCGTGAGAAAAAGTGGCAATTGGGTACCTGCCACTGAGGAACCGCACATTCCACAAACTCACGGAAGGGGGCAGAGTCTACCAACTGAAAAGGCAGCAGTTGAAGTGCTAGCAATTTTGCCAAGCTAGCATTCAACCACTGGGCATGTGGATGGCTGGGAGCAAACTTCTTTCGGCGGTGCAGCAGCTGGGGCAGGGAAATTTGCCGGTACAATCTGACGTCGGTGTACCAAAAGCAGATTGCCCACAAGTACTTGGCTGTGACACACCTAATTCTACACCTTCACTCCTCTCAGTGCAGGTCTCAGAGAGGACTGAAGGTATAGTGGGGTTGGAGATCTCAGCTGATGAGGAGCAAGGAGAGATCCTCTTTGTTCTTTGGTGTGGGTCTTTTAGATACGCTTGCCAACGAACTGCATGTCAGGTCAACATATGTCTGGTCAAGCATGTGGTACCCAGCGGGAGATGTTTTGGCCACCTGAGATACGCTTGAGACATATGTTGCAAATAGCAGCGGTGCGATCTGATGCACTCATCTCAAAAAAGGCCCACACCCAAGAACTTTTTGAATAACGCGCAGAGACTGCAGCGCCCTGCACATGTGGAGCTTTGGGGTGTGATGCAGTCAATGTGCTGCCCTTAGGCTGGCCCCTGGAGGGCATCCTGCCTCATTGGTGATGTGTCCTCCTCCTCCTCCTCCTCTCTCCTATCAGGCACCCACGTTGAGTCAGTGACCTCATCATCCCCTCCCTCCTCATCACTGGAGCAAACCTGGCAGTATGCTGCAGCAGGGGGAGCATGACTGCCAGATTGCTGTCCTTCTTGGGCACCCCCTCTGTCCGTGCTCACGTTACTGCCTTCATCAAGTTCAGTATCATCATCAGAGCCTTCCAAACGCTGGGCATCCTCCTGGAGCATGTACCCAACACTGTGGTCAAACAGTTCGAGGGACTCCTCAGGAGGACATGGTGGGGCTAGGGAAGGAGTCACTGATGACATTGAGCCAAGGGAAGAGGCCGTTGCTTTGCCAGACAAAGTACCCTGGGCATAGGTGAGGGAGGATGAGGAGGATGAGGACGGCTTGCTCATCCACTCGACCAAGTCTTCTGCATGTTGCGGCTCAACACGGCCAGCTGCCAAAAAAAAGGCCAAGCGTGTCCCACGGCCACGTGCTGATGAGGATGCACCGTCTCCACGACCAGCACTAGACACAGAGCCTGCTTGCCCTCTCTTATTGGCTTGTGACTGTCTGCCTCTCATTCTTGGCCTTCCAGACATACTAATGGCCTGTAGCTGCACTAAGCTGGGAAATATACAGTGCCTTGCAAAAGTATTCGGCCCCCTTGAACTTTTCAACCTTTTGCCACATTTCAGGCTTCAAACCTAAAGATATAAAATTTTAATTTTTTGTGAAGAATCACCAACAAGTGGGACACAATTGTGAAGTGGAACGAAATCTATTGGATTGTTGAAACTTTTTTAACTAATAAAAAAATGAAAAGTGGGGCGTGCAAAATTATTCGGCCCCCTTGCGTTAATACTTTGTAGAGCCACCTTTTGCTGCGATTACAGCTGCAAGTCGCTTGGGGTATGTCTCTATCAGTTTTGCACATCGAGAGACTGAAATTCTTGCCTATTCTTCCTTGCAAAACAGCTCGAGCTCAGTGAGGTTGGATGGAGAGCGTTTGTGAACAGCAGTTTTCAGCTCTTTCCACAGATTCTCGATTGGATTCAGGTCTGGACTTTGACTTGGCCATTCTAACACCTGCATACGTTTATTTGTGAACCATTCCTTTGTAGATTTTGCTGTATGTTTGGGATCATTGTCTTGTTGGAAGATAAATCTCTGTCCCAGTTTCAGGTCTTTTGCAGACTCCAACAGGTTTTCATCCAGAATGGTCCTGTATTGGGCTGCATCCATCTTCCCCTCAATTTTAACCATCTTCCCTGTCCCTGCTGAAGAAAAGCAGGCCCAAACCATGATGCTGCCACCACCATGTTTGACAGTGGGGATGGTGTGTTGAGGGTGATGAGCTGTGTTGCTTTTTCGCCAAACATATCGTTTTGCATTGTGGCCAAAAAGTTCGATTTTGGTTTCATCGGACCAGAGCACCTTCTTCCACATGTTTGGTGTGTCTCCCAGGTGGCTTGTGGCAAACTTTAGACGAGACTTTTTGTGGATATCTTTGAGAAATGGCTTTCTTCTTGCCACTCTTCCATAAAGGGCAGATTTGTGCAGTGTACGACTGATTGTTGTCCTATGGACAGACTCTCCCACCTCAGCTGTAGTTCTCTGCAGTTCATCCAGAGTGATCATGGGCCTCTTGGCTGCATCTCTGATCAGTCTTCTCCTTGTCTGAGCTGAAAGTTTAGAGGGACAGCCAGGTCTTGGTAGATTTGCAGTGGTCTGATACTCCTTCCATTTCAAAATGATCGCTTGCACAGTGCTCCTTCGGAGGTTTAAAGCTTGGGAAATCTTTTTGTATCCAAATCCGGCTTTAAACTTCTCCACAACAGTATTACGGACCTGCCTGGTGTGTTCCTTGGTCTTCATGATGCTCTCTGCGCTTTCAACAGAACCCTGAGACTATCACAGAGTAGGTGCATTTATACAGAGACTTGATTACACACAGGTGGATTCTATTTATCACCATCAGTCATTTAGGACAACATTGGATCATTCAGAGATCCTCGCTGAACTTCTGGAGTGAGTTTGCTGCACTGAAAGTAAAGGGGCCGAATAATTTTGCACGCACCACTTTTCAGTTTTTTATTTGCTAAAAAAGTTTAAAATATCCAATAGATTTCGTTCCACTTCACAATTGTGTCCCACTTGTTTCTTGATTCTTCACAAAAAATTAAAATTTTATATCTTTATGTTTGAAGCCTGAAATGTGGCAAAAGGTTGAAAAGTTCAAGGGGGCCGAATACTTTTGCAAGGCACTGTGTATGTATATATATATATATATATATATATATATATATATGTACTGATACTGCAGCTAGCAAAATCAACTGCCTGCCTGTAGTATGAGAACACCACCAACCTTCTACAGGTAGCTTTAGCTGAACACTGTGCAGAGCTCGCAAAAAACTAACTTGTAGCTTTTTTAGCTGCCTGCGGTAGTGATAGGATCAGGAAAACACCACCAACCTTCTACAGGTAGCTTTAGCTGAACACTGTGCAGAGCTCGCAAAAAAAGAACTTGTAGGTTTAGCTGTACACTGTGAGGAGGACGCACCACACTAACTTGTAGTTTTAGCTGAACACTGTGAGCAGGACACACCGCACTAACTTGTAGTTTTAGCTGAACACTGTGAGCAGGACGCACAGCACTAACTTGTAGTTTTAGCTGAACACTGTGAGCAGGACGCACCGCACTAACTTGTAGTTTTAGCTGAACACTGTGAGCAGGACACACCCCACTAACTTGTAGTTTTAGCTGAACACTGTGAGCAGGACGCACTGCACTAACTTGTTGCTTTAGATGAACACTGTGCAGAGGTCTCACTACACTAACTTGTAGGTTTAGCTGAACACTGTGAGGTGGACGCACCACACTTACTTGTAGTTTTAGCTGAACACTGTGAGCAGGACGCACCGCACTAACTTGTAGGTTTAGCTGAACACTGTGAGGTGGACGCACCACACTAACTTGTAGTTTTAGCTGAACACTATGAGCAGGACGCACCCTACTAACTTGTAGTTTTAGCTGAACACTGTGAGCAGGACACACCGCACTAACTTGTAGTTTTAGCTGAACACTGTGAGCAGGACGCACCGTACTAACTTGTAGGTTTAGCTGAACACTGAGCAGGATGCACCCCACTAACTTGTAGTTTTAGCTGAACACTGGGAGCAGGACGCACTGCACTAACTTGTAGCTTTAGATGAACACTGTACAGAGGTCTCACTACACTAACTTGTAGGTTTAGCTGAACACTGTGAGCAGGACGCACTGCACTAACTTGTAGGTTTAGCTGAACACTGTGAGGTGGACGCACCACACTAACTTGTAGTTTTAGCTGAACACTGTGAGCAGGACGCCCTGCGCTAACTTGTAGCTTTAGATGAACACTGTGCAGAGGTCTCACTACACTAACTTGTAGGTTTAGCTGAACACTGTGAGCAGGACGCACCGCACTAACTTGTAGGTTTAGCTGAACACTGTGAGGTGGCTGTGAGCAGGACGCACCCCACTAACTTGTAGTTTTAGCTGAACACTGTGAGCAGGACGCACAGCACTAACTTGTAGTTTTAGCTGAACACTGTGAGCAGGACGCACAGCACTAACTTGTAGTTTTAGCTGAACACTGTGAGCAGGACGCACAGCACTAACTTGTAGTTTTAGCTGAACACTGTGAGCAGGACGCACTGCACTAACTTGTAGCTTTAGCTGAACACTGTGAGCAGGACGCACAGCACTAACTTGTAGTTTTAGCTGAACAATGTGAGCAGGACGCACCGCACTAACTTGTAGTTTTAGCTGAACACTGTGAGCAGGACGCACTGCACTAACTTGTAGCTTTAGATGAACACTGTGCAGAGGTCTCACTACACTAACTTGTAGTTTTAGCTGAACACTGTGAGCAGGATGCACAGCACTAAGTTGTAGTTTTAGCTGAACACTGTGAGCAGGACGCACCGCACTAACTTGTAGGTTTCGCTGAACACTGAGCAGGACGCACCCCACTAACTTGTAGTTTTAGCTGAACATTGTGAGCAGGACGCACTGCACTACCTGTAAATAGTCTAGCTGCCTGACTGTGGTACTAATAGGATCAAAAGAACACCAGCAATTTTCTTCAGGTAGCTGTAAATACTGTAACAAGACAAGCCTGCCTGTCAGTAAGAAGATAACAGGAACGGATCTAGCTAAACTGAATACAATGTATATATATATATATATATATATATATATATATATATATGCAACACCTGGGATGCATATATATACACAATACACTGTAAGTGCAGCTAACTGACTGACTGTTCTGCCTAATATATCTAACTGAAATCAAATGACACTGTCTGTCTCTCTCTCTCTCTATCTATGAACGCCAGAATACACACTACACAGGGCCGCCGTGCAGGCGGCCTTATATAGTGTGGGGCGTGTACTAAATCCCCTGAGCCATAATTGGCCAAAGCCTCCTTGGCTTTGGCCAATTATGGCTCTCTGTTCAGACGGCGCTGTGATTGGCCAAACATGGGGGTCATAGTGCATGCTTGGCCAGTCATCAGCCAGCAATGCACTGCGATGTCGCAGTGAATTATGGGCCGTGACGCGCCACACGAATTTTGGCGCGAACGGCCCATATCGTTCGCAATACGGCGAACGGGCGAACAGACGATGTTCGAGTCGAACATGAATCTCATCCCTAGTGCAGAGGTGTATTGTGATAGAACATGTGTGTAGAGGTATACAGTGATAGAACATGTGTGCAGAGGTGTACAGTGATAGAACATGTGTGCAGAGGTGTACTGTGATAGAACATGTGTGCAGAGGTGTACTGTGATAGAACATGTGTGCAGAGGTGTACTGTGATAGAACATGTGTGCAGAGGTGCACAGTGATAGAACATGTGTATAGGGGTGTACAGTGATAGAACATGTGTGCAGAGGTGTACAGTGATAGAACATGTGTGCAGAGGTGTACTGTGATAGAACATGTGTGCAGAGGTGTACAGTGATAGAACATGTGTGCAGAGGTGTAAAGAGATTAAACATGTGTGCAGAGGTGTACAGTGATAGATCATGTGTGCAGAGGTGTACAGTGATAGAACATGTGTGCAGAGGTGTATTGTGATAGAACATGTGTGTAGAGGTGTACAGTGATAGAACATGTGTTCAGAGGTGTACAGTGAAAGAACATGTGTGCAGAGGTGTACAGTGATAGAACATGTGCGCAGAGGTGTATTGTGGTAGAACATGTGTGCAGAGGTGTATTGTGATAGAACATGTGTGCAGAGGTGTACAGTGATAGAACATGTATGCAGAGGTGTACAGTGATAAAACATGTGTGCAGAGGTGTACAGTGATAGAACATGTGTGCAGAGGTGTATTGTGATAGAACATGTGTGCAGAGGTGTACAGTGACAGAACATGTGTGCAGAGGTGTACAGTGATAGAACATGTGTGCAGAGGTGTATTGTGATAGAACATGTGTGCAGAGGTGTATTGTGATAGAACATGTGTGCAGAGGTGTATTGTGATAGAACATATGTGCAGAGGTGTACAGTGATAGAAAATGTGTGCAGAGGTGTACAGTGATAGAACATGTGTGTAGAGGTGTATTGTGATAGAACATGTGTGCAAAGGTGTACAGTGATAGAACATGTGTACAGAGGTGTACAGTGATAGAACATGTGTGCAGATGTGTACAGTGATAGAACATGTGTGCAGAGGTGTACAGTGATAGAACATGTGTGCAGAGGTGTATTGTGTTAGAACATGTGTGCAGAGGTGTACTGTGATAGAACATGTGTGCAGAGGTGTATTGTGTTAGAACATGTGTGCAGAGGTGTACTGTGATAGAACATGTGTGCAGAGGTGTATTGTGATAGAACATGTGTGCAGAGGTGTACAGTGATAGAACATGTGTGCAGAGGTGTATTGTGATAGAACATGTGTGCAGAGGTGTGCTGTGATAGAACATGTGTGCAGAGGCGTACTGTGATAGAACATGTGTGCAGAGGTGTATTGTGACAGAACATGTGTGCAGAGGTGTACTGTACTTCATATAATGGGGGGCCCCTGTGTGTCCTGAGCAGGGACAGTGTACTCATAATGGGTGACCCCTGTCATGTCATGTGAATGGGAGAGATGTAACTGCTTATATTGAGAGACCCCTGTGTGTCCTGACTCACTGGGGAGGAGCCAGTGGTGGGGCTGAAGGAGGGACCAGGGGTGGGGCTGAAGGGGGCCCCATCAGGTGGACTGTAGGGGACCCCATGATTTCTATCAGCGGCCCTGAGGGCAGTACAAACCTCAACGCCCCCCAATTACACCTTTTTTGAAAGTAGACACTCCAATGAATTTGCTGAGGCATGCTGAGCCAATGGAGTATTTTATTTTATGTCACAAGTTTTTTTAAAATGACAACACTTGTGCGATGGGCTGCTCGGAACGGGAGTGGGGGGATCGGACCGGCGCCCCGTGCTTGGACCGGCTAGCACGAGACATGGAACTGTTTTAGAGTGGCGCACTGTAAGCGCCTTGACATTGTGAGTACCCTCTGTGGGTTTTTATTGTGATTTTAAATAAAGGTAATACAGACTGCACCATGAAGTTCTCTTTATATTGATATACCGAGCTATAAACTGGACTGCTGTGAGGAACAGAGGCACAAGTGTAACCTATCCAGGATCCGACATACAATACCGAACCCATAGAGGTTCTAAGGTGCATTTTGACCAAGCTTAATCGCAAGGTCACACGCCCTAAGGTGAGGGGCTATCACCTGGGGGGAGCACTTATATGAGCACACAGCACTTTAGTTTGTGTTCACTGAAACACTTGGATGGATTTTGGAATGTTTATGGACTGTTAATTTGATCATAGCACTAAGCTACACAGCACCGAATCGCACAGATGCAACACTGAATTACATGGATGTAGCACTGAATCGCATGGATGATATTTCTTTGGAATTTTTTTATCTAATATTGTTTGAACATTGCACTATCACTGAATTACAGAGATACAGCACTGCATTGCATGGATGCAACACTGAATCGCATGGATGATTTCTTTCTTGAAATCTTTATTTATTATTTGTTTAAATATTGCACAAATATTTTGGAATATTTATATATATTTTTCACAGGCTTATTGAAGCACTCTTATTAATTCATTTATTTTTTGAAGTTTATTGCACATTAATGTATAATATTTTGGACATTTTATACATGTCACGAGAGAGCACAATACCACTTTATTAATTATATATTTATATTTATCATTTTGATAGCGCAGCGTTTTATAACTTGATTTGATTATCTTGCATGGTATATGAGACATGCGTAACGTTAGCAGCTGATCATTTGTAAATACACTACTTTGGAGACCTGATTTGGTCAACCACCTGGAGAATCACAGGACTATTAATTAGCATCCTGAAAAAAAGAATTGTTGCTCTACATAAAGATGGCCTAGGCTATAGAGAAGATTGCCAAGACCCTGAAACTGAGCTGCAGCACGGTGGCCAAGACTATACATCGGTGTAACAGGACAGGTTCCACTCAGACCAGGCCTCACCATGGTCGACCAAAGAAGTTGAGGTCACGTGCTCAGCGTCATATCCAGAGGTTGTCTTTGGGAAATAGACGTTTGAGTGCTGCCAGCATTGCTGCAGAGGTTGAAGGGGTGGGGGGTCAGCCTGTCAGTGCTCAGACTATCCACCGCACACTGCATCAAATTGGTTTGCATGGCTGTCGTCCCAGAAGGAAGCCTCTTCTAAAGATGATGCACAAGAAAGCCCACAAAGAGTTGCTGAATACAAGCAGACTAAGCACATGGATTACTGGAACCATGTCCTGTGGTCTGATGAGAAAAAACCATTTGGTTCAGATGGTGTCAAGCGTGTGTGGCAGCAACCAGTAGAGGAGTACAAAGACAAGTGTATCTTGCCTACAGTCATTCCAACATGATAACAATCCCAAACACACCTCCAAGACGACCACTTCCTTGCTAAAGAAGCTGAGGGTAAAGGTGATGGACTGGCCAAGCATGTCTCCAGCCCCTCTCTTATTCTCTCCACTCACTCAGTGAGTGACTGGGGGGTCTGTGCTGATGATGGGGGGTGCAGACTGGGGGGTGGTAATTGTGCAGACGGGGGGTAATTGTGCAGACCGGGGGGTACCACCCCCCGGTCTGCACAATTACCACCCCTGTCTGCACAATTACCCCGTCTGCACAATTACCCCCCGTCAGCACAATTACAACCCCCATCTGCACAATTACCCCCCACCTGCACAATGACCCCCTGTCTGCATAATTACCCCGTCTGCACAATTACCCCCCCGTCTGCACAATTACCCCCATCTGCACAATTCCCCCCAGGTAATTGTGCAGGGGGGTAATTGTGCAAATGGGGGGTGGTAATTGTGCAGACGGTGGGGGTTATTGTGCAGACGGGTTAATTGTGCAGACTGGGGGGGTTGATAATTGTGCAGACAGGGGGTAATTGTGCAGACAGGGGTAATTGTGCAGACTGGGGGGTGGTAATTGTGCAGACTGGGGGATGGTAATTGTGCAGATGGGGGGAATTGTGCAGATAGGGTGGTAATTGTGCAGACGGGGGTGATAATTGTGCAGACCGGGGTAATTGTGCAGATGGGGGTGGTAATTGTGCAGACGGGGCAGTGGTAATTGTGCAGACGGGGGTGGTAATTGTGCAGACTGGGGGGTGGTAATTGTGCAGACTGGGGGGTGGTAATTGTGCAGATGGGGGGTGGTAATTGTGCAGATGGGGGGTGGTAATTGTGCAGATGGGGGTGGTAATTGTGCAGATGGGGGGTAGTAATTGTGCAGACTGGGGGGGTGGTAATTGTGCAGACGGGGGTTGGTAATTGTACAGACTGGGGGGTGGTAATTGTTCAGACTTGGGGGGTGGTAATTGTGCAGACTGGGGGATGGTAATTGTGCAGACTGGGGGGTGGTAATTGTGCAGACTGGGGGGTGGTAATTGTGCAGACGGGGGGTGGTAATTGTGCAGACAGGAGGGTAATTGTGCAGACTGGAGGGGGGTAATTGTGCAGGATTTGAAAGAAATGCTATATACCAGGCTTTGTGAGACATGCTATATACCAGGATTTGTGAGAAATGCTATATACCAGGCTTTGTGAGACATGCTATATACCAGGATTTGTGAGAAATGCTATATACCAGGATTTGTAAGAAATGCTATATACCAGGATTTGTGAGACTTCACTTCACACGTCCACACCAGATCCAACCGAGCTGAACCGCACTGTTTCGCTGGCTTGCATTACCCCATGAGCAGGGCTCTACTGAGGCCTATCGTTGGGGTCCTACACCACTTTCCATTATCAAGAGTCATTGGGACTTGTGAGTGGGCACTTGCCCATTCTGATACCACAGGAGACACTGAATTCAGATACCATTGTCTTTTTCTTTTTCCTAAGTCTGTAGGACCTGGTGCTACACTTATTCTTTGTGGAGCAGCAACAGCATTCCTCTTTACACAGGACATTACAAGTACACTTTTCTACACACTGTTTGTTAAGACATCACCAGGCGGAGGTTGTGTCATGACGTGAGACGTCAGACGGGAAGGGAGGAGCTGGAGATGTGTCTGTGAGCTGGCGCCCTGGCGGGTTCTCTCCCATAGCAGCGTGAAGCGACGGGGCGGCCACGAGGAATGAGGAGACAACATAGAGCCAGGTGAATATATGTCACAGCCTGAGTATCCGGCAAGAATCGGGACCGGAGTGAGGATAGCTGAGGTGGTTACGACCCGGGTTTCTCCCACCGGGTCTCCGTCCACCCTACCTCCCTCCCCCTCTATCGGGTTTCGTTTGTTCGGAACGGCTAATACACCTGGCAGATCCTGTAACAGCGAACGAGCACAGCAAACAATTAACATACTACACCAGAAGGCAGAGGCACAATGAAGGTCGGTGGGTAAGAATTTTGCTACTCAGCTCAGCTCAGCTTGGAAGGTAAGAACATTTATAAATTTACCAGTAACAGGAAGATTGTTGGTCTCAGTGTATTAGTCATCAGTGAAGCAAACTGGACTACTGCAGCAACCGGCTTATCTGCATGTCAGGGAGACGGAACATCGGGTAACAGGACTATTGGCCTTTTATTCAAATGTCTCAAAAGCTCATATTACCTTCATTTTTTTACTAGAGTCAATTCAATGTTATCCTAGGAAGTACCTTAACCACCGGTCGTAATCTTTTATATGTTGGTAAATAAAAGGGGGAAGACCCGTGGGATACTGTGTTAAGGGTGAAGAACTATATATTCAACAACGGCCAATACTGGTAATATCTGTCCACTATTCTAAGTGTATAACATACGGAAAGGGACGGCTAAACATATAAAGGTAAAACCTCGGCCACTTACCCCCACCACCACTATATTGAAATTTGAACTGCTTGGAGTACAAAGACACGGATATATGTACTAGGCATGACAAAATGGGGCAAACTTCACCAATGTCGACATAAGTAACTGATTGTAACATCTGAAGCTGCTAACCTACCTGACATAACTACAACACACAGGCATTATCTGGGGACAGAGAGGTGGAGACACTGTGTATACCATATATGGACAAATGTGTCAACATCAATCATTAGCAATTTCACTAGTGTTGTCTGGGTATTTAACCTGCAAAAAGCTGGGGGTAGGTTCTGGGCAATAAATTATATTGTCACCGCCTCTACAAGATTGACCATTAACCGTATTATTACGGCAACCTTGAACTCCTCTGAAGCTACTTAAGGGTACTTGGGCACATTGATAAACATACAGGTATATAACACCCCTAATTCTACCAAAGCTACACCATTGCACTACCTGAGACACTCTCGTTACGCACCTGAATAATACGGTTTTGTCAATTAACGTGGGTTGGTCTTAGGAAGGAGTAAGGGGAGTGTGATAATAGAGATCTGCCCTCATCACAATAGCATTGGAGGTATTGAGAACTCCAGACCTACCAGGAACAGGAATTATTAAGAACAGCATAGTCTTACAATCACCGCCAAGCTTCCGTACCTAGAATCTATAAATTCCCGGATAAAGAGAAAACAGTATGGGTAGAAATACATCTAAAGCGGGGAAGGGGGGCCCACCGAAAACACACAAAAGATAATCTGTCAGGAAACGCAGCTGGAAGCACCATTAAGCAATATTTGGCAAAGGGGGCGAGCCCGGGGAGTGCCCATCAGGAGACCCAAACTACAACCATGACAGATAAAAAGAAGAAGGGATCTAATGGAAGGGGGGATCAGACTCCTGACCAGTCAAGAGACGATTTATTATATGAAAACACTCTTGAACTATCGAGAATAGATGAGCACAGACAGGAGCCACAACCCCCCTCAAAAAATGTGATTGCAGAAATGTTTGAGGCACTTGAAACCTCAATTAAAATGGAGATTGGTCTGCTTAGGACAGATTTAGGCAACCTATTGACTAGAGTCGAGGAGGCTGAAGATAAAATGGACAAACAAGAGATGGAAATTCTCGAATTAAAAGAACAAATTAAAATCACTAAACAAAACCAGATAAAAATTTGTTACAGGATAGAAGATCAGGAAAATAGAGACCGCAGACAAAACCTGAGAATCCGGGGGGTCCCGGAAAAGAGGGGAGAGGATTTGAGAGGGACTGTAGCGGAGGTCTTAGGCCCCCTGTTGGACCTGGGAGGAGGTGAATTCCCTAAAATTGAGCGAGTGCACCGGGTAGGAAGGTTTGACACTAGACGATCTGAAAAAAGTCTTGATATTATAGTGAGGTTTAGATATTATGAGGACAAGGAAAAAATATGGGGTAAACTGAGAGGGCAAACCCCACTCCAATATGAAGAGGCAAGAATCCAAGTATATGCAGACTTAGCCAAAGACACGCTGGCAAGAAGAAAACATCTGAAACCTCTATTGGAACAAATGATAAATCAAAATATAAAATATTCATGGGGGTTTCCGGCCTGCCTCATAGGAAGCAAAGACGGTAGAACAACAAGACTAAGATTAGAGGAATTCTGTGAGAAACTGGGCCTGCAGGTGCCCCCGCAGTTAGACTGGTCCAACAAAAGGTGGATTGAATTAGGGGTGGGAACAGCCTAAGATAAAAGTGGGAGTAAACGGGGGTATTGGGGGTGGGGGGAGATAGGAAGGATAAGAAGAGACAAACATCACCTGAAGTAAATAGTGGAGATGTAAATGCCGCTGGGAGAATATGAGCATACCCGGCCACCAAAACATCGTAGGCCGGAGAGCAGACACATCAAAAGTTCCACCATTAGAGGTGGAGACCTGTGGAGGGCTGCGATAGTCGTGACCCTTACTGGTCTATGGGTCAGAAAGTGACCAGGGGGGGCTGGGGAGTGGGGAAGGGGTGTGGGGGAGGGGGGGATGGGGTGGGGAAGGGGTGTGGGGGAGATGGGGTGGGGAAGGGTGGGATGGGGGAGGGAGGTAGGGGGCCCTCCTCAACCTCCACAACAAGAAAGCATGAAATCCCTTTAAGGTCTAAAGTGAAGGGCTTTTTATTTATTTTTTTTTTTTTTTTAGGTGAATAGAAAAATGGCTCCGAACACAATAAAATTCACTACATATAATGTCAAAGGCCTAAACATGGCCAATAAAAGGCGTAATATTTTTAACGAGTTTAAACTACTGGGTCCGGACGTGATATTCCTTCAGGAAAATCACATCTCACATCAATCGAGACTTAGGTTGTTCTCAAGTGAATATCCGGTCTGGTACCAAGGAGATACCATCTCAAGTAGAACACGGGGGGTAGCTTTCGGATTTGCAAAAAAAAATAGGTTTGTTTTGGAGGACAGAATAGTAGATCCAGAAGGTAGATATCTACTACTTAAAGGTAGATTGAACGAAGAGGAATATACACTAGCAAACATCTATGCACCAAATACAAACCCGATGAAATACTTGGTAAATATCCTGGGGAAAATAATGGAATTTCGGCAAGGGCATTTGATAATAATGGGAGATCTCAATTTCTGTATGGATCCAGAACTGGATAGTACAGCCCGAACACAGGGGAAGGGAAGCATACAATTAAAGGAGGTAAAACAAAAACTTTCCATCTATCAGCTGGTAGATATATGGAGAGTTCAACATCTAGGGAAAAGGGATTTCACGTTCTATTCCCTTGTGCATGGGTCTTACTCCAGGATCGATTGTGCACTAGTGGAACACAGAGAGATAGATAATGTAGTGGAGTCCAGGATAGGAAATATAACCTACTCTGACCACGCAGCAATGACCTTGGAAATGAGAACAGGTAGAGGCCCTTGCGGGATGGGACAGTGGCGCTTAAATGAAGAACTAATTAAAGAGGGCGAGGGGATTAATAGAATTAGAAAGGAGTTGGAGAATTATTTTGCGATAAATGATAATGGAGAAGTATCAGGAGCCACCCTGTGGGAGGCCCATAAAGCCTTTATACAAGGGGTCCTAATAGAAATGGGAGTAAGAAGGAAAAAAGATAGACGCGAGAAAATTCAAAAACTAACAGTAGACTTAGCTGGACTAGAACAAGACACAAAAAACTATTTTCTAGGGAGCTTCACCAACAGATGGTTACCAAAAGATCAGAGTTGAAGACGGCAATGGGACAAGAGTCTAGAGTAACACACAGTAAGCTAGAGTGGGAAAGATATAGGTGGGGAAATAAACCAAGCAAACACTTAGCAAAAAAGGTTCAGAAGAAGAAAGCTAGGAACTTTATTGAAAGAATACAGACTAAAGAGGGCCACATGGAATACTCATCCAGGAAGATAGCAGACACCTTTAAGAAATATTACCAAGAGCTGTACTCGGTCTCTAAACAAAACATCTACTTAAAAAACAGTAGAATAAGGAACAATAATTATTTAGAGAAGGCTGCACTTCCGAAGATCACAGCTGTAAACAGAGAACTCTTAGAAATGCCCATTTCGGAAGAGGAAATAAGAAAAGCAATAGGTAGAATGGCCCCCGGGAAAAGCCCTGGCCCGGATGGGCTTATTTTGTCCTACTATAAAGCATTCAAAGAAATATTAGTCCCTAGGCTCTGTCATTACATGAATGGGCTGGGAGATAGCTTTGAGATGGGAAGGGAGGCCTTAAAGGCCTCTATTACAATTATACCTAAAGAAGGTAAAGAGAAAACATTATGCTCAAGCTATCCTCCCATCTCTTTGCTAAATATTGATACAAAACTTTATGCAAGGGTTTTGGCAGAAAGATTGAAGGAATTAATGAACTTTCTTGTCAATCCAGACCAGGTGGGGTTTGTGTCTAAAAGGGAGGGGAGGGAGGGGAGGGACAACGGGGTTAGGGCACTCCTCCTGATGCAAAAAATAAAGGAGAGTGGGCCCCCAGGACTACTCCTGTCGATCGATGCCGAAAAGGCTTTTGACAGGGTAGACTGGGGGTTCATGACACAGACTCTGGAGACCATGGGATTAGGACCTAAAATCATCCATAGGATCAAAACTTTGTACCATCATCCAACCGCCGTAATAAAAGTGAATGGTATAATATGCATATGGAAAAATGCAGCGCATGTACAAATGAATATAGGTCTTTAAAATGGTGAAACAGTCAAGAAATAACTAATTGACCACAGGTGCCTTGAAACACAAACGTCCATAGATGGATGTAAATGTCCAACCGCACAGGAGGTATAAGTACTCCAAGGGGTGGTGATGGTCTGATGGTTGTCAGAAAACACCTGGCATCATACAGCGACTTCCCAACCGAGAAACCGGGTCCCAATGGGTCATTCAGAGAAAGTGCAAAAAAAGCCTCTTACCAGATCCTGTGGATTCCCATGTCAGCGACAGGGAATCGCATGCGCAGTTTGTCACAAATGACGTGGAATGGGAGCTCAGGAATCGCCAATCTCTTGGATTGTGGTCTGTATGGATCTCGGCCGGCAACCGGATGGGTCCTCACAACGAACCGTCCTCACACCGAACCGTCCCAGCATGCATCAGAAGTTCCACAAACGGTCCCCCGAAAGGAGCAGTTGGAGGGACTGGATCTCATGCGGTAAATGTGGAAACAAAAAGAATGTGCCTCCACATGGTGCAGATAAAAAAGGGTGTTTTTATTGACAAAAACGACCATACACAAATAAAAGCGTGATCACGGTGGATAAAAACAAATGGGCAACAAAGAGAGTGGTGTATGTACCCGACGCGTTTCGACCTAGGGGTCTTCAACAGGGGCATAGACCACTCACTCCAAGTTGCCAAATATATATAATAAAATTATTTAGAGAAGGACCAATCACAAGGGCTGAAAAAACAGGAGATTGGATTGGGTGAATACAATCACATGACTTGCTTGAATGTCTAGACATAAAGATCATACACAATTTCTATATAAATAAATGAATGACATTAAGGTGAAGCTCAGGAGACTGTATAAAGGTCTACCAGCAGAAAAATATATCACTCTATGATCTCTCTAACAAAAATAAAGCATTTAAAGATTAAATGAAAACAGCACTCCTCTGCTGACAGTCCAGCAGAATGTACCGCACTGTCAGCCAGAGGAGCCAATCCTCAATAAGAAGACAAAAGGTGTTAAATAAAGCTGACCAATAGGCCCCTATGTATGAGCCGGCCTCTATCCCTGAACGCCCACATGACCAGTCTGTGTAGGAAATGATGTCACGTCCGTGGGCGTGTCTGACGTCTCCCTCTCACATGACTCACTGGGCCAATCAGAGAGCAAACATCCCACTCAACTCTGCTGTACGTACAATCCGTACACCGCAGAGGGATGGGACTTAAATAAATACACGTAGCGTCCCGGCAATGCAATCCAGCAAGCAACGGACGCTGAATGAGACAAAACAGCATCTCTATGGTGTCTGTGTAAAAAAATGTGTTATGCAGCAGACCGGGACCCGATGACCCGGAAGTGTGCATAGAACTCCAGTGAGCCAGAAGTGTATTGGAAGTGGGGACAATTTCTATATAAATAAATGAATGACATTAAGGTGAAGCTCAGGAGACTGTATAAAGGTCTACAAGCAGAAAAATATAACACTCTATGATCTCTCTAACAAAAATAAAGCATTTAAAGATTAAATGAAAACAGCACTCCTCTGCTGACAGTCCGGCAGAATATACCGCACTGTCAGCCAGAGGAGCAAATCCTCAATAAGAAGACAAAAGGTGTTAAATAAAGCTGACCAATAGGCCGCTATGTATGAGCCAGCCTCTATCCCTGAACGCCCACATGACCAGTCTGTGTAGGAAATGATGTCACGTCCGTGGGCGTGTCTGACGTCTCCCTCTCACATGACTCCCTGGGCCAATCAGAGAGCAAACATCCCACTCAACTCTGCTGTACGTACAATCCGTACACCGCAGAGGGATGGGACTTAAATAAATACACGTAGCGTCCCGGCAATGCAATCCAGCAAGCAACGGACGCTGAATGAGACAAAACACCATCTCTATGGTGTCTGTGTAAAAAAGTGTGTTATGCAGCAGACCGAGACCCGATGACCCGGAAGTGTGCATAGAACTCCAGTGAACCCGAAGTGTATTGGAAGTGGGGACACATATAGTGAAATATAATGTGTTGGGAAATGACTAGCTGAGGTGGAATCGCATAAATGTGTAAAAAAATACTGGAGTGACATGTGTGAATGTCTCTTAAGGTCCATGTGTGTTAGGTGGGACTGAAATAAAAAATTAAAAAATTGAAAAATTATGTGAACACAAAATCTCCAAAACGCACATTGTAAAATGTGTTAAAATGAATCTATATGTGGAGGGAATGTGTAGATTTGTAAAGTGACCCAAATATCTGATAGTTATCCCTATGATCACTTGACTGTAAAGAATCATCAGCATAGACCGAATGGGTCAATTTGGATTGGACCAATTTCAATTGGGTGAATAGATAACCCTCTAAGGTGCACCATATATAAACTGTGTACCAGCTTGTGAATATAGGTGAAAAAAAAGGGAGAGGGGGAGCGGGAAAAAATGTTGGAATAATGAAAATAAAAAAATATATAAAAATGTTAATAAAGAGAGGGAGGGACATGCATAGAGATGTGGAAGGAATTTAGGATTGGTTGATAAAGGAGTTGAGGTCCCACTCCACGTTTAAACCTAACGGGAAATAGGACCTCAACTCCCATATCCAATAAGTCTCGAGGCGTGACACTCCTCGGAGGCGGGACTCACCTCTCCAATGTGGGACAAATTTGTCGATCACCTGGAATAAAGTCCCGGTAGGGTCTTTATTATGGTGTTCCAGATAATGCCGGGGTACTGTATGTTTGTCCTTGCCTTTCTTGATACCTGCCACATGTTCATTGACTCGTATAGAGAAAGTTCTGATGGTACGCCCAACATACTGTTTGTGGCAGGGGCAAGTAATGAGGTAGACAATGTATTGTGATGTACAAGTTGTGAAGTGTTTCATCTGGTAAGTGAGGGAGGTGACTGTGGATTGGAAAGTGGTACTTTTTTGTCTGCCTCGAATGTTGTGGAGGCAGACATTGCATCTACGGCAGGGGTAATAACCCTGACATTCCTGAAAAAATGAAACTCTTTTGGGGGGGTCTATTATATTCGGAGCAATCTGTCCTTGAATGGACCGTGCTCCCCTGAATACAACAGCCGCCCGTTCAGGAAGAACTGACCCCAGTAGATTATCATTTAAAAGTACCTTCCAGTGCTTTTTGAATATAGCTTTTACTTGTTTGGACTGAATGGAGTGAGTGGTAAAGAAAGCCCATTTGTGCATAGGTTCAGCTGTGGATTTGGGGCGTTCTGTCAAGGTGGATTCTCTATCAGTGGATAGTGCCCTATTGAGTTCCTCGTCTAGATGTCTGGGATCATAACCTTTTTCAATAAATCGATCTCTCAGAACTAGCGATTGTGACTGGAAATCAATAGCATTGGTACAGTTGCATCGTAGTCTCAAAAATTGGCTACGGGGAACAGACTTGAGCCACTGCTCCTGATGGCAACTGTCAATGGGAATGAATCCGTTCCGGTCGGTGGCCTTGAAATACGTGCGGAACTCCAAATGTTTGTCCACCACAAATATTTCAAGGTCCAAAAAATGTACACTGGTAGAGCTGGCCTCATAGCTCAAAGATATTCCTCTATCATTAGAATTGAGACTAGTCATGAAACTGTCAAGTGATGTACGGTCACCATCCCATAGGAAGAGGATGTCGTCTATGTACCTGGCCCAGAGGATCAACTCGGATCTCTGGGCCGCATAGACGACATCCTCCTCCCACTGGGCCATGAAGAGGTTGGCGAGGCTGGGGGCAAACTTGGCCCCCATAGCCACGCCCCTCTTCTGTAGAAAAAATTGATTCTGGAACCAAAAATAATTGTGTTCCGTTGCAAATATGAGTAATTGCATAATAAAATTACGCTGAAGGGAAGGGAGCTTGTTGTCTCTAGATAGGTGTTTCTCCACCGCCTCAAAGCCCAAGTGATGTGGGATGCACGTATAACGTGCCGCCACATCTGCTGTGACTAAAAGCATCCCTTCTGAAACTGAAACAGGTTCCAGTAATCTAATGGTGTCTCTAGTGTCCTTAAGATAGGACTGCGTGGAACGAACCAACGGTTGTAAATAAAAATCTACGTATTTACCAATACGGGCTGTGACTGAGTCAATCCCGCTGACAATAGGTCTGCCAGGGGGATTGACTGAGTCCTTATGGACTTTAGGAAGATAATAGATAGCTGGAATGCGTGGGACTTGTGGGACTAGAAAACTTTTTTCCTTTTTGTTTAAAATCCCTAGCGCATAACCTTCCTCAATAAGTTTGACCAGAGCCTTTTTGAAAGGTGTAGTGGGGTCCGTGGGAATAGGGCTGTAAGTGTTTGAATCGTTAAGGATTCTATACATCTCTTTAAGGTAATCGACCTTATCAAGAACTACAATCCCGCCCCCCTTATCCGCTGGGCGGATTATCAGGTTCTTTTTCTCACAAAGAGATCTGAGGCCGTTTTTTATGTCTGATTGAATATAGACACGTTTTTTCTGTTTGTTTAATTTGTCCAGATCTCCCAGAACAAGGTTTTTAAAAACCTGTATGGAGGGAGCCAGAGAGCCTGGGGGGTTAAATATAGATGGATTAGATAATCCTGAATGTGTAACTTGTACATCAGACAAGCTAGAATCTACGGGTTCAGAACCTGTATGTGTATTGGCTGGAGCCGGGGGGATTGTAGTGGATGAAATCCCCTTATTGTTAAATCCCATAGGGGGTTTGGTCAGAAAGTGTCTTTGTATGCTCAATTTACGTGTGAACTTGAGGACGTCAATAAAGGTGGAAAATTTGTTAAGGGGTTTGGGCGGAACAAATTTGAGTCCTCTGTCAAGGACAGATTTCTCTGCCTCCGTCAGAGTGGCCGAACTCAAATTAAAGATACCTTTTCCTTTTATGTTCTTTTTCTTTTGGGATTGTGCCCTCCTCCCCCCTCTGGACCCTCTTTTCTTTCTGTATATCCCAGATGTCCCTCCATGGTTCTCTGAAAATCCAAAGAGTAACTAGGGCCAGGTTGATTTTGATTATAGTTGTAAGGAGATCTGTGGTAGTAATCCTCCTCCCTCTCAGAATAGCCATAGGTATCTCCATGTGTTTCATAAGGAGTATTTTCTCTGAGGGGAGTGAAACGGTTAGTCACCCGAACAGGGGTATGGTACCCATATTCCTGATTTGGATGTTGTGGTCCGTGGTGGCCCTGAGGGGGACCATAGTGTGGGGGAGGACCCCTGGTGTTGTTCCTCTGTTGTGGATCAGTGGGGCGTCCCCTGGGTGGACCTCTCCACCCCGGGTCTTTCCCCCTTGGTCCCCGAAATGGAGGGGGACCTCGAGGTGGTCGGTAAGGACCCTGTTCAGGGCCTTGCTTCTTAACCGTGACCTCTTTGGTAGTTGGTTGGAATGTTGGTTGGTATACCAACGTTCTATCGGTATGGGTCATAGTGGCTGTAGAAGTTTCCATATTGGTAGGTTCCCCGTTACCAGAGGAAGAAGAAGGGTTGAGCTTCTTCTGCCAATTGAAAACTGAATGTGTGGTATAGTCTGTATAATCCCTATTGTATTTTTTTTGTTTTTTATTTCGTTGGTCCTTCTCTTCTTTTTCTAAAACATTTCTTAAATTATTGGAAAGTGCAATGTATTCAGCGGAAGTTTTGAAAGGAATCAGTTTGTCCCTCAAATCTTTAATTTCTGTATCTATAAGGGACAACCTGATCCTCTTCTTTTCAACAAGGTAGCCCAGTAACTTAATACCGACCTCGTTGAAATACTTGTACCATGATTCAAGGTCCAATTCGTCCTGTTGAGGATGAATGTCCCATCTAAGGCCACGGGGGACCATCTGTTCCTTGATGTACTGTTCCAGGAACGCTGTGTCCCACTGGAGATGTAGCTCGCTGATCATCAGATTTTTTAATCTGATAAAGATACCACTCATCTCAGAGTTGGGATTAGTGTTGGTAAAGACACCTTCAGTATTGAGGGACCTGGCAGTCCTATATTCAAACACATCCATAAGGAAGGAGAGCGTGAAAACTCAATAGAAAATTGGGGGAAAGCTGCAGGTGTGTGAAAAAGTCAAAAACAATGTCAGAGGTAAATAGAAAACACCGCGCTAACCAGTAAAATGAATGAAAGCTGCTGCATACAGTTTGACAAAAACAACAAAATAGGCATATGGAAAAATGCAGCGCATGTACAAATGAATATAGGTCTTTAAAATGGTGAAACAGTCAAGAAATAACTAATTGACCACAGGTGCCTTGAAACACAAACGTCCATAGATGGATGTAAATGTCCAACCGCACAGGAGGTATAAGTACTCCAAGGGGTGGTGATGGTCTGATGGTTGTCAGAAAACACCTGGCATCATACAGCGACTTCCCAACCGAGAAACCGGGTCCCAATGGGTCATTCAGAGAAAGTGCAAAAAAAGCCTCTTACCAGATCCTGTGGATTCCCATGTCAGCGACAGGGAATCGCATGCGCAGTTTGTCACAAATGACGTGGAATGGGAGCTCAGGAATCGCCAATCTCTTGGATTGTGGTCTGTATGGATCTCGGCCGGCAACCGGATGGGTCCTCACAACGAACCGTCCTCACACCGAACCGTCCCAGCATGCATCAGAAGTTTCACAAACGGTCCCCCGAAAGGAGCAGTTGGAGGGACTGGATCTCATGCGGTAAATGTGGAAACAAAAAGAATGTGCCTCCACATGGTGCAGATAAAAAAGGGTGTTTTTATTGACAAAAACGACCATACACAAATAAAAGCGTGATCACGGTGGATAAAAACAAATGGGCAACAAAGAGAGTGGTGTATGTACCCGACGCGTTTCGACCTAGGGGTCTTCAACAGGGGCATAGACCACTCACTCCAAGTTGCCAAATATATATAATAAAATTATTTAGAGAAGGACCAATCACAAGGGCTGAAAAAACAGGAGATTGGATTGGGTGAATACAATCACATGACTTGCTTGAATGTCTAGACATAAAGATCATACACAATTTCTATATAAATAAATGAATGACATTAAGGTGAAGCTCAGGAGACTGTATAAAGGTCTACAAGCAGAAAAATATATCACTCTATGATCTCTCTAACAAAAATAAAGCATTTAAAGATTAAATGAAAACAGCACTCCTCTGCTGACAGTCCAGCAGAATGTACCGCCCTGTCAGCCAGAGGAGCCAATCCTCAATAAGAAGACAAAAGGTGTTAAATAAAGCTGACCAATAGGCCCCTATGTATGAGCCGGCCTCTATCCCTGAACGCCCACATGACCAGTCTGTGTAGGAAATGATGTCACGTCCGTGGGCGTGTCTGACGTCTCCCTCTCACATGACTCACTGGGCCAATCAGAGAGCAAACATCCCACTCAACTCTGCTGCACATACAATCCGTACACCGCAGAGGGATGGGACTTAAATAAATACACCTAGCGTCCCGGCAATGCAATCCAGCAAGCAACGGACGCTGAATGAGACAAAACAGCATCTCTATGGTGTCTGTGTAAAAAAATGTGTTATGCAGCAGACCGGGACCCGATGAACCGGAAGTGTGCATAGAACTCCAGTGAGCCAGAAGTGTATTGGAAGTGGGGACAATTTCTATATAAATAAATGAATGACATTAAGGTGAAGCTCAGGAGACTGTATAAAGGTCTACAAGCAGAAAAATATAACACTCTATGATCTCTCTAACAAAAATAAAGCATTTAAAGATTAAATGAAAACAGCACTCCTCTGCTGACAGTCCGGCAGAATATACCGCCCTGTCAGCCAGAGGAGCAAATCCTCAATAAGAAGACAAAAGGTGTTAAATAAAGCTGACCAATAGGCCGCTATGTATGAGCCAGCCTCTATCCCTGAACGCCCACATGACCAGTCTGTGTAGGAAATGATGTCACGTCCGTGGGCGTGTCTGACGTCTCCCTCTCACATGACTCCCTGGGCCAATCAGAGAGCAAACATCCCACTCAACTCTGCTGTACGTACAATCCGTACACCGCAGAGGGATGGGACTTAAATAAATACACGTAGCGTCCCGGCAATGCAATCCAGCAAGCAACGGACGCTGAATGAGACAAAACACCATCTCTATGGTGTCTGTGTAAAAAAGTGTGTTATGCAGCAGACCGAGACCCGATGACCCGGAAGTGTGCATAGAACTCCAGTGAACCCGAAGTGTATTGGAAGTGGGGACACATATAGTGAAATATAATGTGTTGGGAAATGACTAGCTGAGGTGGAATCGCATAAATGTGTAAAAAAATACTGGAGTGACATGTGTGAATGTCTCTTAAGGTCCATGTGTGTTAGGTGGGACTGAAATAAAAAATTAAAAAATTGAAAAATTATGTGAACACAAAATCTCCAAAACGCACATTGTAAAATGTGTTAAAATGAATCTATATGTGGAGGGAATGTGTAGATTTGTAAAGTGACCCAAATATCTGATAGTTATCCCTATGATCACTTGACTGTAAAGAATCATCAGCATAGACCGAATGGGTCAATTTGGATTGGACCAATTTCAATTGGGTGAATAGATAACCCTCTAAGGTGCACCATATATAAACTGTGTACCAGCTTGTGAATATAGGTGAAAAAAAAGGGAGAGGGGGAGCGGGAAAAAATGTTGGAATAATGAAAATAAAAAAATATATAAAAATGTTAATAAAGAGAGGGAGGGACATGCATAGAGATGTGGAAGGAATTTAGGATTGGTTGATAAAGGAGTTGAGGTCCCACTCCACGTTTAAACCTAACGGGAAATAGGACCTCAACTCCCATATCCAATAAGTCTCGAGGCGTGACACTCCTCGGAGGCGGGACTCACCTCTCCAATGTGGGACAAATTTGTCGATCACCTGGAATAAAGTCCCGGTAGGGTCTTTATTATGGTGTTCCAGATAATGCCGGGGTACTGTATGTTTGTCCTTGCCTTTCTTGATACCTGCCACATGTTCATTGACTCGTATAGAGAAAGTTCTGATGGTACGCCCAACATACTGTTTGTGGCAGGGGCAAGTAATGAGGTAGACAATGTATTGTGATGTACAAGTTGTGAAGTGTTTCATCTGGTAAGTGAGGGAGGTGACTGTGGATTGGAAAGTGGTACTTTTTTGTCTGCCTCGAATGTTGTGGAGGCAGACATTGCATCTACGGCAGGGGTAATAACCCTGACATTCCTGAAAAAATGAAACTCTTTTGGGGGGGTCTATTATATTCGGAGCAATCTGTCCTTGAATGGACCGTGCTCCCCTGAATACAACAGCCGCCCGTTCAGGAAGAACTGACCCCAGTAGATTATCATTTAAAAGTACCTTCCAGTGCTTTTTGAATATAGCTTTTACTTGTTTGGACTGAATGGAGTGAGTGGTAAAGAAAGCCCATTTGTGCATAGGTTCAGCTGTGGATTTGGGGCGTTCTGTCAAGGTGGATTCTCTATCAGTGGATAGTGCCCTATTGAGTTCCTCGTCTAGATGTCTGGGATCATAACCTTTTTCAATAAATCGATCTCTCAGAACTAGCGATTGTGACTGGAAATCAATAGCATTGGTACAGTTGCGTCGTAGTCTCAAAAATTGGCTACGGGGAACAGACTTGAGCCACTGCTCCTGATGGCAACTGTCAATGGGAATGAATCCGTTCCGGTCGGTGGCCTTGAAATACGTGCGGAACTCCAAATGTTTGTCCACCACAAATATTTCAAGGTCCAAAAAATGTACACTGGTAGAGCTGGCCTCATAGCTCAAAGATATTCCTCTATCATTAGAATTGAGACTAGTCATGAAACTGTCAAGTGATGTACGGTCACCATCCCATAGGAAGAGGATGTCGTCTATGTACCTGGCCCAGAGGATCAACTCGGATCTCTGGGCCGCATAGACGACATCCTCCTCCCACTGGGCCATGAAGAGGTTGGCGAGGCTGGGGGCAAACTTGGCCCCCATAGCCACGCCCCTCTTCTGTAGAAAAAATTGATTCTGGAACCAAAAATAATATTCCAACATTTTTTCCCCCTCCCCCTCTCCCTTTTTTTTCACCTATATTCACAAGCTGGTACACAGTTTATATATGGTGCACCTTAGAGGGTTATCTATTCACCCAATTGAAATTGGTCCAATCCAAATTGACCCATTCGGTCTATTCTGATGATTCTTTACAGTCAAGTGATCATAGGGATAACTATCAGATATTTGGGTCACTTTACAAATCTACACATTCCCTCCACATATAGATTCATTTTAACACATTTTACAATGTGCGTTTTGGAGATTTTGTGTTCACATAATTTTTCAATTTTTTAATTTTTTATTTCAGTCCCACCTAACACACATGGACCTTAAGAGACATTCACACATGTCACTCCAGTATTTTTTTACACATTTATGCGATTCCACCTCAGCTAGTCATTTCCCAACACATTATATTTCACTATATGTGTCCCCACTTCCAATACACTTCGGGTTCACTGGAGTTCTATGCACACTTCCGGGTCATCGGGTCTCGGTCTGCTGCATAACACACTTTTTTACACAGACACCATAGAGATGGTGTTTTGTCTCATTCAGCGTCCGTTGCTTGCTGGATTGCATTGCCGGGACGCTACGTGTATTTATTTAAGTCCCATCCCTCTGCGGTGTACGGATTGTACGTACAGCAGAGTTGAGTGGGATGTTTGCTCTCTGATTGGCCCAGGGAGTCATGTGAGAGGGAGACGTCAGACACGCCCACGGACGTGACATCATTTCCTACACAGACTGGTCATGTGGGCGTTCAGGGATAGAGGCTGGCTCATACATAGCGGCCTATTGGTCAGCTTTATTTAACACCTTTTGTCTTCTTATTGAGGATTTGCTCCTCTGGCTGACAGGGCGGTATATTCTGCCGGACTGTCAGCAGAGGAGTGCTGTTTTCATTTAATCTTTAAATGCTTTATTTTTGTTAGAGAGATCATAGAGTGTTATATTTTTCTGCTTGTAGACCTTTATACAGTCTCCTGAGCTTCACCTTAATGTCATTCATTTATTTATATAGAAATTGTCCCCACTTCCAATACACTTCTGGCTCACTGGAGTTCTATGCACACTTCCGGGTCATCGGGTCCCGGTCTGCTGCATAACACATTTTTTTACACAGACACCATAGAGATGCTGTTTTGTCTCATTCAGCGTCCGTTGCTTGCTGGATTGCATTGCCGGGACGCTAGGTGTATTTATTTAAGTCCCATCCCTCTGCGGTGTACGGATTGTACGTGCAGCAGAGTTGAGTGGGATGTTTGCTCTCTGATTGGCCCAGTGAGTCATGTGAGAGGGAGACGTCAGACACGCCCACGGACGTGACATCATTTCCTACACAGACTGGTCATGTGGGCGTTCAGGGATAGAGGCCGGCTCATACATAGGGGCCTATTGGTCAGCTTTATTTAACACCTTTTGTCTTCTTATTGAGGATTGGCTCCTCTGGCTGACAGGGCGGTACATTCTGCTGGACTGTCAGCAGAGGAGTGCTGTTTTCATTTAATCTTTAAATGCTTTATTTTTGTTAGAGAGATCATAGAGTGATATATTTTTCTGCTTGTAGACCTTTATACAGTCTCCTGAGCTTCACCTTAATGTCATTCATTTATTTATATAGAAATTGTGTATGATCTTTATGTCTAGACATTCAAGCAAGTCATGTGATTGTATTCACCCAATCCAATCTCCTGTTTTTTCAGCCCTTGTGATTGGTCCTTCTCTAAATAATTTTATTATATATATTTGGCAACTTGGAGTGAGTGGTCTATGCCCCTGTTGAAGACCCCTAGGTCGAAACGCGTCGGGTACATACACCACTCTCTTTGTTGCCCATTTGTTTTTATCCACCGTGATCACGCTTTTATTTGTGTATGGTCGTTTTTGTCAATAAAAACACCCTTTTTTATCTGCACCATGTGGAGGCACATTCTTTTTGTTTCCACATTTACCGCATGAGATCCAGTCCCTCCAACTGCTCCTTTCGGGGGACCGTTTGTGAAACTTCTGATGCATGCTGGGACGGTTCGGTGTGAGGACGGTTCGTTGTGAGGACCCATCCGGTTGCCGGCCGAGATCCATACAGACCACAATCCAAGAGATTGGCGATTCCTGAGCTCCCATTCCACGTCATTTGTGACAAACTGCGCATGCGATTCCCTGTCGCTGACATGGGAATCCACAGGATCTGGTAAGAGGCTTTTTTTGCACTTTCTCTGAATGACCCATTGGGACCCGGTTTCTCGGTTGGGAAGTCGCTGTATGATGCCAGGTGTTTTCTGACAACCATCAGACCATCACCACCCCTTGGAGTATTTATACCTCCTGTGCGGTTGGACATTTACATCCATCTATGGACGTTTGTGTTTCAAGGCACCTGTGGTCAATTAGTTATTTCTTGACTGTATCACCATTTTAAAGACCTATATTCATTTGTACATGCGCTGCATTTTTCCATATGCCTATTTTGTTGTTTTTGTCAAACTGTATGCAGCAGCTTTCATTCATTTTACTGGTTAGCGCGGTGTTTTCTATTTACCTCTGACAATGGTATAATATCACAACCATTTGAGATGGAAAACGGCACGAGGCAGGGGTGCCCTCTGTCCCTGCTGCTCTTCGTTTTGACCATGGAACCCCTTTTGGCCACAATACGTAGTGATCCCGGGATAAGAGGAATTAAGGTAGGAGAAGAAGAACACAAAATCGCAGCATTTGCGGACGATGTGTTGTTCTTCTTAACGGACCCGGTGTCCACTATGCCCAACTTAGTTAGAGCTCTGAGGAAATATGGGGAGGTATCAAACTTCCAAATAAATATGGCAAAATCAGAAATATTAAATATAAACCTTAATAAGACAGAAGCTGAGACCCTGAAAAAAGAGTTTATTTTTAAATGGACCAGGGAACTAAGGTATCTGGGGATCAAATTAACAAACTCAATCGAGAAGATATATACAATTAATTATATGCCCCTACTCGACACTGTCAGAACGGATTATAAAAGATTTGCCGGTAAGACCCTTTCATGGATAGGGTG
Organism: Lithobates septentrionalis; assembly: GCA_037952835.1. NCBI lineage: Eukaryota > Metazoa > Chordata > Amphibia > Anura > Ranidae > Lithobates > Lithobates septentrionalis. The sequence goes on along the minus strand of JBBDGP010002958.1, from coordinate 407,462 downwards.
TATTAACGTCATCAAAATGATCCTCTTACCTAAAATCATGTATTGTTTCCAGATGGTACCTATACCACTCCCCTTATACTATTTAAGGAAGTTAAAAAAAATAATAATGATCTTTATATGGAAAAATAAAAAACCGAGAGTCCCCTTCCAAACTCTAAAGCAAAGGAAAACAAATGGTGGCCTGGCTGTGCCAGATGTCCAGATTTACTATAAAGCCATAGTACTGTCAAGAATAGTAGAATGGTCTAAGAGGGAAAATGAAAAAAAAATGGGTTAAAATTGAGGAAAGTTTTAGTAAAACACGACTGGGAAATATTATTTGGAACCCACCACATTGTAGAATTTTAGATAAAAGCACACACGTATTAACACGAAATGTCCTTAAAATTTGGGATGGAGAAAGTCAATGGGGAATATAATTCACCGCTAATCACATTAATAGATAATCACTTTTTTACACTGGGAACAGAAACTATAGGAGGAAAAGAAGCACTTTGGGGCAATACACAACTAAGGGAAGTTATTAAAGAAGGTAAAATTAGGCCACTTCAGCAGCTTAGAAAAGGGAGGGAGAGGCGGGGATTAGATGAGTGGCCATATCTCCAACTGTGTCGCTTTGTGAATAAATTACCACATCCTATTAGACCTGGGGAAAAACTCACAGACCTGGAAAGATTGTGTGACATGGACGACTCAAGAAATATAGTCTCTAAAGTCTACAAAATCCTGATGACGGCAGAAAAATTGGAGATACTGCCATTCATTAGTAAATGGGAGAGGGAACTGGGCACAAAAAAAGACAATAATACTATCAGAAGAATGTTGAAAATGATAGCTAACTCAGCATTAGACATTCGAACGGCAGAAATGAACTACAAGTGTATCAGTAGAAGTTATTTAACATCAGAGATAACAAGCAAATTTCAGATGGGGTCGGCATATTGTTGGCGAGGCTGCCAAGAAAAAGGAACAATGGGGCACCTCTGGTGGAGCTGCCCCAAAATAAAAAACTACTGGAGGAAGATACTGGCTTTTATTAAAGAGATTACGGAAATAGAAGTAGTAGAAGATCCCTGGGTGGTCTTGTTCCATGGGGGAGAAGGAGACTTAAATAAATATAAGCAGACATTGGTCCCGCAGCTCTTGAATGCTGCAAAAAGAACGATACCAAAGAGTTGGCAGCGGAGTGAGAGCCCAGAGATTTGGGAGTGGATAGACGGTAGAGGAAATATATAACATGAAGAATATGGCGAACAAGGTAGATGAAATTAGTTGTGTCAGCGTAGACAAGTGGGAGAGTTGGGAAAAATTCAAAAAAACATGGAGCTATGCAAAGGAACTGAAAGCCTTGGACTAAAGAAAGAGAATAGAAGAAGAATAGACCTTGGTGAGGAGAGGTTGGGGAGGGCGGGGGATTGGGAGGGAGAGGGAGGGGGGATGGGGTGGGGATTATAATATTGATTCATAGCATATTTGTTTGTAATTACAAATACTAAGTAAATCATAATATAAAGGGAGTACAGTACACAAAATAATGCTTGATTACCCCTACATGGGACGTATTATAAAATAGATATGCTACCTTAAGTTTTTACTATTTTTGATATAGCAAAACGCCACAATGATGAGACATTAGAGGGCGATTTAAGAAAAATTAACTGTAAAGTTGATTTAAGCCCCTTGTAAAGGTCGACTGAAGTGGCGAAAAAAAAAAAAAGACATCACCAGGCTACTTCACCTCCTCCTGATTACCAGGATATCTCAAGTACATCACCAAAGAGCTAGCTGAAGACAAAAAGGTTTCTTTTTTCTGTCTACAACATATCCCCCCCCCCCCCCCAATAAGGGTTTAAAGCAGTTAGTGCCATAACAACAAGAATCTTCACCCAGGACTCTATTTGCTAATTGAGTGGGTTCAAGTATCTAAGGGTTTAATAGTCTCATCAATTTAAGAACAGTGTTGTAACTTCCTGTCTTATCTGATCTGTGGTGTTGAGGCACAGGAGGGAGCGGTATAAGAAAGGTCATTCCTTTGCCCTCTTCCTGCCTGTTCACATAGGTTTCCAACTAAACAGAGTATTGTGTGAGTAGTCTTTATATCCTGCAATCAATTACTGTTTCTGTTCTACTGTCTCATATTACTGTTATCACTTGTTCTAGTGAAACTTTTTCTAGGGCTAAGCTTATGTTACTGGAATCTAATGTTTCTAACTTTTCAGTAAACAAGACTCAACTATTTCACCTAAATTGTGTATGTGTCTCTAATTATCCTGATTTTCACCAAAAATGTCTGAATCCAGGGTGCCAGAGGTGTCGGAGGACTTGCAAGGTCAGGGCAACCAGTGGGGTACAGATTCAGTAAGCATCTCTTATGGGGGTATCGCTACATAATATTTAGTCTGCAGGAAAGTTATAGAGTTATAGAGTCTGCAAACTATGATATATATATATATATATATATATATATATATAAATATATATTTGTGGCAGTGATCAGGGGGACCAATGGGAGACAGTATATATACAGCATATATATTTTTTTTAATTTTCCAACTTTTATCTTTTTTTTTATTTTTATTTTTTTTTACACAATGTGACCAGAGCAGTGCAGTGTTACCATGGTGACACTGTACAACTCTAGAGAGGTGATCAGGATTTTTTAACACAATAATTGCTTTTAACAATGAATGCCATTGTTATAAGCAATCTTTTTTTTTAAATGGCATCTATTCATTGCCATTGTGTACTACTGTGATAGCTGTGATTTGCCATGGTACAGATGCACTGTGATTGGTCCTGTCTGTACCATATGACCAATAAGTTCAATCACAGAGATCATCACAATATTATATATAATATATATATATATATATATATATATAAAATATAAAATTGGCTATAAATGAAAGCCAATCATTGTGGGCAACTTACATGTGATCTATGTGATTGGTCACAGCAATCACATGGTAGTGTGGCTGCTAGAGCACGCTGGAGGCGATCGCTTGGAAGACGTTATATGACATCCACCCAGAATAGCAGTGCTCTCGCTTGGCCATTTTGTTTACAATAGGTCAGGTGGGAGGTAATTATTGTTTAGGATTCGTCTGAGTGTCCAAACAGCACATGTTATATCTGAACTTAGGTTCCCAATTCATCCCTAGTGGAGGAAAAAGTTTGTGTTTGAGGCTGGTGGACTTAATGGTACCATAACAATTAAGATACACATATATAAGAAATTCACCGCTTCTTCAAGAGCTTTCGTTTACATAATAATGTATTAAAGGAACAGAGATAGTGTATAGTACTATAGAATAGAAAAAGAAAAATACATTAATCATAATAAACAGGCTATAACATCACAAAAAATGACAACATAATCGGAAAGTAATGGTGAGCACAATATCCCTCCCCAAAGGTGATCATGGCCCTTACCCGGAGCAGCAAGGGCCATGATTACCTTCTGGGCGGGGATACTGTGCTCACCATTACTTTGTGATTATGTTGTCATTTTTTGTGATGTTATAGCCTATTTATTTATGATTAATGTATTTTTCTTTTTCTATTCTATACTACTATACACTATCTCTGTTCCTTTAATACATTATTATGCAAACGAAAGCTCCTGAAGAAGCAGTGAATTTCCACGAAACACGTCGAACATGTCAGCTTAATTAAGATTTGGTGAACTGGTATTACCATCTATTTCAGTTGCACCTCTTATGTTTAGATAGACAGAGTTGCTCCCTTAAATTTGTATGTTTTAAGTTTGTTGATGTTAATTCAATAAAACTCTATTTGTTTTATATACGTGTACCTTAATTGTTACGGTACCATTAAAGTCCACTAGCCTCAAATACAAACTTTTCCATCAGGGGCATATCCCCCAGAGGAAGACACGTCATATCCCTGTGTCGATACGCGTGGAGGAGGGGACAGGATGGTGTAGGAGTCAGCAGCTGGTCTGTTTGGAGTGAGGGGACACACAATCTCAACATTTTTATGCTTGTCACAGAGTGGTGCACTGGAACACCTGTACCATGTGAGTACCCCGCATAGGGGCTTTTGTTTGAATATTATATATATATATATTTTTTTATAAACAGTATCACACTATCCAGTCCTCATTTCTCATATGCATGTGGAGACTACGCCATTGGACAGCATAGGATATCACAGATCCATCTACACAGAACCCAGAGTTGGTTCGCTGGCGTGTTTAGACCAAGCTTAATTACGAGGTCACACGCCCTGAGGTGAGAATACTCACACAGGGGAGGAGCACAAGAGTTGTGTCACTTGAACACGTGTGGATTATCACTACAGCCGCAGAGGAATTGTGGATGAAATTTGGTTATTGATTTTCACAAGCACTACAGCACTTTATCATCACAGCAAGATTTCAAGCATGTTATATGGACTTTAATGCAATTTTTGTTTATTGTACTAATTGGTTATGTCACATAACACGTAGTAGTATGGCATCTACATGGGGTGTCCCCCTCTGATGGCGGCCCTGGCTCCACTGCAAACAAAGGCAGCTTTTCAGGTGTCACCAACAAATTCACACTGCTTTTACTCATTACTCCCAACAATTAGAGATGGGAATGAGGGACGCCTACTAGCAAATGTATGTAGGCATAGGGCACGCCCCCTGCCACACCCCCCTTAAAGGAGAATTAACCAAAAAAAAGGTTAATTAAATCCACAAGGGCTTTTTTTTAACCACTACTATTCCTTTATAATGGCTTTTAAAATTTACAAATGCAGCACTTTAAAAATTGGATGAAAGGTTTAGCTCTGGAAAACACTTTTTGAAAGATAAAAAGTGCATTTTATATACAACTATATGGATCAGACCAAAAATGAGGGACAAATGAGGGGGAAAGAGGGACAGAGGGACATTGCTCCAAATCAGGGACAGTCCCTCCAAATCAGGGACAGTTGGGAGCTATGCTTTTACTTCTGTTGAGCCCATACAAAATACTATATTAAATGCAAGGCCTTAACAAAATAAAAACAAATAAAATAGAGCTGAAGGATAAAAAAAATAACAGAAAACAACACAGAAACACTACAAGCAAAATGTTACTAAACCCAGGACCCTGAATTCACAATATCTGGTCTCCCACAGTACACAGAACATGAAAATGCTATTATTTTAGTAAATATAGACGGCTAAATACCTTTTCTCATCAGCAGTATATAGCAGTCTTGTGACTTCTATCAGTCTCTGGTTAAAGCTTATAGGAGAAGTTTTCAATCTCCTCTGACTGTCCTATGAGGCTGCAGGACCCCTGACCCTCTGTTTGGACAGTGCTGATTGGCTCTGTGCTGATCACCTGCACCCTCCCAAGATAAAAAAAAAAACTCTCTAGCCAATACACACCGAACTGAGCATGTGCAGAGTGACTAAAAAGTTGGTCTGAACTTAGGTTTGGACTAAACTCTTAGGTCATCCCTTCTGGAAAGCGATTAATTAGATTTTCACTCCCTTTTCATGGAGGAAAGTTATATTAGTAGCTCTTTTCTCTCACTTTTGTGTTGTTTTTTGCTAAGCAGCTATCTGGATCAAGTGGCCTCTGAGTTTCGTCTTGTAAGCTTCCCAAAGAAAATCAATGATGAATCAAATGCAAATGATTAACCACTTCAGCCCCGGGAGGATCTACCCCTTCCTGACCAAAGCATTTTTTGCGATTCGGCACTGTGTCGCTTTAGCTGACAACATTGTACCCAAACAAAATTGACGGCCTTTTCCCCACAAATAGAGCTTTCTTTTGGTGGTATTTGATCACCTCTGTGGTTTTTATTTTTTGCGCTATAAACAAAAAAAGACCGTCAATTTTGAAAAAAAGCAATATCCTTTTCCTTTTCGGTATAATAAATATCTACCAAAAATATATTAAAAAAACACATTTCTTCCACTGTTTAGGCCGATATGTATATGTATTCTTCTACATATTTTTGTTAAAAAAATTGCAATAAGTGTATATTGATTGGTTTAAAGCATCTACAAAATAGGGGATAGATTTATGGCATTTTTATTATATATATATATATTTTTTTTTCTAGTAATGGCGGCGATCTGTGATTTTTATCGGGACTGCGACATTATGGTGGACAGATTGGACACTTTTGACACTATTTTGGGACCATTGTCATTTATACAGAGCTACAAATAGCCACTGATTATTGTATAAATGACACTGGCAGGGAAGGTGTAAAACACTAGGGGGCAATCAAGGGGTTAAGTGTGTTCCCTGGATGTGTTCTAACTGTAGGGGGGATGAGCTCACTATAACATGACAGAGTTCACTGCTCCCAATGACAGGTAGCAGTAGATCTCTGTCATGTTGCTAGGCAGAAAAGGGAAATGCCTTGTTTGCATCTCCACGTTCTGTCTCTCCTCACCGTAATTGCGGGATGGCGGCGAACATTGAGTTTGCGGGACCTGCGGGCACGCTTCCGCACATGCCCGCTAGACAGCAAATTCAAAGGGACGTATAGGTATGCCCTTTTGCCTGCCCGTGCCATTCTGCTGATGTTAATCGGGATGCGGCGGTCGGCAAGTGGTTAAAGAGGAAATTCTGTATGTGGTTTGGATGAGCAGGGATGTGTGACCAGGGATTTATTCAATCTCCATTTAAAAGAGGGCTTGTCATGCAGGGACAGCTTATAAGGCAGAATAATCGAGTTCTCATCTGGCCAGGGTCAGGAAAAGATGTCCACTTTAGAAACTAAAGCTAATTGTTGGAGTAGCACAAAGATGTGGTCTATCTGATAGAAGTTAGAATGGGGGCTAGAATAATACATACAAGTCCCTAGTTTGGGAAGGGGGGGGGGTGAACTTCCTGCCAGGTATCTGTTTTTATTATTATTTGTTTGTCTGTCTTCATAACAAAATGTATTAATTAATTAATATACAGTAGGTTGACTTTGTTCTTCAAAGCAAAGCCAAACTGTCAAACTTGACTGAATCGATTTGCCCAATCTTCAAGTTTGAGTCGGAATTGATTTTTAAATGTTTGTTCATTGCTTATTGAACATGAATATTATTGCTGAATTTAAATTCAATCTCTAATATTTAAAAGTGTAATGCCGCGTACACACGAGCGGACATTACGGCGGACTTTGCCCGGCGGACTTTTCGACGTACTTTCCGACGGACTTTGTGAATGAACGGACTTGCCTACACACAATCCACCAAAGTCCGTCGAATTCGTACGTGATGACGTACGACCGGACTAAAACAAGGAAGTTCATAGCCAGTAGCCAATAGCTGCCCTAGCGTGGCTTTTTGTCCGTCGAACTAGCATACAGACGGCGGACTTTTCGACCGGACTCGATTTCAACGGATAAATTTAAAACAAGTTTTAAATCTAATTCCGTCCAACTTTTGAGAAAACAAAGTCCGCTGGAGCCCACACACATCGAATTGTCCGACGAAATCCAGTCCGCCGGGCAAAGTCCGCCGTAATGTCCGCTCGTGTGTACGCGGCATAAGACCAAATTTAGATGAGTTCTGCTTTTCCCATGAAGACATTTTGTAACCTCTATTTCTTCCAGAGGAAAGTTAGTATCTTGCTAATTTCAGTGACACAAGGACAGGTAAGTATCTGTCTTGTCAGGGGTGCAGAAGAGGCCCATTGAAAGTTACTAAATGTAAGATCAAAATAATTGTAACAGTAATTTCTAAATATATCCTCCTCTGCCATAAATATTTTTGCCTTTACAGTCCAGATGAACAAGCACCTATAAATGTTTTGGCTTTTATTTCTGCTATCCACAATGTTAACCAGAATCCAGAAATTTTGCCCAATATTACACTGGGATTTCAAGTGATAGATTCATGTTTACAGCCATGTTTGGCTGTAAAGAATGTTCTAAGCATTTTATCTGGGCTACAGAAGACAGTCCCTAATTACTCATGTTCTGGAGAAGCTGAACTGGTGGGATTTATTGGAGATCAATACTCAGTTACAACAATTCCAATGGCACAAATACTGGGAATTTATGGATATACACAGGTAGGTCTTTCATCTTTGTCCTCAAGACCATCAAGTGCAAAATTCAAATAAAACGTAGCTACAATGAAACAAAAAAAAATGTTTTCAAATTCAACTGAAATTATTGTGAAGAATAATTTTTTTGTGCATGGAACTCCTTCCTGCTCCATATAAACATTTATCTTATGTAGCACACCCTCTAAGGAGCTACAGACAAACTGGATCCCTCACTCCTGCACAGCCAGGCACACCAAACACCAACAGGCACTCCAGAGTCAGAGACCAGTCTGTGACCCTGTTTTTGTTATTTTTTGAGTGTTAACAAGTTGGATAGGGATGGGAGTTCATGGGTTGTCCACTTGACTTCAGCAACAAAATTTAGGCAGCAGTTTCAGGGACATCTTCCTATACAGAGTCTATATACAGTCTCATTGACTCTCCTCCTGCACACACTTCATTGCTGGCTCCAGCGGAATCACTGTTGGAAGATATGACAAGGTCTCAGTCAGTTTTTTAGCAATGGCCCACAGGGGTGGAATGAGAACTCATGGGGCCCCCGGTCAATAAGAGATCATGGGGCCCCCTGTATCCACGCTGTTATGTATTAGTGTGTTATACTGCTCTCCATCTAGTAGGGGGAAGCATTGTAAATATGTTCTTTTTATTGTTATTGTAGAGCTATGTATTTTAGAGCATCTTTGGTTTCTGCATGTCTGTGTTGGATTAAGTAAAAGAGTCCTGTAAATGCCTGTCCATGTCGATGGTTCAAATACATTTTAAAATACACAAAACTGGTGATGAGAATGGGATTTCAGTGAATGGACACTGCAGAAACACAGGTAATCAGCTTGAGTGAAGAATCAGAACTTGTGTTTTAGAGGCACATCTATAAATATCTCCAGCATGGCTTCGCTGGAACACATGGAGGAATTTAATGTGGCTAATCCATCCTCATGGGACTTGTATGCTGACAGGTTATAGGGCATATACACGGTCGGACTTTGTTCGGACATTCCGACAACAAAATCCTAGGATTTTTTCCGACGGATGTTGGCTCAAACTTGTTTTGTCTACACACGGTCGCACAATGTTGTCGGAAAATCCGATCGTTCTAAACGCGGTGACGTAAAACACGTACGTCGGGACTATAAACGGGGCAGTGGCCAATAGCTTTCATCTCTTTATTTATTCTGGGCATGCGTGGCACTTTGTCCATCGGATTTGTGTACACACGATCGGAATTTCCGACAACGGATTTTGTTGTCGGAAAATTTTATCTCCTGCTCTCCAACTTTGTGTGTCGGAAAATCCGATGGAAAATGTCCGATGGAGCCCACACATGGTCGGAATTTCCGACAACACGCTCCGATCGGACATTTTCCATCGGAAAATCCGACCGTGTGTAATGCCCCGTACACACGGTCGGATTTTCCGATGGAAAATGTGTGATAGGACCTTGTTGTCGGAAATTCCGACCGTGTGTAGGGTCCATCACACATTTTCCATCGGATTTTCCGACACACAAAGTTTGAGAGCAGGCTATAAAATTTTCCGACAACAAAATCCGTTGTCGGAAATTCCGATCGTGTGTACACAAATCTGACGGACAAAGTGCCACGCATGCTCAGAATAAATAAAGCGATGAAAGCTATTGGCCACTGCCCCGTTTATAGTCCCGACGTACGTATTTTACGTCACCGCGTTCAGAATGATCGGATTTTCCGACAACTTTATGTGACCGTGTGTATGCAAGACAAGTTTGAGCCAACATCCGTCGGAAAAAATCCTAGGATTTTGTTGTCAGAATGTCCGAACAAAGTCCGACCGTGTGTACGGGGCATTAGAGTTTTTCCTGGAAGCTGTGCAGAAAAGAGCTGTGTTACTGAGTTTTATTGGATCTAAGACTTTTTTTTTTCAAATAACAGTTTTATTAGTTATCTCAGCAGGTAAAAGAACATAGACAGAACACAGTAAGTTCCAGACAGTTCTAGAACAGGGATATAGCCACTACAGACATTGTGGTAGTAATTGCTTCAGGATCATTTAGAAAAGTAAGATAAAAAAGAAGAGATGGGAAAGTAAGGTAGTATCTCGAAAATTGGCTCATGGCGCATCCTCTCGGTGATGCCATTTCTCCCAGACCTTATCGTGCATTTCCAACCTATTCTGTAATCTAGCTGTCATTTTTTCCATTAGCTCCACATCTTTTATTCTGGCGTACAGAGCTTCTTGGGAGGGTGGGGAGCGTCGCTTCTAGTTGAGGACGACCAGACATTGTGCAGCTGTCAGGACATGTCTAAGTAGCTTCTTGGATGGTTTGGCAATTTGTAATGGTGACACACCAAGTAGGAAAAATGTTGGCGTCATGGGGACCTGTACCCCAAAGAGGCGGAACAACAAGCGCTGTGTCTCCGTCCAGAAGGTCACTATCAACTCCAGTAAATATGGTAGAGGGTACCTTTGTCCCCCTGACAGCGCCAACACCGATCAGAGCTAGAAGGGTAAATAACATGGAGTACGTCTGGCGTCAGGTACCAAAAGTAAAGAATTTTATAAGCATTCTCTTTGTAGAGTGTACAGAAGGAGCTTTTAGCCGCCTGGGACCAGATCGTCTGCCATGTCATCTCAGGGATTTCATCTCCCAATACCTTTTCCCAGCGGAGCATATAGGCATGTTTACCCAGATTCAGTATAGAGTAGGAATTAAGTAGCCGGTATATGTCGGAGATCAGACCCCGGCATGCAGATCCCTCTAATATTAAGCTCTGGAAGGGAGATGGCGCTGAGAATTGGAGATTTGGAGATATCCATAAAACACCTGGCGAGGCATGTGATATTTTTCCTGGAGTTCAGTGAACGTTAGTGTCAGGGCTGGGCTCAGCCCTTCCTTCTCAAAGCTGGCCGCTCAGCTGTCGGCTAATTGCCAGATCCTATCTCTCCGCAGTGACTCACCTGTTGATGATATCCTGCTCATCAGTCCTGCCTACTTAACCTGTCCAGCCCAGATGATCTCTGCTTTCGCCTTGGTCACATCTCTAGAGACGATCCTCTGTGTTCCTGCTAAAGACTTGCTTGGCTGACATTCCTTCTGGCTCCAGATCCTGCTTGCTGTTCTACCATGCTCATCTCTGGTTCCCTGACGTTTTGGCTTGTCTGACTATCTGTTCCGGTTCCTGAACTCTGGCTATGTTTTGACTACGTTTACTCTGTTTACCTTTTTTTATTATTATTATTATTAAACAAGTGTGATTTAACTGTACTAAGTATAAAACTGATGCGCAGTGACTTTTCTGAACTGAGCTCAAATGCGTGGGACATTTTGCGCCAGAGCAAAGAGCAAAGCAGAGCAGAGTTGAGACATAGACCCCAAAAGCCTACCAGGGACCACCTCCGTGTTCGCACTCCTGAATAAACTGTTTGGGTCTGGTGTATAGGCGCGAGCCATATCTTTTCAATCTCTGTCCATTTATTATAGGATTGTTGAGGGAACCAGAAGATCAAGGCGTGCAATTGAGTTGCTTGATAATATTTTACCAGTTCAGGGAAGGCCAGCCCCCCATCAGAGCAGGACGCCATCAAGACTGAATGGGGTATCCTGTGCCTCCTGTAGTTCCAGACAAAGCGTAGCAAATCCGCTTGAAGCTTTCTTAGTTGTACATAAGGGACAGGGATAGGCAGTGTCTGGAATAGATACAGGAGTTTAGGGAGAATGGTCATCTTCACAGAGGCCACTCTCCCCAGGAGGGAAATGTGCTGGGTCTTCCATTTTTGCAGTAAATCTCTTATGGAGCGAAACAGGGGTGGGAAGTTCACTTGGTATAAGGTGGCAAAGGTCGGGGTAATATGAACCCCTAGATATTTCAGGGCTGAGGTCTTCCAGTTATAGGGGAAGCACTGCTGCAGGTGGTGCACTTTGGCTGCCGGGATGTTAATTGGAAGTGCCTCAAATTTGGTCGCATTTATTTTATAGCCTGAGAGGGACCTATAGGTTTCGAGTTGGGTAGGGAGATCCTAGGTTTGGTCAGGGTGAGTATGAAATCATCCGTGAATTGTGATAGTTTAAACTCCTTCCCTCTGACTGGGATACCCCGAATGCTTAAGTTTCTGCAGATGGATGCAGCCAAGGATTCAACACAGAGTGCAAACAATAGAGGTGAGAGTGGGCACCCCTGGCGGGTCCCATTAGCAATCGGGAACGAGGGAGACAGAGCAAAAGGAGTTTTGACCGAAACCGCTATGACAGAAACCGCTATGACAGAAACACGCTATGACAGAACCGCTATGACGGAAAACGATGTGAGCCATGAATCATGAAAAGACCATGGAAGTGGAGCTACCCCACAAATCAGCCCCCATCTACTGGACTGCACCCCCCTCCCCTGGGGTATTGAAACCGACAAAACGGAACCTATTTTTTTTTCTCCACTTTATTAACACAACTATCAACAATGGGACTTTTTTTTGTGTGGACAGTGTGTGATAACAGTGAGCACTCAGCACTCAGCAGTCACTGAGCTGTCACTGGGAGACACATGTCACAGGGGAGGAGACAGGCCGCACTGAGGAAGACGCTCCTTCAGCCAATCAGCACTCAGCTTACATGACACTGCACAGCTGGAAGTAAGCAATGTGTGTGTGGTGTGCCCGGTGTTAGCTGATCACCTCCATCCCGCCCCAGATCACACCTGGTGATGGTGCTGTGCCCGGAGAGTAGCCAGGGAAAACACACACCCAACCCCCCCTGCACTGGCATCCGGCCTCCGATCCCTGCTGACAAGGGTGAGCTAATGTTGCGACATGTGACACCCCCATCTGCTGCCTTTGCAGCATGAGGGTGAGCGATTGGGGCAGTAAAAAAGGCACGAAGCAACGTCTAGGGCGACCCCCCCGAGGCGACATACCCCTGCGATTGGGCCCCCCCCACTGAGCTCGGGCCGGCCCCTGAGCGGGCACCAGAGTGGGATGGGTGGCATCCTATGATGCCACTCGCCCGCACCTACTGGGACCGCGACCACCGGGAGATTCCTGCAGCCAACCATGCTGCTGCTCTCCTAGTCAAAACCGGAAGTGACCAAACTGCCCTGAACCCGGAAATGAAGTGTCGGCTGACCCAGAAATGAGCCGACAAGGATCTGAAAGAGGAGGAGGAGGGATATATAGCCCTCAGACTCCTCCTACAAATTCAGGATGTGGCCAGCCTTCTAACTTATTGGGAATTTGCCCAAAATTATGAAAATTCATAGAAAATTCATCAGGAGGCAAATTCTAATTCCATGTCTACCATGGGGTTTTTAAAACCAATATATGTAAATGATAGAAATAAATATAGTTTTTAACCAGTTCACTACAGCCCTATAGCACTTTTTCAGAATCACATACAGTATCTCACAAAAGTGAGTACACCCCTCACATTTTTGAAAATATTTTATTATATCTTTTCATGTGACAATACTAAAGAAATGACACTTTGCTACAATGTAAAGTAGTGAGTGTACAGCTTTTATAACGGTGTAAATTTGCTGTCCCCTCAAAATAACTCAACACACAGTCATTAATGTCTAAACCGCTGGCAACAAAAATAAGTACACCCCTAACTTAAAATGTCCAAATTGAGCCCATTTAGCCATTTCCCTCCTGTCATGTGACTGTTATTGTTTCAAGGTCTCAGGTGTGAATGGGGAGCAGGTGTATTAAATTTGGTTATAAATAAAAAATTGTGCGCTAGCAATAATATAGTTGGGATAATGCTCGGAGACACAATTTATATATGAATCCCAGCAAAAATTAATAAAGCAAATGACAGGTGCATGAAATCCTCTCTCAAAAGATCAGAAAAAAAATTTAATATTCTGAAAATAAGGTATAACAATCACACATCCGAAAAACACCTAAAATCAGTCCATGAAAGTTTGAGCAAAATAAAATGAAAAGAAAGAAAAAAGTCCCTTTGGTGTATCACATCACAAAACCAGGAAAGTAGTAAGTTGTAAAGAACATTTCCGAATACACATTGATTGCAGAAGAGGAGTAGTGGATGTACCCTTACCCCATTCGTTGGACCTCCTCTATGGCAAGGTCATATGGGCTTGCAGATATAACCCTCTGCGGGGACAGATGCAATGTTGATGTCCGGGTCCCGTCAGCGTGCACCACTGACTCCAATCTGATCCGACTGATCCAACTGCTCCAGCATCAGAGGGGAGACTCGGGAGTGGGGGAGTCCATATTTAAGAAAAACGAGGAGAAAAACTCCAATAGTGTAATAATGTTAGGGATTTATTGATTAAAATAAACCACAGATACATATGTAAAAAGTTCCAGTATGGGAAAAAACGTTAGATCTAAAAAGCCGGCATAAAAACAGAGGCTGAACGCCCGTGCAAACAAGAACTCAGGAACACGTGATGGCAAGCACTGCGAGGCCACGCCCTACATGTTTCGTCATACGTGACGTCTTCTCGGGGCACGGGCGACGCAATGAACCATCACCTTATATATAGACAAACACAGTATAGCCACGCCCCATCTCCGCCCATGTCCGTCGTGCGACAGGACATGCGCAGAGATTCGACCAAGCCGTCATTGAAGACCGCCTTCAGGGCGGAACGTAAACAGAAAACCAAAACGAAAAAAAACAAAACGAAATTACAGCCAAGCCTCATTTCAGCGCCGGCCCGTCACACGACTAGGCATGCGCAAGGATATACCAAGCCTCGGTCTGGCTGTCATTGAAAGCCTCCTATAGAGGCGGACCATAATTGAAAAACCGGAAAAACTCGAGCGTGTACCCTGGGTTGGAAAATAGAAAAGACAATCCATGACACGCCAGAACATCCGTTATCTAATAAGTAAAAAACAGATTTAAAAAACTTGACACCGCAATTAAAGCTAAAAAGACTGCTCTGCAGCACATATGTTGTGCATGACTATAATATTAAAATGCACCATCCGCTTATTATCATGAAAAGGAGCATAATAATGCACTATACCTTTATTAAAAGGAAGGGACTCTGTGGTATGAAAAACCCTTGTTTTGTCTTTTAATTTTTAATACATATATGTAACAATAATGTAAGAAATATTAAAAATAAAAATAAAAATAAAAATAAAATTAGCCTGGAACTTATGAAAGGACATATGAACTAGTGTCCAAATTTATCAATGAAGTTAATTTGGACACTAGTTCATATGTCCTTTCATAAGTTCCAGAGCTCTGTTCTGTCTGCAGGGATATGGTGAATTTTGTTTCCCTTTCAAAGCAGAGAATAAAATCCAGCACATCCCTTAATAAAAACACCACACTGTGTACACATACACACTGGCTAGGTACACATTTTACCCTTCGATCGCCTAGATATTTAACCCCTTCCCAGCCATTAGTACAGTGACAGTGTATATTTTTATCACTGCATTTGTGTCACCGATTCCCACAAAGTGTCAAAAAGGTCATATTGTCCACCACAATATCGCAGTCCTACTATAAGTCACTGATCACCACCATTACAAGTATAAAAAAATGTATTAATTAGAATTCCAGTATATACAACAGTTTGTAGAAGCTATAACTTTAGCCAAACCAATCAATATACGCTTATTGGGATTTATTCTTACCAAAAATATGTAGCAGAAAACATATTGGCCTAAATTCATGAAGAAAATTGATTTTTTTTTTATAGGATATGTTTTATAGGAGAAAGTAAATAATATTTTTTTTTTTTTTGCAAAAATTTTAGGCCTTTTTTGTTTATAGTGCAAAAAATAAAAAACCTAGGGGTGATCAAATATCACCAAAAGAAAGCTCTATTTGTGGGGAAAAAATGACATAAATGTCATTTATGGACAGCTTTGTATGACCACGCAGTTAAAGTAACACAGTGCTGTATAGCAAAAAATGGTCTGGTCATGAAGGGGGGGTAAATCTTCCGGAGGTCAAATGGTTAATATAACTAAAAAATATTAAATAAGTATAAACAATTATATGTCTATTTATGTCAGATTTCCCAATTCATTTTACCTTTTAGAAATGTTTCCGAATATTGCCCAAATCATTGAAAATAATGACTGTTTTTCTGTTTTGAAGATCAGTTATGGAGCTACGGACTATTCTCTAACAAATAGGCTTCTCTATCCTCATGTATTCCGGACAATTCAGAATGACCATGTTCATTATATGGCTGTTATTAAGTTGTTGAAACATTTTAACTGGACGTGGGTTGGAATATTTGCATCACAAGATGATGCCGGAAGGAAAGCTAAGGAGATATTAATAAAGTACATGAAAAGTAATGGTATTTGTGTTGAACATTCCGTTTCATTTCCGTTTAGTTCGTATGATAACATTAATGCAGAACAAATAAATAATGTAATTTTTGATATTAAAAACTTAAAGAGTGCTAAAGTAATTGTATTATGTGGATCTCTTATCACTTACAATGTATTTCATAATCTTTTCACTGATAATAATGCCATTGATGATAAAACATTTATTGTTCCTCCTCTGAGATCTCTCAGGTCTACAGGATCTGATCTATACAAATTATTTAATGGTAGCTTGACTCTGGATTTATACCCTTTATTTGTTCCAAATAAAGAAATTTTTTTTGATAGAATTGACAAGACTTATACCTTAAATAATTCATCAGAATCCATCTATTTTTTATCAATTGCAAAGTGTATGTCTGAAAACAAAGAAAATAGAAACAATACCATATTATGTCTACTTAACTATAATGGGTCTCTTTATTATGACATGTATCCAAATTTATTTAATATTCTGGATCAAGGATTCTCTCCACGAGTTTATTATGCGGTAGAAGTTATGGCCAAAGCACTGCATGATATCAATCTGTTCTATAAAGGAAAATTGTATAATAAGCATCCTCATTATTACAGACATAAGGTACAGTATACAGCCTTTTCAAGGACTTTCAGAAAATTTAAAAAAATTATACTTTTCTGGTATTGGTGATCATTTGAAATGTAGCCTAAAAATTGATACAGTAAAATACTAAATATCCAAACCCCCGCCCTTCTCTAAAAAAAATATAGTTTGGCCTGATGGACAAACACAACCAGTTGACCCTTTAATCAGGGGTGGTGTCAGGTTGGTGCACCCCCAAAATTCCCCCTATCACCCCCCATAGCACCCCATTAGCAGCCATCTTGGGTGCCTTGGGAAGAGATTCACAGTTTTGAGTTTGGGTCTCCTTCTTGTCATGATGACTGCAGGGAGACCCGGCTGCTGATACTATCAGCACTGTCAGCCCCCCTATGTACACACAGCAGGGTTTCTCCTATCTTTCAGAACATTAGTCAGATGCAAGACGATGTAATTCTAGTGCCTTGGCCAGCATAGGGAGGAATCTATGGAATCATTTACTAAGTCATAGCCAATCATCATCCGTCCATGCTGCAACTTCTCCCTCTTCCCCTGACACCAGATTTTGACTTCAGGCAGTTCCAGAGCGAGAGGAAGAAGCTATAGAGCAGCTACAGAGCTGCACCCATTGACTTGACTGGGTTGTGTTTGGTGGGCGCTAGCACCTGGCAAAAGCAACGGGGTGTATAATTCCTGCTGTGAAGCAAAGCACCATGACCGCAGCCACCTCCCAGCCACTGCCTTTATAAAAGGGTAGCAGGTGGGGCGGTAAAAACTCTGCTTAACTGCATGGTTTTCCCACCCTCTAACCAGTAGTGTGAATGAGCCCTAACATTGTGGGTGTTTCACAATAAATCTCACTAAAGCGAAAAGTGAGCTTTCCTTCTAACCATGCCCTCCCTCATGTTACTATAAAGTTTATTTTTCTAACCTGATAAAAATATAGGCCACCAATCAATGTAAGGGCACATTTCCTTTTGCAATAAGGGAGCTACACAAACAGGGATTTTACTGCCACCCTCCGACCAACACCACCCTGCAACCATGTGTAATGCATACAGTGCAGTGCTGAAGGCTTTTAAGGGTTAAAAGAGAATTGTGGTTTAAAAAAAAAACATTTATACTTACCTATATGGTGATGTGGTGGTCATATCCTGCAGCTGTCCTCCACCACCTCTCACATGACTGCTGATCGCTCAGTTCTTGGTCTTCAGTGAGCAGAGTGATGACTGTCAGTCACCGGCTCTCTGCTATTCCCTCCAGTGCTCACTGGAGTGTTGGGCTGTGGAGGGGGTGGGAGCGGCTGGCTCAGTCTGTCAGTGGCACAATGAAAGTCTGAACCAGCTGCTGATTAGGCATCTAGGCAGATCCTAACCATATTGTTGGAATCTGTCCAGAGCCTGGACGGGCTCTGTGGTGTCAGCTGACATCAGCCTTTAGCCCGCTGTCTGCTGAATCTGAGTCACAGGAGTGCAGAACAAAGTGCAGTCCTGTGACCCACATGAGAAATATGGCTGACATAACTTTGGCCATACTTCTTCTTTAACCTCCCTAGCGGTAATCCCGAGTGTGGCTCAGGGTGAATTTTCATTACCAAAAGCGGTAACCTCGAGCCACACTCAGGATTGCATCGCAGGATCCAGGCAAGGTTACTTACCTTGTCCCCAGGATCCTGCAATGTCCCCCCCCCCGCTGTTTGTGCGGGCTGTGTCCTCCGCTCAATCTATCACTGTGCCGGGCTCCGTTCCCTACGAGTGTCGCAACGCATTGGGCGGAGCCCGGTGCCAGATTCAAAAAGTGCAAAAAGCATAATACATATAGTACACTGTAATCTTACAGATTACAATACTGTATCAAATAATTTCACATCCCTTTTGTCCCTAATGCTTTGTCCAGTGCCCTGCATGCAGTTTTATATTTTATATATATATATATATATATATATATATATATACTATATACTCCATGGCATCCAAAAAGTGTCCCTTTACATCACAAGCAGTTTTAGACCAGCTAGAAAACAACGATAATAAATTAGAATCACTTGCAGAATTGAGCGATAGTAATTTGTGGGGAAATTCGTCACACTGAAAGTAACAGCAGCAACAATTCTGCAACTGAGCAAATTTCTGTGTTTTTGATTTGATTACATTATTGAATACATTTTATTATTATTATATAATTATTTGTTATAATTATTTATAGTTATTTATTATAATATAATTTATGATTTCGTGTTTCAAACGTTATGATACCCAGGATGTCTACTAGACTCTTGTTTGGACAGATTTAAGTGAGTTATTCCTAAGAATTACAGGCCTACAATATAAAACGCCAAATTTCCATGCAAAACAATGTACCGCTTTGAGACACAAAAATCTGACATAATCATACCGCCAGGGAGGTTAAAACAGGCAGTGAGGAGGCAGCATATCAGCTCTCAGTCACCTGTCAAGTGTTTATGAAAAGCAATCCTCCAAGAATAGTTTTTCCCAGGAATGACATCAGCAGCTAAAAATGTAAACAAGTCCCAACAGAGCAATTTTCACTGACCGCCAATATAACTGGGGCATTACACTAGCCAAAATGTCACATTGTTGCTCAATGACATTACCTAGATCAGTGTTTCTCAACACCAGCCCTCAAGGAGCCCCAACAGGTAATGTTTTCCATGTCAAAAGAAGTTTATTGAGCATACAATAATATAAAGATACATGAAGTAAGTTTACAAGGATCTATAAAGTAAGCTCATTGTTTTACAGTAGAGTTTGTATAATTATGTAACATGAAATTTCAAATATTAAATATCGGGTACACAAAAACCTAAAATAAAGGTATAAATTATTACATTCGTTTTTTTGGAGGTATTTAAATGATTTATACCATCTATACATATTATTTACAGGTAATATGTGTATAGGTCAGATAAATTCTGATAATGAGCTTTAAACGTGAGGTGGAGGAAAGGAAAGAAAAGGAAGAAAAAGGATAGAAAGACAGAGGTATGGTCCACAAGGTTGTCCCGCCCGTCAGCTTATTGTCCATTGGCTTCTCCCTGAAGCCTTAAAATAGATGTTTTTATAAGTCACTTAATCTGCTACCATGGCAAAAGGACAGAGTCATTGAAATTTGACAGAAACTGTTGTGTTATCCAAGGATGCCAAAGTTTTTCAAATTTTGGAATTTGGTTTTGATCAATAGCTACCATCTTGGCATGAGACATTGTGTTATTCATTCTTTGAATTGTTTCTGCCAGAACCAATGTAGGGGATCTCCATGCCTTGGCCACTGTTTGCTTTGCAGCCGTTAGTAGTTGGATCATAAGTTTGAATTGAGAAAATGTTAACCATTCCGGTTTCAAGTTAAGTAAAGTTATGAATGGATCTGGTTGTATTATCCTTTTGAATATTTTAGAAGCAATCACGAAGACTTCCCTCCAGAAGATTTGGATTATTGGGCACGTCCACCATATATGTAAATGTGTGCCTATGTCTGGGCACCCTCGAAAACAAAGAGCTGAGGTATTAGGTGAATATTTAGCCACTCTGGCAGGTACAAGGTACCAACAGGTTAGGACTCTATAATTTGCTTCTAGTGCTAAAATATTGGGTGAAGATGACTTAGATGTGAGCCATATACTAGACCATTCCGTGTCTTCTAAAGTTCGCCCCAGGTCCTCCTCCCATCTCTGAACGCAAGTAGGTTTGTTGAAATTTATGGCTCCATATAGTTGATTATAGAGTGACAAAATTATTCCTTTAGCAAATGGGTCTTTTGCACAGATTGATTCAAAAATGGATAATTGGGACAACGGTATTTCCACATTTAGGAATGGTGTAAAGAAATTTTTGATTTGGAGATATCTAAATATCTCAAGTTTGGTAGATCATATTTTTCTCTAAGCGTTGGAAATGGAAGGAATGCTTTAGATGCCATAAAATCATGTAGTGTCTGAATACCTGAAGTTGTCCAAGCATTAAATGAATTTGGGTAGATCCATGCCGGATAAAAGGCCGAATTTCTGATAAAAGATAGGAGAGGATTGTGTGGAGATTGTAATTGATATTTGGATTATAGTTTATCCCAGAGAGATAAAAAGTGTTTAATTATGAGATTTTGAATTTTGGAGCGATCTTTAGGTTCAAGCCATAACAAGTTTGATATTGATAGAGGGTCACTTTCTGAAGCCTCTATAAATACCCATAATGGGATTTCCTGTTTTGCGTGGTACTTGGAGAGACTGGCCAAATGAGCTGCTCTGTAATAGTTAGTAAAATTAGCATATCCCAGGCCTCCTTTATTTTTGGGAAGATGTAGTGTGTGTATAGGTATACGTGGTTTGGAAGAGCCCCAAATAAACAAAGTTGCTCTTTTTTGCACTAGTCTCAAAAAATAGTAAGGAATTGGAATAGGGAGGACTCTGAATAGGTATAGTAATTTGGGTAGAATAGTCATTTTAATTGCATTAATCTTTCCTATCCAGGATAAAGGAAGTTGCGACCATGGTTTTAGTAGATTTGTGATCTGTCTTAATACAGGAGGATAATTGGTTGAGAATAAGTCAGAATGAAATGATGTTAATTGAATTCCAAGATATGGGATTGATTTCTCTGCCCAGGTGAATGGGAGTGCAGCCTTCGCCGGAATTAGTTCCATGTTTGAAAGCGAAATATTAAGCACTAGGCATTTCTTAGGGTTAATCATAAGGCCAGAGAAGGCTGCAAATCCATCAAGAATGGGCATTAGTTTGGGACCAGAAACCTGTGGTGATGATAGAAAAAGTAATATATCATCTGCGAATATACATATTTTGTGTATAATACCTTCTACTTCAATGCCAGTTATAGTATGGTTTGTTCTAATGTATTGGGCAATAGGTTCGAGTAAAAGGGCAAATAATAAGGGAGATAATGGACAACCTTGTCGGGTGCCTCTTTCAATATTAAAAGCATCAGATTTGTATCCAACATATTTTATATAGGCTTTGGGTTTATTATACAATGCTGTAATCCATGAAGTGGGGTCCAAAACCCCATTTTTGTAAGGAATATTGCATATATTGCCAGGATACTGTATCGAATGCTCTCTTAATATCAAGAGATAAAAAACATAAAGGGATTTTCCGTTTTTTAGCAATATGTGCCAATAACACTGCCCTGCGTACATTATAGCCTGCCTGTCTATTTGGCACGAAGCCTACTTGATCTCTATGTATTAATTTTCCTATAACACTATTAAGGCGTTTTGCTAATACTTTTGCTAATAATTTGATATCAAGATTTAATAGAGAAATGGGTCTGATAATTTACGCAGGAAGTATCATCAGAAAGGGGTTTTGGGATCATACATACAATTGCCATTAGTGTTTCTTGCGGAAAAGAATGTCCTTCTAGAAGTTTGTTGAAAGTTTCAGTGAGAATAGGAGAGAGGATTTCTGAAAATGTTTTATAATATAGAGCCGAGTATCCGTCTGGGCCTGGTCTTTTGTTAAGTTTTAGATCTTTAATGGCGTTAGCAACATCATCTATAGTTATAGGCTCTTCCAAACTGTTTTTTTGATTCTGAGACAACTCAGATAAGGTAATGTTTAAGAAAAAAGATTCAGCATCTGTAGGATTAAATTCTTTGTTTGACTTGTATAAGGTTGCAAGATGTGAGTGAAATTTATGGACTATTTTAACTGGATTACAAGTATAAACGTCTTTTGATAATTTCAAACGTATAGGTTTGAAAGATTTGTTAGTTGAGTTTAATGCCAAAAACCCGAGCCAAATATGTGCCTGGTTTGTTTGTATTCATGTAGAAATTGTGCTTAGAGCATTTGAGGGATTTATCTACTGATTCTGTGAGAAATAGATCGTATTCCAATCTAGTTTTTTCCAGATGAGATTTTGTACTCTGAGATGGATTATCTTGGAATGATATGTAGGCTGCATTAAAATTTAGTTCTAGCTTTTTTGCTAGAATTTTGCGTTCCCGTTTAAATAGTGCCATTTGTCTTTGTATTACACCACGCAAGACAGGCTTGTGAGCTTCCCACAATGTTATCGGGGAAATGTCTGGTGTATTATTGATTGATATGTATTCTTTTAAAGCTTGCTCAATGGCCATCTGATGTAATGGGTGTTTGAGCATTATGTCCGGTAGGTACCAAGTTGGGTCATGCGCTTTTGGTATTGCTGAGGCTATAGTAGTGTATACTGCGTTATGGTCAGACCAAGGAATCGGAATTATATCTGACGCAATAATCTCTGGTATCATTCCTATTGTTAGAAAAATATGATCTATTCTGGTAAAGGTTTGATGAGGATGTGAAAAATAAGTGAATTTCTTTTTTATCGGGTTACTTTCTCTCCACGAATCTACCAGATAGGGATGAGCCGAACACCCCCCGGTTCGGTTCGCACCAGAACCCGCGAACGGACCGAAAGTTCGCACGAACGTTAGAACCCCATTGACGTCTAACGTTCGAAATCAAAAGTGCTCATTTTAAAGGCTAATTTGCATGGTACTGTCCGAAAAAGGGTTTGGGGACCCGGGTCCTACCCCAGGGGACATGTATCAATGCAAAAAAAACTTTTAAAAACGGCCGTTTTTTCGGGAGCAGTGATTTTAATGATGCTTAAAGTAAAAAAAAAAAAGTGAAATATTCCTTTAAATATCGTACCTGGGGGGTGTCTATAGTATGCCTGTAAAGTGACGCGTGTTTCCCATGTTTAGAACAGTCCCTGCACCAAATGTCATTTTTAAAGGAAAAAATCTCATTTAAAACTGCTTGCGGGTTTAATGTCATGTCGGGTCATGGCAATATGGATGAAAATCAGTGAGACAAACGGCATGGGTACCCCCCCAGTCCATTACCAGGCCCTTTGGGTCCTGTATGGATATTAAGGGGAACCCCGCACCCAAATTAAAATAAGGAAAGGCCCTATATACTCTGAACAGCAGTATACAGGCGGTGCAAACAAGACAGGGACTGTAGGTTTGTTGTTAAGTAGAATCTCTTTGTAATTTTGAACGGGTACATTTTTAACGTGTTTAGCTCCAGCCAAAAAATCTTTTTTAAGCTTTTTGGAAAACATAGGGAGGGGTTATCACCCCTGTGACATTTGTTTTGCTGTCTTTCCTCCTCTTCAGAAGATTTCACCTCACTTTTTTGTCCCAATGAAAAATGTTTTTTGAAAATTTGGGTTTTTTTGTGGAACAAGGATTGGAAAGCATCAGTGGAAAGGAGAAATTGTTTTCCCATATTAACTCTTACAGGAGAGAATTTCCCTTCCTAGGGGTAGATTTCATCTCACTTCCTGTTGTCTCCTTCCGTTTGCAAGTAGGAGTCGTTTGTAAGTTAGATGTTTGAAAGTAGGGTCCTGCCCTATATACTCAGCAGAAATTTGGGCCTTAGGTGTTGCTGTGGCCACAACACTGTAAGCCCTCACAGGGCCCTGCTGTGAAATATTAGATCAAGAATTGTAATTACATGCCCCCTGTTGAACAGGAGCTGAAAAATTAGGCCTTAGGCACTGGTGCTGGTGCCACAACACTGCAACCCCTCACAGACACTCTAGTTGGAACGCAGGAACGAGCCCTGCTGCAAAGTATTGCATCAAAAATTGTAATTACACGCCCCTGTTAGACAGGGGCAGAAAAATTGGGCCTTAGGCACTGGTGCTGGTGCCACAACACTGCAACCCCTCACAGACACTCTAGTTGGAATGCAGGAACGAGCCCTGCTGCAAAGTATTGCATCAAAAATTGTAATTACACGCCCCTGTTAGACAGGGGCAGAAAAATTGGGCCTTAGGCACTGGTGCTGGTGCCACAACACTGCAACCCCTCACAGACACTCTAGTTGGAATGCAGGAACGAGCCCTGCTGCAAAGTATTACATCAAAAATTGTAATTACACGCCCCTGTTAAACAGGGGCTGAAAATTGTGCCTTAGGCACTGGTGGTGGCGCCCAGAACCAAAAATGTTCTTACAAGCTATCAGCGTGATGATTGAGGAGGAAGAGGATAATTACTCAGGGATAGTCACTCAGCATCAGCATAGGCAGTCTTTGAAGGGATCTGAAAAAAATTATTCAGTTACATCAGCATCAGGTGCTTGGTAGCTGGTGGTGATCCAAGACTGATTCATTTTTATGAAGGTCAGCCAATCGACCGAGTCAGTGGACAGATGCACCCTGTGATCGGTTACCACGCCTCCAGCAGCACTGAATGTGCGTTCCGAAAGAACGATGGATGCAGGACAGGCCAGTAGCTCAATTGCATACTGTGCAAGCTCTGGCCAGTGATCCATCCTCAAGACCCAGTAACCCAGAGGATTTTCGGTGGGAAAGGTGTCCAAGTCTGATCTTGCCCCTAGGTATTCCTGCACCATGTAAAACAGACGCTGGCGATGGTTGCTGGAACCGATCATACCTTGGGGCTGCGGACCAAAAAATTGTCTGAACGCATCGGTCAGACGGCCACCTTCTCCACCGCTCCTTCTTTGACTGACCGAAGCCTCAGCAACACGTTGTCCAGAAACAGGAGTTTGTAACCTCCCAGTCTCTGGGAATGCGTTGCACAGACCTTTCTGCAAGGCCTCCCGAAGATGTTTCATCCTCTGCTCCCTCTGCGATGGCAAGATAAGGTCCGCAACCTTACCCTTGTAACGTGGATCAAGGAGGGTTGCCAGCCAGTATTGGTCCTTCTCCTTGATACCACGAATACGAGGATCCTTACGCAGGCTTTGCAGGATCAGGGAGGCCATGCAGCGTAGGTTTGCTGAGGCATTCGGTCCGGAGTCCTCTGGGTCACTAAGGACAACAACGTCCGCAGCCACCTCCTCCCAGCCACGTACAAGTCCATGTGTTCCTTGGGACTGATCCCTTAAAGACTGCTGATGCTGAGTGCCAGGCTCCACCTCCATACTGACACAATCTTCTCCTCCTCCTCCTCGTCCTCTTCCTGTGTGATCGGCGGGCATGCAGGAACACTGTCTGGATAAAGGGGGCCTTGAGAGCTAAGGAAGTCCTCCTCTTCCTGCCTCTGTTCTGCCTCAAGTGCCCTGTCCATTATTCCACGCAGCGTGTGCTCCAACAGGTGGACAAGGGGGACAGTGTCACTGATGCATGCACTGTCAGTGCTCACCATCCTCGTGGCCTCCTCGAATGGTGACAGGACAGTGCATGCATCCCTGATCATGGCCCACTGGCGTGGGGAAAAAAAACCAAGCTCCCCTGACCCTGTCCTGGTGCCATAGTCGCACAGGTACTCATTGATGGCCCTCTGCTGCGTGTGCAGCCGCTGCAGCATGGCCAACGTTGAGTTCCACCTGGTGGGCATGTCACAGATTAGGCGGTTCTTGGGCAGGTTAAACTCCTTTTGGAGGTCCGTCAGCCGAGCACTGGCATTATATGACCGGCGGAAATGCACACAGACTTTCCTGGCCTGCCTCAGGACATCCTGTAAGCCCGGGTACCTGCCCAAGAACCGCTGCACCACCAAGTTAAGGACGTGAGCCAAACAGGGCACATGGGTCAGTTGTCCCTGTCGGAGGGCAGAGAGGAGGTTGGTGCCATTGTCGCAAACCACCATTCCTGCCTTAAGTTGGCGTGGCGTCAACCACCTCTGAACCTGCCCCTGCAGAGCTGACAGAACCTCTGCCCCAGTGTGGCTCCTGTCCCCCAAGCACACCAGCTCAAGCACCGCATGGCATCTTTTGGCCTGCGTACTTGCGTAGCCCCTTGAACGCCTACGGAGCACCGCTGGTTCCGAGGAAGAGGCCATGGAGGAAGAAGAGGAGGGGGTGGAGGAGAGAGGTGTGTCACAATCAGCATTTTGGAGGCGTGGTGGCGGAACAACCTCCAACACTACTGCACCTTGTCCTGCATCCTTCCCAGCTGCCAGCAGAGTCACCCAATGCGCCGTGAAACTTAAGTAACGTCCCTGTCCATGCCTGCTGGACCATGAGTCAGCGGTAATATGCACCTTACCGCTGACGGCCCTGTCCAGCGAGGCATGGACATTGCCTTCCACATGCCGGTAGAGAGCCGGAATCGCCTTCCGTGAGAAAAAGTGGCGTTTGGGTACCTGCCACTGAGGAACCGCACATTCCACAAACTCACGGAAGGGGGCAGAGTCTACCAACTGAAAAGGCAGCAGTTGAAGTGCTAGCAATTTTGCCAAGCTAGCATTCAACCGCTGGGCATGTGGATGGCTGGGAGCAAACTTCTTTCGGCGGTGCAGCAGCTGGGGCAGGGAAATTTGCCTGGTACAATCTGACGTCGGTGTACCAAAAGCAGATTGCCCACAAGTACTTGGCTGTGACACACCTAATTCTACACCTTCATTCCACTCACTGCAGGTCTCAGAGAGGACTGAAGGTCTAGTGGGGTTGGAAATCTCAGCTGATGAGGAGCAAGGAGAGATCCTCTTTGTTCTTTGGTGTGGGTCTTTTAGATATGCTTGCCAATGAACTGCATGGCAGGTCAACATATGTCTGGTCAAGCATGTGGTACCCAAGCGGGAGATGTTTTGGCCACGCGAGATACGCTTGAGACATATGTTGCAAATAGCAGCGGTGCGATCTGATGCACTCGTCTCAAAAAAGGCCCACACCAAAGAACTTTTTGAATAACGCGCAGAGACTGCAGCGCCCTGCACATGTGGAGCTTTGGGGTGTGATGCAGTCAATGTGCTGCCCTTAGGCTGGACCCTGGAGGGCATCCTGCCTCGTTGGTGATGTGCCGCCTCCTCCTCCTCCTCCTCCTCCTCTCTCCTATCAGGCACCCACGTTGAGTCAGTGACCTCATCATCCCCTCCCTCCTCATCACTGGAGCAAACCTGGCAGTATGCTGCAGCAGGGGGTGCATGACTGCCAGATTGCTGTCCTTCTTGGGCACCCCCTCTGTCCGTGCTCATGTTACTGCCTTCATCGAGCTCAGTATCATCATCAGAGCCTTCCAAACGCTGGGCATCCTCCTGGAGCATGTACCCAACACTGTGGTCAAACAGTTCGAGGGAATCCTCAGGAGGACATGGTGGAGCTAGGGAAGGAGTCACTGATGACATTGAGCTGAGGGAAGAGGCCGCTGCTTTGCCAGACAAAGCACCCTGGGCATGGGTGAGAGAGGATGAGGAGGATGAGGACGGCTTGGTCATCCACTCGACCAAGTCTTCCGCATGTTGCGGCTCAACACGGCCAGCTGCCGAAAAAAAGGCCAAGCGTGTCCCATGGCCACGTGCTGATGAGGATGCACCGTCTCCACGACCAGCACTAGACACAGAGCCTGCTTGCCCTCTCTTATTGGCTTGTGACTGTCTGCCTCTCCTTCTTGGCCTTCCAGACATACTAATGGCCTGTAGCTGCACTAAGCTGGGATAGAACACCTGTAATTTTCTTCAGGTAGCTTTATATACTGTAACCAGACAAGCCTGCCTGTCAGTAGGAAGATAACAGGAACGGATCTAGCTGAACACTGTGAGCAGGACGCACTGCACTAAATGTAAATAGCAGGAACAGATCTAGCTGAACACTGTGAGCAGGACGCACTGACTGCACTAAATGTAAATAGCAGGAACGGATCTAGCTGAACACTGTGAGCAGGACGCACTGACTGCACTAAATGTAAATAGCAGGAACGGATCTAGCTGAACACTGTGAGCAGGATGCACTGCACTAAATGTAAATAGCAGGAACGGATCTAGCTGAACACTGTGAGCAGGACGCACTGACTGCACTAAATGTAAATAGCAGGAACAGATCTAGCTGAACACTGTGAGCAGGACGCACTGACTGCACTAAATGTAAATAGCAGGAACGGATCTAGCTGAACACTGTGAGCAGGACGCACTGACTGCACTAAATGTAAATAGCAGGAACAGATCTAGCTGAACACTGTGAGCAGGACGCACTGACTGCACTAAATGTAAATAGCAGGAACGGATCTAGCTGAACACTGTGAGCAGGACGCACTGACTGCACTAAATGTAAATAGCAGGAACGGATCTAGCTGAACACTGTGAGCAGGACGCACTGCACTAAATGTAAATAGCAGGAACAGATCTAGCTGAACACTGTGAGCAGGACGCACTGCACTAAATGTAAATAGCAGGAACGGATCTAGCTGAACACTGTGAGCAGGACGCACTGCACTAAATGTAAATAGCAGGAACAGATCTAGCTGAACACTGTGAGCAGAACGCACTGCACTAAATGTAAATAGCAGGAACAGATCTAGCTTAACACTGTGAGCAGGACGCACTGCACTAAATGTAAATAGCAGGAACGGATCTAGCTGAACACTGTGAGCAGGACGCACTGACTGCACTAAATGTAAATAGCAGGAACAGATCTAGCTGAACACTGTGAGCAGGACGCACTGACTGCACTAAATGTAAATAGCAGGAACGGATCTAGCTGAACACTGTGAGCAGGACGCACTGACTGCACTAAATGTAAATAGCAGGAACGGATCTAGCTGAACACTGTGAGCAGGACGCACTGCACTAAATGTAAATAGCAGGAACAGATCTAGCTGAACACTGTGAGCAGGACGCACTGCACTAAATGTAAATAGCAGGAACGGATCTAGATGAACACTGTGAGCAGGACACACTGCACTAAATGTAAATAGCAGGAACAGATCTAGCTGAACACTGTGAGCAGGACGCACTGCACTAAATGTAAATAGCAGGAACAGATCTAGCTGAACACTGTGAGCAGGACGCACTGCACTAAATGTAAATAGCAGGAACGGATCTAGCTGAACACTGTGAGCAGGACGCACTGCACTAAATGTAAATAGCAGGAACAGATCTAGCTGAACACTGTGAGCAGGACGCACTGCACTAAATGTAAATAGCAGGAACAGATCTAGCTGAACACTGTGAGCAGGACGCACTGCACTAAATGTAAATAGCAGGAACGGATCTAGCTGAACACTGTGAGCAGGACGCACTGCACTAAATGTAAATAGCAGGAACAGATCTAGCTGAACACTGTGAGCAGGACACACTGCACTAAATGTAAATAGCAGGAACAGATCTAGCTGAACACTCTGAGCAGGACGCACTGCACTAAATGTAAATAGCAGGAACGGATCTAGCTGAACACTGTGAGCAGGACGCACTGCACTAAATGTAAATAGCAGGAACAGATCTAGCTGAACACTGTGAGCAGGACGCACTGCACTAAATGTAAATAGCAGGAACGGATCTAGCTGAACACTGTGAGCAGGACGCACTGACTGCACTAAATGTAAATAGCAGGAACGGATCTAGCTGAACACTGTGAGCAGGACGCACTGCACTAAATGTAAATAGCAGGAACAGATCTAGCCTAATCTATCTAACTCAAATCAAATGACACTGTCTGTCTCTCTCTCTATCAGCACACCAGAACACACTACACAGGGCCGCCGTGCAGGCGGCCTTATATAGTGTGGGGCGTGTACTAAATCCCCTGAGCCATAATTGGCCAAAGCCACCCTGGCTTTGGCCAATTACAGCTCTCTCTACTGACGGCGCTGTGATTGGCCAAGCATGCGGGTCATAGTGCATGCTTGGCCAATCATCAGCCAGCAATGCACTGCGATGCCGCAGTGAATTATGGGCCGTGACGCGCCACACGAATTTGGCGCGAACGGCCCATAACGTTCGCAATTCGACGGACGGTCGAACAGCCGATGTTCGAGTCGAACATGGGTTCGACTCGAACACGAAGCTCATCCCTACTACCAGATTGTATTTGGAAAGAAGTTGGGAGAAAGGTAATTTAGAGGTTATTTTGGATGGTGTAAAACGTGATTTATCTAGAAATGGGGGGAGGACCTGGTTCGAATCCCCACACATAATCACTGTTCCCATTTTGTGCATATTAATCACTTGTAATATGTGCGAGAGAAATGGTGTAGGTTGTTTATTACGAGCGTAGTAGGAAATCACCGTGACTGCTGTATCCATTATATAACCCATGAGTATCAGGTATCGACCTTCTGGGTCTTTCATTTCTGATGATAAGGTGAATGGTGTGGATCGGTGAAATGCAATTCCCCTTTGGTACTGGCTGAAGCCATAAAAATTTGTGGATAAAAAGGAGATATATATTTTGGTGTGGAATCTTTGGTGAAGTGTGTTTCTTGGAGGCACACTATGTGGGCCTTCTTGTTATGGAAAGTACGGAAAGCTTTGGTCGTTTTCTGAGGAACATTTATTCCCTGAACATTCAGGGATAGGATATTCAATGGTGCCATGGTAACAGATCAAATAGTTTTGACTTAATTTTCATTATGCAATGCTGACTGCGCAGATCAACCTGTGTGGACTGACACTACAGTGCCAATTTTATTAAACATGTAGAAAAATATATATAAAAGATAACAGTACAAATAAAATTATACAAAGTGCAGATACAGACAAAATGTGTACATGCAATTGTATAAAAAAGATATGACACCCCTGTGCTTACAGCCCGCAGCCTAAGGGTAAAAGGTCAAGCGGATGAAGTATACAGCACAGTGACCCAGTTCTTTCTTGATCTAATTTTTAGGATGTTGGCCTCCTTCTACATACCTTACTCTCAATTTTTCCAAACATATAAGATTAGATGATACATTGTATAAATTATTATTTGTAAGTAATCACAAGTTGCCCGTGAAAGAGAATAAATATCTCTCTCAGGGGAATAAATGCCTTCGTCACACTCCCACATAATATAGTTGGGAGAATGAGGAAGGCTAATGGGGGTACACGGATCTTCCGCTTATAGGAGAGAAGTGCTATAATAAATGCATCAAGATGATGACTCAATATTTGGAGTGCAGGATATAATATATTGTTAGAATTAGTTATTCCAGGGTGATTGTATATGGTTAATAATACCCTCGGTTAAATAATTCAGTCAAAAAAGTACTGTTTATAACTTTGGTATGGATGAAGATAATTTTTAGTATTTTTGGGATTTTAACCCTATTAGAGTAGACAATTACATATATTAATCATATGTATTTGTTTAAATATGATAATTCATAGATTTAAGATTGTACTGAAACAGATTAGATCAAACGAAAACAAAATTCTAGGAACTAATTAGGTAATAATTTGTTTTGTGGAAAGAAAAGAAAAAGCTTACATTACTTCTGGATCAGTTATTCCACATTTGTCATAGAAAGTAATTTATCTATTATTATTACCAGAATTTGGACAACTGAATAAGGATTTCCTTATTACATTTATATATTTTAAAGCTATAGGAATCAGAAGTAATAAGAAATATAACTTGAATGTAACATAATCCTACACAGTGTGTGACTATCAGAATGAGGTTACATTCAGTTACAATTACAGACTTTATAGAGAACCATCTCTAAGTGAGTACATTGAAGAGATACTAGGATTTAAGTTGTCAGTCCATTGAATCTTCTTGTTCCATGGATGTCGTGGCATAAAGGCCTCTTTTGTGAGAATGATAATTTCCATTTTGTTCTGAAATTTTCTGAGTACTGCTTGAAGGTGAAGATGACGCCATTCTTCTGCGTGAAGAGGAATTGCTGCTTGTGGGTTCTGTCACATTCAATTTTAAAAGGGTCTGTTGTAGTTCATCTGCAGATCTGCTTCTGTAAATTGTACCTTGGTAAGTAAATCTGACAGAAAAGGAGAATCCCCATTGATACATAATGTTGTGGCGTTGCAGTTCCATTAGTTGGGGTTTCATGGAGCGTCTTTTAGTAATAGTGAGTTGGGATAGATCAGCAAAAATTTGATAATTGTGACCTTGAAAATTTAAGTTCCTTTTTTTCTCTTGCAGCAGTTAATATTTGTTCTTTTGTCCAGTAGTAATGGAATTTTTTGGCTGTGAGGACTCTATGTCCAGTTCTAAGCGTTCAATAGGAATATCTGGCTTTAGTTCTTGTAATAGAGCAGTAATTGTAGATTGCAAGTGTGTCACAGTTTCAGGAATTCCCCTTATGCGCAGGTTGGAATGTCTGGCTCTATTTTCATAATCTTCAAGCTTAGTTTGAAGTATTAAATTCTCTTCTTTTAGGTTTTCCATTTCTGTTATATTATCTTGAGTTGTAATTTCAATTTCATCCATTTTTATTTCTAAGGCTGTGGTGCGGTTTCCCAGCTCTCTTATTTCTTTAGTTAGGCTGTTTGTTATTTGTTCTGAAGTTTGTTTTAAAGCCTTATGGAGCATTTTTTCAAATTGTAATAGTATTGCTGGGGATGCTGAGGAGGCTTGTGGAGAATTCTGTGGGAGGATTTGCTCTGTATCTGACTCAAATGGAGAGTCTTGCTGTGACATTTTCTGTCTGTGAGAGCGCACTGATGCTGTATATGGTGAGGTGACTGGCGCCGCTTTAGTTGCGGTGTGCGCCTGTGAGCTCTTTGTGAGGTGATTTGCCACGGCTTCCTCCCAGTACCATTTTTTCTGCCCAAACTTTCACAGTTTGTTCCCAGGGACAAAGAGGTTCAATTGGGTACCTTTTGAGCCTGCAGTCTCCGCTTTATCCGTTTCTCCTCTCCTCAGCAGTGCGGAGCTCTAGCAATGCATGTCCGCTCCACTAGACTCCGCGCATGCGCCCCACAGGTAATGTTTTCGGGCTTTCCATTTTTTTGCACAGGTGATTTTATTAGTTTCACTGCCTTAGTAATTACCACAGCTGTTTCATCTAAGGAAAATCCTGAAAACATGACCTGTTGGTGAACCTTGAGGACTGGAGTTGAGAAACACTGACCTAGATGATCAGTGGAAATTAGACACGTGCTATTTGTTCTGGTCCGAATACAAATTTGGACAAATTTTGGGTTATTCCGAGATTGGGATCTATCCCAATCTCCGAATGAAATAGTAACAAATAGTAACGAATTTAATTGAAATACGTTAAAATTTGTTCTGTTTATTCTTTTTCGAATGAATTGCACATTTTCAGAACGATTAGAATTCGGATTGGTTGAAGAATGATCGACCGATTAGAATTCTGTGTGAAGAATAGCTGGTTGTTAAGCAGCGGGTCGGGAAGCCGGCCGTCGTGTCCCTAACAACCAATGACTCATCAGCTGCATAGATGTGAACCTAGGGTAAAGGTTAGATTCACTGGTCAGGAAAGTGCATCTTGCAAGATAAGCAATTAATGACTGGACCTTCTGAACGGCCGATATCAGATTGGACGCAAGCCACAAAATTCCATCCCTCAAAAAATTCAGCTCCAGATGATATCCTTCCTGTCCTGCAAAGACTCACCTGGTCACTGGAAATTATATTTTTCTTCTGGCTTTAATGACTGGAAGCATCATTTAGCTCATTTACCGTGAGCCCAGGGTGGCAATGCATCCCTGCCCTTGACTGAAAGGAGAATGGAGATGAGTTCAGCACCAAGTCTTTACATGACACTCCTCTCTACGGAACCCACTGCTGTAGAAAGTGGAGGGTGGGACCAGAGGGGGGATATTAGGAGTGAGTTGGACTTTAAATATACATTTTTATTTGACAAATTTCTATTCCTTATTTAACACACTTTTCTCTTTCTATTTTCATGTTGAAGTTGCATCACTATTTAAAAGAAATGAAATATGCGTTTGGCTTAAATGAGCCAGCACCTTTTTTTAATGAATACGGAGAATTTGTTAATCACTACAAAATAACAAATTTGATATATAAGGATAATTTCAATGTGATTGATAATGATGTGGGGAATTTTACATCCTGGGCTCCAGAAGATCAGCAATTTCAAATTAAAACTGAAGCCATAACATGGAAGCTCGGCAGTGAGGTAGGCTGTATTTGGTCAATGATATCACCTCTATCGCTGCCTCCTCCCTTATATAGCTGATGGCAGCTCAGCCAGGTCATTGCATATCATTTGGTGGTGGACATTGTGACTGATTTACAACAAGGGACATTTTTGGGGAGTTTTTTAAATTTGTTTTTATTAAGAACTTGTCAAATGTCTGGGTGTCTATTTCTAAGTTACATTTTTTTTTGTAAATGAGTAGGGGTACTATGTACCCCATACTCATTCACATGGGGGGCAGTATCTGGACGCCCCCTAAATTTTAAATGGGGCTTCCAGATTCCGATAAACCTCCTACCTGCAGACTCCCACAACCACTAGGCAAGACTTGAAGTGAAGAGGCCCTTGTCTTTATCAACATGGAGACAAGGTGCTTTGTCTGAGGGGTTCCCTCTAGCAAGGTACTTTCCTCATGTCCCCCCCCCCCCGCCTTTTTCCTAGCCAGCCAGGCTAAATGCTCAGGTTAAGGGTGTGGAATTAATTTTTATTGGGACCTCAACTGATATTTTTAAAACCTGTACCAGACTCAAAGGGTTTGATATGTATGGGGGGAGGGTGGGGTACTACACTTTTTTCATTCTTGCTGTAGAAAAAAAAACTGTGTAAATTGGCAGCAAATTACATTCAGTGCAACCCCATGTTTTTTTGGAGGTTTTTTTGACACCCCCCCCCTTTATCTACTAGACAAGAAAATGGGTATTTTTAATTTGACAGATCTGTCTCATTGATTTTTATGGGTTTTGGGTTTGGCATCCAAACTCTTTTCGGCTGGGTTCACACTATTGCTGCATGCGGCTCACAGCAGGGGTCTGGTGCGTCCCCGTTCACCGTTTCAGGTCCAATTTCAGCCTGAATTTTTGGGCTGAATTCAGACCTGAAATGGGCCAAAAGACACACAGGACCCCTGTGCAAATTTGCATCTGAGCCACAGCGAAGATATGTGAACCAGCTCCATAGAGAGCCGGTCACAATCTCCTACCATGCAAATTATATGCAGGGAAACCGCATGCAATTCGCATAGGTGTGAACCCAGCCTTAAGGATCACAGAACGCGTGCCTAACAGAACCCAGAGAAGTTCATCTCATCACTACTTCTTATGAACCAAAGCAAAGTCACTATTTCTTCTGTGGGCCTGTTTATTCAGTGATAACTTTGCATTATTTCAGAGAACAAAATAATACATTAATTGGGATGATTTACTAAAACTGGAGAATGCAAAATCTGGTGCAGCTGTACATGGTAGCCAATCAGCTTCTAACTTCAGCTTGTTCAATTAAGCTTTGACAAAAAAACAAAAACAAACTGGAAGCTGATTGGTTTCTATGCACAGTTGCACCAGATTTTGCACTCTACAGTTTTAACCCCTTTGCCAACCACTGCATGATGATGTACGTCGGCACAATGGCACAGCTGGGCAAATGGGCGTACCCGTACACCCCTCCGTTGAAGCCAAGCAGCGGGCCAGTGCATGCCGGCGGTGGGTGCGCGTGCCGCAGGAGTGCACCCGTGGGTCCCGCGGACTCATTGTCTGCTGGTGGCCTGTGATCACGGAGAGGCAGAACAGGGAAATGCCTATGTAAACAAGGCATTTCCCTGTTCGCCTAGTGACATGACAAAGATCTTCTGTTCCCAGTCTTCTGGAACAGTGATCTCTGTCATGTTCTACTGAGCCCATCCCCCTTACAGTAAGAACACACCTAGGGAACACACAGTTAACCCCTTGATCGTCCCCTAGTGTTAACCCCTTCCCTGCCAGTGACATTTATACAGTAATCAGTGGCTATTTTTAGCTCTGATCACTGTAAAAAAGTCAATGGTCCCAAAATTGTGTCAAAAGTGTCCGATCTGTCTGCCGCAATGTTGCAGTCCCGATAAAAATCACAGATCACTGCCATTAGTAGTAAAAAAAAAAAAATAATAATAAAAATGGCATAAATCTATCCCCTATTTTGTAGATGCTATAACTTTTGTGCTTATTGTGATTTTTTTTACCAAAAATATGTAAAAGAATATATATCGGCCTAAACTGAGGAAGAAATTTTTTTTATATATTTTTTGGGGATATTTATTATAGGAAAAAAAAAATAAAAACCACAGAGGTGATTAAATACCACCAAAAGAAAGCTCTATTTGTGGGGGAAAAAAAGGACATACACTGTTTGTGTACAACGTTGCATGACCGTGCATTCATGTTTTATTCTAAAGGCCCATACACATGATAGGACTTTTTGACAACAAACATGCAAATTAGCTGTTTTAAGGCAACATCCGACCGTGTGTACGCTCCATCGAACAAACTTTTTCGGTTTTCATTGGACTTTGGTTGGCTGTGCGAACGGCCAAACTTCCCGGCAACAAAAGTCCGGTGGAGCAAAGTCCGATCGTGTGTACACAAAACCATCAGACTTTTGTACAAACTACAAACACGCATGCTCAGAACCAATGCAAAAGATCAGACAACAATACAGAAGTTGACCAAAGGGTGGCCCCGGAGAATTGAACTTTCTCGTTTTGAAGTGTCGTCAGTACGTTGAAACGTCACTACGTTCGTGTTTGTTGCCGAAAAAGTGTATGCTTAATTAGTTTACGGCCAATGCCCTTTGTACAAAAATCCACGGGAAAGTTTGTACAAAGTCTGATCGTGTGTATGAGGCTTAACTTATTCCTTTTGTTAAGATACTAAAATTACAGTTCTGGTACAAATGAAATGTAGGATTTTTTTTTTTTATTTGACTAATTTTTAATGTAACACAAAAAAAAGCTTAACACAAAAAAAACAAGCAGACATTGAAAAAGTTTATTAGTGAATTAAAAAGTAGGAATTAAAAAACCATCAGAAAATAATAGAAGGGTAATAGGGGATGAAGGGTATGTATTTTAGGGCTGGTAAGGGTTAACAAGGGGTCAAAAAGTGTTAAAAAGGAACACTTTTTTATTGAAAAAAAGAAAAACACATCAAAATTAAACAAATTTAATACAAAAAAAATAATATTGCATTGTATTTATGAATTACACTTCTCCATTTTTGACAACCGACACTGTAGCAGCTGTTGTATTACTAAGCGAGTCTGGGCTGTCATTGTAATTGCTGGTTAGAGCAGCAGAAAGCTACTTAAGTGAAGTAATTTTTTCATGTATCATGCCAGATGGTTAATGCATACAGTGCACTCCTGGTTAGAGATCTAAAAAAAGTATGAATGATACTACTTTTATGTTTCCTGTTCCAACATGGTGTACTTCACCACTATAAAAGTAACCAAGAATGCACTTTATGGCTTTTTAACTGTGGCCAGGCGGCAAAGAATTATTGGGGGATGTCATAACACTCTATGTGGTCTTACAGAACAGTAGGGATGAGCCGAACACCCCCCTGTTCGGTTCGTACCAGAACTTGCGAACAAAAAATTTGTTCGAACAAGCGAACACTGTTAAAGTCTACAGGACACGAACATGAATAATCAAAAGGGCTCATTTTAAAGGCTTATATGCAAGTTATTGTCATAGAAAGTGTTTGGGGACCTGGGTCCTGCCGCAGGGGACATGGATCAATGCAAAAAAAAGTTTTAAAAACGGCCGTTTTTTCGGGAGCAGTGATTTTAATAATGCTTAAAGTGAAACAATAAAAGTATAATATCCCTTTAAATTTCGTATCTGGGGGGTGTCTATAGTATGCCTGTAAAAGGGCGCATGTTTCCCGCGTTTAGAACAGTCTGACAGAAAAATGACATTTCAAAGGAAAAAAAGTCATTCTAAACTACTCGCGGCTATTAATGAATTGCCGGTTCCGACAATACACATAAAAGTTCATTGATAAAAACGGCATGGGAATTCTCCACAGGGGAACCCCGAACCAAATTTTTTTTTTAAAAATGACGTGGGGGTCCCCCTAAATTTCATACCAGGCCCTTCAGGTCTGGTATGGATATTAAAGGGAAGCCCGGCCAAAAAAAAAAAATAATGGCATGGGGTCCCCCTCAAAATCTATACCAGACCCTTCAGGTCTGGTATGGATTTTAAGGTGAACCCCGCGCCAAAATTTAAAAAAACAAAAAACGGCGTGGGGTCCCCCCAAAGATCCATACCAGACCCTTATCCGAGCAGGCAACCTGGCAGGCCGCAGGAAAAGAGGGGGGGACGAGAGAGCAACCCCCCCTCCTGAACCATACCAGGCCACATGCCCTCAACATTGGGAGGTTGCTTTGGGGTAGCCCCCCAAAACACCTTGTCTCCATGTTGATGGGGACAAGGGCCTCATCCCCAAAACCCTTGCTCGGTGGTTGTGGGGTCTGTGGGCAGGGGGCTTATCGGAATCTGGAAGCCCCCTTTAACAAGCCAGATCCTGGCCCTCCCCCCTGTGTGAAATGGTAAGGGGGTACAAAAGTACCCCTACCATTTCATAAAAAAACTGTCAAAAATGTTAAAAATGACAAGAGACAGTTTTTGACAATTCCTTTATTTAAATGCTTCTTCTTTCTTCTATCTTCTATCTTCTTTCTTCTATCTTCTATCTTCCTTCGGTTTCTTCCTCCATCTTCTTCTTCTTATGGTTCTTCTGGTTCTTCCTCCGATGTTCTCGTCCGGCATCTTTCTCCAAGGCATCTTCTTATCTTCTTCTCCTCGGGCCACTCCGCATCCATGATGGCATGGAGGGAGGCTCCTGCTGTGTGATGCTTCTCTCTTCATCTTTTTCTCTTCAACTTTTTCTTTTCATCTTCTTGTCTTCATCTTCTTGTCTTTATCTTCGTTTCGGGCCGCACCACATCCATGATGGCATGGACGTCAGAGGGGGGCGGGGTTACATAACGGGTGACCCCCGCCGCCCTCTGACGTCAAGGGGAATGCCACAGGGAAGTCCCCGTCAAGTCCCCATGCGTCATAGGGGGGCGGGGTCACCGGGTGGCCCTGCCCCCCCATTATTTAAGAACCGTCAGAAGAGGAGAAGCGTCATACAGCGGGAGCCTCCCTCCATGCCATCATGGATGCGGAGCGGCCCGAAAAGAAGATGAAGACAAGAAGATGAAGAGAAGATGAAGAGAAAAAGATGAAGAGAGAAGCGTCACACAAGCGGGAGCCTCCCTCCATGCCATCATGGATGCGAAGCGCCCGAGGATATGAAGATAAGAAGATGCCGAGGAGGAAGATGCCGGACGAGAACACCGGAGGAAGAACCAAAAGTACCAGAAGAACCAGAAGAAGAAGAAGATGGAGGAGGAAGAAACCGAAGGAAGATAGAAGAAAGAAGATAGAAGAAAGAAGAAGCATTTAAATAAAGGAATTGTCAAAAACTGTCTCTTGTCATTTTTAACATTTTTGACAGTTTTTTTGTGAAATGGTAGGGGTAAGTACCCCCTTACCATTTCACACAAAGGGGGGGGCCGGGATCTGGGGGTCCCCTTGTTAAAGGGGGCTTCCAGATTCCGATAAGCCCCCCGCCCGCAGACCCCCACAACCACCGGCCAGGGTTGTGGGGATGAGGCCCTTGTCCCCATCAACATGGGGACAAGGTGTTTTGGGGGGCTACCCCAAAGCACCCTCCCAATGTTGAGGGCATGTAGCCTAGTACGGTTCAGGAGGGGGGGCGCTCTCTCGTCCCCCACTCTTTTCCTGCAGCCTGCCAGGTTGCGTGCTCGGATAAGGGTCTGGTATGGATTTTTGGGGGGACCCATGCCGTTTTTTTTTTTCATTTTGGCGCGGGGTTCCCCTTAAAATCCACACCAGACCTGAAGGGTCTGGTTTAGATTTTGAGGGGGACCCCACGCCATTTTTTTTTTTTTACATTTTGGCCGGGGTTCCCCTTAATATCCATACCAGACCTGAAGGGCCTGGTATGGAATTTAGGGGGACCCCCACATCATTTCTTTTTTTAATTTTGGTTCGGGTTTCCCCTGTGGGGAATTCCCATGCCGTTTTTATCAATGAACTTTTATGTGTATTGTCGGACCGGCAATTCATTAATAGCCGCCAGTAGTTTTAAATGACTTTTTTTCCTTTGAAATGTCATTTTGCTGTCAGACTGTTCTAAACATGGGAAACATGCGCCCCTTTACAGGCATACTATAGACGAACCCCCAGGTACGAAATTTACAGGGATATTACATTTTTATTGTTTCACTTTAAGCACTATTAAAATCACTGCTCCCGAAAAAACGGCCGTTTTTAAAACTTTTTTTGCATTGATCCATGTCCCCTGGGGCAGAGCCCAGGTCCCCAAACACTTTTTTGACAATACCATGCATATAAGCCTTTAAAATTAGCACTTTTGATTTCTCCCATAGACTTTTAAAGGGTGTTCCGCGGCATTCGAATTTGCCGCGAACACCTCAAATTGTTCGCTGTTCGGCGAACAGCCGATGTTCGAGTCGAACATGAGTTTGACTCAAACTCAAAGCTCATCCCTACAGAACAGTACGATTTTCACAGGCAAACTTAGTGACAGCATACACTGGCAGCACTGACAAGCTTACATAGTTAAGTTAAAAAAAAAAAAATTATGGTAGTTTTAGCAGCAAGACATTGTTTTTCATAAAGCTGTAATAGGCCCTGCTATTACTGGCAGATAGAAATTGGCCAGTAGTTCACTGAGGTTGTCCTTGTTCCTACTGATTAGGTTGTTGCCCTCTCCGTGACTCTCTGCTACTCTGCTTGCTTGGCTTTCCCAGTGGCGTGGTGCTCACTGACCAGAGAAAGTCCAGATTCCACAGGTAGCACTGTGTGTGGTGGCAGTGACAGCACATTCTCTGCTCCTTGTCTTCCTGCAGTCTCTTTGGTCTGTTTACTGGACGTAGAGAAAGGGCAGGCTCTCTTTCATAGTTCCTCTGGGGGCAATCAAGTGGAGCATTCTCAGAGACTCCTCCACATGATTATCCCAACAGAGAGAGATTGCTCCATAATGATTGCCCCAATCAATATACAGGGGGGTCTTGACCAGCATGTGAACAGGATTGCTGCTTAGAACAGGAGCTCTTCACACCAGCCGCTAGTACAAGCATCAGCCAGCTTCCAGCTATCTCTCACTGCATCCCCCAGCCTGTGGATATCACTTGCAGCACCCTGGAGGTCATGTCCCTAAAGAGGAAGGAGGATCAGCTCCCCCACAAACTGACTGCCTACATGTAAAAGCCGACCACAAGGCGAAGCCAAGATGGCGCTGCGGCCAGTCCTCTGCATAAATCATCCACGGCTCTCCTCCCCACCCAATCCATGCAGTCTGCACCCTCTGTTGTGAACCAGGAAGCCTCCCTGAGTACTGGAATGGAGCCTCCACCTTTTCCTCCAGGCACCCCAGTATCTAGCAGCCCTGCTAAGGTAAAAATGCGCATGGATGTCACTGCAGCCAGCTATGAGGTAAGCCATATCACCTCATTAAATCCTACATTGCCAATGCAAAATTCTATGCCCGACTCCATAGCTGCCTTCCCTACTATCAGACAACCAGTGATGGACACTACATTAAAGGATATGCTAATGTCCTTAATAAGCACACTACAAGCTGATATGCTTTCTCTCATGCAAAGATTTGGCCACAGCTTAGATGTACTGGAGACTAGGGTCACCCATATTGCAGCTAACATAGGAGAGATTACTAACACTGTGAACGACATCATTGACACTCAAGAAGACCAGGCTCAGGACACTAAATGGTTAAAAGATAAAATTGCGGATATCGAGGATAGGTCCAGATGCAATAACATCAAAATACGCGGCATACCGGAATCGGTGCAAAACTCTGACCTATCCTACGCACATGGTCTAATCAAAACCATACTACCTGAAACAAAAAATTTTGAGCTGATCATCGGCCGCATCCACAGGCTGCCAAAACCTACATTTCTCTCTGCCACAGTCCTTTGGATTCACTTGTTTCACATCAAAGAGCAATGCAAAAAATAAGAGCACTAGGCACCCTACCTGACCCATATGGCCAACTGCAAATATTTGTGGACTTATCCCAGCATACCCTGAGCCACCGCAGACAGCTCAACAACATCCCCAAGACACTGCGTAACAACCAGATCCAGTACCAGTGGATAGCACCAGCCAAAATCTCCACACAGTGTCCTCAGTTAAAAATGGAATGAGCCTCTTGCAGGAATGGGGCATTATTCCTGATACATCTGATACAACCCCCATGGATCAGAGTACCATCAGGAACCTGCAAGCTCATCCGTTACCGCAAAGAGCCAAAAAACCCGCTAAATAACTAGCAAAAGCAGGATCACCCATACAAAGCGGTCCGGCGTGATGCTCCCCACTCTTACATTCCTTGGCACCGGTTGTGCCTACCCACAGGAAGTAATTTCTAGGCAGTGCTGTAGAGTTGTGTTATCTTTTTCTTTTCATTCTTTTACTCGGCAAGTTAACTTCAGAGACTATTTAAGGTTGCCTAGTGTTACCCTTTGATGACTTGCATCTAAGAGAACACCCACTGCTCAAACATCAACTCCTCCTCTTGGCATAACATTGATCTGAGATATGCCCTCTGATCAAGGAACAAGAACAGCAAACCACAAACCTTCCTCTTCAGATACGTTATCACTACTACTGCTACTTGACCATCATGATTCTATCAATTAATGTAAACGGTCTTAATCACCCTGCAAGGAGATCATCTCTCTGGAAGCTAGCATAGTGTTCAAGAAACGCACTTCTGCGAGTACAATCCTCTATTATGTAGGAACAGAGAATTTGATACCATCATTACAGCCAATGCCCCACATAAAAATAAAGGCACTTTGATAGCCATCAAGAACTCTATACCCTTTCAACTGCAAAGGATCCGGATGGACGCTACCTTAAAGTAGTAGAAACCATCAACAACTCACCATACACTATCATCTCAGTTTACGCTCCCAATGTCCACCAGCTGAGATTTATCCGCAAATTACACAAGAAAGTTCTTGCTGTTCAACAAGGTGCTGTTGTATGGTGTGGCGACTTCAATATCACCCCAGACCCTCACATTGACACTACATCTATTCCTAAATGAGGCAAACCAGGTTTAAACCCACTGATATTCAACCTGCGCCTATACGATGTATGGAGATGACAGCACGCAGAAGAAAAGCATTATATACCGTATTTATCGGCTTTTAACACGCACTTTTTTCCCCTTAAAATCAGGGGAAAATCGTGGGTGCTTGTTATATGCCGATCCCCGCTTTTTGTGATCTGTCGGAGCGATCGCCGCGATCGCCGCCGACATTCACATAGCGTGTATTTTTAAATATGGCGCCGCGGAGTTCGGAGGGACTCGGCGGCGCTCGTTCAGCTGAACGAGCACCGCCGAGGACACAGTGACTGGGCGGAGCCGAGATACACATAGCCGAGGGTTCTCGGCGCCGTTCACAGTCACGCCCAGTCCCGCCATTGGACCTGTGTTATGTCCATCATGGGGACTGGGCGTGACTGTGAATGGCGCCGAGAAGAGCCGAGAACCCTCGGCTATGTGTATCTCGGCTCCGCCCAGTCAATGTGTCCTCGGCGGCGCTCGTTCAGCTGAACGAGCGCCGCTGAGTCCCTCCGAACTCCGCGGCGCCATATTTAAAAATCCAAACTAAACTTTTGTATGTCGGCGGCGACAAGGCTGCACGGACCACTGGGGCAAGGCTGCACTGGGGCAAGGCTGCACTGGGGCAAAGCTGCACTGGGGCAAAGCTGCACTGGGGCAATGCTGCACTGACAAGGCTGCACTGGGGCAAGGCTGCACTGGGGCAAAGCTGCACTGGGGCAATGCTGCACTGACAAGGCTGCACTGACAAAGCTGCACTGGGGCAAAGCTGCACTGGGGCAAAGCTGCACTGACAATTCTGCACTGGGGCAAAGCTGCACTGGCAAGGCTGCACTGGGGCAAAGCTGCACTGACAATTCTGCACTGGGGCAAAGCTGCA
Source organism: Lithobates septentrionalis (assembly GCA_037952835.1). NCBI lineage: Eukaryota > Metazoa > Chordata > Amphibia > Anura > Ranidae > Lithobates > Lithobates septentrionalis. The sequence goes on along the minus strand of JBBDGP010002958.1, from coordinate 362,913 downwards.
CTGACAAGGCTGCACTGGACACTGGGGCAAGGCTGCAGATGGACACGATAATGCTGCATTGATGGGCATTTAAATGTAAGTTTTTTTCCTTAAACTTCCCTCCTAAAAGTTTTTTTCCTTAAAATTCCCTCCTAAACTTGGGGTGCGTGTTATACGCCGGCGCGTGTTATACGCCGATAAATACGGTATATTCTTTCACCTCTCCACAACACATATTCCCGCATTGATCTCTTTCTTTTGGACCAATGGACTTTGCAAAAAGTTTCATCCTCATCTATACTTCCTGCTACTTGGTCGGACCATTCCCCAATGTGTATTACTATAGAGGATAACCCTAAAACATCGCCAACCTTCCTTTGGAGGATGAACATGTGCATTCCTCAGTCTAAGCTATTCTCAGAGTGAAAAATAAGAAAAAAATACCACGCTAAAATAATAAAAACAATAATAAATAAAAAGCTGCAGCTAAAATTTGTGAGATACACACAAAACAATGAATACAAAGGGAAAAGAAAAAGCTGTGCAAATATACTAAAATTTAACAGTGAGTGAATACCCATGGTAAATGAAAAACAATCTCGGTACCATTGAAAAATAAATATATATAATCCTCAATAAGTGATTAACCACTTGACAACTGGGCACTTAAACCCCCCTCGTGACCAGACCAATTTTCAGCATTCAGCGCTCTCACACTTTGAATGACAATTACTCAGTCATACAATACTGTACCCAAATGAATTTTTTGTCCTTTTTTTCATACAAATAGAGCTTTCTTTTGGTGGTATTTGATCACCTCTGGGTTTTTTATTTTTTGCGCTATAAATGAAAAAAGACCGAAAATTTTGGGAAAAAAAACGCATTTTTCTTTGTTTCTGTGATAAAATTTTGCAAATTAGTAATTTTTCTTAATAAATTTTGGCCACAATTTATACTGCTACATATCTTTGGTAAAAATAACCCAAATTAGTGGATATTATTTGGGCTTTGTGAAAGTTAGAGAGTCTACAAGCTGTGGTGCAAATCATAAAAAATTGATCACATCTGATGCACTGACGGCCTATCTCATTTCTTGCGACCCGAACAAGTCAGGAAAGTACAAATACCCCCCAAATGACCCCTTTTTTGAAAGTAGACATTCCAAGGTGTTTAGTAAGATGCAGGGTGAGGTTTTTGATGTTGTCATTTTTTCCCACAATTCTTTGTAAAATGAAGATTTTTTTTTTCCCACAAAATTGTCATTGTAATAGGTTATTTCTCTCACATGGCATGTATATATCACAAATGACACCCCAAAATACATTCTGCTACTCCTCCTGAGTATTACGATACCACATGTGTGGGACTTTTTCACAGCCTAGCCACATACAGAGGCCCAACATGCAGGGAGCGCCATCAGGTGTTCTAGGAGCATAAATTACACATCTAATTTGTTGACTACCTATTACACTTTTGAAGGCCCTGGAGCACCAGGACAATGACATGTGACACTGACGTGACACTGATGACAAATGGCACTGATACGTGGCACTGATGACACTGATAACATATGGCACTGATATGTGGCACTGACACTGATGTGGCACTGATGACAGATGGCACTAATACATGGCACTGATGACAGATGGCACTAATACGTGGCACTGATGACAGATGGCACTAATACATGGCACTGACAGATGGCACTAATACGTGGCACTGATGACACGTGACACTGATGACAGATGGCACTAATATGTGGCACTGATGACACGTGGCACTGATGACAAATGGCACTGATGACAGATGGCACTAATATGTGGCACTGATGACACGTGGCACTGATGAAAAATGGCACTAATACGTGGCACTGATGACATATGGCACTAATACGTGGCACTGATGACAGATAGCACTAATACGTGGCACTGATGACACTGATGATAGATGGCACTGATACGTGGCACTGATGACACTGATGACAGATGGCACTGATACGTGGCACTGATGACACGTGACATTGATGACAGATGGCACGTGACACTGATGACAGATGGCACTATGTGGCACTGGGGACAGATGGCACTTATACGTGGCACTGGGGACAGATGGCAGTGGGGACAGATGGCAGTGGGGACAGATGGCAGGGACATGACAGCAGGGACAGATGGTAGGACAGATGGCAGGACAGATGGCAGGGACAGATGACAGGACAGATGGCAGTGACAGATGGCAGGACAGATGGCAGGGGCAGATGGCAGGACAGATGGCAGGGGCAGATAGCAGGACAGATGGCAGGGGCAGATGGCAGGGGCAGATGGCAGGACAGATGACAGTGCTGACACTTTTTTTTTCTTTTTTTTCTCTGTTTACTTACCGCCGCATCGGTTCGTTCTCCCTCCTCACACGCTGTTTCTGTGTGAGGAGGGAGAGCCGGCGATGAGAGAGGATCTCATATGTTTACATATGAGATCCTCTCTCATTGGCAGAGCAATCGCACTGTAAACGGCCGCTGTCATTGGCCGTTTATGGCGATCTGTGACTGGCTGTGTCCGAGGGACACGGCCAGCACAAAACTTCCCCAATGCGCACCCGCGGGAGCGCGCAACACGGAAGTAAACTGGAGGACGTCCAGGGACGCCCTCCCGGCAATTGGAGTCCGCGCTGTAGCCGTCTTTCGGCTTTAGCGCGGACGCCTAGTGGTTAAACAATCTAGTGATAAGGGTTCAGTGATATCAGTGAAGGTAATTTAAACTCCTTGATATAAAGACACCACCCTCTGATGTGATCCGCCACCACATAAAATGCACGCTTACTGGAGGGCAAGCTTTGGCAAGCCTGTATAATTGGTAATGACCGGACATCAATCCAGCAGCAGCAACTCTCTGTGGTTACACCGAAGGCTAGCCAGGAGAACACAAATCAACGAGTATACAGGGCAAGGCATCGATCAGAAACCCAAGAAAATGGAGAGAAGCTCAGCATAGTGTGAATCAGTATATTGAAAAATTATTAAAAATAAAGGCTGCACTTACACAGGACTGAAGTTAAAAACATCCATAGAAAAATTGCCGGCCGGCTTGCAGACACCCGTCCGCATACAAGGTACACCGCGATGATGTCAGCACGTCAACATCCCAACATTGTTCCCCAGACAATGTAATTTTGAGACGAAACGTACTTTGGGAGGTTGATATGCTGACATTATCACGGTGTACCTTATATGCGGACGGGTGTCTGCAATCCAGCCGGAAAGTTTTCTATGTATGTTTATAACTTCAGTTCCGTGTAAGTGCAACCTTTATTTTTAAGAAACTTTTAATATACTGATTCACACTATGGTTAGCTTCTCTCCATTTTCTTGGTTTTCTGATCGATGCCTTGTGCTGTATACCCACTGATTTGAGGTCTCCTGGCTAGCCTTCGATGTAACCACAGACAGTTGCTGCTGCTGGATTGATGTCCGGACATTGACCAATTATACAGGCTTGCCAAAGCTTGGCCTCCGGTAAGCGTGCATTTCATGTGGTGGTGGATCACATCAGAGGGTGGTGTCTTTATATCAAGGAGTTTAAATTACCATCACTGATATCACTGGACTCTTATCACTAGATTGTTTAAGCTATTCTCAGACTCCCCACACAGTCAAGTGAAAGACTTTTGTGCACAAAACTCTGGATCAGTAAGAGGCCATCACACTGTCTGGGCTGCGCACAAAGTATTTGTGCATGGTCTCTTCATACAAATGGGGGCTCGGGATAAGAGGATGAGAAGGCAACATGTGGACGAAATCTTAGCTGATAATCAGAACACAGATTCCCTTAATAAACAATACCCCTCTATGGTGCCTAAAACCAACATTTTTTAACTGAGGCTTGAACTCCATTCTCTCCTATTAGAAAACTTTGACAAGACCCAAAAGAGCTTTAAAATGCAAACATATGCCTGGAGAAATAAACCAGGGAAACTTCTAGCTCAACAAAGTAAAGGTTACCAAACCAAACCTCATATCCCTTTCCTCTACCACCCTACCACTAAACAAAAATTAACTGACTCGCAAGCTGTAGCAAATGCATTCAGTGAGTTCTACAAAAATCTTTACAATCTGAAAGACAACAAATTAGCAATTCAACCAAATTACGCCTCTATTCAGGCATTTCTAGACTCTGTTCAACTTCCTAAACTAACCAAGGCCCAACTAGCTATTCTCAATGCTCCATTCACAACAACAGAAATAGGGAAAGTCATTGATTCCTTACCCAAAAACAAAGCTGCTGGATCTGATGGCTTTGTTGGGGAATACTACAAGCAGTTTAAAGACCTACTAACTGAGCATATAGTCCCTGTGTTCAATGATGCTGCCTCCTCAGCCTCATTCCCCCAGGAGATGTTAAAAGCATTGGTTATCACCCTACCTGAAACCAGGCAAAGAACCTAATACTCCACAAAACTTCCGCCCCATTTTCCTCCTTAACCACAACGCTAAATTGTATGCCAAGGCGATAGCCTATAGACTATTAGATATACTTCCAAACCTGATACATCCTGATCAATCAGGATTCGCAAAAAGGACGTCAAACTTCTGAGCTACCCGCAGAATGATCAATAATTTCCACCACGCAGAATCCTGTGGAGTGCCTTCTCTGCTTCTTTCTTTAAGTGCAGAGAAGGCATTTGATAGAGTCCATTGGGGTTACCTAGAACAGGCATTAAAGAAATTTGGATTTTAGGGCCACATTTTATCAGAAATGTTAGCACTCTATTCATGTCCCTCAGCCTAGGTATATTGTTCCTCTGTTATCTACACCCTTTAGCATCTCAAATGGGACAAGACAGGGGTGCCCTCTTTCACCCCTAATATTTAATGCAATGAAGGAACCACTAGCGGAAAAAGTTAGATTTATGCAGCACATTACAGGGCTAACAATTGGATCATAAGAACACAAGATAAATCTGTTTGCTGATGATGTAATTCTCATTCTGTCCAACCCCACATCTTCCCTGGCTTCGGTAAGAGAAACTCTTGAAACTTTTGGCCAAATGTCTTATTATAAGGTTAATGCTTCTAAATTGTTTATACTTCCCTTGGGAATTTCACCTGAATGGCAGTCTTTTTTTAAGTAAGCAATATCCATACACATGGGCTGAAAACTCAATATCCTACTTAGGGATCAACTTAACCAAACAAGTATCATCCCTATCCCGAGCTAACTATGTCTCCTTCCTGAACAATCTCCCTAAGGACCTTGGAAATCTGTCAAAATATAACTTTATATGGTCAGGCAGACTTGCGGCTTTTAAGATGGTTAAACTACCACAAATTCTCTACATTTTTAGATCCCTCTCTATCCCTGTACCAGCGTCTTTCTTTGCATGCTTACAAGCATACTTGGTAAATCTATCTGGAAAATGTCCAAAGCCAGGAGCTCCCGCCCCAACCTGATAAAACACAGATTAGTGGGGGTGCAGGATACATAAATCTAAGAGACTATTATTATGCAGAAAAATATATGATTTGGGGGATCGGTTACAAACTCTGAAAGCTGTTAGGAAAAATAAAAAAGCAATGGAAAAATTGCAAAAATGGTCTGGCCAGCTGAGGTATTATTATTATTATTATTTTTATCATTACACAGGATTTATATAGCGCCAGCAGTTTGTGCAGTGCTTTACAACATGAAGGCAGACGGTACAGTTACAGTACAATTCAATACAGGAGGAATCAGAGGGCCCTGCTCATTAGAGCTTACATCTAGAAGGAAGGGGCAAGTGATACAAAAGGTAATAACTGTGGGGGATGAGCTGATGGAGAAAAGGAAAATACAGTTGTTAGGTGTGGGCAGGATAGGCTTTTTTCAAGAGGAGGTTTGAAGGACCCCGTACTCCTGATGAGTATGTCTGCTGTATAAGCTTCCCTTGCCCAGTACCAGCACGATCCAAGATCCCTTAGCCCACCCAGTTACTTGTCAAGACACCAGTGTAGGGTGAATAAAAGCATAAGATATTTAGTGAAGAACAGACCCAGTATATATCTCTGGAGACAACCCCCCTCCTTGTTGGCAAAGAGACACAGGGTGGGGTAAACGTTACATCCAATCACATGAGGCACAGGTACATTCAAACATTTCAACACATCTTATAAACAGAGCCTGGGCTCGCAGACCACTTGTTTCATGGAGAAACCTGTTAAAGGAGCTTCTCCTCTCCTATGACTTGGGCATGTTTGCCTGCAAACAGTTCAAATGTCCACCGTGAGCCGAGACTAATGGGTACTTAAGAGCAATAGCAGGGTTGAGACAGACCTGAATGGAGTGGGCTGTCACAGGAGGGTTTTCAGGGATCGTCGAAAAAGCTAACAGAGTAGGAGATAATCAGACAGATTGGGGTAAGGAGTTTCATAGAATGGGAAAGGCTCTGGAGGCGAGCACGGTGTCAGGGCTGGGTTCAGCCATTCCTTCTCTAAGCTGGCCACTCAGCTGTCGGCTAATTGCCAGCTCCTGTCTCTCCACAGTAAGTCACCTGTTGATGATATTCTGCTCGTCAGTCCTGCCTACTTAAGCCGCCCAGCCCAGATGATCTCTGCCTTCGCCTTGGTCACATCTCTAGAGATGCTCTCCTGTGTTCCTGTTAAAGACTTGCTTGGCTGACAATCCTTCTGGCTTCAGATACTGCTTGCTGTTCTACTACGCTCATCTCTGGCTCTCTGACATTTTAACTTGTCTGACTATCCATTTCCGGTTCCTAAACTCTGGCTATGTTTTGACTACGTTTACTCTGTTTACCTTTTTCTATTATTATTAAGCAAGTGTGATTTATTTATTTATTTTTTTTTTTTAAGTTTTAAAATTTTTATTAGTTTTGAACATTTACAGGGATATAGATTCTTTGCAAAGAAACATACACCAACATTTTAAGTTACAAATTAGCATTATACAGTAAATGATTCCTATTGCTTTTAACCTTATGTTTTCTTTTGGCTACAATATTATTTCTGATAGTAGAGGACCATTTACAATATTCCTTTATAGAATCACAAATCATACTTTCTAATTGTGGTAATTATTGATCACCATATGCATGCAGTTACGATTAAAGGATATTTCTCTATCTAGGATATCGATCTCAACCTATGAAGTTATAATAGAGTAATAGCAATCGAAGAAACCTCTAAATAAAACAGAACAAAAATAGATAAAAATATAAATTGGAAATTTTCCGTTATAGCTAGTGTTGCAATGGAAGTATCCCTCAACTATAACTATCACTATTCCTACTACTACTACTAGTGTAACTATCTAGTCCTCACTGGCTAACTTTTGTTGTTGAAGATGTGTTTGCCTGTGTTATAACTTTTCAGAGGATATTAGTTAAGTTATGTGTTGTAATCCACCTTTCCCATTTTCGTTTGAAGTTGTCTTTATTACCATGGATATTAGCATATGAATGTTCATAAATGCAGTGTAGATTTACTCTAGAGACAACTTCTATGAGTGTGGGTGCTATGTCGTTTTTCCATTGACACATTATGGATAATCTGGCTGCTATTAAAATATGTAAAACTATCGTTCTGAAATTGATAGGGAAGAGATCTATTGAAAGTCCTAGCAACGCCAATGCTGGAGATGGTTTGGTTATGATACCCGTGACAGAGGAAATCAGTTGGAAGACAGATTTCCAATAGCTGGAAATAGATTTGCAATGCCAAAGTATGTGCATCAAATTCCCAGGTTGCCCGCAATTACGCCAGCAGTCTGGGGACTGTTCTTTATAAATTTTCGCTAATCTAACTGGAGTTAGGTACCACCTATATAGTATTTTATATACATTTTCCCAGTGTAACACACAATGTGAACTTTCAATACTATTTCTTATTGCTCTAGACCATTCTTGTTCCGAGAATGTTGTATTTAAATCTGTTTCCCATTTCAATATTGCTGGTGTTTGTCTGATTGGAGTGTTGGGTTGAAGCAGAGAGTAGATAAGTGAGATACCCCCTTTTTGGATAGAGTTATTATGATAATATTCCCATATGCTTTTGTCTAGAGTTATGTTATCAGATGTAAAGGACTGCAGGAGATGTTGAATCTGTAACATCTTAAATTTATCTGTCTGTTTAACTAATTCTGGAAGCTCTTTTAAAGTTAAGAACCCGCCTTTTAACCACGATTGAAATGAAAAATCTGGAAGTAAGAATTCAAATGTTTCTAGTGGTATTTCATCTAAGGGAATATGTATAGGTTCTTGTTTCCTGTTCAGGAGCCCTGACCAAGCCTGAAGTGAGGCAGAGATTGAAGGATGTTCTGTTAGATACATTGGTTTATTAGTAGCCACTGCAAATAATAAGGCTCTAAGATTCTTATTTGTCACCATATTTTTTTCTAAAGTAACCCATTGTTTTGTTGAGGATGGATCAAGCCATGCTTTAAGCTGTTCTAGAAGATTTGCTTTATAATAATCTTTAATTATTGGTACCCCCATTCCTCCTTTCGATCTGTGTTTTGTAAGGATAGAGAAAGCTATTCTTGCTCTGGCTCCCTTCCAGATAAATGATCTTAGTGAAGTGTCGAGTTTATTAAAGAAAGAGGTTGGAAGGAGTATTGGGACTATCCTAAGTATGTAAAGAATTTTTGGTAAAATAATCATTTTTAAAGTTGCTATCCTTCCCATCCAGGATATTTCGAATTTGCCCAATTGTGAGAGTTCATACTGAACAGAATGTAGCAGTTTTTTATAGTTGGCATCATAAAGGTGAACAGATTTAGCTGTGAGGAAAATCCCTAAATATTGGATTTTGTTATTGTCCCAATTACCAGGAAATAATACTTTCATTTTTGCTCTTATTTTATGACTGAGATTTGTAGTGAGAATTTGGCATTTGGCTACATTAATCTTGTAGTATGATATGGCGCTGAAGGAATCGATCAGTGTGCATATTTCTGGTAATGAGGATTCAACCTCAGAAAGTGTCAGAATGACGTCATCTGCAAAAAGTCCTATTTTATGGCTGTTACCGTCTATAGATATACCTTTAATGTTGGATGAGCTTCTGATGGCCTCCGCAAATGGTTCCATTACTAAAGTACAAATCAAAGGGGAAAGGGGACATCCTTGCCTTGTGCCATTTGATATGTTGAAGGTATCAGAGAGTACAGAGGAAGTAAAGACTTGTGCCGATGGATTTGTATATAATGCTAAAATGGCAGATAGGATAAGGCCTGTGAAACCAAATTTTTTGAGAGTAGCTTGCAGATATCCCCAATGCACTCTATCAAACGCCTTTTCAGCGTCTAACGCTATAAAGGCCGTAGGCAGTTTGCGGTTTTCAGCTATGCGGAGTAGGTTAAGAATCCTGCGAGTGCCATCAGGAGCTTGGCGACCCTTTACGAATCCTACCTGATCAGGGGCAATTAGGGACGGGGTTATTTCAGCCAATCTATTAGCAATGATCTTTGCATACACTTTAATGTCTGTATTAAGGAGAGAAATTGGTCTAAAATTTTGTGGTGTGGTGGGATCTTTCCCTGGTTTGGGTAATGTGACTACTAGGGCTTTAAGCATTTCTGTCGGTAATGAGCCAGAGGATGCCACTGTGTTGAATACTTCCACTAAATGAGGAATTAGACTATCAGAGAAGTTTTGATAATACTCCGCTGATAGTCCATCTGGACCTGGAGATTTATTTAGTGCCATAGATTTAAGGACTTTCTCAACTTCTGATACTGATATTTTTGCATTAAGACGCTCCAATCTCTCGCAATCAAGAGTCGGAAGTTCAACCTTTTCCAGAAATTTCGAAATTCCGTCAGTAGTAGGTTGGGAGGTGTTTGGATCTAGTTGAAGATTATAAAGTGTGCTATAGTAGTTTTTAAAAACATCTGCTATATCTTTAGGGTGTGATAGCTTAGTTCCTGTCTTGGGGTCAGTTATATGGGCTATTCTAGTTTTAGTTTGTTTTGTTTTGATATGTTGGGCTAATACCTTTCCCGCTTTATTTCCAGAGGAATAGTAGGAAGCTCTGAAATGTTTAAGGCCTTTTTCATATTCATACATAAGAAGTTGTTTAAGTTCTAATCTACAGCTTTTTAGTTCCTCTATTAAAGTTTGGGTCATGTCTGTTTTATTCTGTGTTTCTAATTGGCGAATTTTAGTTAGAAGGGATTTAGTTGCTTGCATCCTTTGTCTTTTTTCCCTTGACGCTATTTGCAGTAGTAGGGCTCTGATAAAAGCTTTATGGGCACACCAGATAGTAGATGTTGGGGTCTCCTCTGTAGTGTTGAACTGGAAAAATTCTTCTAGTTGTTTTTTAATTTTTTTCTCGATGGGTGTTATGAGTAAAGATGCGTGTATTATTGCGCCATAAAATTTGGGGGGGTCACACTATTTTGTTCTTCTAATTCTAATGTTATAGGGGCATGGTCTGACCAGGTGATGGTATCAATGGTAGTAAGTTTTGCTTTATATAGTGAGGGCAGATCTGTAAGTATTAGGTCTATTCTTGAATATGATCTGTGGGGATTGGAGAAAAAGGTGAAGTCTTTTTCGTCCGGGTGGTGGCATCTCCATACATCGTATAATGATTCGCTATGTATTGTGGAGTGGAGCGTTGATTTATGGTGTAGTTTAGGAGGAGAGCAGTCTAATTTTGGGTCTACCACTGAGTTAAAGTCCCCTAGTATAAGAAGGTTACCTTTGCATATGGCTTTAACCTTTTTGAGAAATCTCCTCAAAAAGGTTATCTGTCCCTGGTTGGGTGCATATAATGATACAATTGTATACAAAACATCATTTATAGTACAAATTAAAATAATATACCGCCCCTTGGGGTCTTTGATAACCTCCTGCAAAGAAAATGCAACAGAATTTTTAATTGCTATGAGAACTCCATTGCGTTTTAAGTCCGCGTTTGCAAAAAAATGTGAGGATACTGTCTATGGGAACATTGTGGTGCTTTGGCCTCTAAAAAATGTGTTTCCTGTACGCAGATAACATCTCCTTTCAATCTTTGGGCCTCCGACCACATAAGTTTACGTTTAAAAGGGCTATTCAGTCCTTTGGCGTTCATAGAAACAAACTTAATTGTCATTAATTATTGTTTCAGAATGCTAGACGTAGGGTATTCTTGTAAAAACTTATAAGGGAAAGAGAAGATTTTCACATAGGTAGTTTGTTGAATTTCAGAATTATATTTATCAAAGGTAGATGTCATACAGAGTAAAGATTGCCATCTACTGTTGAATGGAAGTATGATCTTAAATAAGTAACATGGGATAGATGTTAACGCTGTGTTTATCAACCAGTAACCAGTAGAATAGGTTGGAAGAAAGTCAATGAGATCAGGCAAGTGGATGTAGTAGGTGAGGACAACATAAAAAACAGAACAAAAAAAACAGAAAAAATGTAAAAAGGATCCCGGAGCCTGCCCCGGATTCCAGAGGCAGTAAGGACTGCTTGAAATCTGAGGGCGAATATCCCACGCCAACATGACGTTAGGAAGTAATTCTTGGGTAACTAAAGTCTACCTAAGCACCAAGGACCACCTTCAGTGGCAGTAAGTAAGGTACTGAGTATAATCTATCTTAAGTAAGGAGTCAAGACCATTCTTTTTGAAGTTTAGACGGTTCCCGTCTATTTTCCATCGGTTTGTCGGTTGGTAGAATTCCCCATTCTTTCAGAAATTTAAGGCCAGCTTCCAGAGAGAATATGTTGATTGTTTTATCCAGGTGTGTAACCGTAGGTTTCGATGGGGTCCCCCATCTATAGGATATATTGTGATTCCTTAAAGCCTTTGTGATAGTAAGGAGCTTTTTTCTATGTTGTATAGTAGCTTGCGATAAATCTGTGTATAAAGCAATACCCGCAAATTGTCCGGTTAATTGTGGATTTTACCTTATAGCGTGCATGGCTTCTTCTTTGATATGGTAGTAATGAATTCTAGTCAGTACGTCTCTTGGTACTGTATCTGGAAGACAGGACGGTTTAGGTAGTCTATGCGCTCTGTCTATTATCAGCTTCATGTCAGTCGCATTGGGTACTAAGGTGCGTAATAGTTGGCGTATATAACCTTGAAGATCGTTGGTAGTAATAGATTCTGGGATGCCGCGGAATTTAATGTTATTCCTGCGTGAGCGGTTCTCCATATCTGCCAATTTGGCCGCCATTTTTTGTAAATCATTTTGTTGATCTTTATAGACATCTACAAGGTTATTGTGTGCAGAAAATACATCTTCCATTTTGTGTTCAGTATGAGACATTCTTTGTTGTAAATCATGTACAGAGGCATTAATAGGTTTCAGCATATTCATCATGTCAATATGTAAGGAGTCTCTCAGAGAGATCAGCATATCTTTCATATTTGACAGGGTCACTGGCTGTGAAGATGAAGGAAAGTGTTCAAGAGGAGTCTGAGAGGAATGCTCTGCAGCACTTTCTTCCATGTCAGATTCTTCTTCCTGGCCAGCTCCTTTAGCCTTTTTAAATTTAGTAGGGCTACGTGTTGATGGGCTATCAGGGGGATAGAAATCAGTCTCTGCTGTGTTTGTGCAGTGAATAGCTGTACATACCGAGTATGACGTGCTGCTGGAGTCTGAGGAGATATCTCCCTCTTCAGCTTGCTGCGTGTGAGCTCCGGAGCCGGCGCCATCTTGGTTTTTTCGGCCGCTCTTAGGAGGATAGAAATCTGTCAGTTTCTGCGGGGCTGAGCGCTGGGAACCTCGCTTGCGGACTGCTCCGTGTGCCGCTTCATCCAGGGAAGCCATCCTGTGTGAAAAAGAGTACCCCTATCGTTTGATAAGTCGCTCGGCGGTGGCTTGGAGCGGGAGCTTAGCTAGAAAGCGTCCGTCTCTCTCGCCGGCCGGACACGCCCCAGCAAGTGTGATTTAACTGTACTTCTGTCTCAGTTTGATTCATGGTTTCTGACAGTAGGCGAAGGCCATGAATTCAGAAGATGCAGTCAATCCACTTGTTGGTAATATTTTTTCCAGATTGGATGAGCAGGATCACCGCATAGATCAGTTTGCTATGGTGTTACAAATGCTCCTGAGTCACACGGCTCACCTGGAATCTCCCACTGTGGCTGCTCCGGTACAACCTGTCTTGCAGGTCATCCCTGCTGCTGCTCAAGTCTCTGTGCAGGCACCCGCCTCGAGTATTACCTCTATAAGAGGTATGTCTGGTTACGCTACGCTTCCCCAGGGATTTGGGGGTGATCCAGTCCAATGCAGAGGGTTTCTCAACCAGATTGAGATATACTTTGAGATGCTTCTCCAGGCGTTTCCCACGGACAGAAGCAAAGTAGGTTTTGTGATATCTTTGCTTTCTGAGAGAGCCTTGGCCTGGGCAAACCCTCTATGGGAGATGTAAAAACCTGTTGTCTTGATTTACCCTGAGTTTTGGCTTCTTTTAAAAGGATATTTGACGTTCCCACACACTCCACTACTGCTGCCAAGTGCCTCATGTCCATCAAACAGAGTTGCCGACTACACCATTAAATTACGTACTCTGGCAGCAGAGGTTGCTTGGAACAATGAGGCCCTCGTGGGTGCTTTTTTTCATGGTCTCTCGGATACCATCAAGGATGAGATAGCCCAAGATATACCCACTGAGCTGGAGAAGTTGATCACGTTTGCCATCCTTATTGACTCCAGACTCAGATAAAGACTTCTTTTTAAGGAGCGCTTGCGGAAGCCTCCTGTACATTTGTCTCCGAACTTTGCAGTCCCACCCTTGCCTCCCTCATCTCCCATGCCTCCTGGTGCCAAGTCGGTCTGTGAAGATGAACCCATGCATGCACTTGGGCTTCATGCATCTCTCTGCGGATGAGAGTAGCCTTAGAAGGAGGGAGAGATTGTGCCTTTATTGTGGCCAGGCAGGTCACCTTTTGAAGTCTTGTCCTACCCGTCCAGGGAATGCCCGAACCTTGAGGTCCTGTCACGGACAGACCTTAGGTGGCATTGTTTCGTCCCCAGTTATCCAGAAGGATAAGCCCCTGGTTTCAGTTACCCTTTCTTGGGCTGAGTTGTCCGCTGAGATACAGGCTCTAATCGACTCTGAGGCTGCAGGCCTGTTCATTGATGCTGACTTTGTATCGAAGCACTGGATTCTGCTGCAGCTGCGTGACACTCCACTTGCCATTGAGGCTCTTGACGGGAGAATTCTACAGCCTACCCATGTGACTCATGAGACTGTTCCATTGTCCATGGCCATAGGGGCTCTTCACCATGAGATAATCCAATTCAAAGTTATTTCCTCTCCTAAGTTTCCCATGGTTATTGGCTATCCTTGGTTACAGAGGCACAACCCCTCTGTGCTGAGGTTCTCTCCTGGTTGCCACAATACAGTAAGACATGCTTCCAAAAGGTAGCCAAGGTCCTGTGCACCTCTTCACTCTCCTCTCTGCCGGAGAAGTACTGCGATCTTAGCGATGTCTTTGATAAAGGTCAAGCCGGTAGGTTGCCTCCACACTGTTCATATGATTGCACAATTGACTTTCAACCTGGTGCCATACCCCCTCGTGGCTGTGTTTAACCTTTGTCGGTCTTGGAGGATAAGGCCATGGAGGAGTATGTTGCAGATGTACTCTCTCAAGGTTTCATCCACAAATCCTCGTCTCCTGCTGGTGCTGGTTTCTTCTTTGTGAAGAAGAAAAGTGGTAAACTGAGACCTTGTATTGATTATAGGGGTCTCCTCCGAGATTTGTTGCAGTTGTGTGTGGTGGTTTATCTCGACGATATCCTCATATTTTCCAAGTCCCTGGAGAGCCACCACACAGATGTCTGTCATGTGCTTCAGAAACTAAGACAGAACAATCTCTATTGTAAATTGGTCAAGTGCGAATTCCATCGTGAACAGGTTAAATTCCTGGGTTATGTAATTTCCACTGCTGGTTTTTCGATGGACCCAGAGAAACTTTGAGCACTCCTACAGTGGCCCCAACCCGTGCGTTTACGTCCTCTGCAGCATTTTCTTGGCTTTGCCAACTATTATCGGAAGTTTATTTGTAACTTCTCTTCTCTGGCCAAGCCCCTGACTGATATGACCAGAAAGGATGGTAACCCATAGAGTTGGTCTCCGGAGTCCATTAAGGCCTTTGAGAGTCTCAAGGCTGTCTTTGTTTTTGCTCCTGTGTTGGCACATCCTGATTAGGGATGAGCTTCGTGTTCGAGTCGAACCCATGTTCAACTCGAACATCGGCTGTTCGCCCGTTCGCCGAATTGCGAACGATATGGGCCGTTCGCGCCAAATTCGTGTGGCGCGTCACGGCCCATAATTCACTGCGGCATCGCAGTGCATTGCTGGCTGATGATTGGCCAAGCATGCACTATGACCCGCATGCTTGGCCAATCACAGCGCCGTCTGAACAGAGAGCCGTAATTGGCCAAAGCCAAGGAGGCTTTGGCCAATTATGGCTCAGGGGATTTAGTACACGCCCCACACTATATAAGGCCGCCTGCACGGCGGCCCTGTGTAGTGTGTGTTCCGGCGTTCATTGAGAGAGAGAGAGAGACAGACAGTGACATTTGATTTCAGTTAGATAGATTAGGCAGAACAGTCAGTCAGTTAGCTGCACTTACAGTGTATTGTGTATATATATGCATCCCAGGTGTTGCATATATATATATACACTGTATTCAGTTTAGCTAGATCCGTTCCTGTTATCTTCCTACTGACAGGCAGGCTTGTCTTGTTACAGTATTTACAGCTACCTGAAGAAAATTGCTGGTGTTCTTTTGATCCTGTTAGTACCACAGTCAGGCAGCTAGACTATTTACAGTTAGTGCAGTGCGTCCTGCTCACAGTGTTCAGCTAGATCCGTTCCTGTTATCTTCTTACTGACAGGCAGGCTTGTCTTGTTACAGAATTTACAGCTACCTGAAGAAAATTGCTGGTGTTCTTTTGATCCTATTAGTACCACAGTCAGGCAGCTAGACTATTTACAGTTAGTGCAGTGCGTCCTGCTCACAGTGTTCAGCTAGATCCGTTCCTGTTATCTTCCTACTGACAGGCAGGCTTGTTTTGTTACAGTATATACAGCTACGTGAAGAAAATTACTGGTGTTCTTTTGATCCTATTAGTACCACAGTCAGGCAGCTAGACTATTTACAGTTAGTGCAGTGCGTCCTGCTCACAGTGTTCAGCTAAAACTACAAGTTGGTGTAGTGAGACCTCTGCACAGTGTTCATCTCAAGCTACAAGTTAGTGCAGTGCATCCTGCTCACAGTGTTTAGCTAAAACTATAAGTTAGTGCTGTGCGTCCTGCTCACAGTGTTCAGCTAAAACTACAAGTTAGTGCTGTGCGTCCTGCTCACAGTGTTCAGCTAAACCTACAAGTTGGTGTAGTGAGACCTCTGCACAGTGTTCATCTAAAGCTACAAGTTAGTGCAGTGCATCCTGCTCACAGTGTTCAGCTAAAACTACAAGTTAGTGCTGTGCGTCCTGCTCACAGTGTTCAGCTAAAAATACAAGTTAGTGCTGTGCGTCCTGCTCACAGTGTTCAGCTAAAACTACAAGTTGGTGTAGTGAGACCTCTGCACAGTGTTCATCTCAAGCTACAAGTTAGTGCAGTGCGTCCTGCTCACAGTGTTTAGCTAAAACTATAAGTTAGTGTTGTGCGTCCTGCTCACAGTGTTCAGCTAAAACTACAAGTTAGTGCTGTGCGTCCTGCTCACAGTGTTCAGCTAAACCTACAAGTTGGTGTAGTGAGACCTCTGCACAGTGTTCATCTAAAGCTACAAGTTAGTGCAGTGCATCCTGCTCACAGTGTTCAGCTAAAACTACAAGTTAGTGCTGTGCGTCCTGCTCACAGTGTTCAGCTAAAAATACAAGTTAGTGCTGTGCGTCCTGCTCACAGTGTTCAGCTAAACCTACAAGTTGGTGTAGTGAGACCTCTGCACAGTGTTCATCTAAAGCTACAAGTTAGTGCAGTGCGTCCTGCTCACAGTGTTCAGCTAAAACTACAAGTTAGTGCTGTGCGTCCTGCTCACAGTGTTCAGCTAAACCTACAAGTTGGTGTAGTGAGACCTCTGCACAGTGTTCATCTAAAGCTACAAGTTAGTGCAGTGCGTCCTGCTCACAGTGTTTAGCTAAAACTATAAGTTAGTGCTGTGCATCCTGCTCACGGTGTTCAGCTAAAACTACAAGTTAGTGCTGTGCGTCCTGCTCACAGTGTTCAGCTAAACCTACAAGTTGGTGTAGTGAGACCTCTGCACAGAGTTCATCTAAAGCTACAAGTTAGTGCAGTGCGTCCTGCTCACAGTGTTCAGCTAAAACTACAAGTTAGTGCTGTGCGTCCTGCTCACAGTGTTCTGCTAAACCTACAAGTTGGTGTAGTGAGACCTCTGCACAGTGTTCATCCAAAGCTACAAGTTAGTGCAGTGCGTCCTGCTCACAGTGTTCAGCTAAAACTACAAGTTAGTGCTGTGCGTCCTGCTCACAGTGTTCAGCTAAAACTACAACTTGGTGTAGTGAGACCTCTGCACAGTGTTCATCTCAAGCTACAAGTTAGTGCAGTGCGTCCTGCTCACAGTGTTCAGCTAAAACTACAAGTTAGTGTGGTGCGTCCACCTCACAGTGTTCAGCTAAACCTACAAGTTATTTTTTTGCGAGCTCTGCACAGTGTTCACCTAAAGCTACCTGTAAACGGTTGGTGGTGTTTTCCTGATCCTATCACTACCGCAGGCAGCTAAAAAAGCTACAAGTTAGTTTTTTGTGAGCTCTGCACAGTGTTCAGCTAAAGCTACCTGTAGAAGGTTGGTGGTGTTCTCATACTACAGGCAGGCAGTTGATTTTGCTAGCTGCAGTATCAGTACATATATATATATATATATATATATATATATATATATATATATATATATATATATATATATCCCAGCTTAGTGCAGCTACAGGCCATTAGTATGTCTGGAAGGCCAAGAAGGAGAGGCAGACAGTCACAAGCCAATAAGAGAGGGCAAGCAGGCTGTGTGTCTAGTGCTGGTCATGGAGACGGTGCATCCTCATCAGCACGTGGCCGTGGGACACGCTTGGCCTTTTATTCGGCAGCTGGCCGTGTTGAGCCGCAACATGCGGAAGACTTGGTCGAGTGGATGACCAAGCCGTCCTCATCCTCCTCATGCTCTCTCATCCATGCCCAGGGTACTTTGTCTGGCAAAGCAACGGCCTCTTCCCTAGGCTCAATGTCATCAGTGACTCCTTCCCTAGCCCCACCATGTCCTCCTGAGGAGTCCCTCGAACTGTTTGACCACAGTGTTGGGTACATGCTCCAGGAGGATGCCCAGCGTTTGGAAGGCTCTGATGATGATACTGAGCTCGATGAAGGCAGTAACATGAGCACGGACAGAGGGGGTGCCCAAGAAGGACAGCAATCTGGCAGTCATGCTCCCCCTGCTGCAGCATACTGCCAGGTTTGCTCCAGTGATGAGGAGGGAGGGGATGATGAGGTCACTGACTCAACGTGGGTGCCTGATAGGAGAGGGGAGGAGGAGGAGGAGGCGGCACATCACCAAAGAGGCAGGATGCTCTCCAGGGGCCAGCCTAAGGGCAGCACATTGACTGCATCACACCCCAAAGCTCCACATGTGCAGAGCGCTGCAGTCTCTGCGCGTTATTCAAAAAGTTCTTTGGTGTGGGCCTTTTTTGAGACGAGTGCATCAGATCGCACCGCTGATATTTGCAACATATGTCCCAAGCGTATCTCGCGTGGCCAAAACACCTCCCGCTTGGGTACCACATGCTTGACCAGACATATGTTGACCTGCCATGCAGTTCGTTGGCAAGCGTATCTAAAAGATCCACACCAAAGAACAAAGAGGACCTCTCTTTGCTCCTCATCAGCTGAGATTTCCAACCCTACTAGACCTTCAGTCCTCTCTGAGACCTGCACTGAGAGGAATGAAGGTGTAGAATTAGGTGTGTCACAGCCAGGTACTTGTGGGCAATCTGCTTTTGGTACACCGACGTCAGATTGTACCAGGCAAATTTCCCTGCCCCAGCTGCTGCACCGCCGAAAGAAGTTTGCTCCCAGCCATCCACATGCCCAGCGGTTGAATGCTAGCTTGGCAAAATTGCTAGCACCTCAACTGCTGCCTTTTCAGTTGGTAGACTCTGCCCCCTTCTGTGAGTTTGTGGAATGTGCGGTTCCTTAGTGGCAGGCACCCAAATGCCACTTTTTCTCACGGAAGGCGATTCCGGCTCTCTACCGGCATGTGGAAGGCAATGTCCATGCCTCGCTGGACAGGGCGGCCAGCGGTAAGGTGCATATTACCGCTGACTCATGGTCCAGCAGGCATGGACAGGGACGTTACCTAAGTTTCACGGCGCATTGGGTGACTCTGCTGGCAGCTGGGAAGGATGCAGGACAAGGTGCAGTAGTGTTGGAGGTTGTTCCGCCACCACGCCTCCAAAATGCTAATGATTGTGGCACACCTCTTTCCTCCACCCCCTCCTCTTCTTCTTCCTCCATGGCCTCTTCCTGTGCTTTGTCCTCGGAACTAGCGGTGCTCCGTAGCCGTTCAAGGGGCTACACAAGTACGGAGGCCAAAAGATGCCATGCGGTGCTTAAAGCTGGTGTGCTTGGGGGACAGGAGCCACACTGGGGCAGAGGTTCTGTCAGCTCTGCAGGGGCAGGTTCAGAGGTGGTTGACGCCACGCCAACTTAAGGCAGGAATGGTGGTTTGCGACAATGGCACCAACCTCCTCTCTGCCCTCCGACAGGGACAAATGACCCATGTGCCCTGTTTGGCTCACGTCCTTAACTTGGTGGTGCAGCGGTTCTTGGGCAGGTACCCAGGCTTACAGGATGTCCTGAGGCAGGCCAGGAAAGTCTGTGTGCATTTCCGCCGGTCATATAATGCCAGTGCTCGGCTGACGTACCTCCAAAAGGAGATTAACTTGTCCAAGAAAAGCCTAATCTGTGACATGCCCACCAGGTGGAACTCAACGTTGGCCATGCTGCAGCGGCTGCACATGCAGCAGAGGGCCATCAATGAGTACCTGTGCGACTATAGCACCAGGACAGGGTCAGGGGAGCTTGTTTTTTTTTCCCATGCCAGTGGGACATGATCAGGGATGCATGCACTGTCCTGTCACCATTTGAGGAGGCCACGAGGATGGTGAGCAGTGACAGTGCATGCATCAGTGACACTGTCCCCCTTGTCCACCTGTTGGAGCACACGCTGCGTGGAATAATGGACAGGGCACTTGAGGCAGAACAGAGGCAGGAAGAGGAGGACTTCCTTAGCTCTCAAGGCCCCCTTTATCCAGACAGTGTTCCTGCGTGCTCGCCGATCACACAGGAAGAGGACGAGGAGGAGGAAGATTGTGTCAGTATGGAGGTGGAGCCTGGCACTCAGCATCAGCAGCAGTCTTTAAGGGATCAGTCCCAAGAAACACATGGACTTGTACGTGGCTGGGAGGAGGTGGCTGCGGACCATGTCGTCCTTAGTGACCCAGAGGACTCCGGACCGAATGCCTCAGCAAACCTACGCTGCATGGCCTCCCTGATCCTGCAAAGCCTGCGTAAGGATCCTCGTATTCATGGTATCAAGGAGAAGGACCAATACTGGCTGGCAACCCTCCTTGATCCACGTTACAAGGGTAAGGTTGCGGACCTTATCTTGCCATCGCAGAGGGAGCAGAGGATGAAACATCTTCGGGAGGCCTTGCAGAAAGGTCTGTGCAACGCATTCCCAGAGACTGGGAGGTTACAAACTCCTGTTTCTGGACAACGTGTTGCTGAGGCTTCGGTCAGTCAAAGAAGGAGCGGTGGAGAAGGTGGCCGTCTGACCGATGCGTTCAGACAATTTTTTGGTCCGCAGCCCCAAGGTATGATCGGTTCCAGCAACCATCGCCAGCGTCTGTTTTACGTGGTGCAGGAATACCTAGGGGCAAGATCAGAGTTGGACACCTTTCCCACCGAAAATCCTCTGGGTTACTGGGTCTTGAGGATGGATCACTGGCCAGAGCTTGCACAGTATGCAATTGAGCTACTGGCCTGTCCTGCATCCAGCGTTCTTTCGGAACGCACATTCAGTGCTGCTGGAGGCGTGGTAACTGATCACAGGGTGCGTCTGTCCACCGACTCGGTCGATCGACTGACCTTGATAAAAATGAATCAGTCTTGGATCACCACCAGCTACCAAGCACCTGATGCTGATGTAACCGAATAATTTTTTTTGAAATCTCAGATCCCTTCAAAGACTGCCTATGCTGATGCTGAGTGACTATCCCTGAGTAATTATCCTCTTCCTCCTCAATCATCACGCTGATAGCTTGTAAGAACATTTTTGGTTCTGTGCGCCACCACCAGTGCCTAAGGCCCAATTTTTCTGCCCCTGTTTAACAGGGGCGTGTAATTACAATTTTTGATGCAATACTTTGCAGCAGGGCTTGTTCCTGCGTTCCAACTAGAGTGTCTGTGAGGGGTTGCAGTGTTGTGGCACCAGCACCAGTGCCTAAGGCCCAATTTTTCTGCCCCTGTTTAACAGGGGCGTGTAATTACAATTTTTGATGCAATACTTTGCAGCAGGGCTCGTTCCTGCGTTCCAACTAGAGTGTCTGTGAGGGGTTGCAGTGTTGTGGCACCAGCACCAGTGCCTAAGGCCCAATTTTTCTGCCCCTGTTTAACAGGGGCGTGTAATTACAATTTTTGATGCAATACTTTGCAGCAGGGCTCGTTCCTGCGTTCCAACTAGAGTGTCTGTGAGGGGTTGCAGTGTTGTGGCACCAGCACCACCACCACCACCGCCAAAGGCCTAATGTTTCTGCCCCTGTTCAACAGGGGCATGTAATTACAATTCTTGATCTAATATTTCACAGCAGGGCCCATTTCTGCACCCACCAAGAGCTAGTGAGGACTTACAGTGTTGTGGCACCAGCACCACCACCACCACCAAAGGCCCAGTTTTTCTGCCCCTGTTCAACAGGGGCATGTAATTACAATTCTTGATCTAATATTTCACAGCAGGGCCCTGTGAAGGCTTACAGTGTTGTGGCCACAACAACACCTAAGGCCCAAATTTCTGCTGAGTATATAGGGCAGGCCCCTACTTTCAAACATCTAACTTACAAACGACTCCTACTTGCAAACGGAAGGAGACAACAGGAAGTGAGATGAAATCTACCCCTAGGAAGGGAAATTCTCTCCTGTAAGAGTTAATATGGGAAAACAATTTCTCCTTTCCACTGATGCTTTCCAATCCTTGTTCCACAAAAAACCCCAAATTCTCAAAAAGCATTTGTCATTGGGACAAAAAGTGAGGTGAAATCTTCTAAAGAGGAGGAAAGACAGCAAAACAAATGTCACAGGGGTGATAACCCTTCCCTATGTTTTCTAAAAAGCTTAAAAAAGATTTTTTGGCTGGAGCTAAACACGTTAAAAATGTACCCGTTCAAAATGACAAACAGATTCTACTTAACAACAAACCTACAGTCCCTGTCTTGTTTGCACCGCCTGTATACTGCTGTTCAGAGTATATAGGGCCTGGTGGCCCCACACCTTTCCTTCTTTTAATTTGGGTGCAGGGTTCCCCTTAATATCCATACAAGACCCAAAGGCCCTGGTAATGGACTGGGGGGTACCCATGGTGTTTGTCTCACTGATTTTCATCCATATTGCCAGGACCGGACATTACATTAAACCCGCAAGCAGTTTTAAATGAGATTTTTTCCTTTAAAAATGACATTTGGTGCAGGGACTGTTCTAAACACGGGAAACACGCGCCACTTTACAGGCATACTATAGACACCCCCCAGGTACGATATTTAAAGGAATATTTCACTTTTTTTTTTACTTTAACCGGTTCAATACAGGGCAATTTCACCCCCTTCCTTCCCAGGCCAATTTTTAGTTTTCAGCGCTGTCGCACTTTAAACGTCAATTGCGCGGTCGTGCGACGTTGTACCCAAAAAAATTGACGTCCTTTTTTCACCACAAATAGAGCTTTCTTTTGGTGGTATTTGATCACCTCTGCGGTTTTTATTTTTTGCGCTTTAAACAAAAGAAGAGCGACAATTTTGAAAAAAACACAATATTTTTTACTTTTTGCTATAATAAATATCCCAATTTTTTTTTTTAAAAACAAAATTTTTCCTCAGTTTCAGCCGATACGTATTCTTCTACATATATATTTGGTAAAAAAAATCGCAATAAGCGTATATTGATTGGTTTGTGCAAAAGTTATAGCGTCTACAAAATACGGGATAGATTTATGGCATTTTTAAAAAAAAAAAATGTATTTATTTTTTTAGCGGCGATCGCGATTTTTTTTCGTGACTGCGACATTATGGCGGACACATCGGACACTTTTGACACATTTTTGGGACCATTCACATTTATACAGCGATCAATGCTATAAAATTGCATTGATTACTGTGTAAATGTGACAGGCAGTGAAGGGGTTAACCACTAGGGGGCGGGGAGGGGTTAAGTATGTTTCCTAGGGAATGATTCTAACTGAAGGGGGAGGGGACGCACAAGGGGAGGAGACCGATCAGTGTTCCTCCGTTCTGGGAACACAGATCGCTCTCCTCAGAGCTGGCAGGCTGTGGATCTGTGTGTTTACACACACAGATCCACATGCCGGCCCGGTTAACGGGCAATCGCGGGTCCCCGGCGGACATCGTGGCCGCCGGGCACATGCACCGGGTCCCGAGCAACGCGGCGGGCGTGCGCGCGCGTTCCCGGCGGCGTGCGCGTGCCCCCTAGACGGCCGGGAATCTCAGGACGTCATATGACGTCCACCCAGGATGGGAGATCCCATCCCAGGACGTCATATGACTATAGCTGGGTATTAAAGTGGTTAAGCATCATTAAAATCACTGCTCCCGAAAAAACGGCCGTTTTTAAAAGTTTTTTTTGCATTGATACATGTCCCCTGGGGTAGGACCCGGGTCCCCAAACCCTTTTTAGGACAATACCATGCAAATTAGCCTTTAAAATGAGCACTTTTGATTTCGAACGTTCGAGTCCCATAGACGTCAATGGGGTTCTAACGTTCGTGCGAACTTTTGATCCGTTCGCAGGTTCTGGTGCAAACCGAACCGGGGGGTGTTCGGCTCATCCCTAATCCTGATCCTACGTTACCTTTTATCCTTGTGGTTGATGTTTCTGAGACTGGAGTTGGCACCCTTCTGTCTCAACGTTCTACCTCTGAGAGCGCTGTGCATCCTTGTGGTCCACTTGCTCCGTTCGGTGGCTGGTCTTGCTGCCTCTCGGTCCCCCCTTTGCTTCCTGGTTGCCGCGGCACAAATCCAGGAGGCTTTGCGACATGCTAATGATAGGTACAGACTCCATGCTGACCGCAGACACCTGCCTGCATACAGACTCCATGCTGACCGCAGACACCTGCCTGCACCTTCCTACCAGGTTGGGGACAGGGTCTGGCTGTCATCTCGCAACCTTCAACTTCGTGTTCCCTGTCGGTTTATTGGGCATTTCCGTATACTTCACAGGAGTAACCCAGTGTCTTACACATTAGACCTTCCTTCTAATATGCGTATCTCAAATGTATTTCATGTCTCCTAATAAAAACCTTTAGTCTGCAACCACTTTACCACTTTAGTGCCTCGTCTTTACCCTGTACAGGTTGAGAACCATGAGGAGTATGAAGTACAGTTCATTGTTGACTCCCGTAGGTTCAGTAGGCGTATAGAGTACCTGGTGCATTGGAAAGGCTATGGGCCGTAGGAACGCTCTTGGGTCTCATCCTCAGACGTACATGCCCCTGTCCTCCTCCGTGATTTCCATAGATGTTTTCCCTTCAAGCCTGGTTGTCCTCCAAGGGGGAAGGGTCATTGAGGAGGGGGTACTGTCAGGGCTGGGCTCAGCCCTCCCTTCTCTAAGCTGGCCACTCAGCTGTTGGCTAATTGCCAGCTCCTGTCTCTCCCCAGTGACTAACCTGTTGATGATATCCTGCTCGTCAGTCCTGCCTACTTAAGCCGTCCAGCCCAGATGATCTCTGCTTTCACCTTGGTCACATCTCTAGAGACGCTCTCCTGTGTTCCTGTTAAAGACTTGCTTATCTGACATTCCTTCTGGCTCCAGATCCTGCTTGCTGTTCTACTACGCTCATCTCTGGCTTCCTGACGTTTTGGCTTGCCTGACTATCTGTTCCAGTTCCTGAACTCTGGCTATGTTTTGACAATGTTTACTCTGTTTACCTTTTTTTATTGTTATTGAGCAAATGTGATTTAACTGTACTTCTGTCTCAGTCTGATTCATGGTTTCTGACACATGGGAGGAGGTGACGAGGGAGCTAGAGAGCAGGAGGTCTTGGGAGGAATGAAGAGAACAATTAGGTTGGTATTTGAAACTAGGCTGGTGATGTAGCTTGGGGCCGAGTTGTGGATGGCTTTGTAAATTGTTGTTAGTATTTTGAATTTAATTCATTGAGTGAGCCGAGGCCAGTAGACGTATTGACAGAGAGGAGTAGCAGACACAGAGCGATTGGTAAGGCGGATGAGTCTGGCAGCAGGGGGGATAGCCTATGTAAAGGTAAGATACTACAAGAATTAAGAGACAGCAGATGTCACAACAGGGTAAAATTGGCCAACAACCAGAAAATTTTAAGTAGCATGGTCAGGCCTAAAATTACCAGAGACAAAGACCACGGCCTGGAATTTTACAACAACAATAAAGGTACTGCAGAAGATACAGTAGTTAAAGAGTTAAAGTGACCAGCAGTCATATAGTTGTATTCAGGAATAAGGCCTAACTGGTGTATTCCTAACCTTTTTTAATCTGCGGAAATAAGGGAGAGGACCCTGTAAATTTGAGTGATATAACATGAGGTGGTTTAGGTGTACATTGTTCTTACAGTTTTTTCTTTCAAAAGGTAGATCCAAGAATAGTTGGGCAGTAAGCAGGGAATGCTGCACTTAAAGAACCCCAGACTTCAAAAAAACCCTATTAACACAAAATAAAAAATAAAAAAAGCCCTTAGCCCTCTTTCTTGCCCGGCTAATAGCCTGTATCCTCTGTGGACTCTCCGTAACTCACCCTTTCCCTCCAATTTCTTCTCTACGCTTCGCCTGTTAAAGCAATTGTAAACCTTCAATTTTTTTTTCAACAAAATAACAAACATGTTATACTTACTTGCTTTGTGCAATGGGTTGTGTCACTCATGTGGATTCACTCCCCATCTGGACAACAGCAGGAGCCAATGGTTCCTGTTGCTCCTCTCCTGCTGGAGAGACCTTTTAACTGTACAACAACTTTACGTGGTTCCTCAGACATCCTTTTAGTGTGGACTCTCACTGCCTAGCAGGCATTACTATTTAATGTATACCATTAGTCATTAACCCTGCACTACTGTCTTAATTTTGGCTCACAATTTAGTATACCAGCTAGCATGCCTTCCCATGCCATCTGACTATTTTAATTAACAATGTCTTGATATGTGATTGTCCTGTACTCTAAATCGTTGTTATACTTCTTGTACTCTGAGAACAGCGTCTTACTTTAAACTAATAAAAATATTGATCAAGTCCCTAACAAACTACAAAATAAACCAATATACCCCAAATTTAAAGAAAACCCCATAATAGTACCCCCTTAAACAAGAGTTCAAATATACCCCCAAAATGATCCCCAAAATACCAACTTCATGAAACAACTGCCCATTTATTTTTAGGGAAAATTTACACCAAAACATGAAAAAGAAGGTTCACTATAGATAGCACAGCAGCTAAAAGTGACTTTGAAGCACCCACAAAAGATAATTAAGAACAAAAAAAAACCCTATTATAAGGAAAACAAAACAAAAAGGAGTTCATGGCCCAAGAGCTAGCAATAAGAATTAAAGTACAATTTTCTAACTGACGTTAATCTCTCCCTTTGTAGTTTCAATGGAAATGTATGGTAAAACATTTGTGTATAAAAATAAAATCATTATAAGTACATTTTCCCCTGTTTTTGATTAATAATCACATACAGTACCCTCTGTTTCTAGCTGCATAGGGAGGTGAGGGTGGAGAAACATCAGTGCACTGGTCTTCCCAGTGAGTGGCTGTGCAAGGGGAGGCATGCGAGGACAAGTCTGGTCATTGGAGGAGTTCCCAGCACAGCTAGAGAACTGACCACTGTGTGTTCTCCTCCTTAGTGTGGTCAGTTTTTAATAGGAAAGCAGAGGGACTAGCAGGAACACCAGGGATTTCACATAAAGGAAGCAATACAAAGACAAAGAGAACCGGGCACTTTCTCATACAAGTACATGGTACAGCATGCACATATAAGGTATATTAAGTGTTGAATTTATATATGCTGTTGTTCTTAGTTTGTATAATGTAGCTTCATTGCACCTGATGGACCGCTACAAAATAATAATAATATCTGATTTTTAGGTTCCGGTATCTCGATGCTCAGATCCCTGTTTACCTGGCAGCAGAAAAATGTTTGGATCTTCAATTCATGAATGTTGCTATGAGTGTGTCCCATGTCCAGAAGGAGAGATCTCCAACATTTCTGGTAGAATTTGTACTTGTTAGTAAGCTGCTTTTGGACTATGTAGACGTTGTCATTATAGTTAAAGTGTACAGTGCTCCAGGAAAATGATAAATGGTATTCAATTGTTTTTTACAAATAAACATGTGAAAAGGGTGGTGTGCATTTATATTCAGCTCCCCCCCGGAGTCAATACTTTGTAGAACCCCCTTTTTCTGCAATTACAGCTCCAAGTCTTTTTGGGGATGTCTCTACCACCTTTGCACATCTAGAGAGTGACATTTTTGCCCATTCTTCTTTGCAAAATAGCTCAAACTCTGTCAGAATGGATGGAGAGTGTTTGTGAAAGGCAATTTTCAAGTCTTGCCACAGGTTCTCAATTGGATTTAGGTCTGGACTGTGAGTGGGCCATTCTAATACATGAATATGCTTTGATCTAAACCATTCCATTGTAGCTTTGGCTGTATGCTTAGGGTCATTGTCCTGCTGGAAGGTGAACCTCCGCCCCAGTCTCAAGTCTTTTGCAGACCCTAAAGCTACTTTCACCCTGGAGCGTTGGGGGCGTTGGTGGTAAAGCGCCGCTATTTTTAGAGGTGCTTTACCGTCGTTTTTGCGGCCCTTTTCAGCCACTAGTGGGGCGCTTTTAACCCCCTCTAATGACCGAAAAAGGGTTAAATGCACCCGCTATGCCGGCACGTTGGAGGTGCTACCCATTGATTTCAATGGGCAGGGGCACTGTAGGAGCGGTGTATAAACCGCTCCTACAGCGCCTCAAGGATGCGGTTTGCAGGACTTTTCTTGGCGTCCTGCCAGCGCACCGCTCCAGAGTGAAAGCACTCGGACTTTCACACTGGAGGGAGAGGAGAGGCTCTTTACAGGCGCTATGCAGGCGCTATTTTTAGCGCTATACCGCCTTTAAAGCACCTCAGTGTGAAAGCAGCCTAACAGGTTTTCTTCAAAGATTGCCCTGTATTTGGCTCCATCCACCTTCCCATCAACTCTGACCAGCTTTCCTGTCCCTGCTGAAGAAAAGATTTCCCACAACATGATGCTGCCACCATTAAGTTTCATGGTGCATATGGTGTGTTCAGGGTGATGTGCGGTGTTAATTTTCCACCACACATAGAGTTTTGCTTTTAGGCCAAAAAGTTCAATTTTGGTCTCATCTGACCAGAGCACCTTCTTCCACATGTTTGCTGTGTCCTCCACATGACTTCTCGCAAACTGCAAACGGGACTTCTTATGGCTTTCTTTCCTTGTCAAAAGAAGTTTATTGAGTATACAATATTATAAAGATACATAAAGTAAGTTTACAAGGATCTATAAAGTAAGCTCATTGTTTTACAGTAGGGTTTATATAGGTAAATATCATGAAATTTCAAATATTAAACCTTGGGTTCACGTAAACCTAAATTAAAGATATATATAATTTCCTTAGTTACTTTTGTAGGTATTTAAATGATTTATACCTACTATACATATTGTTTACAGGTAGAGTGTATATAGGTCAAATAAATTCTGATAATGAGCTTTAATCGTAAGGTGGAGAAAAGGAAAGAGAAAGAAGAAAAAGGGTAGAAAGGCAGAGGTATGGTCCACAAGGTTGTCCCGCTCGTCAGTTTATTACTCTTTTTAGTTCTCTTTGAAGCCTTAGAGTGGGTGTCTCTGTAAGTCATTTAATCTGTTACCATGGCAACAGAACAAAGTCATTGAAATTTGACAGGAACTGTTGTTTTATCCAAGGATGCCAAAGTTTTTCAAATTTTGGAATTTGATTTTGATCGATGGCTACCATCTTAGCATGGGACATTGTATTATTCATTCTGTGAATTGTTTCTGCTAGTACCAATGTAGGAGATTTCCATGCCTTGGCCACTGTTTGTTTTGCAGCCGTTATTAGTTGGATCATAAGTTTGAATTGAGAGAGTGTTAACCATTCCGGTTTTAGATTAAGTAAAGTTATATATGGAACTGGTTGTATTATTTTTTTAAATATTTTAGATGCAATCACGAAGACTTCCTTCCAGAAGGTTTGGATTACTGGGCACGTCCACCATATGTGTAAATGTGTGCCTATTTCTGGGCATCCTCAAAAACAAAGAGCTGAGGTATTAGGTGAATATTTTGCCACTCTAGCAGGTACAAGGTACCAGCGAGTTAGGACTTTATAATTTGTCTCCAGTGCTAAGATGTTGGGTGAAGATGACTTAGCTGTGAGCCATATGTTAGACCAGTCCGTGTCTTCTAAAGTTCGTCCCAGGTCCTCCTCCCACCTCTGAACGTAAGAGGGTCTATTAAGATTTACTACTCCATATAATTGATTATAAAGTGATGAAATTGTACCTTTAGCAAATGGATCTTTTGTACAGATTGATTCAAAAATGGATAATTGGGATAATGGTGTATCCCCCTTTAGGAATGGTGTATAGAAATTTTTGATTTGGAGATATCTAAATATCTCAGAGTTTGGTAGATCATATTTTTCTCTAAGCGATGGGAATGAAAGGAATGATTTAGATGCTATGAAGTCATTTAGTGTCTGAATGCCTGATGTTGTCCAAGCTTTAAAAGAATTTGGGTAGATCCATGCCGGATAAAAGGCCGGATTTCTGATAAAAGAAAGGAGAGGATTGTGTGGAGATTGTAACTGATATTTGGTTTTTAGTTTATCCCAGAGAGATAAGAAGTGTTTAGTTATGGGATTATGAATTTTAAAGCGGTCTTTAGGATCAAGCCATAACAAGTTTGATATTAATAGAGGGTCATTTTCTGAAGCCTCTATAAATACCCATAATGGGATTTCCTGTTTTGCATGGTATTTGGACAGACTGGCCAAATGTGCTGCTCTGTAGTAGTTAGTAAAACTAGGGTATCCCAGGCCTCCTTTATTTTTGGGAAGATGTAGTGTGTGTATAGGTATACGTGGTTTAGAAGAGCCCCATATAAACGAAGTTGCTCTTTTTTTTACTATTCTCAAAAAATAGGAAGGAATTGGAATAGGGAGGACTCTGAATAGATAAAGAAATTTGGGTAGAATAGTCATTTTGATTGCATTAATCTTCCCTATCCAGGATAAAGGAAGTTGCGACCATTGTTTTATTAGATTTGTGATCTGTCTTAATACAGGAGGATAATTGGTTGAGAATAAGTCAGAATGAGATGCTGTTAAATGAATTCCAAGATATGGGATTGATTTTTCTGCCCATGTGAATGGGAGTGCAGCCCTAGCCGGGATCAATTCCATGTTTGTGAGCGAAATATTAAGCACTAGGCATTTCTTAGGATTAATCATAAGGCCGGATAGGGCTGCAAATCCATCAAGAGCTGGTATTAAGTTAGGACCAGAGACCTGTGGTGATGATAGAAAAAGTAATATATCATCTGCAAATATACATAATTTGTGTGTAATACCTCCTACTTCAATGCCAGTTATAGTTTGGTTTGTTCTGATGTATTGGGCCATGGGTTTGAGTATAAGGGCAAATAATAAGGGAGATAATGGGCAACCCTGTCGGGTACCTCTTTCGATATTAAAGGCATCAGATTTGTATCCAGCATATTTTATATAGGCTTTGGGTTTATTATATAATGCTTTGATCCATGTTAAAAAGTGGGGTCCAAAACCCCATTTTTGTAATGAATATTGCATATATTGCCAGGATACTGTGTCAAATGCCCTCTTAATATCGAGAGATAGAAAACATAAAGGGATTTTCCGTTTTTTAGCAATATGTGCCAATAACACTGCCCTGCGTATATTATCGCCTGCCTGTCTATTTGGCATGAAGCCTACTTCATCTCTATGTATTAATTTTCCTATAATGCTATTGAGGCGTTTTGCTATTATTTTTGCTAATAATTTTTTTTCTTTTTCCATAAAGATTTTATTCAGTTTAAAGACATACAAAAACAGAACAAATCTGATACATACTTTGTATAACAAGATATATTCCTATACATCAACTTGGTACTCTACAAAGATGCTTGGGGAAGCATTCTGAGACATAGTGAACAAGAACTGAACTTGTAAAATACCAGTAGTGTGTGGGGGCAGAGGATCTCTTTCTCATTTTTTCACCTCCCCCCCCTCTCCCTCAGGGCACCAACCGAATGAGGGGACAGATAAATGGTTCATTCTTGACCATCAAATAATGCTATATGCATCGCAATAAAGCTAACCAGGTATCGAAAGGAGGGTACCATCACGTAGAATAGTTTATGTATGTTCGTTTGGCATCTTATAAAAAAATATGCCTAGCATCAGAAAAGAACAAAGAGGATAGATAAAGAAAAGTACAGCTAGATGAGAGGATTAGGGGTATAGAGAGACGAGGTGGAAGGTAAGATAAAGAGGGAAGTCTGTGGGGGGGAAGAATACAAAAAAAAAAAAGAGGGGGAGGGGGGGGGGAATATCAGAGGGAGACCTGAGTGGACCCACGCTCGCCCCCCCCAGTCCCACCCCCCGATGCCCCCACAACCAGGGCAAAGGGGGTTTTCAATCACTCCGCAAATTGTATTGACGGTATCTCTCGGTGGTAGTGAAATGTGACCAGCATGCCCAAAGCATAGAGAATTTATGAACTCTGTCTTGCGTAATATGGATCAGTTCCTCCATCTCTTTGATATTTGTGATTTTTGCGAGCCATTCCCTGATCGTTGGGGCGTGGGTGGACTGCCACAGTTTGGGTATACAAAGTTTGGCCGCGTTGACCATGTGCATGGCAAGGGATTTAAAATAGTCCCTTCTGGGAAGAGAAGTATGATGTAGGAGAAATTGGGCTGGGGTAAAGTCTAGATTATATGTTGTGACGTGTGTGATGATATCGTAGACCTCCCTCCAAAATGGTTGAAGGATCTCACAATTCCACCATATGTGCAACATAGTACCTATCCCCGTACCACACCTCCAACAAGTGTTAGGGGTGGTAGGAGAGAATTTGTGTAGACGCGAGGGGGTTCTATACCATCTAGTGATCACTTTATAGCAATTCTCTTGGATAGCCACGTTTAGCGACCCTTTATGTGTGTAATCATGAATAGCGTTCCAGTCTTCCGTAGTCAGTGGAGTGTTTAGGTCTCTGGTCCAAGACAATTGTGATGGGGTCGGGGTCTCGTTAGGCGTTTCCGATATCAGGGTGTGTAGGAGAGAGATTAAGTGTCTCTGCGGTATTTTGCGGTGGCATAAGGTCTCGAATGGCGTGAGGTGTCTTGTCCATTTTGTTAGAGGGGCCTGAGTCTCTAGAAAGTGTCTGATCTGTCTATAAGTCCAAAAGGAGAAAGAGGAAGTTTTAGAAAGCGACCTCAGTGTTTCTAGGGAGATTGGTTTCCCACTGGAGAAAAACTGTTGAGCCAACACATCCTCAAAGGGCCATTCCTGTTTGAGAAAGGTGTTAGATATCCCTGGTGGAAATTCTGGGTTTCCTCTAAGGGTCGTTAGAGGGCTTGGGGAAGAAGTGGGGTTGCCACTCAGCAAAGATTTCTTATGAGCTAAAAGAGATGGGTAAATTAGCGGATGAGTCAAGATAGGGTGTTGCCAGTTTTTGGAGGGGAGCCAAGGAAGGAGATGTAGCGGCCCATCAAAAAAAGCACCTTCAAGGAATACCCATAACTTAAGGGAGGCATGGATATTCCAATCCGCGATTCTTGTGAGATGGCAGGCTACGTAATACTTATATAAATCAGGCAATCCTATCCCTCCCTTTGATTTGGACAGCGTGAGGCGTGCGTATTTGATGCGAGGAGGAGCATTTCTCCAAAGAAAGGCAGAGCAAGCCTTCCGATAAGTCGCGAAAAAAGATGTCGATAAAGAGATCGGGACTGCTTGCATTAAGTAAAGTAGGCGGGGTAAGATGATCATCTTGATCAGGGCAGAGCGTCCAAACCAAGAAACATTTAATCCTGACCACTCATTTAAAAGTTTTTGGATCTTCATAATTGCCGGATGATGGTTAACGAGATAGAGATTAGATAGCCGGGCAGGAATTTGGATGCCCAGATATGTGATCGCATTCCTGTCCCATCTAAAGGGGAACATATCTTGGCAGTGGGTCAATTTTTGCTAATAATTTAATATCAAGGTTTAACAGAGAGATAGGCCGATAATTCACACAGGAAGTATCATCAGAAAGGGGTTTTGGGATCATACAAACAATTGCCATTAGTGTTTCTTGCCGAAAAGAATGTCCTTCTAGAAGTTTGTTAAAAGTTTCAGTGAGAATGGGAGAGAGTATTTCTGAGAATGTTTTACAGTATAAAGCCGAGTAGCCGTCTGGGCCTTGTCTTTTGTTAAGTTTTAGGTCTTTTATGGCGTTAGCAACTTCATCTATAGTTATAGGCTCATCCAAACTGCTTTTTTGATTCTGAGACAACTCAGGTAAGGTTATTTTTGAGAAGAAGGATTCAGCCTCTGTAGGATTAAATTCATTGTTTGTCTTGTATAAAGTTGCGAGATGTGAGTGAAATTTATGGACTATTTTAACTGGATTACAAGTATAAACATTTTTTGATAATTTCAAACGTGTTGGTTTGAAAGATTTGTTCGTTGAATTTAATGCCCGAGCCAAATATGTACCTGGTTTGTTTGTATTCATGTAGAAATTGTGTTTGGAGCGTTTGAGGGATTTATCAACTGACTCAGTGAGAAATAGATCGTATTCCAATCTAGATTTTTCCAGATGAGATTTTGTACTCTGAGATGGATTATCTTGGAATGATATGTAGGCTGCATTAAAATTGAGTTCTAGTTTTTTTGCTAGATTTTTGCGTTCCCGTTTAAATAGTGCCATTTGTCTTTGTATTGTACCACGCAAGACAGGCTTATGAGCTTCCCACAGTGTTATTGGGGAAATGTCTGTTGTATTATTAATTGATATGTATTCCTTTAAAGCTTGTTCAATGGCCATCTGATGTAGTGGGTGTTTGAGCATTATGTCCGGTAAGTACCACGTTGGGTCATGCGCTTTTGGTATGGCTGAGGCTATAGTAGTGTATACTGCATTATGGTCAGACCACGGAATCGGAATTATATCTGATGCAATAATTTCTGGTATCATTCCTATTGTTAGAAAAATATGATCTATTCTGGTGAAGGTTTGATGAGGGTGCGAGAAATAAGTGAATTTCTTTTTCATTGGGTTACTTTCTCTCCACGAATCTACCAGATTGTATTTGGAAAGAAGTTGAGAAAAAGGTAATCTAGAGGTTATTTTGGATGGTGTAAAAGGTGATTTATCTAGAAATGCGAGGAGGACCTGGTTCGAATCCCCGCACATTATCACTGTTCCTATTTTGTGTGTATTAATCACTTGTAATATATGTGAGAGGAATGGTGTAGGTTGTTTGTTAGGAGCGTAGTAGGAAATCACCGTGATTGCTGTATCCATTATATAACCCATGAGTATCAGGTATCTACCTTCTGGGTCTTTCATTTCTGATGATAAGGTGAATGGTGTGGATCGGTGAAATGCAATCAGAGTACCCCTTTGTTTGGTACAGGCAGAAGCCATGTAAATTTGTTGATAAAAAGGAGAAATATATTTTGGAGTAGAATCTTTGGTGAAGTGTGTTTCTTGGAGGCATACTATGTGAGCCTTCTTGTTATGGAAAGTACGGAAGGCTTTGGTCCTTTTTTGAGGGACATTTATTCCCTGAACATTCAGGGAAAGTATATTCAGTGGTGCCATGGCAACAGATCAAATAGTTTTGACTTACTTTTTGTTATGCAGAGCTGACTGCGCAGATCAACCTGTGTGGACTGAAGAGATGAAAAGATAGAAAAGAAACCAGTGAATTCTGGAGTAAAGAGTAAACAAAAACATATGAGATTAGATGATACATTGTATAAATTATTTTTTGCAAGTAATCACAATTTACCCATGAAAGAGAATAAATATCTCTCTCAGGGGAATAAGTGCCTTTGTCACACTCCCACATAATATGGTTGGGAGAATGAGGAGGGCTAATGGGGGTACACGGATCTTCCGCTTACAGGAGAGAAGTGCTATGTCAAAAGACATCAAAATGATGATTCATTAATTGGAGTGCAGAATATAGTTTTTGTTGAAATTATTTATTCCAGGGTGGTTGTATATGGTTAGTCTTGCCCTAGGCTAAATAATTCAGATAGAAAGGTACTGTTAATAACTTTGGTATTGATGAAGATAGTTTGAATTATTTTGGGATTTTAACCCTTTTAGAGTAAACAATTACATATTTTATTCATATGTAACTGTTTAGATATGTTAACTCATAAAATTGAGGTTGTATTGCTTCAGATTAGAATAAACAAAAACATAGTTCTAGGAACTAGTTGGGTAATAATATATTTGTTTTAAGAAAAGAAAGAAAAAGCTTCCATTACTTCTGGATTATTGAACATATTTGTCCTAAAAAGTAATAAATCTATTGTTATTACCTGAAAATATATAACTGAACAAGAATTTCCTTATTTCACTTATATATTCTAAGGCTATATGAAGCAGAAGTAATAAGAAATATAACTGGAATGTAACATGATCCCACACAGTGTGTGACTATCAGAATGCAGTTACATTCAGTTATAAATACAGGTTTTTTATAGAGAACCATCTCTTAGTATAATAAATGAAGAGATATCAGGGATTAGGATGTCAGTCCATTGAATCTTCTTGGTCCATGGATGATGTGGCATAACGGCCTCTTTTGTGAGAATGATGATTCCCATTTTGTTCTGAAATTTTCTGGGTGCTGCCTGAAGGTGAAGATGATGCCATTCTTCTGCGTGTGGGAGAGTTGCTGCTTGTGGGTTCTGTCAGATTTAATTTTAAAAGGGTTTGTTGTAGTTCATCTGCTGATCTGCTTCTGTAAATTGTACCTTGGTAGTTACATCTGACTGAAAAGGGGAAGCCCCATTGATACATAATGTTGTGGCGTTGCAGTTCCATTAGTTGGGGTTTCATGGATCGTCTTTTAGTAATAGTAAGTTGGGATAGGTCAGCAAAAATTTGATAATTGTGTCCTTGAAAAATAAGTTCCTTTTTTTCTCTTGCAGCAATTAGTATTTGTTCTTTCGTTCTGTAATAATGAAATTTTGTGATTATATCACGTGGGGGTCCATCTTTCTTTTTGGCTGTGAGGGCTCTGTGTACTCTGTCCAGTTCTAAACGTTCAATAGGGATATCTGGCTTTAGTTCTTGTAATAGAGCAGTAATAGTAGATTGCAGGTCTGTCACAGTTTCAGGTATTCCCCTTATGCGCAAGTTTGAACGTCTGGCTCTATTTTCGTAATCTTCGAGCTTAGTTTGAAGTATTAAATTCTCTTCTTTTAATTGTTCCAATTCTGTTATATTTTCTTGGGTTGTAATTTCAATTTCATCCATTTTTATTTCTAAGGCTGCGGTGCGGTTTCCCAGCTCTCTTATTTCTTTAGTTAGGCTGTTTGTTATTTGGTCTGAGGTTTGTTTTAAAGCCTTATGAAGCATCTTTTCAAATTGTAATAATATTACTGGGGATGCTGAGGAGGCTTGTGGAGAAGTTTGTGAGAGGATTTGTTCTGTATCTGACTCAAATGGAGAGTCTTGCTGTGACATTTTCTGTCTGTGAGAGCGCCCTGATGCTGTATATTGTGAGGTGACTGGAGCTGCTTTAGTTGCGGTGAGTGCCTGTGAGCTCTTTGTGAGGTTATTTTTATTTCTGCCATGGCTTCCTCCCAGTACCATATTTCCTGCCCAAACTTTGACAGTTTGTTCCCTGGGGCAAAAAGGTTCAAATGGATACCTTTTGAGCCTGCAGGCTCCGCTTTGTCCTTCTCTTCTCTCCTCAGCGGTGCGGAGCTCTAACAATGCATGTCTGCTCCGCTAGGCTCCGCCCATACACCTTTCCTTATGGCTTTCTTTCAACAATGTCTTTCTTCTTGACAATCTTCCATTAAGGCCAGATTTGTGGAGAACACGACTAATAGTTGTCCTGTGGACAGATTCCCCCAACTGAGCTGTGGATCTCTGCAGCTCCTCCAGAGTTACCATGGACCTCTTGGCTGCTTCCCTGATTAATGCTCTCCCTGCACAGGCTGTCAGTTTAGGTGGACGGCCATGTCTTGGTAGGTTTGCAGTCGTTCAAAGCTTGGGATATTTTTTTATAACCTAACCCTGCTTTAAACTTCACAACTTTATCCCGGACCTGTCTGGTGTTTTCCTTGGCCTTCATAATGCTGTTTGTTCACTAAGGTTATCTTACAAACCTCTGAGGGCTTAACAGAACAGCTGTATTTATACTGAGATTAAATTACACACAGGTTCCACTAGATCTTAGTTAGGGGTATTAGAGTAAAGGGGACTGAATACAAATGTACCCCACACTTTTTACATATTTATTTGTAAAAAAAAAAAAACTGTGTATCATTTTCCTTCCACTTCACAGTTATGTGCCACTTTGTGTTGGTCTATCACATAAAATCCCAATAAAACACATTTACGTTCTTGGTTGTAACGAAATGTGGACAATTTCAAGGGGTGTGAATACTTTTTCAAGGCACTGTATATTTGGAAAAAAAATATGCATTAGCTCTCTGCAATGTATGCACTTCCCTGTGTTTTATCTCTTTACCACTAGCCAACCAGCCGCCGTCGTTATGCAGCAGCAGGTTGGCTCTCCTGCGCAAATCGCTGTATAGCATCTCACACAAGCGTGATAGCGGACGAGCGTGCACTGCCGGCAGCAGTGTGCCTGCAGGTTGGGCGGACTCGATGTCCGTGGGCGACCCGCGATCGCCTAGTACAGAGGCAGACCAGGGATCTACCAGTGTAAACAAGAGGATCCCCGTTCTGACAGGGGACATGTCAGAGATCTACTGTTCCTAGTGATCAGGAGCAGTGATCTCTGTCATGTCCCTGCCAGCCCATCCCCCCTACAGTTAGAACACACCCAGGGAACACACGTAACCCCTTGAAAAAAGAAAGGAGTAGATATGGCGCTGTTCTAAACCTGATAGGGTTCGGGTGTGTTCTACTCCCCAAAGAGGGAGGAAGGAGTTATAGGTGGGGAGAAAAAATATGAATTAAATAGTGCCTGTTAGATGAGTATCTACACCCAAAAAAATGTCAAATGCACTGTGCCTATGTGCTCATTATAGAAATAAAGTGAATTGAAATAAAAAATAAAAATAAAATAAAAATAAAAATTAAAAAATAGTAAAAAATAGGTGGGAACTCTTATGCCGCATACACACGGTCGGACTTTCCGGCATACTTGGTCCGGCGGACCAGAGTCTGTCGGACAATCCGCCCGTGTGTAGGCTCCGGTGGACCTAGATTTGAAACATGTTTTAAATCTTTCCGTCGGACTCAGTTTCGGGCGGAAAGTCCACTCGTCTGTGTGCTGGTCCGACGGAAAGCCCGCTCGTGTGTATGCTGGTCCAACGGACCAGATACGACGTGAGGGCAGGGTATTGCATTTCGCGCTCGCTGCAATAGGAAACACAAATTTTCCTATTCCGGCGAGCGCGGAGCATACCAGGCCCTTAGGTCTGGTATGGATTATAAAGGGAAACCCCCTACCCGAAAAAACAGCGTGGGGTCCCCCCTAAAATCCATACCAGACCCCGATCCGAGCATGCAGCCTGGCCAGTCAGGAAAGGGGGTGGGGACGAGCGAGCGCCCCCCCTCCTGAACCGTACCAGGCCGCATGCCCTCAACATGGGGGGTGGGTGCTTTGGGGGAGGGGGGGCCCTGCGGGGCCCCCCCACCCCAAAGCACCTTGTCCCCATGTTGATGAGGACAAGGGCCTCTTCCCGACAACCCTGGCCGTTGGTTGTCGGGGTCTGCGGGCGGGGGGCTTATCGGTATCCGGGAGCCCCCTATAATAAGAGGGCCCCCAGATCCCGGCCCCCCCACCCTATGTGAATGAGTATGGGGTACATGGTACCCCTACCCATTCACCCAGGGAAAAAGTGGAAATAAAACACTACACAGGTTTTTTAAATATTTTATTAAACAGCTCCGGGGGGGATCTTCCTCCGGCTTCGGGGGTCTTCTTCCGGCTTCGGGGGTCCCTCTGGTTCATCATCTCCCGGCGTCCGGTTGGTTCTTCTCTGCTCTCTCCTCCCGGTGTTCCAGTTCTTCGGCCGGCTCCACCGCTGTGTTCAGGTAGCTCTCTTGCCAGCAGAGGTCCGGACTTCTGGGCTTCTTGGCTTCTTGGCTTCTCTTCTCTTCTCCAGATGTTGACACGGGCTGCGTTGTGACTTATATAGGCGGAGACCCCGCCCCCTTTTGATGTCACAGTCCCTGGGCATTCTGGGACTGTGACGTTTTAGGGGGCGTGGTCAGAATTTCAGAAATGGTGAGGTTTTTTAACCTAGTGAAGAGGCCATTCAAGTCCCCTTCCTCATCTTTATAGGGCTCAAATACCCCACTTGTATTAACCTTCTTGGAGGTAGAGCCGCTGCTTGTTTATGATGTACCCTAGCAACCCCGAAGATAGATATTCCCACATGACAGGTGGTCTAATGAATAACCCACCGGACAGGACGAATACCGATGAGTGTTTTGGTTTTGGTGGCAACACCCAAAACAGGTTCTTCCCTTTGCGGGATCTTGACGGACCCCCAAATAATGGTGTGGATCAGGGGGGTTCCCCATATCCAGGAGATGGAGGAACCCCCGGTCTATCTTCATTTTATGGGAATGATAGAGGGGTACCTCTAAATTATCCGGGTCCTTTGGGCCCCAATTCCCAGGAATGGGGTTTTCACAGGCCCGGCCAGGGCACCAAACGACTGGCAGATCAGGGAGAGGTACCCGAGGGGGCAGACGCATACGAGCAAAAAAGAAAAAAGCTTTAGCTGGAACAGGGATCTTCAACCTTAGCACGGTTGTTCTTAGCCAGCAAGAAAAACAAGTATTAGATAAGGGCCTGAAGTTCGCACCCCCCCGTAAGCTAAATAAATTTGAAACGTATATAGATATCCATAAGTTCATTCGTAAAATCAATATTAAAAGATATATGCTCTCCAATCCCATAAAGGAAAGGAGTGGGATATCCAGCAATTATCAACACTCCGGACTTGCTAACGCCTCCTTATTCAATCCCCCGGGGGCAATTGCACCCTCTATTAAAGTTTTCAAAGATGTGGTGTTGAGAGGTCTTGAAAAAATGCCTATTAAAAGGGCAAAACATGATTGTGAATTCCAGACTGGGCTTGAATCACTTTGTAACAACAGAGAGCTAGTTATTAGACCCGCTGACAAAGGGGAGGGATTGTGGTTTTAAACAGAGGAGATTACCTCACAGAAATGTATAGGATTCTTGAGGATAGGGAGACCTATACTCCTCTGAAATCAGATCCCAAAATTCCTTACCTCAAGGAATTGAAAACTATAGTGGATTGTGGGTACACACAGGGGATTCTCAATAAAAAGGAGAAGGCTTACTTGATTCCGAAAGCCCCCCGTACCCCTATTATATACTATTTACCCAAAGTGCATAAACATCCGACCTGCCCCCGGGATGTCCTATTGTTAGTGGGATTGATTCCCTTACGTCCCGGGTGGGCAGGTATATCGATTTTTTCTTACAACCCTTGGTAAAGAAAATGCCTTCTCTTATTAAGGACTCCAAACATGTTATCAACTTATTAACTAACCTGACCCCTACCCCTACTATGTGGATGATTACGGCGGATGTAACATCCTTATACATGATTATCCCCCATAACTTGGGCCTCTTTGTGGTTGAGTACTACTTAAGATGGGACTCAGACCTATACGATGAACAAATCAATTTCATCATGGAACTCCTAAGATATGCCACGTCACACAACTACTTTTGGTTTGATAAACGTTTTTATCGACAGGATCGTGGTGTTGCGATGGGGGCTAAGTATGCCCCTAGCCTCGCAAACCTTTTCATGGCCCTGTGGGAGGAGGATGTCGTCCATGTTTGCCAGAGGCCCCAGCTTAAGCTGTGGGCTAGGTACATCGACGACGTCCTCCTCCTATGGGATGGAACCCGTAGTGATTTGGACCTCTTTATGGAGGATCTTAATAAAAACAATAGGGGTATTGTGCTTAATTTTGAGGCCAGCCAGTCCAATATTCATTTTCTTGACCTGAATATTGCCATACAAGATGACCGGTTCATTACTTCCACGTTTTTTAAAAAAACGGACTGGAATTCTTATATCCCTATGGACAGCTGTTACCATGGATCATGGCTTCGGTCTGTTCCCAAGAGCCAATTTATGCGCCTCAAACGCAACTGCACTGATGATTCCCAGTTCTTACAACAGGCCGGAATTTTGGTGGATCGGTTCTTAGAAAAGGGGTATACTTTGGAGTCATTAACTCAAACTTTGGATGTAGTTAAAGGTATTGATAGGAATCAGTTACTGAGTGAGAGGCCACCCCCTAGGGATAATCCTGTTCCTCTCCCTTTTATTACGACCTATTCAATACAGCATAATAACATCAAGGGCCTACTAAACAAGCATTGGCACTTATTGGGTAATGATCCCATTTTGAAATCAGTCCTACCAGAGAAACCACGAGTCATCTTTAGAGAAGCATCGTCCCTAAAAGACAGATTAGCCCTCCCGTAAGGGGTTTTCAAGGTCTTTTTGACAATCTGAAGGGGTATTACAAATGTGGAAGATGTCGCGTTTGCCTGATTAATACTGGGACACGTAAACGGACCCAGAAATTAATTTCTCACAGTACTCAGAGTGAGCATGATATTGAACCCTTTATTACCTGTTCAACGGAGGGGGTTGTCTACCTGCTACAGTGCTCATGCGGGTTATAGTATGTGGGTAGGACTAGACGACCTCTCTCCGTTCGATTGAACGAACATATCACTAACATTAAAAATGGTTTCCCGAAACACTCAGTTTCAAGGCATTACTTGACCACACATAATAAGGACCCCTCTAAAACTCTTTTCCTGGGGATTGACAAGTATCGTCCCCACTGGAGAGGAAGCTCTTTAGTCAGGAGTATCTCCAGACTTGACATGCTTTGGATACATAAATTATATGCTATGTCCCCTATGGGCTTAATGTTGACACCGACACCAATGCCTTTATCGACAACTCTTAATATCCTACTATGCTTTGGGTCCTACAAGGTTTTTACCCTTACACATTTTATTTGGGATATCATGAGAGGACTCTCCATTTTGAATTAAGTAATTGGTATTCACTACAATATAGGGGGTTCCTCTATAGGGGCATATGGCATATTCATATGGTGCACTTTATATATAAAAAAAAAATTTCCTGTAAGATTGTGGAAACCATGTTTTTGCCTCCCCTTACAGTGATCACATCTGGGTCTAGTTATTGTTAGATGGGGAGTGCGTAATTTGATTTATTTAGTCGATACCTGTATATCAGAGGATGCCTCCCAATGAGGATTTGTACTATGTAATTTTATGTTGTATTAACTTCCCTCTGTGAGGTAGCGGAAATCACTTTTTGTTCCCCCTACAGGAATTTTAACTTTTCTTTTATTAACATTTTATATATATACTCTTTGAAGGTCGGGTAACCAAAACATGTACCCACTATATGGGCATGGGTAGTGGTAGGATATATTTATATTTTTTTGGTCCATAACAATTATACATTGGTTTTCCTATAAATTTCTAACGTACTAATTGATTACTAATTCTTTTTACACCAAATTAATATTCTTGTTTTTTTTGGCATTAATTTTATCCCCATGTAGGGGTGGGAGTTCAATAGTGCGTTTTTTATGTACACCCCATATTCTCCTAGAGTTATCTTTGAACGGCCCCGATAGGATATTCACTACTCCATACAAACTTTTGAAAGAATGCGATGTAATATATACTAATGCCCCGCATTGAATTGCTGGTATCTCACACTCCCCTTGGGACTGTATATTTTTCCCAACTAAGGAAAGGTGTGTGTTTTTCTAGAGTTTATTTCTTTGTCTTTTATTGGACCATTTAAGTTCGGGGTGTTCCTTTATTAAGAATTTTTTTAATGGTCTGGCAAATTTCCCACACTCAAGATGGCTCATTAACATTCCGCCATGATTTGGTGAAGCGCAAGGTGATTTCCGGTCCCGTCTCATAATGAGGCTTGGTTTTACTGTTATGTTGTTTATGTGCGACACGTCAGTGCGTCGCCCGTGCCCCAGACAACGTCAGAGTGTGACGAAACGCGCGTCGGGAGAAGCTGATGTGCTGACGTGCTGCATGTATCATCTGCAGGACGGGTGATCATTTTAGCCGGCCGGCTGTTTTTTATGCTGTTACGAATCTACTACACTGTAAGTGTTCTTTTAATCTTCTTAATAAACGTTAGTACCAGGATTACGCTATGGTGTCTCCTTTTCTCTTCCCGGGGAACCTCTGAATGGGAACCATCCCTTAACTTGGAGTTATATATACCTCCCTCCATGGTGTGATCGATTCCTTGTGGCTTGGTGGAGTAGCGATAATTATCATCCCCTTTGGCTATAGGAAGTGGAGTGTCGTTCCCTACCAGTCCATCCAGAAATCCATCCCAAAATCCATTCAAATTACATTCCAGTTAGAATCTTATTCCATTCAAATTTGAAATTAGATTTTTGGAAGATGGTTACTGTATATCCTTTCTATTCCATTATATTCTAATTATTTTTTCTATTCTATTCAATTCTATTTTTTTTCTATTCTAATTTTTACTTCTTATTCTAATTCAAATTTATTCTAACCCAATCCGAGGGAATCAGTCAGGTGTGGCCATAGAGGGCAGAAGGGGGACACTGGGGTACAATAAGTATTCATAGAATTAGAAGATAGTTTAGTAGATAATTTTATTCTAGGGACGATAAAAAAGGGACAGTTGTCTCATTGGTTAAATACTTACTAAGGAGTATGTGCCTAGTGATCCACAGGGGAGACACTCTTACACAAGATCTTTAATAGGACTGTGGGAGTTTGGCTGCAGGAAGCAGACTGAAAAAATAAAGAAAATCTATGTATAGAGATGCTGTGAGCATAAAGGGAAGGTAGACAGAAATCAAAGAGTCAAACAAGTAGGAGATAATAAGAAGAAAAGGAGCAAAGGAGAAGTGAAGGGGTAGAAAACATTGAAATAGATAGAAGGAGAAAAGGTCTCCAGTAGGTTCCACT
Source organism: Lithobates septentrionalis (assembly GCA_037952835.1). Classification (NCBI taxonomy): domain Eukaryota; kingdom Metazoa; phylum Chordata; class Amphibia; order Anura; family Ranidae; genus Lithobates; species Lithobates septentrionalis. The sequence continues at coordinate 318,386 of JBBDGP010002958.1, read as the reverse complement.
GCATTGAGGGGAAGGAACGCCAAAATTGAAGAGGGAATTGTATGCAGTGATATTGAAAGACAGTGAATGGCCGAGGGGCACAAAGGAGCAAGAGCTATGAAGAGAAGCATTCAGTTAAATAAAGCCTATCAGGCTGGATCCTAGCTTACCGATCTTAACAAGCGCCACTGGATAAGAGCGTCTCCCTCCAACTCTGGCTGAACAAACAGCCAGATAAGCCGGTTTAAATCTGACCTCCGACGACCCGGCGTGTGACATCACCGGCTCGAGGCGGATGAGAGGACGCCTGTGCGTATGCGCAAGGGAGGCCAGAACCTTAAGACTACACTACCCAAGAGGCCGTGCGAGGAGGGAGGAGTCAGGTCCATCCAAGGTGAACAGGACGAACGTGTGGATACTCCAACCTCTCCGCAGCGGCCCGGGACATGCAGGGATGGCAAGGAAGAGGTATGATCCGAGGTGGTAGAAGCCACCTTAGGATCAGATGGGTCCCCATGCGCAGCCAGGCATATAAATGGGCTTGCTAATAGATGGATAAGGCAAGCCCTGGGCTTCCATATGGCCCACCAAAGACCTAATACTCAGAACTGGAAAAAGGGGGAAGAAAATCCGGTGACCGACATAGATGGACCGGGAAAAAGCAGAGAGGGACAGGGGAAGCAGAGCAGGACCACAAGACAGCTCTGACTGGCCAAGTGTTTATATGGGCAACCAAGCTCACTTACAGATGTGTATGGCTAATGCTAGTAATAAAGAGAATTTAATCATAAAATATACAAAATTGAATCAACAAATGTAAATAAACAATAAGTATAGTACACAAGTGTAAATAAACAAAGTATATGACAAATGATTGATAATAAAGTATTAATAGAGATAGGGACACTAGCTTATGGGAAAAAGGGAGTGGGGAGGTAGAAGGGGGTGGGGAAGGAAAGGAGGGTAAGAGAAATGAATATCCAAACATGGGAAACAGCCAATAGAGGGATGGCCTAGGGGCTGACATTATTAGGGATTAAAGAAAGGACTTGAAACTAAGGCTTTCATTAAAACCTGGAAATGATGTGGCTTTGAGGTCGTAAATTCACAGAGCCTCTAGCTGTAACATGATGTGATCGACACTGCCACCACGGGAATCTATGGGGATATGTTCAAGTGCCAAAAATTTGATAAAATGAGGATTGAAGTAATGGTATATACCAATATGCCAGCTGATGGCAGTGTCCATCTTGTTTTTCTTAATAGGTTTGATATGATCTCGTATTCATTTTGTCGTTTTGTTTTTCCAATGTAGAAGCCACCGCACAGACACTTGGCCAAATATATAACACCAGGTGTCTGGCAGGTGACCCTAGACTGGGTGGAGTGCCATTTGACGTTGGGAAGTTTAAATTTGGTTTTTAAGTCAACATATTCACAGACATTGCAAGCACCACAGGGGAAAGTACCCCAATTGGCTTGAATTATGGAAGATGGCGTAGCTCCAAAGTGACTCTGGATCAATTGATCCCTCAGAGAGGGAGCTCGTCTGAAGGTGATTTCAGGAACATTTTTTATGTATTTACTTGCAGTGGGATCTGCAGATAGAAGTGGCCAAAATGTGGTTAGTATATGTCTGATTTGTTGGTGCTGACGAGCGTATCGGGTGATAACTCTCACTGTGTCAGAATTAGTGACCCGTTTGTTAGAAAAAATCAATGAATTTCTTTTTCTGCATTTGCCCGATTGAAGGCTTTTTTAAGGCAGGCATGGCTGTAGCCTCTAATTCTCAGTCTGTTGTACAGATCCCTGGCTGCGGTTCTGAAATCAGAGTCTTTGCTACAGTTATGTTTAAGCCTTAGGTACTGGCTATAGGGGATACTCCTGATTAAGGAGGTGGGGTGCGAGCTTTGGGCATGAAGAATGGTGTTTCCCGCTGAGGGCTTTCTATAGAGGGACGAGTCAAGTTTACCTTGTGCATTAATAGAGATGACCAAGTCCAAGAAACTGATATTGTTCTGACTGCAATGCATAGTGAATTTTAAATTAAAATTATTAATTGAAATTTCTAAAAATTCATTGAGTTCAGTTTGAGTTCCAGACCAGAAACTAAGGACATCATCTATAAAACGATACCAAGCCATAATTTTATTGTGAAGATGACTCAAATCCTCTCTGCTGAGGACCTCCTTCTCCCACCCCCCCAGGTACAGGTTCGCATAGGAGGGGGCACATTTGGTCCCCATTGCGACCCCTGTACCTGGAGGTAGTGGGAGGAGTCAAAAATGAACACATTGTGTTTCAAGATGTAGTCAAGTAGATTCAATACAAATGCATTATATTTGGCAAAAGAGGGACCCCTTTCATTTAGGTGTTGCTGTATCACTTTAATTCCTAGATCATGTGGAATAGGCATGTGCAAAATGAAAAAATTTGTTTCGTTTCGTTTCGTTTTAATTCGTTATTTAATTAATTTAGTTTAGTTAGATTCGTTAAATTCATTAAATTCGTTTTTCAAATCAGTTTCGTTTTCGACCGAATTCGAAAATCGGTCGAATTCGAAAATATTTCAACCGGATTCGATATTATTTCAACCGCATTCGAAAATATTTCAACAGCATTCGAAATTATTTCAACTGTATTAGAAATTATTTCAATCGTATTCGATAATATTTCAATCGCATTCGAAAATATTTCTACCAAATTTGATAATATTTCAACCGCATTCGAAATTATTTCAACTTTATTCAAAATTATTTCAATCGGATTCGATAATATTTCAACCGCATTCGAAAATATTTCAACAGCATTCGAAATTATTTCAACTGTATTAGAAATTATTTCAATCTCATTCGAAAATATTTCTATTTTCGAATTTGATAATATTCAGATAATATTCAGATAATATTCCTCTTCAGCAAACCAGAAGAACGCTGCATGGTTTCGCGTCACCATGGCAGTAAAAGCTGTGAGAGGGATTGAGCGCACCCCAGACTGCATCCGTCATTGGTAAATAAAAATGATTACATTCTCTTTCTCTCTCTCTCTGTGTCTCCCAGAGGCATATCTAGTGAAAATGGCACCTATGGCAAGCACTGAAACTGCGCCCCTGTCAAAAAAAAAAAAAACAGCTAATAAAACGACAAGTCTTTAACCACTTCAGCCCCGGAAGAATTTACCCCCTTCCAGACCAGAGCACTTTTTGCGATTCGGCACTGCATCGCTTTAACTGAAAATTGCGCGGTTGTTCGACGTGGCTCCCAAACAAAATTGAAGTCCTTTTTTTCCCATAAATAGAGCTTTCTTTTGGTGGTATTTGATCACCCCTGCAGTTTTTATTTTTTGTGCTATAAACAAAATAAGAGCGACAATTTTGAAAAAAACGCATTATTTTTTAGATTTTGCTATAATAAATATCCCCCAAAAATATATAAAAAAAATTTTTTTCCTCAGTTTAGGCCGATACGTATTCTTCTACATATTTTTGTTAAAAAAAAATCGCAATAAGCGTTTATTGATTGCTTTGCGCAAAAGTTATAGCGTTTACAAAAAAAAATAATAATAAATATATATATATATATATATATATATATATATATATATATATATATATATATATTATTTTTTATTCTATTCTGTTCTGTTCTATTGTTACTCTATTCTATTCTATTCTATTTTTTTTCTATTCAAATTTGAATAGTAAAGAATAGTAAAGAATAGAATAGAATAACAATAGAACAGAATAGAATAATATATATATATATATATATATATATATATATATATATATATATATATATATATATATATATATAATATTTTATTCTATTCTGTACTATTTTTTTTCTAATATATATATATATATATATATATATATATATATATATATATATATATATATATATATATATATATATATATATATTTATACATATATATATATATATTTTATATATATATATATATATATATATATATATATATATATATATATATATATATATATATATACATATATATGTATTTTATATATATATATATATATATATATATATATATTTATACATATATATATATTTTATATATATATATATATATATATTTATATATATTATATATATATTATATATATATATATATATATATATATATATATATATATATATATATATATATATAATATATATTATATATATATATTTTCTGATCTGATCTATTGTTTTTCTAAGATATTATTTTCTATTCTATTTCAATTCAATTTCATTCTATATGAAATTCGAATTTCGGAATTTTTTTATATATATATATCATAGAAAAACAATAGAACAGATCAGGGAAAAAAAATTATATACATCTTTTGAAATTCGAAATTCATATAAAATGAATTCAAATTTGAATAGAAAAGATTAGAATAGAAAAACAATAGAACAGAAAATAATCTAATATATATATATATTATATTTTATTCTATTCTGTTCTATTGTTTTTCTAGTCTATTTTCTTTTCTATTCGAATTTGAATTCATTCTATATGAATTTCTAATTTCAAAAGATGGTTTTATATATAAAAATATATTTATATATATATATATATATATATATATATATATATATATATATATATATATATATATATATATAACCATTTTCCGAAATTCGAATTTCATATAGAATGAATTCGAATTCGAATTGAAAAGATTAGACAAGAAATAGAAAATAGACTAGAAAAACAATAGAACACAATTGAGTAAAATATTGTTTTTCTAGTCTATTTTCTTTTCTATTCGAATTCGAATTCATTCTATATGAAATTCGAATTTCGGAAAATGGTTATATATATATATATATATATATATATATATATATATATATATATATATATATATATATATAACCATTTTCCGAAATTCGAATTTCATATAGAATGAATTCGAATTCGAATAGAAAAGAAAATAGACTAGAAAAACAATAGAACAGAATAGAATAAAATATAATATATATATTAGATTATTTTCTGTTCTATTGTATTCCTATTCTAATCTTTTCTATTCGAATTTGAATTCATTCTATATGAATTTCGAATTTCAAAAGATGGTTATATATATAAATACTTTTTCTGCAGCAAAAAATGTCATTTTCCGAACCGACTTTGGGGCCCCGTATCTCAGGGCCACTTGGTGCTAGGAACCCCAAATTTGGTGTGCTAACCCAGTGGAACTGGTACCATAATATATCCAAGGCTGGGGTTCCTAGCACTAACCGGTTCGGAAAATGTCATTCTCTGCTGCAGAAAAGTGCTTGACATTTTCTGAACTGATTTTTGGGGCCCTGTATCTCGAGGCCACTTGGTGCTAGAAACCTCAGATTTGGAAATTTTATGGTGCTAGTTCCACTGGGTTTGCACACCAAATTTGGGGTTCTTAGCACTAAGTGGCCCCAAGATATGGGGCCCCAAATTCGGTCAACTGTGTCCATCTGCAGCAATGTCATTTTGGGACCCTTTGGGTTCAGAGACCCCAAATTTTGGCTGCAGCTAGGGGGCATCTAGGAACCCTTAACTAACGAGTTTGAAGTTCAGGGGACCTATGGCTGCAAATGGGCACAGTGAGGCTGCAAATGGGCATTGTTGACCCTCTTTTCCACCTACAGTAGCTGTGCATTTCTCACCCTCGTCTTATACTCGGGTCAATAAGTTTTTCCCATTTTTTTGTGGTAAATTAGGGCCTCGACTTATACTCGGAACGACTTATACTTGAGTATATACGGTATATATATATATATATAAACATCAGGTGGGTTACCCTCTTATCTTGATATCCTTGTTCAATCAAGGCACCGTCAGGGTGGACTCCCAAACTTCCACCATAAAGGATAAGAAAAACACGTGGAACGATGCTTTGATGCCAAAAGTGTCCTTTTACTGAAAATTATTCCATTACATGTTTCAAAATACAAGCAAGCCACTGTACAGTTCCGAGCACCAGTCACTCTTCGTCAGGCTTTTCTGGCTGTGTGTGAAAAGCCAAACCACACTATGTTCTCTTATTTGTGTGCGTGTCACCGGCGCAAAAACAAATCTTAGTTCCTCAAACAATATTACATACTAAATGTTGGGGATGCTGCATTCAAAAAAGACCCTTCACTTAGATGGGTAAGAAATACTAGTTGGTGTATGTGAATGCGCTACTCCCTTAATATACCACCACCTGTAATGCTTATCAACTACCAATCACAAATGTTTCATGTGCATAAGTTTAAAATTTTAGATCAATAAATCATATATCCGTTCAATACATATACATATAACAAAAAGTCCTTCAGATATGTTGCAAAGTCTTGTAACCATTAAAGTGACTGACGTGCTCCTATATTGCTTCAATATTCATATGTGACTGAGTGGGACCCTCCACCATTCAGATTGGCCACTCACCAGATACTTCACTAGGGGTACGCCTTTGGTTCATTCAGGGATAACCACTCCACCCAGGTACCACTTCTCACCGGTTAAAAACTTGTGTTCTAATGCTCCTCATAGGAAAGCATAGGGACAAAAGGCGATCATAGCGCAATATGTTTGAACCATTTATTTTTAAAAAATTCCAAAGGTTAAAATCACTCACATTTAAAAGTGCCCTCGAGCCGGCACGAAGCTTATCCAGCAGTTACGGATGAGTGGCTATTAGCATGGTTCGCCTGGTGTTAGTGTGCGGCCTCCACGCTCGGCTTGCTCTCCAAGCCTCGTTTCCGTTTTCGTCCGGTCACGTGATGCATAAAATTCTCCCAGCAGCCTCTACGCGTTTCGCATCATCAAATGCGTCATCAGGAAGCTTCCTGATGACGCATTTGATGATGCGAAACGCGTAGAGGCTGCTGGGAGAATTTTATGCATCACGTGACCGGACGAAAACGGAAACGAGGCTTGGAGCGCAAGCCGAGCGTGGAGGCCGCACACTAACACCAGGCGAACCATGCTAATAGCCACTCGTCCGTAACTGCTGGATAAGCTTTGTGCCGGCTCGAGGGCACTTTTAAATGTGAGTGATTTTAACCTTTGGAATTTTTTAAAAATAAATGGTTCAAACATATTGCGCTATGATCGCCTTTTGTCCCTATGCTTTCCTATGAGGAGCATTAGAACACAAGTTTTTAACCGGTGAGAAGTGGTACCTGGGTGGAGTGGTTATCCCTGAATGAACCAAAGGCGTACCCCTAGTGAAGTATCTGGTGAGTGGCCAATCTGAATGGTGGAGGGTCCCACTCAGTCACATATGAATATTGAAGCAATATAGGAGCACGTCAGTCACTTTAATGGTTACAAGACTTTGCAACATATCTGAAGGACTTTTTGTTATATGTATATGTATTGAACGGATATATGATTTATTGATCTAAAATTTTAAACTTATGCACATGAAACATTTGTGATTGGTAGTTGATAAGCATTACAGGTGGTGGTATATTAAGGGAGTAGCGCATTCACATACACCAACTAGTATGTTCTCTTATTAACACCCAGTCCAGTGCACACCTGTGTTCACTTAACTAATTGTCCTATACAAACCACCTAAAAACATTCAAGCATTTAACCCTACTGCATAAATCTATCTATTGAACACAGGTGTGCACTGGACTGGGTGTTGATAAGAGAACATAGTGTGGTTTGGCTTTTCACACACAGCCAGAAAAGCCTGATGAAGAGCGACTGGTGCTCGGAACTGTACAGTGGCTTGCTTGTATTTTGAAACATGTAATGGAATAATTTTCAGTAAAAGGACACTTTTGGCATCAAAGCATCGTTCCACGTGTTTTTCCTATCCTTTATGGTGGAAGTTTGGGAGTCCACCCTGACGGTGCCTTGATTGAACAAGGATATCAAGATAAGAGTGTAACCCACCTGATGTTTATATATTACACTCCCAGTGAGTAAGTTGCCTTCAGTTGAGATGGATATCAATGGAGCTACATTTTCATATACCCAGGAAGAGACCACACAGATCATGTCTCAGATCTCAGGGTCCAGAAATTTCCTGACGGGTAATACCCCGGTTTACAATTCTCGTACATGGGAAAAATTAAGAAGGAAACACACATCTCTGGAATTGCACGGGCTAACTTTGGCTGAATACCATCGAGTGCAACGGATTCCTAGAGGTTTGAGGGTGCGATTGGCCCCTACCCTATTCAGTGATAACGATGAGTTCAAGAGCATATTCATGCAGATTCTTAATAAATGCTCATTCGATCTAATGACTTTGACCATTTCATTCATACACAAGGAATTGGCTTCATTGTCGGAACAACTTACCAAGATTGAATCAGAATTGCGTACAGCAATGACCTTAGAGGAGTTTAACAAGTGCAAAGAGTTGGCTGATGAAAGCATCAACAAATATCGTTGCAAACTGGAGACCAGAAAACGTAACAAATTCGATCGGGACATTGAGGATTATGAGAGGAACCAGGTATACCGATGGCCACGTCCATACAACCGACGAGGTCGTAGCGATTATGGAAGCCACAGGAGAGAAATGTCCGACAACTCTTCAGCCAATACAGATACCGATTCCTCATCTAATTTTTTACAAACAGATCAGAGAGAATTGTCCACCACTCGGATGCAAACCAGGTCCCGTTACAACAGAGAAGGAAGTCACGACAGATATCGCAATACACGAGGCAACCGTGGCCGATCAAGGGAGACTTAGTACATAATATCTCCAGGCGGGTCCTGTCACCGGATGAGGTAGGACTTTTTAACCGTGGTTTATCTTATTGCCCTAAGAGTCATCTAGATCCATTTCAGTTAGATCAAGATCTGTATCGCCTATTTCGTAATATTAGATGGAAGGTCCATTTTCTTCATAAACCATTTGTCCATTATGACATACCTGAAGGGAGGTTAAGTAATAAAAGTCTAGGACTGGTGATGAAATCTAAATCCGTCCCCCCCACTACTTACGTACCTGTTGAGATGTTTGTACAGGAGGTCACCCGAGATGTGAAACGTTTATTACAACAAGTGGACTTTAAAGACCATGTACCCAACAACTTGTCCCCTCATGAAAGAATAACGTTGCGGGAACTAACCAAACGGAATGATATTATTTGCAAACCTGCTGATAAAGGGGGTTCGGTAGTCATTATGGGCCCCCAGGCGTATGAGAATGAGATCAAGCGACAATTGGATGATGATACAGTGTATAAACCTCTACAATCGGATCCCACATGGAGTATTAGAAAGGTCTTGGAGAGTATTGTAAAACCAGCATTTAAAGAAGGGTTAATTTCACACGATCTGTATGAGTTTTTGTTACCAACACATACCCGTATCCCGGTCTTGTACATACTCCCCAAGATCCATAAGGACAAACATTCCCCACCGGGACGCCCGATTGTATCGGGGAGGGATTCGATTTTCGTACCCACAGCCAAATTATTGGATAGAGTGCTATCACCTTTGGTGAAAACTACCCCATCCTACATCAAGGACTCTGGTGACTTTTTGACCAAAATTAGGGACCTACCACAAATTCAAGATGAATGTATCCTTGTCACTTTGGATGTAACAAGTCTATACACATCAATTCCTCATGAGGCCGGCATTGAAGCAGCGTTGAGCCTAATCAGGAACTGTCATGAGTACTCAGAAGCTCAGATTGCCTTTTTTGAAAAGCTGTTTAAGTTGATCCTATATAACAACTATTTTCTTTTCAGGGATCGGTACTATGTGCAACTGACGGGGGTTGCCATGGGTTCCAATGTTGCCCCGCCATATGCTTGTTCATTTATGCATGATTTTGAGCAGAAACATATTTTTGTCAATGATATTTTTCGGGAACATTGCGCCACTTGGAGGCGCTATATAGATGACATTTTTGCCATATGGCGGGGCAACATTGAATCACTCAAAACCTTTGATGAGATGATTAACAGTATTTCACCAAATATTCAGTTCAAAATCCACATCGGCGGGGATTCAGTCCCCTTTTTAGATATACGGGCTTACACAAAACAAGGACGGATTGAAACTGACATATACACTAAACCCACAGACAGGAACCAGTTACTAAGATATGACAGCTATCATCCCCCCCACGTCTTTAGTTCTATTATTAGAAGCCAACTTCTCAGAGTGATGCGGATTGTGAGTGATACCACAATAAGAGATAAGAGACTAGATGAAATGTGCTGTAAATTTAAGGAGCGGGGCTATCCAGAAGGTCTAGTCAGACAGGAATTAAATAAAATATTGAACCCTATTAAGATCTCCAATAAGAAGAGATACTCATCTGACAAACCTAGGATTCCATTTGTCTTTCAATTCAACAGTTATAGTGATAGGATCTTTAATGTATTGAGAAAACATTGGACGATACTGAAACGATCATATCCTCAGATAGAGGAGTTTCAATTAACTCCCATGAAAGCGTATCGGCGCAATAAAACCTTGCGCGATCTTTTGGTACGATCTGAATTCAAACCTGAGAGGCAGGAGGAGAAAAGAATGACTTTTCTCGGTAGTAAAAGGAAGGGCTGTTACCCCTGCCTTAATTGCATCCAATGTAACCTAATGATTAAGGGCAATAATTTCTGTCATCCTAGAACTAATAACAAAATAATAATTAATGGCTTTTATACCTGTCAGTCATCATATGTGATTTACATTCTCACATGCCCTTGTAATCTCCTCTATGTGGGGGAAACGACCCAAAAAATCAAAGACCGTATCGCACAACATCGTAGTACAATTAGACATCCCCAATCAGGTCTTCCTGTATCGCGTCACTTTTCAGAAATGGGACACAAAGACACCGATCTACGATTTATGGTGCTGGAAGAGATTCCTCATGACAAAAGAGGGGGTGATAGGATTTTGAAACTGAAAAGACGTGAAGTTTGGTGGATTAATAAATTACAATCCTTGCATCCTGATGGTATGAACAGGGATTATGATTTATATTTATTTGTGTAGAAGTTTTTGGTACGAGATTGAAAAGAAGTTATGATTATATTTTGAATATATTGTATTTTCTCTAGATCGATTACAAAGAGCTCCCGTTGGGAATACTAGATAGCAGAATATCAACTGGAGTCTATGAAGAAATTTGAGACATGAACAAGAATATTAACACATGTATATTTATGATAAACATTTGGAAAGACCTAATTAATTAAGTGAGAGAATCCAGTCAGTTCATAATGATATGCTGATGATACATGATACATAATAGTATGAACCTGTTGTAAATATTTCTTTATTAGGAAATCTAGGATGGTTTACTGAAATAGATTTATGCAGTAGGGTTAAATGCTTGAATGTTTTTAGGTGGTTTGTATAGGACAATTAGTTAAGTGAACACAGGTGTGCACTGGACTGGGTGTTGATAAGAGAACATAGTGTGGTTTGGCTTTTCACACACAGCCAGAAAAGCCTGACGAAGAGCGACTGGTGCTCGGAACTGTACAGTGGCTTGCTTGTATTTTGAAACATGTAATGGAATAATTTTCAGTAAAAGGACACTTTTGGCATCAAAGCATCGTTCCACGTGTTTTTCCTATATATATATATATATATATATATATATATATTAGTTATTTATTGATATATAACCATCTATTGGATGGTTTGAAATTCATATAGAATGAATTCAAATTTGAATAGAAAAGATTAGAATAGAAAAAAATAGATTAGAATAAAATATAATACATATACACATTATATTTTACTCAATTCTGTTCTATTGTTTTTCTAGTCTATTTTCTATTTCTAGTCTAATCTTTTCTATTCGAATTCGAATTCATTCTATATGAAATTCGAATTTCGGAAAATGGTTATATATATATATATATATATAAATATATATATATATATATATATATATATATATATATATATATATATATATATATATATAAAACCATCTTTTGAAATTCGAAATTCATATAGAATGAATTCAAATTCGAATAGAGAAGATTAGAATAGAAAAACAATAGAACAGAAAATAATCTAATATATATATATTATATTTTATTCTATTCTGTTCTATTGTTTTTCTAGTCTATTTTCTTTTCTATTTGACATCGAATTCATTCTATATGAAATTCGAATTTCGGAAAATGGTGTTTTATATATATATATATATATATATTAGATATTTATTGATATATAACCATCAATTGGAATTCGAAATTCATATAGAATGAATTCAAATTCGAATAGAAAAGATTAGAATAGAAATAAAAATAGAACAGAATAGAATAAAATATAATATATATACACATTATATTTTACTCAATTGTGTTCTATTGTTTTTCTAGTCTATTTTCTATTTCTAGTCTAATCTTTTCTTTTCTATTCGAATTCGAATTCATTCTATATAAAATTCGAATTTTGGAAAATGGTTATATCTATATAAAAAAATATTTATATATATAACCATCTTTTGAAATTCGAAATTCATATAGAATGAATTCAAATTCGAATAGAAAAGATTAAATGGAAAACATTATAGTAATAGATGCCTCTATGAATAAATATGCAGTTGTACGGCTGTATGCCTTATTTTCTTTTTAATATTCCTTTAACACTCGGCGGAACGCTTGCCTTAGTTGCCTTTTTCAAACTGTGACGCAGGCAGTCTAATACTGACTATTCTTTATTCGGTGTCATAGGGATTACTTCCGGCTAACCATTGCTGGAACGCAACGTAGCTGTGAGGGAGTATACTTCCGCTCCCGCGACGTGACGTCACCGCGTCATGTCGCGAGACTTACCGTGATTTGGTGGATTGAGCGTTTCCGGCTAATCAGAGCTGGAACGCAAACTCCGGGTCCCATGGACACACATTTCCGCCTTCGCGTCATGATGGTATAGCGTCGTATCGCGAGATTGAGCGGGATGTGTCTCCACACACATCGGGAACGAACTATGGTGGTAAAAACCACATATACTGAGGGTTACCTATATCCTCATTACTTTTACATGTCTTGGAAATAGGAGCCACTCTAATGATATAAACATGGGGATCAATAGGCCACAGGAATCGGGGGTGGAACGCATAGCACACCCACCAAAGGGAGGCCTGGAACGCACGCGGGTCCGCCATTTTGCGAACCCGGAAGTGCTAATTTACTAATTGAATGGGCTGGAGTCACTTCAAGATGATCACAGTTCCTATATTAAGGAGTCAGGCTGCAGTGGAGGGTACCCCAGGACGAAGTCTACTCAGACGAAACGCGTCGGGAGGACTCCACTGCTGCCTTCTTTTATGTACAAGCGCTTTTTTTAACAACTTTATCATGTAAGTGTATTTCCTTTTAATAAACCACGGTTTTTATGGTATCACACTATGTGGCCTTTCTTATATCCTTTATGAGCCGCATACGGGGAGATCCTATCTTATGTCCGAAGAAGATACATCTTTATGAACCCCCTCTGATTCCTTCACGCTGCCAAGGTCTTCCCACCATTGCCATTATGCAATAAAAGCTGGTTTGACCCTCACAGTATACACTGTTTTGGGTTCAAACCCTCCGGTAAGCCTCCAATTTGATCAACTTTACCGTTAGAGTGATTTGCACATGCGTGAAGACACTGTGGTGTGATGTCTTAGAGCTGATTCATTCATACATCATCCAATCTGGAACTTGAACTTTATTTGGTGTTTAGGATCCATTCAGGGACCATAGAACTCTATGCTGGTGAAGGTGGTTTACATATCACTCACAAGCAGTACTCCATTCATTTTTCACCCATGGACCTTGTACTGTATTTGGATCCATATATAATGTGAAAAATTCAACTGTATTTGAATTTAGTTGTTTGCAGGATATTGGCTCCATACCCTATCAGTGTGTAGGTGTCATATTCTCCTTTCTTTTCTTGTTAGCGCTACACGTTTTGTTTTCCATTTGATATATGTGCAATTTTCTAGTGCTGTGTTAGCGGCTTAACTTCATTTGGGAGTAAGCGCATATTTGCCATTTGGGTTGTGTTGTTTTATACGAATAGAAAAGATTAGAATAGAAAAACAATAGAACAGAAAATAATCTAATATATATATTATATTTTATTCTATTCTGTTCTATTGTTTTTCTAGTCTATTTTCTTTTCTATTCGAATTCGAATTCATTCTATATGAAATTCGAATTTCGGAAAAGTGTTTTATATATATATATATATATATATATATATATATATATATATATATATATATATATATATATATATATATAAAAATATAAAATATTTATATATATAACCATCTTTTGAAATTCGAAATTTATATAGAATGAATTCAAATTCGAATAGAAAAGATTAGAGTAGAAAAACAATAGAACAGAAAAGAATCTAATATATATATTATATTTTATTCTATTCTGTTCTATTTTTTTTTCTATTTTAATCTTTTCTATTCGAATTTGAATTCATTCTATATTCTATATGAATTTCGAATTTCAATAGATGGTTATATATAAATAAATATCAAATATATACATATATTATAACCATTTTCATATTCTATTTCATATAGAATTAAATTGAATTTAAATAGAATAGAAAATAATATCATAGAAAAACAATAGATCAGATCAGAAAAATAAATAAATATATATATATATTTTTTTTTTTAAATATATATATATATATATATATATATATATATATATATATATATATATATATATATATATATATAAATAACCACATTATATTTTACTCAATTCTGTTCTATTGTTTTTCTAGTCTATTTTCTATTTCTTGTCTAATCTTTTCTTTTCGAATTCGAATTCATTCTATATGAAATTCGAATTTCGGAAAATGGTTATATGTATATATAAAAAGTATTTATATATATATAACCATCTTTTGAAATTCGAAATTCATATAGAATGAATTTAAATTCGAATAGAAAAGATTACAATAGAAAAACAATAGAACAGAAAATAATCTAATATATATATTATATTTTATTCTATTCTGTTCTTTTGTTTTTCTAGTCTATTTTCTTTTCTATTCGAATTCGAATTCATTCTATATGAAATTCGAATTTCGGAAAATGGTTTTATATATATATATATATATATATATATATATATATATATTTTTTTTTTTTTTTTCCTGATCTGTTCTATTGTTTTTCTATGATATTCTTTTATTCTTTTCTATTATTTTCTAATCTATTCTAATCTTTTATATTCAAATTCGATTTCATTCTATATGAAATTCGAATTTCAGAAAATGGTTATTTATATATATATATTTTTTTTTTCCGATCTGATCTATTGTTTTTCTATGATATTATTTTCTATTCTATTTAAATTCAATTTAATTCTATATGAAATTTGAATATTTCGGAAAATGGTTTTATATATATATATATATATATATATATATATATATATATATATATATATATATATATATATATATATATATATATATATATATATATGTATCTATATATATATATATTAGATATTTATTTATATATAACTATCTATTGAAATTCGAATAGAAAAGATTAGAATAGAAAAAAATAGAACACAATAGAATAAAATATAATATATATACACACTATATTTTACTCAATTCTGTTCTATTGTTTTTCTAAAAAATAAACTTAATTGCGCTAGCAGGGATGAAAACAATTAAATAAAAGTGCTAAGACAACACCATACATGTGATGACAGTGAGTGTGTAAACATCTTATCCAAAAATACGAAAAAATTAAAGGTCAATAATCATAAGCAAAAGCCGTCTGTGATCAGTCCATAATAATATGAATCTCATTAAAAAAAGTCCGCTCCATATGTTTCATCACCAACACGCCAAGGATTGATAAGCCAAAAATACTTCTGTTCAGGTATACAGTGACAACGATGAGAGAAGTAATAGATGTGCGCTTACCCCCAGTGTTGGACCTCCCCTGTGGCAAGGTTATATGAGCTTGCAGATTTCACCCTCTGCAGGGACAAGTTGTTAATCTCCTGGTCTTGGCAGCATGTACCGCCGACTTCCGTGTGGCCGGGATGATCCAACTCTTCAAACCTCAGAGGGGGGACTCAGGAATGCAAAAAGTCCATAAAACAGGAGAGGGAGGCAAACGGAGAAAAAACTCCAATAGTGTGATATCGTTTTTAGGGTATTTATTGGTTAAAACATACCACAAGAAATCATTTAAAATTCAAGTAAAAAAATCATTAAAAAAGCCGGCATATTCAAAGGCAGAACGCCCGTGCAAACAAATTATTCCAAACACGTGATGGCTAGCACTGCGAGGCCACGCCCTACATGTTTCGTCATACGTGACTTCTACGGGGGCACGGGCGACGCAATGAACCATCACTTTATGTATCAGAAAACGAAATTGTAACCACGCCCACATCTCCACCCATGTCCGTCATTCGACCATGTCATTCGACAGGGCATGTGTGGAGATTCGACGGAGCCGTCAATGAAGACCGCCCCCGAACATGAATAATAAACAAGGAAGCATTAACCAAGCCTCATTCTGGCGAACGCCTAACACACTCGTAGGCATGCGCAAGGACGAGCCAAGCCTCGATCTGGCTGGCGATAGAGAGCGTTCATATAGAGGCTAAACGGAAACCGGAAGGAGTCAAGTGTGTACCCCAGATGAATTCTGGAGATATACATCCGTGTTAGATACGGAACTTCCGGTTCTAAATGAATGAGACTATCACTCAAAAGACATTAATATTGAATTAAAAAAAATTTTTATATTAAAAACCACTCCAACAGTACATAAATTATATACTATATACGTGGCCACTGACCACAAAATATCCTAATCTCCTTAAAAAATATTTAAATTTTTCTTTCCGTTTAGAAATAACCTAGACAACATATGTGTCTAGAGGGGAACAGTGTTCAACCAATATTGTATAGGAGCACGAATCAATTGATTTAGACTATGTGTGAGCAAAAAATACAGATAATTGGAAATTAAGTCTTGTCTCTTAACTACACAAAAACAGTACCAAGCAAATTTTTATATGTACCGATAGCCAGAACAAGACTCAGCTCATCCCCTTACAATATCAAAATTCAGAAACAAAAAAAGAAGAGGAAACAAAAAAGAAAAAAAGCAAAGAAATAAACAATGAGTATAAAAGTGAAGCAATTCCAATGTCCCTAGACCTTTCCTACCAAAAAGTGGGGGGGGGGGGGTCTTTTTAATCCGCCACTAGGGGTAGTTATTATAACTCGGGGCCCATCCAATACTATAACGCCCATTCTGTCATGCGTTATCAATAAATGCGTTGATCTCAATATCTACATTAAGCCCTCTTGGTTTGAGACACCCCATCTTAAATATCCACCCCATTTCAAGCTTGGATATAGCTCTTCTCTTAGGTCCCCCTCTCCATGGAATACTCAACCTATCAATACCAATAAACTGTGTGCCTCTTGGATCCTTGTCATGTACATTCAGATAATGCTTAGACACTGGATGTCCTATAAATCCTCTCCTGATGTTGCTGATGTGCTCGTTTAACCTGACCTGAAGAGGGCGAACAGTGCGTCCCACGTACTGAAACCCACATGGACAGGTTAAAAGATATACTACATGAGTAGTAGAACACGTAATAAATGATTTTATTGTAAAGGTTTGTGAGGTACTGGTCGCATGGAAATGTGTTACCTTCCGGTCCTTGATGGTATTGACCGTACAAACCGCACATTTCCTACATCTATAATACCCCACTAAATTCTGGAAAAACATTGGTTTCCTTATTGGAGGATCACATACACTAGGGGCTATTGCTGCTCTAATAGACGGTAATCCCTTGAAGACCACCTGGGGTCTCTCCGGAAGGAGTGGGCCCAGTACATTATCATTTTTGACTATGTGCCAATATTTATGTATCAGTTTCCTTATTACAAAATGTTGATGAGAATAATTGGTTACAAAAGGGCAAATGAAGTCCTTCTTTGTGGTATTCCCTATCTCTGGACGATCAATTAATAGAGATTCCCTATCTAATCTCTCAACCTCCTCTACTCGCTCCCTTAAAAAAGATGCATCATAGCCCTTTTCTAGGAATCGCTCCGTAAGGACTTGGGATTGAGTCCTAAAATCATTAATAGAAGAACAATTACGTCTAATTCTTACGTACTGGCTTTTCGGGACTGAGTCAAGCCACGCTTTATGATGGCAACTATCTTGCGATATAAATGCATTACGGTCTGTAGATTTGAAATATGTGGAAGTCGTTATCATATCTCCTTCCCCCCTTATCACAAGGTCTAAAAAATTAATCGAACTCTGACTGGATTCATAATTAAAATGAATCCCTCTATCATTTACATTTAAACCTTCCATAAACTGGTGCAGGGAGTCATGGGTACCATTCCATAGGAGGAGGACGTCATCAATGTATCTTGCCCATAAGACCAATTCTGGTCTACGTTGGGCATAGATGACGTCCTCCTCCCATTTACCCATAAATAAGTTAGCCAAACTGGGGGCAAATTTTGCCCCCATGGCTACTCCCTTTTTCTGTAAAAAGAAAATATTCTTATGCCAGAAAAAATTATGAGTTGTGGTGTACTCCAACAGGTCCATAATAAATTTCTTTTGTTTTCTTGGCAGTGTCACGTCCTTGTACAGATAATGCTTGACTGAGGATATACCCCAAGTATGGGGGATCGCCGTGTACAGTGACGTGACGTCCGCCGTGGCAAGCCAATATCCACTTTTATACCCACAATCCCTTAATAGGTTGATGGCATGCCTACTGTCCTTGATATAGGCGGGCAGAGAGCGGACCAGGGGTTGCAGGAAGTTGTCAATATATTTACCAGCCCTTGAGGTGATCGAATCAATTCCGCTAATGATTGGGCGGCCGGGTGGATGGACAGGGTCCTTATGGACCTTTGGGAGATAGTATATAATAGGTATCCGTGATGATACGGGAATCAAAAACGATTTTTCTTTTTTATTTATAACTCCTAATCTAAAACCATATTCTACAATGCTCTCAAGTTCTCTCTTATACTTATTCCTAGGGTCAGACCTTAGGGGGATATATGTGGTAGTATCCCCTACTATTCTGTCCAATTCCTGGAGGTAATCTTTCTTACTCAGGACAACGATTCCCCCCCCCTTGTCGGCTGGTCTCGCCACTAGATCCTTTCTTTTACACAGTTGGTCCAAACCTGATTCCAAATTGTTGCTCATTTTAGTATTTTTGCTTTTTATGCCTTCCAAATCCTTTATAAGGAGATCTCTAAAAACTTTAATAGAGGCTGGTAGGCCACCCGGTGGGTTGAACAATGAAGCATTCGCCAAACCTGAGTGTTTAACATTTGTGGGATTATTATTTAAAGTATTGATGGGATTAGTCAACAGATACCGCTTAATATTCAGTCTCCTGGTATACTTGTGTATATCCATATATGTCTGAAACTTATTAAGCGGTTTCGGAGGTGCAAATTTGAGTCCCTTGTCTAAAATGGCAGTTTCATCAGAGGTCAAGGGGATCCCACTGAGATTGAAAATGCCTTGTCCGGTTCTTTGTTTCTTATAAGAGCTATAAGAAGTTCTTTCCTTTCTTTTTTTCCCAATTTTTCCCATTTTGAGTTATTTTTAGTCACTAAAATCAATATGGATGTATTTGATTACCGCTCCAAGCACACCATAGCGAAGGAGGGTGTGTTTGAGGGGAATTGTGAACCTGAGAGTGACCTCGGGGGATTATTTATGAGACTTAAAAATCTCATGATCTCCGAGGTACACACTCAATGGGACATATTTTTCCTGGAGCATTATGTTTCTGTATCAATGGTTCCAAGAAGCCTGAGATGGGAGGTCAGACCCCAGAAGGGGGAATTGGACCTTCAAGATTGGTATAGATATTTCAATGAGGCTGGAGGGAAATTTTTAGAATTTTTGATTCCCAGAAAGAGGGCCAAGTTAAATAGATTAGATGTTGAGATTAAACTTATCAAAGAGAAACTATCTCCTTTTGTTTTAAGTGAAGAGTATAAAGAGCGATCCTCCAACCTAAGAAAAATTTTAGAGAAGGAGGAAATAGAACAAAAAAATAAAAAACGGAAAAAATTTAATAGGGATTTGACCGACTATCAAAATAGTTCCGTCTTCCAATGGCAGGTAAAAATTGCCGCAGAGGAAGCTGAGACTAACAGTCATATGGAAGTTTCAGTCCCTGAAGCTTCCAGTCAAGTCAGACAGGCGAGGGAACCAGGTAAATTCCTACCATCACAACACTCCAAACTACCTAGGAGGGTGTCTTATCGTTCTCCAGGCAGACCTAACCCTGATCCTTATGTACAATCTCCAGCCCGGAATGTGAGAGTTCCCACTCAGGCCCCTAAAAAGAAAACAAAAACTCAAAAAAATCAGAAATTTAGGAGACAGTACAAAGAAGGGAATCAATCTCATCAGGTAGAAACAGGAGGATACCAGGATGTTCGTTATGACAATCAATACGACCATTATGGTAGGTCCTATATGGATAATCAGTCCCCAAGATACCCTATATCTACACATAATCGTTTCCAACCATTGGAGGAACATTATGTTAGAGATACTGATTACTACGGAGAGTCCAATCAAAGTTATTACACTCCAAGGAGGAATGGGGGTTATAACCGACCACCTCGCCATCAGCCTTCCTTTCCCCCCCAAAGGGATACACAGAGGGATGAGTACACCCCCCGACGTTTCCATCGGGAGGAGTACTCACAACCTCAGCATTGGGGTTTTCCCAGGGGAGAACAAAACTTCCAACGACCAATAGAAGAAAGAGAGGAGTCAGAGGGGGGAGGAAGATTAGGAGCAAAAAGAAAACGGGTATAACCGGACAAGGCATTTTCAATCTCAGTGGGATCCCCTTGACCTCTGATGAAACTGCCATTTTAGACAAGGGACTCAAATTTGCACCTCCGAAACCGCTTAATAAGTTTCAGACATATATGGATATACACAAGTATACCAGGAGACTGAATATTAAGCGGTATCTGTTGACTAATCCCATCAATACTTTAAATAATAATCCCACAAATGTTAAACACTCAGGTTTGGCGAATGCTTCATTGTTCAACCCACCGGGTGGCCTACCAGCCTCTATTAAAGTTTTTAGAGATCTCCTTATAAAGGATTTGGAAGGCATAAAAAGCAAAAATACTAAAATGAGCAACAATTTGGAATCAGGTTTGGACCAACTGTGTAAAAGAAAGGATCTAGTGGTGAGACCAGCCGACAAGGGGGGGGGGGAATCGTTGTCCTGAGTAAGAAAGATTACCTCCAGGAATTGGACAGAATAGTAGGGGATACTACCACATATATCCCCCTAAGGTCTGACCCTAGGAATAAGTATAAGAGAGAACTTGAGAGCATTGTAGAATATGGTTTTAGATTAGGAGTTATAAATAAAAAAGAAAAATCGTTTTTGATTCCCGTATCATCACGGATACCTATTATATACTATCTCCCAAAGGTCCATAAGGACCCTGTCCATCCACCCGGCCGCCCAATCATTAGCGGAATTGATTCGATCACCTCAAGGGCTGGTAAATATATTGACAACTTCCTGCAACCCCTGGTCCGCTCTCTGCCCGCCTATATCAAGGACAGTAGGCATGCCATCAACCTATTAAGGGATTGTGGGTATAAAAGTGGATATTGGCTTGCCACGGCGGACGTCACGTCACTGTACACGGCGATCCCCCATACTTGGGGTATATCCTCAGTCAAGCATTATCTGTACAAGGACGTGACACTGCCAAGAAAACAAAAGAAATTTATTATGGACCTGTTGGAGTACACCACAACTCATAATTTTTTCTGGCATAAGAATATTTTCTTTTTACAGAAAAAGGGAGTAGCCATGGGGGCAAAATTTGCCCCCAGTTTGGCTAACTTATTTATGGGTAAATGGGAGGAGGACGTCATCTATGCCCAACGTAGACCAGAATTGGTCTTATGGGCAAGATACATTGATGACGTCCTCCTCCTATGGAATGGTACCCATGACTCCCTGCACCAGTTTATGGAAGGTTTAAATGTAAATGATAGAGGGATTCATTTTAATTATGAATCCAGTCAGAGTTCGATTAATTTTTTAGACCTTGTAATAAGGGGGGAAGGAGATATGATAACGACTTCCACATATTTCAAATCTACAGACCGTAATGCATTTATATCGCGAGATAGTTGCCATCATAAAGCGTGGCTTGACTCAGTCCCGAAAAGCCAGTACGTAAGAATTAGACGTAATTGTTCTTCTATTAATGATTTTAGGACTCAATCCCAAGTCCTTACGGAGCGATTCCTAGAAAAGGGCTATGATGCATCTTTTTTAAGGGAGCGAGTAGAGGAGGTTGAGAGATTAGATAGGGAATCTCTATTAATTGATCGTCCAGAGATAGGGAATACCACAAAGAAGGACTTCATTTGCCCTTTTGTAACCAATTATTCTCATCAACATTTTGTAATAAGGAAACTGATACATAAATATTGGCACATAGTCAAAAATGATAATGTACTGGGCCCACTCCTTCCGGAGAGACCCCAGGTGGTCTTCAAGGGATTACCGTCTATTAGAGCAGCAATAGCCCCTAGTGTATGTGATCCTCCAATAAGGAAACCAATGTTTTTCCAGAATTTAGTGGGGTATTATAGATGTAGGAAATGTGCGGTTTGTACGGTCAATACCATCAAGGACCGGAAGGTAACACATTTCCATGCGACCAGTACCTCACAAACCTTTACAATAAAATCATTTATTACGTGTTCTACTACTCATGTAGTATATCTTTTAACCTGTCCATGTGGGTTTCAGTACGTGGGACGCACTGTTCGCCCTCTTCAGGTCAGGTTAAACGAGCACATCAGCAACATCAGGAGAGGATTTATAGGACATCCAGTGTCTAAGCATTATCTGAATGTACATGACAAGGATCCAAGAGGCACACAGTTTATTGGTATTGATAGGTTGAGTATTCCATGGAGAGGGGGACCTAAGAGAAGAGCTATATCCAAGCTTGAAATGGGGTGGATATTTAAGATGGGGTGTCTCAAACCAAGAGGGCTTAATGTAGATATTGAGATCAACGCATTTATTGATAACGCATGACAGAATGGGCGTTATAGTATTGGATGGGCCCCGAGTTATAATAACTACCCCTAGTGGCGGATTAAAAAGACCCTCCCCCCCCTGTCCCCCCCCCCCCCCCACTTTTTGGTAGGAAAGGTCTAGGGACATTGGAATTGCTTCACTTTTATACTCATTGTTTATTTCTTTGCTTTTTTTCTTTTTTGTTTCCTCTTCTTTTTTTGTTTCTGAATTTTGATATTGTAAGGGGATGAGCTGAGTCTTGTTCTGGCTATCGGTACATATAAAAATTTGCTTGGTACTGTTTTTGTGTAGTTAAGAGACAAGACTTAATTTCCAATTATCTGTATTTTTTGCTCACACATAGTCTAAATCAATTGATTCGTGCTCCTATACAATATTGGTTGAACACTGTTCCCCTCTAGACACATATGTTGTCTAGGTTATTTCTAAACGGAAAGAAAAATTTAAATATTTTTTAAGGAGATTAGGATATTTTGTGGTCAGTGGCCACGTATATAGTATATAATTTATGTACTGTTGGAGTGGTTTTTAATATAAAAAATTTTTTTAATTCAATATTAATGTCTTTTGAGCGATAGTCTCATTCATTTAGAACCGGAAGTTCCGTATCTAACACGGATGTATATCTCCAGAATTCATCTGGGGTACACACTTGACTCCTTCCGGTTTCCGTTTAGCCTCTATATGAACGCTCTCTATCGCCAGCCAGATCGAGGCTTGGCTCGTCCTTGCGCATGCCTACGAGTGTGTTAGGCGTTCGCCAGAATGAGGCTTGGTTAATGCTTCCTTGTTTATTATTCATGTTCGTTCCGCCCTGGGGGCGGTCTTCATTGACGGCTCCGTCGAATCTCCACACATGCCCTGTCGAATGACATGGTCGAATGACGGACATGGGTGGAGATGTGGGCGTGGTTACAATTTCGTTTTCTGATACATAAAGTGATGGTTCATTGCGTCGCCCGTGCCCCCGTAGAAGTCACGTATGACGAAACATGTAGGGCGTGGCCTCGCAGTGCTAGCCATCACGTGTTTGGAATAATTTGTTTGCACGGGCGTTCTGCCTTTGAATATGCCGGCTTTTTTAATGATTTTTTTACTTGAATTTTAAATGATTTCTTGTGGTATGTTTTAACCAATAAATACCCTAAAAACGATATCACACTATTGGAGTTTTTTCTCCGTTTGCCTCCCTCTCCTGTTTTATGGACTTTTTGCATTCCTGAGTCCCCCCTCTGAGGTTTGAAGAGTTGGATCATCCCGGCCACACGGAAGTCGGCGGTACATGCTGCCAAGACCAGGAGATTAACAACTTGTCCCTGCAGAGGGTGAAATCTGCAAGCTCATATGACCTTGCCACAGGGGAGGTCCAACACTGGGGGTAAGCGCACATCTATTACTTCTCTCATCGTTGTCACTGTATACCTGAACAGAAGTATTTTTGGCTTATCAATCCTTGGCGTGTTGGTGATGAAACATATGGAGCGGACTTTTTTTAATGAGATTCATATTATTATGGACTGATCACAGACGGCTTTTGCTTATGATTATTGACCTTTAATTTTTTCGTATTTTTGGATAAGATGTTTACACACTCACTGTCATCACATGTATGGTGTTGTCTTAGCACTTTTATTTAATTGTTTTCATCCCTGCTAGCGCAATTAAGTTTATTTTTATGTTTGTCACTCTATAGATATTTGGAGTTTTATTTGCAGCTGCACCTGTTTGTTTATACGCTTTGCTCATTAGCGCAGGTTGATTCTACAATTTTTCTATTGTTTTTCTAGTCTATTTTCTATTTCTAGTCTAATCTTTTCTTTTCTATTCGAATTCGAATTCATTCTATATAAAATTCGAATTTTGGAAAATGGTTATATATATATATAAAAATATTTATATATATAACCATCTTTTGAAATTCGAAATTCATATAGAATGAATTCAAATTCGAATAGAAAAGATTAGAATAGAAAAATAATAGAACAGAAAATAATCTAATATATATATTATATTTTATTCTATTCTGTTCTATTGTTTTTCTAGTCTATTTTCTTTTCTATTCGAATTCGAATTCATTCTATATGAAATTCGAATTTCGGAAAATGGTTTTATATATATATATATATATATATATAAAATATTTATATATATAACCATCTTTTGAAATTCGAAATTTATATAGAATGAATTCAAATTCGAATAGAAAAGATTAGAATAGAAAAACAATAGAACAGAAAAGAATCTAATATATATATTATATTTTATTCTATTCTGTTCTATTTTTTTTTCTATTTTAATCTTTTCTATTCGAATTTGAATTCATTCTATATTCTATATGAATTTCGAATTTCAATAGATGGTTATATATAAATAAATATCAAATATATACATATATTATAACCATTTTTATATTCTATTTCATATAGAATTAAATTGAATTTAAATAGAATAGAAAATAATATCATAGAAAAACAATAGATCAGATCAGAAAAAAAAAAAAAAAAATATATATATATATATATATATATTTTTTTTTTTTAAATATATATATATATATATATATATATATATATATATATATATATATATAAATAACCACATTATATTTTACTCAATTCTGTTCTATTGTTTTTCTAGTCTATTTTCTATTTCTTGTCTAATCTTTTCTATTCGAATTCGAATTCATTCTATATGAAATTCGAATTTCGGAAAATGGTTATATGTATATATAAAAAGTATTTATATATATATATAACCATCTTTTGAAATTCGAAATTCATATAGAATGAATTTAAATTTGAATAGAAAAGATTACAATAGAAAAACAATAGATTATTTTCTGTTCTAATATATATATTATATTTTATTCTATTCTGTTCTTTTGTTTTTCTAGTCTATTTTCTTTTCTATTCGAATTCGAATTCATTCTATATGAAATTCGAATTTCAGAAAATGGTTTTATATATATATATATATATATATATATATATATATATATATATAAAAAATTTTTTCCTGATCTGTTCTATTGTTTTTCTATGATATTCTTTTATTCTTTTCTATTATTTTCTAATCTATTCCAATCTTTTATATTCAAATTCGATTTCATTCTATATGAAATTCGAATTTCAGAAAATGGTTATTTATATATATATATATTTTTTTTTCCGATCTGATCTATTGTTTTTCTATGATATTATTTTCTATTCTATTTAAATTCAATTTAATTCTATATGAAATTTGAATATTTCGGAAAATGGTTTTATATATATATATATATATATATATATATATATATATATATATATATATATATATATATATATGTATATATGTATATATATATATTAGATATTTATTTATATATAACTATCTATTGAAATTCGAAATTCATATAGAATGAATTCAAATTCGAATAGAAAAGATTAGAATAGAAAAAAATAGAACACAATAGAATAAAATATAATATATATACACATTATATTTTACTCAATTCTGTTCTATTGTTTTCCTAGTCTATTTTCTATTTCTAGTCTAATCTTTTCTATTCGAATTTGAATTCATTCTATATGAAATTTGAATTTCGGGAAATGGTTTTATATATATATATATATGCAGATGGACACAGTTGACCGAATTTGGGGCCCCATATCTTGGGGCCACTTAGTGCTAAGAACCCCAAATTTGGTGTGCAAACCCAGTGGAACTAGCACCATAAAATTTCCAAAGCTGAGGTTTCTAGCACCAAGTGGCCCCGAGATACAGGGCCCCAAAAATCAGTTCAGAAAATGTCAAGCACTTTTCTGCAGCAGAGAATGACATTTTCCGAACCGGTTTTGGGGCCCCGTATCTCGGGGCCACTTCATGCTAGGAACCCCTGCCTTGGATATGTTATGGTACCAGTTCCACTGGGTTAGCACACCAAATTTGGGGTTCCTAGCACCAAGTGGCCCTGAGATACGGGGCCCCAAAGTCGGTTCGGAAAATGTCAAGCACTTTTCTGCAGCAGAGAATGACATTTTCTGAACCGATTTTGGGCCCTGTATCTCGGGGCCACATAGTGCTAGGAACCCCAGCTTTGGATATGTTGTGGTACCAGTTCCACTGGGTTTGCACACCAAATTTGGGGTTCCTAGCACCAAGTGGCCCTGGGATACGGGGCCCCAAATTCGGTTCGGAAAATGAAATTTTTTGCTGCAGAAAAAGTATTTATATATATAACCATCTTTTGAAATTCGAAATTCATATAGAATGAATTCAAATTCGAATAGAAAAGATTAGAATAGGAATACAATAGAACAGAAAATAATCTAATATATATATTATATTTTATTCTATTCTGTTCTATTGTTTTTCTAGTCTATTTTTTTTTCTATTCGAATTCAAATTCATTCTATATGAAATTCGAATTTCGGAAAATGGTTATATATATATATATATATATATATATATATATATATATATATATATATATATATATATATATATATATATAACCATTTTCCGAAATTCGAATTTCATATAGAATGAATTCGAATAGAAAAGGAAATAGACTAGAAAAACAATATTTTACTCAATTGTGTTCTATTGTTTTTCTAGTCTATTTTCTATTTCTAGTCTAATCTTTTCAATTCGAATTCGAATTCATTCTATATGAAATTCGAATTTCGGAAAATGGTTATATATATATATATATATATATATATATATATATATATATATATAGAATGAATTCAAATTCGAATAGAAAAGAAAATAGACTAGAAAAACAATAGAACAGAATAGAATAAAATATAATATATATATATTAGATTATTTTCTGTTCTATTGTTTTTCTATTCTAATCTTTTCTATTCAAATTTGAATTCATTTTATATGAATTTCGAATTTCAAAAGATGTATATAATTTTTTTTTCCTGATCTGTTCTATTGTTTTTCTATGATATTCTTTCCTATTATTTTCTAATCTATTCTAATCTTTTATATTCAAATTCGATTTCATTCTATATGAAATTCGAATTTCAGAAAATGGTTATTTATATATATTTCGGCCGTGGGTTTTCGATTCGAAACATTTCGGATTCGTTTAAATTCGTTAGTATTGTAATTCGGTATTTCGGATGCATCCGAATGTCCGACTAATGAAAATTTTGTCCGAATTTCGATTCGAAACTAAACGAAATGCACATGTCTAATGTGGAATAGCATTGTAGAGGCCTCCTACATTAAGGGCTACTAGGCAAGTGTTGGGAGGAAGGGAGATACCTTCGATTGTTCTCAAAAGGTCAATAGTGTCCTTGATGTATGAAGAGAGTGCAGTGACATGGGCTTGTAAGTAGCTATCTACTAGAGAGCTAGCATTTTCAGTAAGGCTGGAACATCCATCCCTGACCTCCCACCACTTTCTTTCATATATATTGGGATGAGGTGCCTTAATTAGGGGTGCTGCATCATCAACCAGACCAATCCCCTGTTTTGGCTATGTTGTTATATTTATTCTATTGTATTTTATTTCTTTTTAGTCTATTCTCCACTTTTTTTATTCTATTATTTTATTTTCCTATCTACTCTTTTCTATTTTATACTATTCTATTCTTTTCTATTCAAATTCAAATTTATTCTATTTGAAATCCGATATTTCAAAAAATGGTTCATATTATGGGAAATGGTTCTATTCTATTTTATTCTATTGTTTTTTCCATTTTTTTTCAATTCTTTTATTTTTTATTCTATTATTTTCTATTCTATTCTTTTCTATTCTATTCAAACTTGAATTTATTCTATTCAATGATCATTTTTCGTGTTTCTATTTTATTTTAGTCTATTCTTTTTTTCTATGCTAATCTATTTTTTTTCTATTCTATTCTTTCCTCTCAAATTTATTCTATTTGAAATTCAAATGTCATAAGATTGTTATCTTCTTTTTATTTTTATTATTTTTGTTTTATTTATTTTTTATTCTATTCTATTCTATTCTATCCCTTTCTTTTCTTTAATTCTTTTGTTTAATTGAATTCAAATTGATTTGAATTTTCCAAATTCGATGAAATTGAACTCAATTCGACCAAATTTGGACAATTCCAATTGATTCAAATGACATTCAAATTGCATTCAAGTTCAAATCAAATTTCATTAAAATTCCATTGGAAATCAAATTTATTCTATTTGAAATTCGATATTTGGAAAATGTTTACTGTGTATCCTTTCTATTCCATTATATTCTATTGTTTTTTTCTATTCTACTCTATTCTTTTATTTTTTATTCTATTCTTTTCTTCTTAATCAAATTCAAATGTATTCTATTCAAAATTCAAAATGTGAAAACCTGTTATATTGTTATATTTATTCTATTCTATTCTACTCTTTTATATCCTATTATTTTATTTTCCTATTCTTTTCTATTCTATTCAAATTCAAATTTATTCTATTTGAAAATGTAATTTTGGAAAATGATTCAAATTGTGGGAAATGGTTCTATTCTATTCTATTCTATTCTATTCTATTGTTTTTTTTATTATATTCAGTTTTTTTATTTTACATAGTTACTTTTCTATTCCATTATTTTCTATTCTATTCTTTTCTATTCTATTTTCTATTCTATTCAAATTTTAATTCATTCTATTTGTTTTTTGGAGGATTGTTATTGTTTCCATTTTTTCTATTCTTTTTTTTTCTTTTCTAATCTATTCTTTTTTTTCTATTCTATTCTTTTCTCTCAAATATATTCAAATTTCAGAAGATGGTTATATTTCTTCTATTTTATTATTATTTTTTTATTATTATTATTGTATTCTATTCCTTTATTTTCTATTCTATTCTATTCTTTTATTTTATATTATATATCCCTTTCTATTCTTTTTTTCGATTCTGTTCTGTTTTACTCTATTATATTATATTCTTTCACTTTTTATTAAATTTATTTCTATTCTATCATATTATTTTCTTTTCTATTCCTTTATTTTCTATGCTATTTTATTCTATTTTGTAATTTGAATTTGAATTTGATTCAAAAACAATTCAAATTCAAATTTGGTCTGAAATCTTGTTTAATTATTTGGGATTCATTTAAATTCACTTCTATTTTAATTCAGAAATTCGGATACATCCGAAATCACAAATAACAACAAATGTGTCCGAATTTCAATTCGGAACAAAACAAACCACACATGTCTAGAGGTGTCTACTACCATGATTTCCAGCTTCCAAGGGGATCCCACAGGTATGGTCTATGCATAGTTATGTAGACCCCTTGTCTTAAACAGGAACTACCAGCAAATTTAGCTGCACTGGGTTGTAGTTAACCTGCCTGATTTGTAGTCTTTGTGATCCTTTGGGTTTTCTCCTAAGCCTGGTGTTGCTGTGGTTCCTCCCTTTTGTCAGTAGGTGGCAATGTTACCTTTAGCATTAGTATGATGAGCTACAGTAAATCTAGGTTATGAATATGCATACTTCACTCTGCCAATCAGTAGGAGTTTCACTGACGCATGCTGGGAAAGTGTATATATACAATATATGGAGGTCAAGTGATCAGTGTCCTCTCATCCAGACCTTGGTATGGTGTGGATGTGTGAGAAACAGCTGCATTGGGTAGACCTGAAGTCTAAGGCCTGGCCATCTGCTCTTGGCTCTGCAAGAGAGAGCCTGTTTGTTGCCTGGAGGCATGAGATGTAGTACCAGAGGTTACTCTTCCATGAACTCAGGGCTGTGTAGAACCTGGAAAAGTGTCAAGACAGACTCATCTAAAGAATCTATACATGGTGCTGTGGTTTTTTTGGTTGCTATAGGAGACAGCTGTTGCTACATAGGTACAGAACATTGGATGCACCCCAAGGCCCTTGTTCTGTATTACTGTCTACCTGTCTGTTTCTGTCTTTGGAGTCTGCTGGTCTGTTTGCCTATTGTCCTAGGGTGTCCTGTGCCCTAATACTCTCTCCCTACATATTGCCATCAGGAGCATAAAAACTCACTTTTGTTCAGCCTAAAAGTGACCGACACCTATTTTCTGCAACCGTCCATGCACACAATGCCTAGGAACCAGCACCCTGAGGTGAAATGTCAGCTAGAGTTGGGCGAACAGTTCGGGCCGAGCAAAAGTTTGGCTGTTCGGCAAACACCCAAATTTGCAGGGCGCTCGGCAGGATGTTCGCCTGCAGAGTGCTCCACAATGCACTGCACGCTGCATAGTGCATTCTAATCCCTGATGCCCAATCAGGGCACAGTGAATAGCTGGTTGTTAAGGAGTGGTCTGCCGCATCCTTAACAATGGATGAGTAATCAGCTGTCAGCGGGCTTCCTCGCTGACAGCTGAATGGAACAAAAAAACATTGCCGGCAATTGAAAAAAGTTAAATAAACTGTGTGGGGGTCCCCCCAATCCATACTAGGCCCTTCAGTTCTGGTATGGGTATTAAGGGGAACCCCACGCCAAAGTAAAAAAAAAAGGCGTGGGGTCTCCCCAAAATCTATACCAGACCATTATCGGAGCATGCAGCCTGGCAGTCCAGGAAAGGAGGGATGAGCAAATGCTCCACCTCCTGAACCGTACCAGGCCACATGTCCTCAACATGAGGGGGTGCTTTGGGGCAGGGGGGCTCTACCCCCAAAGCACCTTGTCCCCATGTTGATGGGGACAAGGGCCTCTTCCCCAAAATACTTGCCGGTGGTTGTGGGAGTGTGCGGGCAGGGGTCTTATCGGAAGGAGGCCCCCTTAATGAGGGGGGCCCCAGATCCTGGCCCCAACCAGGGGGGTGACTATAGGGGTACAAAAAATGTAAAAAAATTAATAAAAAAAAACAACATTCCATGATCTAGATCCATTGTCAATTACGATGCCCACCGCACTGCCGGACCCAAAAAAGAAAAAAGTTCCGACCACAAAGATGGCTGACCCCCGAATGCCAGAACGCCCTGGACCCAGCAATCAATCACCCACCTTTAACGTGAAAAGTCCTGCCCTTTGTCCAGAGCGGCCGCACTTCATGCTTTGTGTGAATAAGATAGGGCTCTGTGGGAAGGGGGCAGTGCTGTGCTGTTATGAAAAAGACAGGGGGTTTGATATTGAGAGAGGACTGTGATGGGGGGGTCAGTCTGTGATGGGGGTCTGTGATTGGGGGGTCAGTCTGTAATGGCGGGGTCAGTCTGTGATGAGGGTCTGTGATTGGGGGGGTCAGTCTGTGATGGGGGTCTGTGATTGGGGGTGTAAGTCTGTGATGGTGTCAGTCTGTGATGGGGGCTCTGTCTTTGATGGGGGGTCAGTCTGTAAATTGGGGGGTCAGTCTGTGATGGGGGTCTGTGATTTTTGGGGGTCAGTCTGTGATGGGGGGTCTGTGATAGGGATCTGTGATGGGTCAGGTCAGTCTG
Source organism: Lithobates septentrionalis (assembly GCA_037952835.1). Taxonomy (NCBI): domain Eukaryota; kingdom Metazoa; phylum Chordata; class Amphibia; order Anura; family Ranidae; genus Lithobates; species Lithobates septentrionalis. The sequence goes on along the minus strand of JBBDGP010002958.1, from coordinate 285,919 downwards.
TGATGGGGGGGTCAGTCTTTGATGGGTCAGTCTGTAATGGGGGGGTCTGTGATTTGGGGGTCAATCTGTGATGGTGGGGTCTTTGATGGGGGGGGTCTGTGATGGGTCAGGCCAGTCTGTGATGGGGGGTCTGTGATGGGTCAGGTTAGTCTGTGATGGGGGGGCAGTCTGTGATGGGTCAGTGTGTGATGGGTCAGTCTGTAATGGAAGTCAGTCTGTGATGGGTCAGTCTGTAATGAGGGGTCTGTGATGGGAGGGTTGTGATGAGGCAGCCTGTGATATAAAATGGGGGGGGATGTGATGTGAAGGGAGGGACTGAGGACACTGATGTAAAAGGGGGTCTGTGATTTCTGCAGTAGCAAAACACAGGTCTCTGCAAGATGTGTCCTGTTCACACTGCAACAGCGCCCCTGAGTGCTGAGCAGTGCGGTGTAAAATGCATACTGTTTCTATGCACCGCAGCTGAGCTGTGGTGCATAAAAATGAATAAACTGTATTTTGACATTTCAATAAAGTTGAAAGAAAAAAAGTACAAAGTGTGAAGTGTGTGAGCCCTAAAGGTGTGTACATGTATGTGTGTGTGGGGGGGGGGGGCGCTGTAATGTGCACGGGAGGCTGCGATGCGGAGGATATCATGTGGAGTCATAGCACCAATATGACACTCGGACCTCCGCCGGAAGAAAATTTTTCCAACCGGACCCCCGTGATTTTGAATTAAGTACCCTGATATAAAATAGAACGTCTAATGGCCAATGAAGAGGGGGGGTTTGGGTGGCCATCGGGGTTGGCTAGCCGGACGGGGGGGACCTGTCATCCGCACTGCCCATCCCCCCACTTCATTGTGCACAACCTGGCTCAGCCTCAGCGCCGCTGCATTGCTGAAAGGCAATCAATGGCTGTGCAGCAATGCCGGTTCCTGAAATTCCAGCCAATGAGGCAGTAGCAATGTTCCTGTATGACTTTAGCCCTCCCACTTCACTTGTTCACTTGTTTTTGTGCATGTTTACAAAATTAAAGTGGGCCGGTCTGGATGAAGTCCAGGGCCAAATTTTTGTCCCAGTCCAGCCCTCTATCTATCTATCTATCTATCTATCTATCTATCTATCTATCTATCTATCTATCTATCTATCTGAATTGAAATACATTTCTACAATATAAGGGCATTAGTATATTTTATTTTACTCTCCCACAATGCACTGATGAAAATCCAGCTGCTAGCTGTAAGGCAAGGATCATTTTTTAACTCAGAAACTTCGGCACAGATGATCATTGTGTTTGTATTGTTCTTCCTGCAGACAGTGAAAACTGCATGAAATGTCGTGATCATGAATGGCCAAATGAGAAGAAGGATCAATGTGTTCCCAAATTGTTGGAATTTCTTTCCTACACTGATGATACAATTGTTGCAGTATTTTCATCTGTCTCCATCCTCTGTTGTCTTCTGACTGGTTTAATATTGGGGATATTTATACATTACCGGGACACCCCCACTGTTAAAGCTAATAACCGGAACCTGAGCTATCTTCTCCTGGTCTCCATCATGTTGGGCTTCCTCTGTGTCTTCTTCTTCCTTGGCCGTCCAGTAGATGTAACCTGCATGCTGCGTGTGACCTCTTTTGGAGTCATCTTCTCAGTTGCTGTCTCTTCTCTACTTGCCAAAAGTATCATGGTGTGTATTGCTTTTAAAGCCACCAAACCTGGGAGTCCCTGGAGGAAATGGATGGGAGCCAAGCTGCCCAGTTTTATCATTTGCATGTTTTCACTGATCCAAGTAATAATCTGTGTTTCTTGGTTATCCATATCTCCTCCATTCCAGGATCAGGACACTCACTCTTATCAGGGAAAGATCATAATTCAGTGTAATGAGGGTTCAGTTATCGGCTTCTACTCTGTCCTGGGGTATATGGGGCTTCTGGCAGCTGTGAGTTTCATTATAGCTTTTTTAGCCAGAACATTGCCAGACAGTTTTAATGAGGCCAAGTACATCACCTTCAGCATGCTGGTGTTCTGCAGTGTCTGGATTGCCATGATCCCGGCTTATCTGGGCACTATAGGGAAAGACATGGTGTCTGTGGAGATTTTTGCTATATTGGCATCAAGTGTTGTACCTCTTGGCTGTATATTTTTCCCAAAATGCTACATAATTCTGTTCAAGCCTGACCTGAATACAAAAAAAGGGTTGGCTTGAAAATAAAGGATACTTATTATTTTTTTTTATGTATGATGACCCTTGGAAATAAAAATATTATCTATAATATATAGAGCTAACATTATAGTTATATCTATATCATTGTAAATTGTAGTATTTTACTAATGTATTAGGAAGAGAATGAATACTGTTAAAGTTTAATTATTAATACTTACTCTTCCAGTGGGCAGTTAGTATCATTTTTTGTTTTCTTAAGAGCTTTGGACACCACTGGTATCCAACACTGTGGATGTGTTGCAGACCTTGTCCCCTGCTTGGTGTAATGGTTCCTACCACTGGCCTACTACAGAACAAAGTAATCACTTAGCGGGGAGGAACCACTGTGATCAGAGGGCAGCATTGTTTCCAAATGATCCTAAAGTAGGACACCAGCGCCACCCATATCTTCAAGAGAGAAGATTTCACTGCATTCCAGAACCTTCCATTAAACATATTCTTTTATAAACTGTTTGTAAAGTATTTTTGAAATATATTGCATGTAGATGGCTATATTAACATGTACATTTTGCTTGGTGCATTCTAAAATATTTCTCTAATACTAATTAAACTTGATGAGAGCATGTTTACAGTATGTTCACATTTTAATTGATACATTTACTTCATTTTAAATAATATTTTCTTTATGGGATAAAAACACATTTTCTCCTTATATAAATTTCCTGCTATTTATATAGCTGCTGCTATAAGGGAACATTCAGTTTCTCCATGCAATCCGAGAAGGAAGTTTGTATATAACAATCTGGTATCAACACAAAAAAAAAATAGGTTCCAGGTACTCACTGTCAATTATAGACTTATTTTCAAGACTGCATATAACAGCAACATTCCATTAACAAAGGACCTTAACATATTTTGAACTAAATGTGCCCACTCATAAATAGAGATGAGCTTTGGGTTAAATACGAGTTCCACCCAAACCCAGCCTGTTGGCTGTTCAGCAAGTGGATGAACAAAATGGGCAAATTTGGCCAGATTGCCCACCTGCCCAAATCTCCAACTGATCAAGTCAGTAAGCAATCACTTAATGGCAGAATCACTACTGCCACTAAATGACAAATCCGAGCAAGCTTGTAAAAATCTGTCTGGGATCCCACGTCTCATCATTACCCATATATGGACATAACCATATTTGGTCAATGACATCATCCAGGTTCCCTGGCACTGCACTTATATTCCAGCTGCACAGAGAAGCTGTCATTTGCAATGGGAGTAGCGTAGGGGGGGGGGGGGGTCAATTAATTGTGAATAATGTAAATGTAGATCTACATCTCTGGACAACATGATTGTCATTGTGGGACATCATTTTTTAAAGGAAGGTTTTATATTAAAAGAAAAAAACCTGACACCATCCCTATTACAACGTGGGATCTTGTGCCTCGTTTCCACTGAGCAGATCGGTTCGGTACAGTTTGAATGGCCTCGAATGGTCCGGTCTATTATGGTGAGCGTTTCCACTGCAAGTGGGACAACAAGGGGGCCATACAGGGTTTAGAAAAAATGCTAGTGTGATGTCATATTTGTGCGACAGGAAACCTGAGAATCAACAACAATGGAGATCATCCAGCAGCTCATCTTTTCTCTAGTAGCTTTTTGGTTCTTCATATTTAAAAAACATGCCGCACTGTATGAGAGAAGGCTGCGAGCGGCAATGAGAAACACAGCAGAAAAGAAAAGAAAACTTCTAGCTTGGATATGTAGCCGAGAGGAGAAGTACACCATTATGCGGCAAAGACAAAGACGGCAGCGCTATAGGGTAAGCAACCTATCTACCTGACACACACACACACTGACTTACCTACCTATGAGACACACACACACTGACTTACCTACCTGACACACACACTGACCTACCTACCTATGAGACACACACACACTGACTTACCTACCTATGAGACACACACACACTGACTTACCTACCTGACACACACACTGACCTACCTACCTATGAGACACACACACACTGACTTACCTACCTGACACACACACTGACCTACCTACCTATGAGACACCCACACACTGACTTACCTACCTGACACACACACTGACTTACCTACCTATGAGACACACACACACACTGACTTACCTACCTGACACACACACTGACTTACCTACCTGACACACACACTGACCTACCTACCTATGAGACACACACACACTGACTTACCTACCTGACACACACACTTACCTACCTACCTATGAGACACACACACACACACTGACTTACCTAGCTGACACACACACTGACTTACCTACCTGACACACACGAAAGGCCCTACTGTCTGGGTGGTAACCTTGGATCACGACTGGCTCCAAGCACTTGAACAAGCTGACCCAGGACACCAAGGAAGGCCTGGTTGAAGGTAGCCAACTGCTCCATCTGCTGCCAGGCGATTTCTGCCTCCTGGCGCATAGCTTCCTGTGCATCCTGACGCAGTGCCTGAAATTGCCTCTCAGAAAGGTTCTCAATCCTTTCCAGCTGCCTTTCCTCTGATGCCCGCATATCCTCCATGACTGTGCGCAGATCCATCTGCAACCGTCTCCTTTCACCTGTAATATAAAAAAAGACCAGAATAGTTTTTGGAAGCATCAGTGTCACCACTGTAACCCCCTTTCTCATCTACCCCACCAGACTGTACCCCCTGCTCTCCTGTCCCACCTCTGTTACCCCTGATATTCTGCCCCAACTCTGTTCACCCTGCTCATCTGCCCCGGCAATACACCTCCTTTCACATCTGCCCCACTGCTCTTCTGTCCACTGCTGAACCCCCTTATCATCTGTTCCACCACTGTACCCCCTGCACATCTGCCACACTGCTGAAGCCCCTTCTCATCTGTTCCACCACTGTACCCCCTGCACATCTGCCACACTGCTGAAGCCCCTTCTCATCTGTTCCACCAATGTACCCCCTGCACATCTGCCACACTGCTGAAGCCCCTTCTCATCTGTTCCACCACTGTACCCCCTGCACATCTGCCACACTGCTGAAGCCCCTTCTCATCTGTTCCACCACAGTACCCCCTGTACATCTGCCACACTGCTGAAGCCCCTTCTTATCTGTTCCACCACTGTACCCCCTGCACATCTGCCACACTGCTGAAGCCCCTTCTCATCTTTTCCACCACAGTACCCCCTGCACATCTGCCACACTGCTGAAGCCCCTTCTCATCTGTTCCACCACTGTACCCCCTGCACATCTGCCACACTGCTGAAGCCCCTTCTCATCTGTTCCACCACTGTACCCCCTGCACATCTGCCACACTGCTGAAGCCCCTTCTCATCTCTTCCACCACTGTACCCCCTGCACATCTGCCACACTGCTGAACCCCCTTCTCATCTGTTCCACCACTGTACCCCCTGCACATCTGCCACAATTCTGATTTATTTTAATAAAATGCACAATTACAACTATCATCATGTCTTACCAGTGTGCCGGGGTGCATTGGACGTACTCTGTGGTTGGCTACTCTGTGGTTGGCTACTCTGTGGTTGGCTTGAGGAAATAGTACTGGAGCTGCTGAAAGAGGTTGAAGGTCCATCGTCGGAAACGTTTGATGCATCATTGGAGACTCCATCACTTGTTTCTGAAAATGCACATATGGTTATATATATTTTTTAAATGGTTAGCAGAGCAAAATCCTATGTATAATAAAAAAAAACTCACCAAAGGGGTCTATCATGGATTCGTGCATTGAAGTTGCAGAGTCCAGACCTCTCTCCCTGTCTTGGTTTGCTGGCCTATGACCGTAAATGGCGTCCATGGCGTCGTACCACTTCCAAGTTCTCCGACTGTTTCCACTACGGCGGTTGTCATCCTTAAATTTTTTATATTGGCCTTTAAGCTTCTTAACCTGTGCCCTACACTGACCCGCGTGCGTTCAAATCCCTCGGCTGCCATCCGCTGAGAAATATCTTTGTACACCTTTTCATTCCTTACTGATCCATCAAGCCCACTCTGAATAACGCTATCACCAATTATGCTAAGGAAAGTAGATAGTTCCTGTGATGACCAAACACGGCTGTTGTCATCCTCCTTTAATTCTCCTTTTATGCATGTGTTTGCTTGGCGCTTTCCTCTGACATCATCATAGCACAGCAGAGGGTTTTGTGTCAGCCAATCAGTGGAAAACATCGTATGACGCCGGTAACTCTGCCCTAACCGAACCGTTCCATTTTCTATGGCCCCACATCTGAAGCAGGACCCTGAATGGAGCGGTACGGTTCGTTTGTATGGCACGCTTTCGTAATGGAAACACCCAAAATAGCGTACCGTACCGAACCGAACCGATCCGCTCGGTGGAAACGAGGCATAAGAGGTCTATAAGATCTAATCAGTCTGCACCTGTCTATGTATTGTATGATCATATGAGACATTTTTATGTCTTTATATTGTTTTTAATGCTCTTTAACCACTTCTGGACCAGCCGCCGCAGTTTTACTGCGGCTGGTTGGCTCCCCTGGGCAAAACAACGTTACCTTACGTTGCTTTGCCATTTGGCCACTAGGGGAGGCGTGTGCATGCCTCTGGTGGCGCGCGTTTCCGTCCTAGTGGCCAAAAGGTAAAAACGACATAAGGTAACGTTGTTTTGCTCAGAGGAGCCAACCTGCTGCAGTAAAACTGCAGGTGAGCAATCTGGCCAAATCTGCCCAGTGGCGGTTGTGATTCTGCCACTAAGTGATTGCTTACTGACTTGATCAGTTGGAGATTTGAGCAGGTGGGCAACCTGGCCAAATCTGCCCATTTTGTTCATCCATTTGCTGAACAGCCAACAGGCTGGGTTTGGGTCGAACTCGTATTTAACCCAAAGCTCATCTCTACTTATGAGTAAGCACATTTAGTTCAAAATATGTTAAGGTCCTTTGTTAATGGAATGTTCCTGTTATATGCTGTCTTGATGTGGAGCCGATGCGAGTGCCAGGGCCGGCGCGATGACCACCAGGCACCCGCGATCGCTCGTGACAGAGTGAGAACCGGGATCTGTGTGTGTAAACAGATCCTGGTTCTCTCAGGGGAGAGGAGACTGATCGTGTGTCCATACTGATATGAACACCGATCTGTCATCTCTCCTAGTCAGTCCCATTACCCCCACAGTTAGAACACACCCAGGGAAGATAGTTAACCCCTTGATCGCCCCCTAGTGTTAACCCCTTCACTGCCAGTGACATTTATACAGTAATCAGTGCATTTTTATAGCACTGATCGCTGTACAATTGTCCCTGGTCCCAAAAATGTGTTAAAATTGTCCGATGTGTCCACCGCAATATCGCAGTCTCAATAAAAATCGCTGATCACCACCATTACTAGTAAAAAAAAAATAATAATAATAAAAATTCCATAAATCTATCCCCTATTTTGTAGACGCTATAACTTTTGCCAAACCAATCAATATACGCTTATTGCGATTTTTTTTTACCAAAAGTATGTAGAAGAATACATATCAACCTAAGCTGCGGAAATTTTTTTTTTTTTTTTAATTTAATTGGGGTATTTATTATATCAAAAAGTAAAAGATATTGGGGGTTATTTACTAAAGGCAAATCCACTTTGCACTACAAGTGCAAACTACAAGTGCAAAGTGCACTTGAATTTGCACTGAAAGTGCACTTTGAAGTGCAGTCACTGTAGATCTGAGGGGGACATGCAAGCAAAATAAAAAACAGCATTTTAGCTTGTACATGATTGGATAATAAAATCAGCAGAGCTTCCCCTCAGTTCATATTTACCCCTCAGATTTACAGCGACTGCACTTCCAAGTGCACTTTGCAGTTGCAGTTTGCACTTGTAGTGCAAAGTGGATTTGCCTTTCGTAAATAACCCCCATTGTGTTTTTTTCAAAATTGTCGCTCTTCTTTTGTTTATAGCGCAAAAAATAAAAACCGCAGAGATGATCAAATACCACCATAAGAAAGCTCTATTTGTGGGGAAAAAAGGACGTCAATTTTGTTTGAGTACAACGTCACACAACCGCTCAATTGTCAGTTAAACCGACATAGTGCTTAATCGCAAAAAATGGCCTGGTCATTGAGCAGCCAAATCTTCCGGGGCTGAAGTGGTTAAAGAACAAAAATGCATTCCTTATTTCTTCATATTCAGCAATAACGAATAGTCGAAAAAAAAACGAAAATACAAAATTAATTAATCATCCAAATGTAATCGATTTGTTAAACTCCTAGGTTGAATAGTTTTTTGTTCCTTCGGATTTTCGTCCTTTCGTTCTTTCTGACAATTTGTTTTCGTATGCATTCGTCAAAGAGTCTTTCGTCCATTTGGATGTTTCTGAATGAACGAATATGATGAATTTAGTCCGAAAATGAATTTGCACATGTCTATACTGTATATGAAGAAAAATTAAGTCATTATAGCGTGTTATCTTCTAAAACTTTCACTGCTTCTTTTTTTTTAAAACACTGATGGCCGATTAGATTAGTTTGGAGTTTAGAATACTTTATTGGGAAGAAGAGGAACAACAACAAAAAAACTAAAACAAAATGGAAATGATTATGATGTACCTGTGTTTCACCTTAAAAAATCATCTTCTGTGTATGTTACAATATGGATTCACAGTTTATATGGCATCATATTGGAAATAGGAGTAAAAATGTTATTGGGATATACAATATACTTAAGGCACCCACCTGTGTATATCCATAGAGCCCCAGTATTTGTGCCATTGGAATTGTTGTCACTGAAAAATGATCTCCAATAAAACCCACAAGTTTATGAAGAGAATAAAATATAGGTGGGACTTTGTGTGAGCCGTGACTATCCAGTGCACAGGTCTCCATCCCTAATTATTTGATAAGGAAGGGGGAATTGGGACTTTATATGAAACAAGACACTTGGGTAGATTAAATCAATCAATATAATAAAAATAATTTATTGGCAACATGGAAGGGGGTAGTACAGTGGATAACATTAATAGTAAATATGTAATTAGCAGAATTAAAAGGCGTGATAAGATCATAACTCAATAAAATTCATAATACAATAGCATTGTTACATATAATTGATAATGAACCAACAGTACACTCCAACGTATCTATATATTATTAACCAATATAATTTAATTGATAATTTAAACAAATCAAACCCATAGTAGAATCATGATTATTGTGGCATAGCATCCAATAGTCAAAAGCTTGACGCATTTCGCGGATCGTTTCCACTCATCAGGAGCAGCTATACATTGGGGGTACCTATGATAGACAATTAGTTAATAATAAATGGTAATTGATTATAGTAGGAAGAGAGGGAACATATGCCAGTGGTCCTAACAACTCTTACCTATAATATGCATGAAGATAAATTATGGTATTGGGGGTATATATCGGAGGCATTGGGAGGTGAAAATTCATCCCCCCCGGGAGCTGAGGTAACATACAAGACCGGTATGCAGGCCAGGTGGAAAAGTGGATAAAACATAATAGATGGGGGTCACCTTGCCAGAACTGAGGTAATGGGGGTGAGCCCGGAAAACTGGTGAAAAACAAATATTGAGGTGATGTTAGTGGGGTGTAAGATAAGAAAGAGCTAAGTGATAGAGGTTTAGAGAGAAGGGGATTGGGATATGAGAGAAACTGAAATAAGACCAAGGTAGAAACCCCAAAGTGAGAGTAGAGAGAAATTTCATAATGTGGCACAAATAAAAGAAACAGAGATATCAAACCACCATAAGATCAGGGAAAAGACCCGTAGAAGAGAAATTACCTGAAACTACACAGTGGAATGTGTAGTGAAGAAGTGACATGTGTAGTGGACAAAGGTGGAGTTGAAGCAGAAAACCTTCTCCGAAGGGGGGAGTAGGAGTGAGGGCAGCCCGCAGCACCGCCAAGTGTGTACACCAACGTCACGCTGAGAGGTAGATTTCATCTACCCAAGTGTCTTGTTTCATATAAAGTCCCAATTCCCCCTTCCTTATCAAACCCACAAGTTTAGCTTTTCCAGAACATTAGTAATTAGGGACTGTCTTCTGTGGTCCTGATAAAAAAACATTTCTTACAGCCTCTCTGGCATCTAAGGATGAATCAGTGATATGATATCTCAGTGTAAATTGGGTAAAATTTTAACATCCTGGTTCATTTTTTGTATAGCAAAACAAAAAAAAACAAAATGTTTAGGTATGATCGCAGATCATCACTGTAGATGCAAAGATATGTATTTATACAAAAAAGGCAAAGTCACCATGGTATTCATCAACACTTCATGAACAAAAATGTCATTGGTTCTTCTGTAGGCTTCAAACCACTAATATATATAACAGAAAAGAAGGTTACTGTCAAAAAAAAATTAGGAGAAAACCCCTCATTATTAGGTATACAGTTTGATTAGGGATTGTATGAACAATCAGCAAATTCAAATGGGGGCGATTTACTAAAACCGGAGTGTGCTAAATCAGGTGAAGCTCTGCATAGAAACCAACCCAGGTTTTATTGTCAAAGCTTAAATGAACAAGCTGAAGTTAGAAGCTGATTGGCTACCATGTACAGCTGCACCAGATTCTGAGTGCACCAGTTTTAGCAAATCTCCCCAAAAGTGTTGTGGCACATACCACATGCATAGCAATATGCAGTTTTAGTTTAGTTTATGTTTTATTGAAATGGTACTAGCAACAATGTTTTGGCTTGGCTATACAGTATATGAGAGATGTAAAAAAAATCTTTGGTATTTATTATATGTGATTATGGGCTTAGACCCCAAAATGGTATTACTCAATTGTTTCGTGCAACATTACCTCTGAATTCATGATGAAGCTATCTGTAAATCACAATGAGAACTAATCTTGTTTATGAGGACTAATGTTCTGACCTAATATTGTAAAATGATTGTGACCCCTGTTGTTTTTATTTATGATACTCAATACATATGATTTATTTTTGATCAAAAATAGACATGTAGTGGGAGAGTTGCTAAAACTGGTGCACAAAGAATCTGTTGCAGCATAGTAACCAAAATCAAACCATAATCGAATATCTTTAATATTTCGTGTGTATATATAGCCTTTTGTAGAGGCCTTCTCATTTAATGCGGTGCGAGGGGAAAAAAGGCAGAGAGTGCAAAAGCTTCAAAATCTCCTCTCTTAGATTTCCTTATTGGAAACACAGTACAAACTCACTTTTTTACAGAAGCTCACCTCTGAACTTCAACTCTATAGAAATGAACTTACGGTACTTCTTATACTAACTATGAATAATGTATCAAAAGACTTAAAGCTACCCATTACTCACAGGGAAATAAGGCAGGTAAACTCCTTGCATCACAGTTGCAAAAAGGAAAGGCCAATTCTAGACCTGCTTACTTACTAGACTCAAAAACCCAGATAAAAAAAACTTCATCCAAAGGCCATAGCCAATGAGTTTATGCAATATTATCAATCCTTGTACAGTATAACTTAAAGGATGGTACTACTATCTCCCCCCCCAACCCACTGCAGAGGTGTTTACCTCTTTTTTGGGATCTTTGAACCTTCCCTCCTAATTAGGGATGAGCTGAACACCCCCCGGTTCGGTTCGCACCAAAACCTGCGAACGGACCGAAAATTTGCACGAACGTTAGAACCCCATTGACGTCTATGGGACTCGAATGTTCGAAATCAAAAGTGCTCATTTTAAAGGCTAATTTGCATGGTATTGTCCTAAAAAGGGTTTGGGGACCCGGGTCCTGCCCCAGGGGACATGTATCAATGCAAAAAACTTTTAAAAACGACCGTTTTTTTCGGGAGCAGTGATTTTAATGATGCTTAAAGTAAAAAAAAGTGAAATATTCCTTTAAATATCATACCTGGGGGGTGTCTATAGTATGCCTGTAAAGTGGCACGTGTTTCCCGTGCTTAGAACAGTCCCTGCACAAAATGTCATTTTTAAAGGAAAAAAAGTCATTTAAAACTGCTTGCGGCTTTAATGTAATGTCGGGTCCTGGCAATATGGATGAAAATCAGTGAGACAAATGGCATGGGTACCCCCCAGTCCATTACCAGGCCCTTTGGGTCTTGTATGGATATTAAGGGGAACTCTGCACCCAAATTAAAAAAGGAAACAGCAGAATACAGGCTCTGTACTCTGAACAGCAGTATACAGGCGGTGCAAACAAGACAGGGACTGTAGGTTTGTTTTATTTTTTTTTTCAAAAGATTTTATTGAAATTTTACAGGTTAACATGCAGTGTTTGCCATACATCTTAGAGAAAGAAACAAACAATCAATAGGCAGTATGCACTTATAGATCAGCAGACTAAGAACATGAGCCAATATAGGCCTTTAAGTAAAAAACGGGAGTTATTCCTGCGCTACCAGTTGGGGAAGTCGGTCTCCTAATCAGTTAATTGAGACTATGTGCAACTTCTCTTGTTGGAAAGCTGCATGCACCGAAACAGAGGGCTCAAACACCAGCCCAAAACAAAATTGGTAAGAGAGAGAGGGGGAGGTGGTGCTGCGCTAACCAGAGATGTCTCTACTTGTGGGAATAAATATTATATCCTGATATTCATAGATCACGGGAAGATTAAATAGTAAAAAACATCAGAAAATCGCATAGGTTAAAAATAACTATGTGAATTCAATTAATACTTGTATATATAGGAATAAATACTAGTGTAAGGTAAAGACAAATAGTAACAACAGATTAAATAGTAAAACTCAGTAAATCGCATAAGTTGAAAATAGATATGGTGATTCAAAATAAATATGTGGATCCAATCAGTGCTTAAAAATATAAGAATAAATACTGGTGTAGGGTTAAGACAAGTAGTAACAACCGATTAACATATATTGAAATGTGTAGAAATCCAATATGACTAATAGTGCTCGTGCTCTTGTGACTAAAAACTCAAAAATTAAACTCATTTGTTAAGGTGCAACAATAGATGGAGACAGACAGTCATAAATCAAGTGGTAAATGACAACCAAGTGAGATAAACAAAGCAAACAGAATGGTCGCTTTATCCTAATATTGCGACCTTGTGCAATAGTGCGACTAAAATGTGAATGATCACATATGTGGCAAAACCACTCTGATCATTGAGTGTCCAGAGTAAAAATAATTATAAAAATATTCAAAGTGTCCAAAGCAAAAATGTGTTCAGCAAGCCAGTGTTTTAAAATGCAATCCCTCCAATGGCAGTGAGGTGTTATTTAAAACATTCTCTATCTTCTTCATGCAGCATGCACTAGGGTAGGCAGTGGCCCCTTACCTAGCGGTGCTAGGTCAACCGCATATGAGTTGTTAACTCTCGTGGTCCTGGGTCTCTCCTGTATCTCTGTGTCCAGACTTGCTGACTCTACAGGATCCTGTATGGGGCTGGGATATGTCTAGCTGAGGTCCTGGGACAGTGCCGCTCCTAACTCCTCCTCCACATCAAATCTCCATTATATGCAAAATATAGGATAAAGTGCCCAGATAGTGAAGTATGTTTTTATAGGTCACTTTATTCACATAAATCATATACAAGGTACTCACATTAGCAGCTGTTCTTACAAAGCATAATATCCAACGAGCAGCGAACTCGTAACGCATTCAGCAAGGTAAAAGTGAAAGGGACCAGTTTCTTCAATATAAAATCTGTATAAATATATATATAAAAACATGGTGATACGTTAGTTCCTTCACAGGGAGGGGGTGGAATAGGCTTATTTCCCCCATCCTTTAAGCAATACACTTGATCAGCAGGGGGGAGGGGGGGGGAAGGGGGGGGAGGGGGGGGGGGAGGAATAGAAAAATCCAGGGGGATACATGTTGACATCCAGACTAAATGTTTAAATGAGAGGAGATTGTACACTATTCATTGGGAATCACATAAAAAGTCATATTTTAAAACGCTTAAAAAGTCGCATATAAAATCGCTAAAACACTGTCATATTGGATATTATGCTTTGTAAGAACAGCTGCTAATGTGAGTACCTTGTATATGATTTATGTGAATAAAGTGACCTATAAAAACATACTTCACTATCTGGGCACTTTATCCTATATTTTGCATATAATGGAGATTTGATGTGGAGGAGGAGTTAGGAGCGGCACTGTCCCAGGACCTCAGCTAGACATACCCCATTCCCATACAGGATCCTGTAGAGTCAGCAAGTCTGGACACAGAGATACAGGAGAGACCCAGGACCACGAGAGTTAACAACTCATATGCGGTTGACCTAGCACCGCTAGGTAAGGGGCCACTGCCTACCCTAGTGCATGCTGCATGAAGAAGATAGAGAATGTTTTAAATAACACCTCACTGCCATTGGAGGGATTGCGTTTTAAAACACTGGCTTGCTGAACACATTTTTGCTTTGGACACTTTGAATATTTTTATAATTATTTTTACTCTGGACACTCAATGATCAGAGTGGTTTTGCCACATATGTGATCATTCACATTTTAGTCGCACTATTGCACAAGGTCGCAATATTAGGATAAAGCGACCATTCTGTTTGCTTTGTTTATCTCACTTGGTTGTCATTTACCACTTGATTTATGACTGTCTGTCTCCATCTATTGTTGCACCTTAACAAATGAGTTTAATTTTTGAGTTTTTAGTCACAAGAGCACGAGCACTATTAGTCATATTGGATTTCTACACATTTCAATATATGTTAATCGGTTGTTACTACTTGTCTTAACCCTACACCAGTATTTATTCTTATATTTTTAAGCACTGATTGGATCCACATATTTATTTTGAATCACCATATCTATTTTCAACTTATGCGATTTACTGAGTTTTACTATTTAATCTGTTGTTACTATTTGTCTTTACCTTACACTAGTATTTATTCCTATATATACAAGTATTAATTGAATTCACATAGTTATTTTTAACCTATGCGATTTTCTGATGTTTTTTACTATTTAATCTTCCCGTGATCTATGAATATCAGGATATAATATTTATTCCCACAAGTAGAGACATCTCTGGTTAGCGCAGCACCACCTCCCCCTCTCTCTCTTACCAATTTTGTTTTGGGCTGGTGTTTGAGCCCTCTGTTTCGGTGCATGCAGCTTTCCAACAAGAGAAGTTGCACATAGTCTCAATTAACTGATTAGGAGACCGACTTCCCCAACTGGTAGCGCAGGAATAACTCCCGTTTTTTACTTATTGATTTATTACACACACACATTCCCGCAGCAACCATGGAAGTTCTGTCATTTTTGGAAAAGAGAAAAATAAATCTGGAAGTGTTTAATGTTAATCAACCCAACCGAAATAAAACAGGAGACCTAGAAAGCCTAATGAGAAGATTGGGACACAATATGGAAAAACAAATCAGTCTATGGTGGGACACCAACACCTTTGAGACATATCTGAGAGATGGGATCGTCCCTAGGAGATTAAGATGGGATGTCCCTCCAAATGATGGCCTAATGGACCAGGAGTCGATTGAGGAATGGTTCAAATTCTTCAATGATAAAGGCCTGGAACTCTTGAGGTTCCTATTACAAAGGAAAAAGAGGAAGACTGAAATAATCAACCGGAATATTGCTGAAATTAAGGAACAACTGGAAACTTACAAAGAAACAACAGAATTCAAAACACTTACTACACAGCTTAATAGGGATCTAACCAAGAAGGACAAAGAGGTACAACAAAGAAAAAGTAAAAAATATATCAGGGACATTAATGACTTTCGGAATAACCAAGCCTTCAAATGGCAAAACCAAACAGGAAAGACAGAAGCCAGCTCCACGTACTCAACTCCTGAGAAAATAGTAAGAATGTACCCACAACAGACAAACGAACCTCCCACACAGAGCCCACAAAGTAGAGGCTATTACAATCAGAAAGACCGAAACGAAGAAACGACACCGAGACAATACTACCAAGATCATGGATATAGGAACGAATATCCGTACACCCCCCAGAGAGGGAACAGAAGACCCCAACAAAACAACAGAACGCCACAGAACGGAGGGAGGAGACCATTCTATGGGAAAAACAACAGAAAACCCTACAATAATTGGCACAAACCGCCATATGAACAAAGGGACCATAAAGGATATGTACAAGACTATAGAAGGCCGTATGAATACAGGGAAAATAGAGGACCAGGTTACGACTACCATGGACCAAGAGGGAGAAGCCCAGGCCAGGACTATCAACAGAGAGACAGAAGAGGACCCCCACAAAGAGACTACCAAGACCGCGAACGAAGTCCGATACCCACCTATAACTATTATGTTCCTCTGACAGACCAAGGGGAAGAGAGAAATAACCAATATAGACAGTACCCCCCACAAAATGAAAATCCCGACCACAGCAGGCCTTTTTTAGACAGAGGCCGGGAGAATCCCCCCCAGAGATATCTAGAAGAAAACAGAAGCCAGAGAAGAAACGACGAAAGAAGAGAGGAAAGCGATCCGGAAAGAGAGAGCAAAAGAAGAAGAGTATAAAAGGAGAAGGTATTTTTAATCTGAGTGGCCAGACCCTGACGCATGAAGAAATAGGGGTCTTGGACAAAGGATTAAAATATGCACCACAAAAAAATCTAGACAAATTTCAAACATACCTGGGAATCCAAAAGTTCGTGAGAAAACTGAATATCACCAAGTATATGGCAGGCAACCCAGGAAGGCCCAAGTATACGGTGCCCTACGATGAGGAGATTGTACACAGCACATTACGAAATAAATCTGTTTTTAACCCTTCTGTAAAAAATAACAAATATACTGTAGTTTTTAAACAAGTTGTTTTAGATGATATTAAAGTTTTAAAAATTAAAAAGAAAGAAGAACCAAACTATATAAAAAGCGGTATCAAAAAATTAACAAAAAGGAAAGATCTAGTTATAAGACCAGCCGACAAAGGGGGAGGAATTGTGATTTTATCTAAAGAACAATACCACATGAGCATGACCAAAATGCTGGAAGATGAAACAACCTATAATAGACTGTTAAGTAATCCCATGTTCAAGTGCAGGAAGGAATTAGAAAAGGTGGTGTGCCTGGGAATCAAGAAAAATATACTTAACAAAAAGGAAGCTCGCTATTTGATACCGGACTCCTGCCGAACCCCAATCATATATTCGCTGCCGAAAATACACAAAAATAAGACGGATCCACCACCAAGGCCCATTGTAAACGGCATAGATTCGCTAACTTCAAGAATTGGACAATATATCGATGTGTTCCTACAGCCAGCCGTCCAGAAAACAGAGGCATACCTTAGAGATACGAAGCAGCTGCTACAAATACTAGAAGAAATCCCGCAAGAAGAAGGACCATGGATCCTAGCCACGGCAGATGTCTCTTCCTTATACACAGTGATATTACACCACCAAGCTTGTGAAGCCACAAAATGGGGCCTTAGATTACATACCAAATTACCCTGCGTCCAAAGGAAGTTCCGAGTGAAATGTCTAGACTGTTGCCTCAAGAATAATTACTTCTGGTACAACAAAAATTACTACCACCAACAAACAGGAGTAGCCATGGGGGCCAAATTCGCCCCTAGCGTGGCAGGCCTCTTTATGGCCCAGTGGGAAGAGCAAAGCGTTTTGAAGAATAGACCCACTGAATTAATCATCTATAAAAGGTACATCGATGACATTTTTATTCTTTGGAAAGGTGAAGCAGACCGACTCACCAGTTTTATGGAAAATTTAAACATCAACGACCGAAATATTAGGTTATCCTGGGAAATGAGCGAAGAAAAGGTAACATTCTTAGATCTAGACATCACACAGGAACAAGGTAAACTATTATCAAGAACGCATTTTAAAACAGTAGATAGAAACAGCTATCTTCCAAAAGACAGCTGTCATCACAAGAATTGGCTGTTCAACGTCCCCAAAGGCCAACTGATGAGGGTTAGACGCAATTGCACCCATTTAAACACCTACTTGGAACAGGCAGAGCACATTGCACAAAAATTCATTAACAAAGGATACGATCAGGAATTTATAAAAAAGAAGATCTCGGAAGTACAAGAGATGGACCGGAACGAACTGATCAGAGACAAAACCAGAAAAGAAACGGAATCTGTGCCAATATCATTAATCTTGGATTTTAATACTCAACATAAAAAAATAGAGAAGATTATTAGAAAACATTGGCATATACTTCTGGCCGATAAAGATCTGCAAGACAAACTTCCCTATAATCCCAGGTTCATATACAAAAAAGCACCCACCTTGAAAGATAAAATCGTAAAAAACGTTATTGACCCCCCTAAGAAAATGATTTCCTTTTTCACACGCAACGGCTTCTTCCCCTGCAAAAGGTGTTTCGCGTGCCTAAGAACGAAGCGCCCAAACGAAAAGAAACACCATTTCACATCAAATAGTACTGGAGAAACATATGAGATTAAAAAGTTTATTTGCTGCAACACAGAGGGAGCAGTATACGCGTTGGAATGTAGTTGCGGCCTACAATATATAGGCCGCACCAAAAGACCCCTCAGAGTCAGGATTAAGGAACATGTTAATAACATTTTGAAGGGGTATGATAAACATAGCGTTTCCAAACACTTCTTGTTGTGTCACAACAAAGACCCCACACAACTAAAATTTTGGGGAATTGAACCGTATGAAAAACACTGGAGAGGTAGTCATAAAGTAAGAACCCTCAGTCAACTAGAATCCAAATGGATATATACCTTAGATACTTTTGCCCCGAGAGGTTTAAACATTGAGTTCGACTTAAACTGTTTTTTAAGTGATTTTTAATATGACAGTGTTTTAGCGATTTTATATGCGACTTTTTAAGCGTTTTAAAATATGACTTTTTATGTGATTCCCAATGAATAGTGTACAATCTCCTCTCATTTAAACATTTAGTCTGGATGTCAACATGTATCCCCCTGGATTTTTCTATTCCTCTCCCCCCCCCCCCTCCCCCCCCCTTCCCCCCCCCCTCCCCCCTGCTGATCAAGTGTATTGCTTAAAGGATGGGGGAAATAAGCCTATTCCACCCCCTCCCTGTGAAGGAACTAACGTATCACCATGTTTTTATATATATATTTATACAGATTTTATATTGAAGAAACTGGTCCCTTTCACTTATCTAAATATCCCTGTAGCTGCTCACAAGTTTTTATACCTGAGGGCCCTACGTTTTAAGTTTAATATGTTTAATAAAGATTTTTATAATGCCTTTCCACATCGTCACAGAGAAACACCACCCAGTTTTAGCCTTTACTTTTATTATTATTTTTTCGATATGCTAATGAGTCTGCACCCTCACAGAATTCGATGTGGTCTAACAAACCACCTCTGTAAGATATACAAACGAGATAAGGGCGTTTCGCCCTATCACCAAGGAAACACAATAACAATTCGATCTCCTCCCATTGAAATTCATTGGCCAGACCTTTCACCAACCGAGAAAATGGCCGCGCACATGGGTGACCTAACGATCGCCGGCGCGGCTTCAAGAAAATGGCCGCCAACCTATACTTATGAGAGAGACTATTTAAGACATACATCAGCCTATTTCGTTTATCCCCTGAAGAAGTCACGTGGTCTAGTGACGTCACGCGTAGGGACGGAATAGGCTTTTTTCGTTTTACCTTGCTGAATGCGTTACGAGTTCGCTGCTCGTTGGATATTATGCTTTGTAAGAACAGCTGCTAATGTGAGTACCTTGTATATGATTTATGTGAATAAAGTGACCTATAAAAACATACTTCACTATCTGGGCACTTTATCCTATATTTTGCATATAATGGAGATTTGATGTGGAGGAGGAGTTAGGAGCGGCACTGTCCCAGGACCTCAGCTAGACATATCCCAGCCCCATACAGGATCCTGTAGAGTCAGCAAGTCTGGACACAGAGATACAGGAGAGACCCAGGACCACGAGAGTTAACAACTCATATGCGGTTGACCTAGCACCGCTAGGTAAGGGGCCACTGCCTACCCTAGTGCATGCTGCATGAAGAAGATAGAGAATGTTTTAAATAACACCTCACTGCCATTGGAGGGATTGCGTTTTAAAACACTGGCTTGCTGAACACATTTTTGCTTTGGACACTTTGAATATTTTTATAATTATTTTTACTCTGGACACTCAATGATCAGAGTGGTTTTGCCACATATGTGATCATTCACATTTTAGTCGCACTATTGCACAAGGTCGCAATATTAGGATAAAGCGACCATTCTGTTTGCTTTGTTTATCTCACTTGGTTGTCATTTACCACTTGATTTATGACTGTCTGTCTCCATCTATTGTTGCACCTTAACAAATGAGTTTAATTTTTGAGTTTTTAGTCACAAGAGCACGAGCACTATTAGTCATATTGGATTTCTACACATTTCAATATATGTTAATCGGTTGTTACTACTTGTCTTAACCCTACACCAGTATTTATTCTTATATTTTTAAGCACTGATTGGATCCACATATTTATTTTGAATCACCATATCTATTTTCAACTTATGCGATTTACTGAGTTTTACTATTTAATCTGTTGTTACTATTTGTCTTTACCTTACACTAGTATTTATTCCTATATATACAAGTATTAATTGAATTCACATAGTTATTTTTAACCTATGCGATTTGCTGATGTTTTTTACTATTTAATCTTCCCGTGATCTATGAATATCAGGATATAATATTTATTCCCACAAGTAGAGACATCTCTGGTTAGCGCAGCACCACCTCCCCCTCTCTCTCTTACCAATATAGGCCTTTGTAATCATGCATGAGGCTCAACAGTATAACAAAGTAGGGATCGCCGCTTACAACTATGGATGCAGATTCAGAGAGAGCGGGTGTGGTTTGCGGAGCAAGGCCAGACCGCGTTATAAGCAATCCCGTTTCCGTTCACCCCCGACGGGATCTTAGCTGTGAACGAGAACGGGATACCTGATAAGGCATATGTAGTATTTAATATAACGGCCTGGTGACTGGCATTTAGAACTTGTGCGAAGAAGTGAAGTCGTCCAAAGTGTAGGGCGGACCGAGGGTGAGTCGGTCGCTCGGAGGGGGAATATATGAAGCCGCTATTGAGTAAAGGCGTGTGTGATATGCATGTATACGGCAAACTTTAGGTTTCCTGAAAATGTCAGGTCTGTATCTTTGGTGGGGGGAGGTATAGGGAGAGGGGGGACAGTAGGGGCGGGTGTGTTAACAAAAGTGGACACGAGTACACTTGTCGTGTGTGCTTCTCAGGGGGTCTGAGGGGTTGGTTGGGTCAAGGCTTGTTGCTCTTGTGAGCTTCTATAATGAGTCCAACAGGCCCAAGTGGCCTGAAATTTGGTAGGAGTATCCGCTGCTTGGGAGATGAGTTGCTCCATTTCCGCTATTCGGTCTACCCTGCGAGTCCAGTCTTGAACTGTGGGGGGGGGAGGGGTTCCTCCAACGTGCAGGGATGCAAAGGTTGGCTGCATTAATCAGGTGAATAGTTAGGGTTTTTTTGTATGAGGTGGGGGACCCTTGTCTGTGGTGCAATAAGTATCTGGCGGGGGAGAAGTCTGGAGTATATGTGGTGATTCGGGAGATTAGTTCATGAATGTCTGACCAGAAGGGTTGGAGAAGGGGGCATTCCCACCAGATGTGAAGTAGAGTACCTCTAGCGTTATTACACCTCCAGCAGGTAGAAGGGACAGAGGGGTGGAAGTGGTGTATTTTGTCGGGGGTCCGGTACCATTTCGAGAAAATTTTGTATCTATTCTCCTGCGTCGTGACATTAATGGACCCCTTGTGCATGAGGGTAAATATGTGTTCCCACTCTGTGGGGGTGAGGTCTATGGCTAGGTCCTTTTCCCATTGTTGTGTAAGGGTGGCATCTTTAATTTTGTGGCCTGAGAACAATAGGGCGTAGTTTGAGGAAATGAGATGGCCTTGTGGTTCTGTTGAGGTACAAAGCAATTCAAACGGCGTGAGATCTCGGTGCCAGTGAGAGTGTTGGTTGGAGGGTTGGAGGAAATGTCTTATTTGCAAGTATTTGTAAAAGGGTATATCGTAGTTAGGTAGAGTAGATACAAGTGTCGGGAAAGAGAGGAAAGACCCATTTTGGAAGAATTTCTGTGCTCTAGCCGGGGAGCCGAGGGTATCCGGGGCAGGATCTTTTAGGAAAAGACCCGGGTGGAAGGCTGGGTTGTCGTCCAGAGGGGTCATGGGGCCTGGTGAGGGTGTGAGGGCCAGTATTTTGCATGCTCTTTTGAACAATGAAAGTGTGGTCCCGATGAGGGGGTGAGTAGTGAATTCCTTGGGAACATTGGTGTGGGTCATCCACGGTGTGTTGGTTAAGGGCAGGTGTGCGAACGATGCTTCTAGTGCGATCCAGTCCTTGGAGGGACGATGTGTATGCCAATCCACCAATCTGGTCAGGTGGCAGGCCCAGTGATATTTTTGGAGGTCCGGGAGACCCAGACCCCCCAGTCTTTTAGGGAGAACAAGTCTGTTCCAGCCAATACGCGGAATTTTGGAGGCCCATACAAAGGTTCGGGAGAGCAGTTTATAGGAGGCAAAGAAGGAGGCAGGTAACGCGATCGGAAGAGCTTGGAGGAGGTAGAGGAGTCTGGGTAAAATGTTCATTTTTAATATTGCAATTCTACCCAACCAGGAAAAGGAACCTAGATTCCATTTCTGCAGGTCGCCCTGGATGGAGCGGAGTAAGGGCAGGAAATTTTTGGCGTAGAGGTCTTTTAGGTCAGTAGTGATTTTGATCCCTAGATATAGTATTTCGGATTGCTCCCAAACGAATGGGAAATTACTACGACATAGCTTCACCGTCTCCCTTGGTAAAGTGAAATTAAGGGCCTTGGATTTACTAAAATTAATTTGGAGATTGGATAAGGTCTTGAAAAGGGTAAAGTCCACCAGAAGGTTAGGTAAGGTCGTGATAGGGTCTGTCAAAAAGAGTAGAATGTCATCAGCGTATGCTGCTAGCTTATATTGTTTTTGTTGGATGTTAATTCCCTTGATAGCCGAATTTGCTCTCAGTTTACGGAGTAGGGGTTCTAACGTTAGAATGAATATGAGGGGCGATAGAGGGCACCCCTGTCGCGTCCCATTGGATACAGAGAAGGCGTCCGACAAGCCACCATTGATCCGGAGTCTAGCGGTCGGGGAGGCATATAGCGCTAAAATCATGTTTAGCATGCGCGGTGATAAACCCATTGCCTGCAAAGTAGCCTCCATGTAGTCCCAAGCTACCCGGTCGAACGCCTTCCCTGCATCCAGTGAGAGAAAGAATCCCGGTGTGGCGGTTTTAGTAAGCCAATAATGGATGTTGAGGGCCTTAGTGGTGTTGTCCCTGGCCTCGCGGCCCGGGACAAAACCGACCTGATCTAGGGAAACCAGGGCTGGGATGAAGGGGACGATACGACTGGCCAAAACTTTCGCGTATAGTTTCAGATCGACATTAAGAAGCGATATGGGATGATAGTTGGGTACCAAGGAGGGGTCTTTGCCCTGTTTCGGGATGAGGGTAATGTGTGCTTCCAATAGATCTCTGTGGGCTACCGAGGTTGTTGTAAGGTCATTAAGTGCTTTGGATAGATGTGGTATGAGAATTTCGGGAACGATTTGTAATATGCTGCCGTGAGACCGTCCGGTCCCGGGCTTTTGCCTGTCTTCATGTGTTTGAGAGTAAGGAGAATTTCGTCCGACGTTATTGGGAGGTCTAGAGTCTGTGAGTCCTCTGGGGTAAGCGGAGTGGGTCCAAATTGTGCTAAAAAGTCAGTTAGGGTCTTCCTACGGTCAGCTGCTGCATCAGTACTTTGGGCATTCGGGAGGTTATATAGCTTGGTGAAGTATTGTACGAATTGCGCAGAGATGCCCTCGTTTGTGACCACTGCCTCTCCTTTGGGTGTAGTAAGCTTATGAATAGTATGAGAGGCTTTTTTGGATTGAAGAGCTCTCGCCAATAGTTTACCGACTTTATTGCCGAATTCGTAATATAGCTTATGTGATAATGCATACTTGCGTTTGACCGCTGTCGTCAGTGTGTCTAAGAGTTCTTTCCTAGCTTGAGAGAGTTCAGCAAGTGTGGACTTGGCGAGGGAGGCCTTGTGTGTCTGCTCCAGTGTACGAATGCGAGCCATCAACTCCGCCAGGCGGGAGTTCTTGAGTTTGTTACGGTGTGCAGCTATATTCATCAGTTCCCCGCGGACGACACATTTATGCGCTGCCCATGTAACCGTGGGAGCCACGTCTGAGGACGAGTTATCTTGAAAAAAGTTGGAGAGGCAAGTGGTCAGTCTCTGAGCATATATCTCGTCTGTTAATAGGGAGCTGTCTAGGCGCCAAATACGTGGTTTCCTGGTGGGTGATTGCAGTCGTAGAGTCATGGAGATGGGATTGTGGTCCGAGAGGATGGCTGGGTCAATGGTTGCGTTGGCTAGGTGTGAGAGATCTGTCTGGGAAAGAAAGAAGTGGTCAAGTCTTGAGTACTTGTTGTGTGGGGGAGAGAAGAAGGTATAATCTTTTTCTTTGGGGTGTAGCGTGCGCCACGTGTCATGGAGTAGGAGGTTATGAAATTGTAGCTTGATCGACTTTAGGGCCCTATAGGAAAGGGAAGAGGCTCCATTTGAAGTATCAATGGAGGGGGATAGAGAAATGTTAAGGTCGCCGCCCACGATGAGGGTTCCTGAGTGGAAGCTGGAAAGTTGCTGTAGAGTATGTCGGAAGAAGGTCACCTAGCCAGTATTAGGAGCGTAAATATTCGCAATGGTGAGAGGTATTTTGTTCAGGGTGCCTTTAATAAAAAGAAAACGTCCCAATGGGTCTGTTTGTATTTCTGTTACTTGGAGTGGGCAATTTTTGGCGATGAGGATGGTGACCCCCTTAGATTTGGCTTCCGGGTTGGAGGAATGGAATGCTGTGGGGAAGTAGTGATTTGTAAGTTTAGGGATAGAGTCCGACCGAAAGTGGGTCTCCTGTATGAGTGCGATGTGGGCGTGGGCTTGCTGTAGAGAATGGAGAAGTTTAGATCGCTTTTCTGGAACGTTTAGGCCCCAAATGTTTATGGAGTATAGTTTGAGTGAGTGTATTTGTTGTGAAGTTGTGTCCGTAGAAGAGTTGGTGTCCTGTGTGCCCGCCATAGGTGGAGGGAGGGGGTAATAAAAGGGTAGTTAGGGGGAAATCCGGGGGGCTGAGGATGTGAGTGAGTCAGGTGAGTGTGTACCCGGAGAGTATCCGAAGAGGTGTGGAATTACTTATCCAACAACCTCGTGGGTAGCAATCGACGTAAAGCAGGACACGGGTAGGGAGAGAGTCCTGACAGGCGGACAATATCCCTAACCGAGTCCGTGTGGGGGTTGGCCGAGAATCCTGGCAGTGATGGACAAAATGAGGGTGACGTTCAATGAACGGAATGTGAGCCGCCATCACGGGATGGTTTGTAGCTGGAGAGGGGTAGGTATATCTAATGGAGCACCTCTAGTGGGTGGGTTAATGTCCCAGTGAGTAATGCAGTAACAAAACGGATCCCCGATATTGGTGTGGCGGTGAGAAGTGATCCTAGCTATGGGTATTGTGCAGGTTAGCAGTAGGGAGATTTACAAGTCTGCAATGCTCCCCATTCAGGGAAGAGGGCTCCAAGCCGACCCTTCCCCAACCCCCACACCCATCTCGGAGTCCGTGAAGGCAGCCGACACAAATCAAGCTCTGCAACCCCCAAAGACACTCAATAGAGAGATTTGTCTAGTCTTAGGGAGGTGACTTGTGCATATCTGCATATAATTGAACTATCTTAACAGTATAATTAACCTCTAAAAACTCTAACTTTACACTAGGCTGCTAGGAAAACAAATTGGTGCAGGTAAGCTATGCAGCCAACAGTCCGCTGTGTTGAAAAGGAAGCAAAAAAAGAAAAATGGCAAACCAAAAAATAGAACTTGTACTTAAAAGCTTGTCGTAATGGTTGTGATGTTACCGTGACCGTGTAGGCGTGAGTCCTTGAATATCTTGCCGATTAAAGTAGGTGGACGTCTGTCGCAGTGTACCGGTCGGTCAGTTCCTTTGATGACTAGGCAACCAGAGCCTAAAGGCAGGACAGCCGGTCAAAGTGGGAGTTCTGAGTTCCGCAGGTCGCACGCAGTGTTGTTGAATGAAGATGAGCGGATCTTATCTCTTCGGATGGGAGTATAGTACTGGCGTCTGCGTGGTCGAAAGATCCTAGTGCGTCCGCTGCGGGGTGCGTGGTTTAAGAGACTCCGCTAGTGTTATGAAAATTGTAGTGCTGGGTTAGGAGTAGTTCAGTGTTGTGTCCTGAGGCCGTAACCAAGGAGGTCTGAGTGATGGTGTGGGCCGCAAGCCACATGTAGATCTGTAAACAGACAGGAAGGCGTGAGAACAAGCCTGGGTATCCTGTGGAGATCTTGCAACCCGGCGGGCATGAACGGGTGTAATTGAGGAGACAGCCTATAGTCATTAGTGTCCACACTTCTGTAGTGACATATGGGAGTCAAAAATTGGGTCCCAAAAAAGTTCTTCAGAGAAAGCACTGAACAGAGCTCAACAAAACTAAAGTAAAGAAAAACGTGTAACAGAGATATAGAGTCCCGTCGCCCCGATATTAGCGGTCCCTGCGCCTCCGCCTGGATCTTGGGGAGGTGGTAATGTAGTCAGCACCAGGACCGCTCCGGTAGGTGGGCTGGGTCCTATGGGTGGAAGGCGAGCGTCTTCTGCGGTGTCTGGATTCTTGAGCATCCATGGGTTCATCTCTAGGTTGGTCGAGGTGTAATGGGACCCTGCGAAAGGCGGCATACCAATTAGGCACTGGCACTGTGGCAATCCCAAGTGTGGCGCAGAACTGAGGTAAATCCTCTGGAACTTTGAGTAGTGCTGTGCGGCCGTTGTTGGAAGCTGAGAGGCAAAAGGGAAATTTCCACTTATAGAGAATACGTTTCTCCCTTAAGACATCCAGAAGTGGCCTCAGGTCCCTTCTATGTTGAAGAGTGATCCCATATAGATCTTGGTATATTTGGATATGGGCACCCGCGTGCATGATGTGCTGGCTGCTCCTGGCTTGGTTTAGGATGTCTTCTTTTAGTTTGTAATCGACTATGCAGCATATTATGTCCCGTGGGGGATCTGTCTCCCGTCCCTTGGGGCGCAGTGCGCGATGTATCCTCTCCATCTGGATGGGGGTTTGCGGGGGTCTGTGGAGAAGGCCGTTGAAAAGGCTAGTTACTTCTTGAGAGATCTGTTCCCCCTCAAAGGCCTCTGGAAGGCCTCTGACACGGAGATTATGCCTCCAACCCCTGCTGTCGAGGTCCTCCAAGTGTCGCTGCATGTCACGCATCTGCAGTGTGTGGGAATCAACGCAATCAGTGACTAAGTGGATAGCGGTGTCGTGGCGTTCAGTCACTGTCTCAACTCTCAGGACTCTCTCGTTCAAGGCGCGAAAATCCAGCCGCAATTCCGCTATGGCTGCGGACAAAGTGTCCTTGATGTCTTCAGCAATCAGTCTTATGTCCTGGATGTTGAGCTGAGGCTGGGGGGTAAGTACAATCCCGTCTCCTGCAGCATTGGGTCTGGTCTGGCTAGAGTCAGACGTGTTTGGGATGGTTGGAGGCAGAGGCTGTGCTCCTGAGTGCGGTGGGCCGTGAGGGATAGGCGCCATATTGCCTCTACCGGTTCTGAACATCTCCGGTATATGGCGGCTTCGGGATTCGGTTAGCTCCCTGGGGGATCTCGAGCGGGATGCAGAGGATGATCGAGAAGCAGTGCCCATTATCCACTGGTAATATAGTGTGCGAATACCTCCCGGTTTCTTAGTGTTTCTCCCGTGATGGACAGAGCTCAGGGTTTAGGTGTCCGTCGCCATGTCAAGTCAGGCGACGCCCCTCTGAAGAGAAATTAGGTGAGGTGATCCTGAAAGAACAAGATGGCGGCCGTCTTCCACAGGTAGGCCAGGACCTCCTATTTTCCTAGGTTGTGACCAGGGAGTTATGTGGCAGGCCGCGGGTGTCCGAGATCGGCCTTTCCTATGCAGCTGCCGGTTTACAGGGCCGGTATGGAGAGCGCCTACCTTCCGGAGGTGTCCGCAATAAGATGAGCCAGAATCGGAGACGCTCGCACCGCCGATCGCGGTACTCCCGCTCGGGGATGCTGGAGGCTCCACAGGCCTCAAGATGGCGGCGGGCCGCGAGCGTTCGGCACCAATCTCCCGGCGCTTATCGGCTTCCACAGTGCCAACACAGCGCCTGATCCTCCCTCGCTATATCTGTAGTGGATGGTAGCAGTGTGGCTCCTCCGAGTTCGGCTGATGACAGCACCTGAGTCCGGGGATGAAGAGGGGCTGTAGGCCGCAAGATGGCGGCGAGCCGTTCGTGAGGGTGAGCCGGCCGGCGCCTCAGATGGCCAGATCGAGCAGGTAAATTTCTGAAATTTCCCCTGGGGTCTGTGGAAGAGATGCCCAGTAACTGATGGGTGAAGTTTTAAGGCTCCCCTGTTAGTTGAATACGCCGGATGGCGTTAGATTGTGAGGTTCTCTGTGGAGCTAACAGTCCATACGTCCATTCACTGCGAGGTCCGGACACGCCCCGACTGTAGGTTTGTTGTTAAGTAGAATCTGTTTGTAATTTTGAACTGGTACATTTTTAATGGGTTTAGCTCCAGCCAAAAAATCTATTTTAAGCTTTTTGGAAAACATAGGGAAGGGTTATCAACCCTGTAACATTTGTTTTGCTGTCTGTGCTCCTCTTCAGAAGATTTCACCTCACTTTTTGTCCCAATGACAAATGTTTTTTGAAAATTTGGGTTTTTTTGTGAAACAAGGATTGGTGATAAAGCATCAGTGGAAAGGAGAAATGTTTTTCCCATATTAACTCTTACAGGAGAGAATTTCCCTTCCTAGGGGTAGATTTCATCTCACTTCCTGTTGTCTCCTTCCGTTTGCAAGTAGGAGTCGTTTGTAAGTTGGATGTTTGAAAGTAGGGGCCTGCCCCAGAAATTTGGGCCTTAGGTGTTGTTGTGGCCACAACACTGTAAGCCCTCACAAGGCCCTGCTGTGAAATATTAGATCAAGAATTGTAATTACATGCCCCTGTTGAACAGGGGCAGAAAAATTGGGCCTTTGGTGGTGGTGCCACAACACTGTAAGTCCTCACTCGCTCTTGGTGGGCGCAGAAATGGGCCCTGCTGTGAAATATTAGATCAAGAATTGTAATTACATGCCCCTGTTGAACAGGGGCTGAAAAATTGGGCCTTAGGCACTGGTGCTGGTGCCACAACACTGCAACCCCTCACAGATACTCTAGTTGGAACGCAGAAACGAGCCCTGCTGCAAAGTATTGCATCAAAAATTGTAATTACACGCCCCTGTTATACAGGGGCTGAAAAACTGGGCCTTAGGCACTGGTGCTGGTGCCACAACACTGCAACCCCTCACAGATACTCTAGTTGGAACGCAGGAACGAGCCCTGCTGCACAGTATTGCATCAAAAATTGTAATTACATGCCCCTGTTAAACAGGGGCTTAAAAATTGGGCCTTAGGCACTGGTGCTGGTGCCACAACACTGCAACCCCTCACAGATACTCTAGTTGGAATGCAGAAACGAGCCCTTCTGCAAAGTATTGCATCAAAAATTGAAATTACACACCCCAGGGGCTGAAAAATTGGACCTTAGGCACTGGTGGCGCGTCCAGAACCAAAAATGTTCTTACAAGCTATCAGCGTGATCATTGAGGAGGAAGAGGATAATTAATCAGGATAGTCACTCAGCATCAGCATAGGCAGTCTTTGAAGGGATCTGAGATTTCAAAGAAAATTATTTGGTTACATCAGCATCAGGTGCTTGGTAGCTGGTGGTGATCCAAGACTGATTCATTTTTATGAAGGTCAGTCGATCGACCGAGTCGGTGAACAGACGCACCCTGTGATCGGTTACAAAGCCTCCTGCAGCACTGAATGTGCGTTCCGAAAGAACACTGGATGTAGGACAGGCCAGTAGCTAAATTGCATACTGTGCAAGCTCTGGCCAGTGATTCATCCTCAAGACCTAGTAACCCAGAGGATTTTCGGTGGGAAAGGTGTCCAAGTCAGATCTTGCCCCTAGGTATTCCTGCACCATGTAAAACAGAGGCTGGCGATGGTTGCTGGAACCAATCATACCTTGGGGCTCCGGACTAAAAAATTGTCTGAACGCATCGGTCAGACGGCCACCTTCTCCACCGCTCCTTCTTTGACTGACCAAAGCCTCAGCAACACGTTGTCCAGAAACAGGAGTTTGTAACCTCCCAGTCTCTGGGAACGTGTTGCACAGACCTTTCTGCAAGGCCTCCCGAAGATGTTTCATCCTCTGCTCCCTCTGCGACGGCAAGATAAGGTCCGCAACCTTACCCTTGTAACGTGGATCAAGGAGGGTTGCCAGCCAGTATTGGTCCTTCTCCTTGATACCACGAATGCGAGGATCTTTACGCAGGCTTTGCAGGATCAGGGAGGCCATGCAGCGTAGGTTTGCTGAGGCATTCGGTCCGGAGTCCTCTGGGTCACTAAGGACGACATGGTCCGCAGCCACCTCCTCCCAGCCACGTACAAGTCCATGTGTTTCTTGGGACTGATCCCTTAAAGACTGCTGCTGATGCTGAGTGCCAGGCTCCACCTCCATACTGACACAATCCTCCTCCTCCTCCTCCTCCTCCTCTTCCTGTGTGATTGGCGGGCATGCAGGAACACTGTCTGGATAAAGGGGGCCTTGAGAGCTAAGGAAGTCCTCCTCTTCCTGCCTCTGTTCTGCCTCAAGTGCCCTGTCCATTATTCCACGCAGCGTGTGCTCCAACAGGTGGACAAGGGGGACAGTGTCACTGATGCATGCACTGTCACTGCTCACCATCCTCGTGGCCTCCTCAAATGGTGACAGGACAGTGCATGCATCCCTGATCATGGCCCACTGGCATGGGGAAAAAACCAAGCTCCCCTGACCCTGTCCTGGTGCCATAGTCGCACAGGTACTCATTGATGGCCCTCTTCTGCGTGTGCAGCCGCTGCAGCATGGCCAACGTTGAGTTCCACCTGGTGGACATGTCACAGATTACGTGGTTCTTGGGCAGTGTAAATTCCTTTTGGAGGTTTGCCAGCCGAGCACTGGCATTATATGACTGGCGGAAATGCACACAGACTTTCCTGGCCTGCCTCAGGACATCCTGTAAGCCTGGGTACCTGCCCAAGAACTGCTGCACCACCAAGTTAAGGACGTGAGCCAAACAGGGCACATGGGTCAGTTGTCCCTGTCAGAGGGCGGAGAGGAGGTTGGTGCCATTGTCGCAAACCACCATTCCTGCCTTAAGTTGGCATGGCGTCAACCACCTCTGAACAGAACCTCTGCCCCAGTGTGGCTCCTGTCCCCCAAGCACACCAGCTCAAGCACCGCATGGCATCTTTTGGCCTGCGTACTTGCATAGCCCCTTGAATGCCTACGGAGCACCGCTGGTTCCGAGGACAAAGCACAGGAAGAGGCCATGGAGGAAGAAGAAGAGGAGGGGGTGGAGGAGAGAAGTGTGTCACAATCATTAGTAGTGGCATTTTGGAGGCGTGGTTGCGGAACAACCTCCAACACTACTGCACCTTGTCCTGCATCCTTCCCAGCTGCCAGCAGAGTCACACAATGCGTGGTGAAACTTAGGTAACGTCCCTGTCCATGCCTGTTGGACCATGAGTCAGAGGTAATATGCACCTTACCGCTGACCGCCCTGTCCAGCGAGGCATGGACATTGCCTTCCACATGCCGGTAGAGAGCCGGAATTGCCTTCTGTGAGAAAAAGTGGCTTTGGGTACCTGCCACTGAGGAACCGCACATTCCACAAACTCAGGGAAGGGGGCAGAGTCTACCAACTGAAAAGGTAGCAGTTGAAGTGCTAGCAATTTCGCCAAGCTAGCATTCAACCGCTGGGCATGTGGATGGCTGGGAGCGAACTTCTTTCGGCGGTGCAGCAGCTGGGGCAGGGAAATTTGTCTGGTCTGACGTCGGTGTACCGAAAGCAGATTGCCCACAAGTACTTGGCTGTGACACACCTAATTCTACACCTTCATTCCTCTCAGTGCAGGTCTCAGAGAGGACTGAATGTATAGTGGGGTTGGAGATCTCAGCTGATGAGGAGCAAGGAGAGGTCCTCTTTGTTCTTTGGTGTGGGTCTTTTAGGTACGCTTGCCAACGAACTGCATGGCAGGTCAACATATGTCTGGTCAAGCATGTGGTGCCCAAGCGGGAGATGTTTTGGCCACGCGAGATATGCTTGAGACATATGTTGCAAATAGCAGCGGTACCATCTGATGCGCTCGTCTCAAAAAAGGCCCACACCAAAGAACTTTTGGAATAAGGCACAGAGACAGCAGCGCCCTGCACATGCAGAGCTTTGCCGTGTGATGCAGTCAGTGTGCTGCCCTTAAGCTGGCCCCTGGAGGGCATCCTGCCTCATTGGTGATGTGCCTCCTCCTCCTCCTCTCTCCTATCATGCACCCACGTTGAGTCAGTGACCTCATCATCCCCTCCCTCCACATCCCTGGAGCAAACCTAGCAGTATGCTGCAGCAGGGGGAACATGACTGCTAGATTCCTGTCCTTCTTGGGCACCCCCTCTGTCCGTGCTCACGTTACTGCCTTCATCTAGCTCAGTATCATCATCAGAGCCTTCTAAACGCTGGGCATCCTCCTGGAGCATGTACCCAACACTGTGGTCAAACAGTTCGAGGGACTCCTCAGGAGGACATGGTGGGGCTAGGGAAGGAGTCACTGATGCCCCTGAGCCGAGGGAAGAGGCCACATTGGCAGCTGCTTTGCCAGACAAAGTACCCTGAGCATGAGTGAGAAAGGATGAGGAGGATGAGGACGGCTTGGTCATCCACTCGACCAAGTCTTCCGCATGTTGTGGCTCAACGCGGCCAGCTGCCGAAAAAAAGGCCAAGCGTGTCCCACGGCCACGTGCTGATGAGGATGCACCGTGTCCACGACCAACACTGTTGCCTCTAGACACAGAGTCTGCTTGCCCTCTTTTATTGGCTTGTGACTGTCTGCCTCTCATTGTTGGCCTTCCAGACATACTAATGGCCTGCAGTGAGATACTGATACTGCAGCTAGCAAAATCAACTGCCTGCCTGTAGTATGAGAACACCACCAACCTTCTACAGGTAGCTTTAGCTGAACACTGTGCAGAGGACGCACTACACTAACTTGTAGCTTTAGCTGAACACTGTGCAGAGGACGCACTACACTAACTTGTAGCTTTAGCTGAACGCTGTGCAGAGGTGGCACTACACTAACTTGTAGCTTTAGCTGAACACTGTGCAGCGGTCACACTACACTAACTTGTAGCTTTATCTGAACACTGTGCAGAGGTCGCACTAAACTAACTTGTAGCTTTAGCTGAACACTATGCAGAGGTCGCACTACACTAACGTGTAAATAATGTAGCTGCCTGCGGTAGTGAAAGGATCAGGAAAACACCACCAACCTTCTACAGGTAGCTTTAGCTGAACACTGTGCAGAGGACGCACTACACTAACTTGTAGCTTTAGCTGAACACTGTGCAGAGTTCGCACTACACTAACTTGTAGCTTTAGCTAAACACTGTGCGAGGTCGCACTACACTAACTTGTAGCTTTAGCTGAACACTGTGCAGAGGATGCACTACACTAACTTGTAGCTTTCGCTGAACACTGTGAGGAGGACGCACTACACTAATTTGGAGCTTTAGCTGAACACTGTGAGGAGGACGCACTACACTAACTTGTAGCTTTAGCTGAACACTATGAGGAGGACGCACTACACTAACTTGTAGCTTTAGCTGAACACTGTGAGGAGGACACACTACACTAACTTGTAGCTTTAGCTGAACACTGTGCACTACACTAACTTGTAGCTTTAGCTGAACACTGTTTAGAGGACGCACTACACTAACTTGCAGCTTTAGCTGAACACTGTGCAGAGGTCACACTATACTAATTTGTAGCTTTAGCTGAACACCGTGAGGAGGACGCACTACACTAACTGTAAATAGTCTAGCTGCCTGACTGTGGTACTAATAGGATCAGAAGAACACCAGCAATTTTCTTCAGGTAGCTGTAAATACTGTAACAACACAAGCCTGCCTGTCAGTAGGAAGATAACAGGAACGGATCTAGCTAAACTGAATACAGTGTATATATATATATATATATATATATATACACAACACCTGGGATGCATATATATACACAATACACTGTAAGTGCAGCTAACTGACTGATTGTCCTGCCTAATCTATCTAACTTAAATCAAATGACACTGTCTCTCTGTCTCTCAACGCCGGAACACACTACACAGGGCCGCCGTACAGGCGGCCTTATAAAGTGTGGGGCGTGTACTAAACCCCCTGAGCCATAATTGGCCAAAGCCACCCTGGCTTTTGTCCAATTACAGCTCACTCTACAGACAACGCTGTGATGAATCATCAGCCAGCAATGCACTGCGATGCCGCAGTGAATTATGGGCCGTGACGTGCCACTCGAATTTCGCACAAACGGCCCATATCGTTTGCAATTCGACGAACGATCGAACAGCCGATGTTCGAGTCGAACATGGGTTCGACTTGAACACGAAGCTTATCAGTAGCCGTGTGTATGCAAGACAAGTTTGGGCCAACGCCCTTCGGACAAAAGTCCACGGTTTTGTTGGCCAACAATCCAATCGTGTGTACGAGGCTTTACACAGATGACCAGTTTATGAAGCTGAGATCTGAAGATCTCACTGGCCGTCTCTATAAAATATCTCCATCCCAGATTCTCCAGCTCAGAGGTGGACAGTATGGGTGAGAAGCTGCTGTGATGTGAGGAAGGAGGGTTCTTTCTTCCTAATATCAGCAACAGCAAGCTTAGAGATTGATATAAATAATAACTATATATGTGAGTGTGTGTGTGTGTATATATATATATATATATATATATATATATATATATAATTATATATACCCTGTTTCCCCGAAAATAAGACCTAGCGTGATTGTCGGTGATGGCTGCAATATAAGCCCTACCCCCCAAATAAGCCCTAGTTAAAGTCCTTGTAGGTCTTATTTTCAGGGCAGGGCTTATTTTCGGGGAAACAGGGTAGGTCTCATTTGGGGGGTAGGGCTTATATTGCAGCCATCACCGACAATCACGCTAGGTCTTATTTTCGGGGAAACAGGGTATATATATATATATATATATATATATATATATATATATATATATATATATATATATATATATATATATATACACACAGTGGGGACGGAAAGTATTCAGACCCCCTTAAATTTTTCACTCTTTGTTATATTGCAGCCATTTGCTAAAATCATTTAAGTTCATTTTTTCCTCATTAATGTACACACAGCACCCCATATTGACAGAAAAACACAGAATTGTTGACATTTTTGCAGATTTATTAAAAAAGAAAAACTGAAATATCACATGATCCTAAGTATTCAGACCCTTTGCTCAGTATTTAGTAGAAGCACCCTTTTGATCTAATAAAGCCATGAGTCTTTTTGAGAAAGATGCAACAAGTTTTTCAAACCTGGATTTGGGGATCCTCTGCCATTCCTCCTTGCAGATCCACTCAAGTTCTGTCAGGTTGGGTGGTAAACGTTGGTGGACAGCCATTTTTAGGTCTCTCCAGAGATGCTCAATTGGGTTTAAGTCAGGGCTCTGGCTGGGCCATTCAAGAACAGTCACGGAGTTGTTGTGAAGCCACTCCTTAGTTATTTTAGCTGTGTGCTTAGGGTCATTGCCTTGTTGGAAGGTAAACCTGTCTGAGGTCCTGAGCACTCTGCAGAAGGTTTTCATTCAGGATATCCCTGTACTTGGCCGCATTCATCTTTACCTTGATTGCAACCAGTCGCCCTGTCCCTACAGCTGAAAAACACCCCCACAGCATGATGCTATCACCACCATGCTTCACTTTTGGGACTGTATTGGACAGGTGATGAGCAGCGCCTGGTTTTCTCCACAC
Organism: Lithobates septentrionalis; assembly: GCA_037952835.1. Lineage (NCBI taxonomy): Eukaryota > Metazoa > Chordata > Amphibia > Anura > Ranidae > Lithobates > Lithobates septentrionalis. The sequence goes on along the minus strand of JBBDGP010002958.1, from coordinate 249,867 downwards.
ATACCACTTAGAATTAAGCCCAAATGTTCTATCTTGGTCTCATCAGACCAGAGAATCTTATTTCTCACCATCTTGGAGTCCTTCCGGTGTTTTTTAGCAAACTCCATGCTGGCTTTCATGTGTCTTGCACTGAGGAGATTCTCCCATCTCCCGACTGCATCTCTGGAGCTCAGCCACAGTGATCTTTGGGTTCTTCTTTACCTCTCTCACCAAGGCTCTTCTCCCCCGATAGCTCAGTTTGGCCGGACGGCCAGCTCTAGGAAGGGTTCTGGTCATCCCAAACATCTTCCATTTAAGGATTATGAATGGATTATAGTTAAGGTTAAATATATGAGTGTCACAGCAAAGGGTCTGAATACTTAGGACCATGTGATATTTCAGTTTTTCTTTTTTAATAAATCTGCAAAAATGTCAACATTTCTGTGTTTTTCTGTCAATATGGTGTGCTGTGTGTACATTAATGAGGAAAATAAATGAACTTAAATGATTTTAGCAAATGGCTGCAATATAACAAAGAGTGAAAAATTTAAGGGGGTCTGAATACTTTCCATCCCCAATGTGTATATATATATATATATATATATACACACACACACACACACACACACACACACAGTGTAGTTATAATACATTTTCTTTTAGGACCCATTCACATCTGAGCAATGTAGAATTGTTGGCAGTACTGGGCGATTCTTGCTGCGATTCCAAATCGCTGTAAAAATGTGTCAAAATACGCAGTGCGCTTTTGGGTGCCATTCTTTGTTAATGGCACCCCAAATGCAGTTAGCAGACATGCATTTTGCTGCACATTTTGTCATTTGACAAATACACTACCAACATCCCAAAATGCGCATTGAAAAAATGCTCAACGCTCCATTCCAAAAAAAATGTCCAATGTGGCTTTTTGGGGCTTTTTTGTGCGCATTTTGGTACATTTTTTTTTAATGCACTTTTTGCTGCTTTTTTTAACACACATTTTGGCTTGTTTTTTAAAACGCATTTTCTCACATTTTTATGTGCATTTTGGTGCTTCTTTAACCACTTCAGCCCCAGAAGATTTTACCCCATTCCTGACCAGAGCACTTCTTACAATTTGGCACTGCGTCGCTTTAACTGACAAATGTGCGGTCGTGCGACGCTGTACCCAAACTAAATTTGCGTCCTTTTTTTCCTACAAATAGAGCTTTCTTTTGGTGGTATTTGATCACCTCTGCAGTTTTTATTTTTTACGCTATAAACAAAAAAAGAGCAACAATTTTGAAAAAAAAAAAACCAATATTTTTAAATTTTTGCGATAATAAATATCCCCAAAAATGTTTTTTTTTTAAATTTCTTCATCAGTTTAGGAAGATACGTATTCTTCTACATATTTTTGGTAAAAAATTGCAATAAGCGTATATTGATTGCTTTGCACAAAAGTTATAGCGTCTACAAACTATGGGAAAGATTTATGCCATTTTTATTATTATTTTTTTTCTTTTACTAGTAATGGCGGCGATCTGCGATTTTTAGCAGTATTGCAACGGACAAATCGGAGACTTTTGACACATTTTTGAAACCATTGACAATTATACAGAGATCAGTGCTATAAAAATGCACTGATTACTGTATAAATATCACTGGTAGGGAAGGGGTTAACACTAGGGGGCGATCAAGGGGTTAATTGTGTTCTCTCAGTGTGTTCCAACTGTATGGGGACAGGACTGACTAGGAGACGAGACAGATCGTTGTTCCTACTCATAGGAACACACGACATGTCTCCTCTCCTCTGACAGCACAGGGATTTGTGTGTTTCCACACACAAATCCCTGTGCTGGCACTCATGCACGCACATCGGGTCCCTTGCCGTGCAGCGCCCGTGCCTCCGGCGGCTCTTAAAGGGAAAAACGTATATATACGGGATTTCACCCAGGAGAGCTATTTTCCCGCAGTAAATCTGCGTGAGCTGGTCGGGAACCGGTTAACATGTATTTTGGATTATCTATTTTACCTGCGTTTTTGTGTGCATTCCGGAATAACATGCAAACTGCATGATATGCTTATGCATTAATTATTGGTGGCACCCCAAAAGTGGCCAGCAAATGTGCTGTTTGCTTAAATACGCATAAAAAAAAATCGAAATGCACGTTAAAGTGTCGAACTACATGCTAAAAGAAGCAGCAAAATGTGTGTTAATATAACCTGTGCTAAAATGTGCGCTAAAGGGCCAATATGTGTGTATAAAAAAAAAAAGTGCCAAAATGCACAATAAAAAAACCAACGGCCAGATGCACGTTAAAAAAATATGGCCTGTCAACAAACGGCAAAATGAGCAATAAAAAAGGGCCAAAATACACATTTAACCACCTGCAGACCGCCCGCCGTCGTTGTACGTCGGCTGTTTGAAGTGGAATACTGTGTTTATGGCAGCAGCTAGCTACCATAACCCCGGTATCCTCTTCAACAACGGGCGGTCCCCTTTCAGATAAAAGTGGTCTCTGCGGCGGATTCACCGCAAGATCACTTTTATTGGGGGCAGGAGAGGGCTCCCCTCCACCGTGCTCAGGTTGTCTCCGCCGTGCTCCAAAGTCGTCGGTATCGGCGGAGACAATCAGGTCCTCTTCCATCACAGCCTGGAGCCAAGTGAGGGAAAGATGGCCCCCGCTCGGCTCTATACCATTGGATGGTGGAAGTGACATCAAACGTCACTTCCGCCCAATGGTCTTAAAGGGGAATTATTTTTTGTTAAAAAAAATATATATTTTTTTTTTGCATTTTAGTGTAAATGTGAGATCTGAGGTCTTTTTGACTCCAGATCTCATATTTAAGAGGTCCTGTCATGCTTTTTTTCTATTACAAGGGATGTTTACTTTCCTTGTGATAGGAATAAAAGTGACCCATTTTTTTTTTTTAAAAGGACAGTGTAAAAATAAAAAGTAAAATAAATAAGAACAAAAAAAAGTAAAGCGTCCCGTCACGCCGAGCTCACGTGCAGAAGCGAACGCATACGTAAGTCGCCTCCGCATATGAAAACGGTGTTCAAACCACACATGTAAAGTATTGTCGCGATCGGTAAAGCTAGAGCAATAATTTTAGCACTAGACCTGCTCTGTTACTCAACACTGAAAACCTGTAGAAATTTTTCATTGTCGCCTATGGAAATTTTTAGGGGTCAAACATTGTCGCTATTCTACGAGCGGGCGCAATTTTGAAGCGTGACATGTTGGGTATCAATTTACTCAGCGTAACATTATCTTTCACAATATAAAACAATTCTGCTAACTTTACTGTTGTCTTATTTTATAATTCAAAGTGTATTTTTTACCCCAAAAAAGTGCGTTTGTAAGACCGTTGCGCAAATACGGTGTGATATATAAAGTATTTTCAACGACTGCCATTGTATTCTTTAGGGTTTCTGAAAAGTATATACATAATGTTTGGGGGTTCTAATAATTTTCTAGCAAAAAAAAAAATGATTTTAACTTGTAAACACCAAGTCTGAAAAATAGGCCTGGTCCTTAACTAGTTAAAGAATGTGCCAAAAAGTTCTCATGTAATTACACGCTCTTTTTAACTTTGGTTTCACTTTTAATACTCAGCTGCTCTGTAATCACACAGGTGTATCAGGAGATCACAGGCAGCCCCTCCCCTTTCTACTCCGATCTCAGAGGAAACTTCTCCTCTTCTCCTGAGAACAAATGTTCTCCACTTCATAAACAGGGGACAGATGAGAAGATGTATCTCTGAGAACTGAAATGAGATAAATTATCTGATAAACTAAATCACCCGAGGTGTACGTTTATGATGCCAAATGGCTGGGAAATTATTGCAATGATACAAGGAGAGGAGAATCTGTCCAATCAAAGTTGACAAAGAAATGCCTGCTGAACATTTAATATAGAGATTCCTGCTAACCTTCAGCAATCCATTATATGTTTGCATATATGCATCACCTGTGTGATTAGCAGCCATGATGCCCCCACAAGCACACTTATTTCTACCTTGATGACTTTTTTTTCATGGGTTGAATTCATTTGGAAATAAGATAGTTAATTCACCCTGGTGGGTGGATGGTGGGGGTTATTTGCTGTGGAGGAACCAATGAATGATAGGATCAATCAACATAACCATCAATTGAGGGGTGGGGCTGGGATCTCCACCTCTAGAGTAAATAGGCCAATTTAATTGAATGGCCTTTCAGGTTGGAGGAGTCAGCTTCATGGACACGCTGGAAGGAACAGTTGAGGTGTGAGGAGGTGGTGTCAAGGTTTCATCCAAGCTTTTTCAGCTCTTGAAGGGCTTCTGGACAAGGAGTGTTTTTTTCCAGTGTTTTATCAGGCACTTAAAGCAGGATTTGAACCTTTTCCTTAACCTTTAGACCGCAGACCTTTTCAGTGCTTGGGGTCATGTGCAGCCAACAGGCTTACCCTTCATTTACCCTGAACCATGGTATCATCCAAGAGGGGTCTGGGGGTTACTACCACCCCTTCCAGGCCTCTTTCTCCCCAGTTGTGAGGACAGATGGTGGGGAGCACCTGGCTCAGGTCATGGCTTGGAACCATGCTCCTCAGCTGGAGCCCCCTGGTCACCTTAATCTCTGTGCACCTCCAAGTCATCAACTAAACATGGAGACCTCCTTCATGGCGGAGAGCAGGAAGATTGAGGAGAGTGAGGACTGTGATGGATCGGTGAGTCACCCAGTTCTTCAGTATTACCCCCATGATTGGAATCCAGCCTTCTGACCAGGAAGCCCCAATTTTTCCAGCCAGACCCAGAAAAATGCCAACATTCCAGGCTCCAAAGTGTATCTGACACCGCCTAACCAGAGTCCCAACATGCCCGTGCAGACCATGGCAGCTAACATGGAGCGTAGCCGCTGCAGCAGCGCCCCCACCCAAGAGGTGGTCAAAGAGAGCGACTCACTCGCCAGCCAGACCGTGACCAGTGTGGGGACCCAGGAGAAGACTTTGTTTAAAGACTTGGAGGACACGCTGGTGAGTGCCCATGCGTGCAGCTTCTAGCCTTGGCTTGTGCTCAACTAGATCGCCAAATTCTCTAGATTTTTAGCTGGCCTTGAAGGTCTTCCTAATCCTATATTTCTTCTATCCCCACCTGGTGCTGTAACTATCCAGGTGCATGCAAAAAAACAATAAGGGCTTGCTATCTTTAGCCTCTAGATTCAATACTTTTATATTGCTGACTTAGATCAAGTCCTATATATCAGGAAAGTCAGAAATCCTTTTCTGCATACTAAGTTACCTGGCTGTGATCTCAAACACTGAAAATGGATCAACATGACAGACAGGAAACTAGCATTTTAAGAAGGCAGGGTTGGCAATGGCACACTAATAGATAAATGAGCCCCTTATTTTGAATATTTAAAATCAAAATTGGTAGGTGTGTGTGGTGTGTTTTTTTTTTTTTTTTTTTTTTTTTTTTTTTTTTTTCCCCCTCTCCTCTCATGCTTCATTTGTAGCCCCCTTACAGCTTTCAGGGGTGGTTCTTCATGTAAATTGTTTAGGTTTTGCATCTCCTTGAATGTCATAAATTTCCCATTGTGATGCCGACACTATCCATGTGATGAGAAGTGCATTAAGTACTAAGTTTTTAGGTTTCTCAGTTTGGGTATTGCGGCTCATGAAGTCTAGTTACAAAAGTAACCTTTGGGCCTTTTCTCATGGGCATTCTGATCAAGTCCACGTGAAAAACTGACAGGTGGACCTGAATCAGAAGGTCCATCCATGCAGCATTATGGACTGGCTGATGTAAACGGGACTTGTATTTTTACAGGTGCATATCTTCAGGTCTGAGGAAAAAGAACTACATTCTTTGCTGTTTTTTGAAGATTGGATGGGTGGGAGCCTGGTGTAAATGGACAGTGAAGTCTGTTTATACCTCGCCGCCCATAGATCTGACATAGGTCCACTAGGCATGGATGTGACTTTCATCCTCTTTTGCTCTAATCAGCAGCGAACCTGCTCAGATCTCCCTGCTGATTGTAGTTGATCCTCTCTGTGAAAGCAGGCACTCAAGTATATATTGGGCTGCAAATGGGCACAGAAACTTCTTCTTCTATTTTCTCAAAGCCAAAGGACAAGTTAACTTGTAGGATTTTTTTTTTTTTTTTTTTTTTTTTGCAGTTTAACCACTTGCTTACTGGGCACTTAAACCCCCCTCCTGCCCAGACCAATTTTGAGCTTTCAGCGCTGTCGCAATTTGAATGACAATTGCGCGGTCATACAACACTGTACCCAAATGAATTTTTTATCATTTTTTTCCCACAAATAGAGCTTTCTTTTGGTGGTATTTAATCACAGCTGGGATTTTTATTTTTTGCTAAACAAAAAAAGATGGAAATTTTTGAAAAAAAAAAAATCATGTTTAATAGTTTGTTATAAAATTTTGCAAACAGGTAATTTTTCTCCTTCATTGATATGCGCTGATGAAGCGGCACTGGTGGGCACTGATAGGCTGCACTGATGGGCACAGTTAAGGCGGCACGGATGGGCACAGTTAAGGCGGCACGGATGGGCACAGTTAAGGAGGTACGGATGGGCACAGTTAAGGCGGCACGGATGGGCACAGTTAAGGCGGCACGGATGGGCACAGTTAAGGCGGCACGGATGGGCACAGATAAGGCGGCACTGATGGGCACAGATAAGGCGGCACTGATGGGCACAGATAAGGCGGCACTGATGGGGACAGATAAGGCGGCACTGATGGGGACAGATAAGGCGGCACTGATGGGGACAGATAAGGCGGCACTGATGGGGACAGATAAGGCGGCACTGATGGGGACAGATAAGGCGGCACTGATGGGGACAGATAAGGCGGCACGGATGGGGACAGATAAGGCGGCACTGATGGGGACAGATAAGGCGGCACTGATGGGGGGGCACTGGTAGGTGGGACTGATGGGGGGGCACTGGTAGGTGGGACTGGTGGGGGGGCACTGGTAGGTGGGACTGGTGGGGGGGCACTGGTAGGTGGGACTGGTGGGGGGGCACTGGTAGGTGGGACTGATGGGGGGGCACTGGTAGGTGGGACTGATGGGGGGGCACTGGTAGGTGGGACTGATGGGGGGGGGCACTGGTAGGTGGGACTGATGGGGGGGGCACTGGTAGGTGACACTGATGGGGGGGCACTGGTAGGTGACACTGATGGGGGGGCACTGGTAGGTGACACTGATGGGTGGCGCTGATTGTGGGCACTGATGGGTGACGCTGGTGGGCACTGGTAGGCAGCACTGCTGCCTATTGCCTTGTGTTAGAAGATCGCCGTGATCGGGACTGATGTCCCGATCATGGCCGCCGGTGATCGGGTTTTTTTTTCCTCCTCGCGCTGTCAGCGCGAGGAGGAAAAATAGCCGATTGGCGGCTCTGTTTACATCACATGATCAGCTAAGGGGTCGGGACCAACCCCTTACTCTGATCTGTGATCAGGCGAGTCTCATAGACTCGCTGATCACCGAGCGCACCGCACGCACCCTGCAGGGGGCGCGCAGGCCGCTCGTGCACGGGACGACGTCAGTAGACGTCGTCCCGGCAATTTAGATCCGCGCTGTTGCCGTCATTTGGCAATGGCCCAGATCTGAAGCGGTTAACCACTTTCCGACCAGCCGCTGCAGTTTTACTGTGGCAGAATGGCATGGCTGGGCGAAACGACGTTATGTAACGTCGCTTCGGCCTGTGGCCACTAGGGGCAATTGCCCGGCGGTCATGATCACCGCTGTGCTCCCGCGATCGCTGGTGACACACCAGGATCTGTGTACAGTTTCCGGTTCTCTGAGGGGAGAAGAGACAGATTGTCTGTCCATACAAGGTATCAACAGTGATCTGTCATCTCCCCTAGACAGTCCCCTCCCCCTTCAGTTAGAACACACACTAGGGAACACAGTTAACCCCTTCCCTGCCAGTGATATTTTTACAGTAATCGGTGCATTTTTATAGCACTGATCGCTGTGTAATTGCCAATGGTCCCAAAAATGTGTCGCAGATCGCCACCATTACTACCAAAAAAAAAAAAAAAAAATTAATAAAAATGCCATAAAACTATACCCTATTTTGTAGATGCTATAACTTTTGCACAAACCAATCAATATACATAGACAGGCAGGCATGTTTTTTATATTTATTATAACAAAAAGTTAATATTGCATTTTTGTTTCAAAACTGTCGCTTTTTTTGTTTATAGCGCAAAAATAACAACCGCAGAGGTGATCAAATACCCCCAAAAGAAAGCTTTATTTGTGGGGGAAAAAAAGGACGTCAATTTTGTTTGGGTGCAAAGTTGCACAATAGTCGGTTAAATCGATTCAGTGCCGAATCGCAAAAAGGGCCCTGGTCAGGAAGGGGATAAATCTTCTAGGGCTGAAGCGGTTAAAGGGGTTGTAAACCTTGTTTTTTCCCCTAATCGTCTTTCAGGACAGCCACCTGAGATCTTGGCTCCTCCCCTCTGTAGGAAACGCCGCGCCAGCCTACTATAAATTTCCTCCTCCCCTGCTGGCTCCGCAGTTATTTGTGTTTCCTCCAAAGGGGAGACACCACTGGAACTAAGCCAGGAGAGCCAGAGGGCTCAGGCAGCATGTCCTAAACCAGAGGGAGATCTGTGTGCAGTGTCCAGGACAGGGTCAGCACAGCACTAACGTGGTTAACCACTTAACAACCGGCCCATAGCCGAATGACAGCTGCAGGGCGGTTGCCTAACTCTGGGAGGGCGTACTATGACATCCTCCCAGAATTCCACTCTTGCGCGCCCCCTGGGTCGCGCACCCGAACACATCTGTGACCGCCGGGTCCACAGGATCATGGATCCTGGTAAATGGCCGCTGATTGTGGCCGTTTACCATGTGATCGCTCCGTCAAATGACGGAGCGATCACATGTAAACAAACCGGCGTCATCTCATGACGCCGTATCCTCTCCTCCCCTCTGTGTACCGATCGGTACACTGTGAGCGGAGAGGAGGATGGATGGATGGCAGCAGCACTGTGGGCTGCATCTCTAGTGCCCACAGCGCTGCTCAGCCATCCCTCAATGCCCCGCAATACTGTGCCATGCCCCGCCATACTGTGCCATGCCCCGCCATACTGTGCCATGCCCCGCCATACTGTGCCATGCCCCGCCATACTGTGCCATGCCCCGCCATACTCTGCCATGCCCCGCCATACCCAGTCATACTCGCCGATGCTCGGCCATGCTCGGCCTTTGTATGTGGCCAGGCTGTGGAATTCTCACATGTGGTATCGCCATACTCAGGAGTAGGAGAACCTATTTTGGGGTGTCATTTTTGGTATGTACATGCTATGTGTTAGAAATATTGTATAAATCGAGGATATGCAATTAGTGGACCTCCAGCTGTTGCAAAACTACAAGTCCCATCATGCCTCTGGGTGTCATGCTTGTGGCTGTCAGTCTTGCTATGCCTCATGGGAGTTGTAGTTCTGCAACAGCTGGAGGTCCGCTAATTGCATATCCCTGGTATAAATGGACAACTTTGTGTTAAAAAAAGCGTTTTAACCACTTCCCGCCTGCCGGCCGTCATACGACATCCTTGACTTTGTGTTGGGATATCTGAATGATGGGTGCAGCTACAGGAATCATTCAGATATCAGCTTTTTCAGCCAGCGATTCCCTACACCATAATGATCATAGCGGCTGTTCCACTGCTTGATCATTCTAACGGGAGGCGAGAGGGGACGCTCCTCCCTCCTGCTGCCCTCCGGTGCTTCTACGGACTCACCGCTACGATCAAAGCCAGGATCCTTTTTTTTTTTTATTTATTTTTTTTTTAATCTCAGGCTTCCCAGCCTAGAGGTGAGATGTGGGGTCTTATTGACCCCATATCTCACTGTAAAGAGGACCTGTCATGCCATATTCCTATTACAAGGGATGTTTACATTCCTTGTAATAGGAATAAAAGTGACCACATTTTTTTTTTTGGAAAAGAGTCAAACCAAAATAAAGTAAAATGAATAATAAAAAAAAAAAATGTAAAGTGCTCCTGTATGCGGACGCATACGCAAGTCCCGCCCACATATGAAAACGGTGTTCAAACCACACATGTGAGGTATCACTGCGATTGGTAGAGCGAGAGCAATAATTTTGGCCCTAGACCTACTCTGTAACTCAAAACATGTAACCAGTAAAAAATTTTAAAGCGTCGCCTATGGGGATTTTTAAGTAGCGAAGTTTGGTGCCATTCCACAAGCGTGTGCAATTTTGAAAGGTGACACTTTGAATATTTATTTACTCGGCGTATCTTCATCTTTCACATTATGCAAAAACATTGGGCTAACTTTACTGTTTTAAAAAACAAAAAAACAAAGCACAAAACATTTTTTTCCAAAAAAAGCGTTCGAAAAATTGCTGCGCAAATACCGTGCGAGATAAAGTTTCAATGACGCCATTGTATTCTCTAGGGTCTTTGCTAAAAAAAATATATAATATTTTGGGGTTCTATGTAATTTTCTAGCAAATAAATGATGATTTTTTGCATGTAGAAGAGAAATGTCAGAATTGGCCTATGTGCTCCAGAACGCCTGAAGGTGCTCCCTGCATGTTGGGCCTCTGTATGTGGCCACACTGTGTAAGTCTCACGCATGTGGTATCGCCATACTCGGGAGTAATAGCAGAATGTGTTTTGGGGTGTAATTTGTGGTATGCATATGCTGTGTGTGAGAAATAACCTGCTAATATGATTATTTTGTGGGGGGAAAAAAAAAGAAAGCTTGATTTTGCAAAGAATTGTGGGAAAAGACAACTTCAAAAAACTCGCCATGCATTTTTCTAAATACCTTGGAATGTCTTCTTTCCAAAAAGGGGTCATTTGGGGGGTATTTGTACTTTTCTGGCATGTTGGGGTCTCAAGAAATTAGATAGGCCGTCAGTACTTCAGGTGTGATCAATTTTCAGATATTGGCACCATAGCCTTTGGACTCTAACTTTCACTAAGACCAAATAATCTCCACCGATTTGGGTTATTTTTACCAAAGATATGTAGCGGTATAAACTTTGGCCAAAATATATGAAGAAAAATTACTAATTTGCAAAATTTTATAACAAACTAAAACATTTTTTTTACAGATTTTTCGGTCTTCTTCTTTTTTTTTTTTTTTTTTTTTTTTTTTTTCTTTTATAGCTCAAAAAATAAAGAACCCAGTGGTGATTTAATACCACCAAAAGAAAGCTCTATTTGTGTGAAAAAAAGACAAAAATTTCATAGATACAGTGTTGCATGACTGAGTAATTGTCATTCAAAATGTGAGAGCACCAAAAGCTGAAAATTGGTCTGGTTTTTAAGGGGATTTAAGTGCCCAGTGGTTAAAATCTTTTTTTTTTTTTTTTTTATTGCCACCCCCGCATCCCTGAGTGCAGGTGGAGGTCGGAGGGGCACCTTTTCAGCACCAAGCGCAGTGGAAACGAAGTGCAGGTCCTGCAGTCCCATATCCTCAGCAGCGTGTGATGGCAACAAACCACGCCGGGTATTGGGAGTGCACGGCCTGTGGCGGATGACGTTATGTCCGGCCGGAGGGGCGTGCACTTCCGGGTTTGCGGGTTCCGGCCGCGAACAATGAAAAGGAGGGGGAGAGGAGCCGTACATGCTGTGGAGACAGCAGAGGCTCCGGAGGTGACACTACAATGGCGGATGCAGAGGGATCAGACCAGACTGTTCCAGCAGAGACCAGCTCCAGCCATGTGAAGGTAAAGGGAACCTAGGGTGGAACTCCCCTGGCCTGAACCCCCCCCCGCTAGTAGTATGGGATGGGCAAAAAAGGGGGGTAGGTAAAGGACCCTCCGGTGTCAGAGGGTGGATCATAGGGCCCCTGGTGAGGCAAGCCCATATGAAGATGCTGCACTCCTGCAATTGCAGGGGAGGGTACTGAGTATTAATTTTGTGGGTTTTTTTTCCTTTATGTAATTTCAGAAAACAGACAAAACCAGGGCCCCTCATAATGCAAAAAGGAGGTGCCCTTCTTGTAAAACTACCATCAGATTCCTGGGGGAAAGCATTATGTAAAGAATGTATTAGTAAACTAGTACAAGAGCATTCCACAGAGCAGAGTGAGCTAGCGGCATTTGTTTAAGAATTATCCAGTACTTTTGAATCTTTTAAAACCTTTTTTTTTTTTTTAAGGGTTTCAGATACCGCAGGTGCAGACTGCTCCTCCCCCAGTACAGGCAGCGTTACCAATGACGCAAGCAATACCCTCCACTAGTGCAGGTCCTTCAGTAGCCCCTAGAGAGGAGGCGGAGTAGGAACCGGACAGTGCAACATCCGGCTCCCAAGATTCTGAGGGTGAAGCTCTGGATGGGGAGTCCAGAAAGCCATCCAAATACAAACTCTCATTAGAAGATTTCGACCATCTTTTAGGGGCCATTTATACCACACTAGGTATCCAAGCGGAAAAGAAACCTCTATCCTTGTATGACGGCTTAGGAGAACAGGAAAAGAAGAATTTTCCTGTTCATTAGGTCTTAATGGAGGCAATTAAGAAAGAATTGGCAGGAACCAGAAAGAAAACCATTTTTTTTCTAAAGCCTTAGACGGTTTCCCTTCACAAAGGATCCAGCATTAGTATGGAACAATACTCCAAAATTAGATGCAGCTTTTTCACAGGTGTCGAGACGCACTGATTTAGCATTTGAGGACATGGGGTCTCCTACTCGAGGCGATGGATAGGAGCATGGACTCTTTATTAAAGAAGTCCTGGGACTCAACAGTGGGCAGCCTAAAGCCAGCTATGGCGGTCACTGTGGTGGCTAGGAATGTAGAGTTCTGGTTGAACCAAATACAGGCACACATTGAAGAAGGAACTGCAAAAGAGCAGATACTATCTTCCTTTCCCACACTCCTGCGAGGCATCGCGTATATCGCAGATGCTTCAGCAGAGCTGGTGCAGATGGCAGCCAGATCCTCCGCACTAGCCAACTCTACAAGAAGGGCCCTATGGCTAAAGACATGGCAGGGGGACTGCGCATCCAAAGCCAAACTCTGCGGGATTCCATTTACAGGGGACCTGCTGTTCGGCCAGGGTTGGAGAGTGCTGGACCGTACAGCAGATAAGAAGGCGTTTCCATTGAAATGCAAAGCAACTTGGAGTCAACCACAACAGAATAAAAAGAGGCAAAGAAGGGATACAAGATCCCACTTTACAGCACCCAAGGCGGATAACCAGAGAAAACCTTGGGTTTAGAGAGGGAAAGGCAAGGGAGGAGCGATTTTTCATCCTGAGCAAACTCGCAACATAAAATGACAAGGCAGTCACAGTGGGAGGAAGACTGGGGGCCTTCCTCCCACAATGGGAAGGAATATCCTCCAACTGATTTATTTTGAGAACAATAAGAGAAGGGTATCATCTAGAGTTCTCAAGATCACCCCCAAACAGGTTCTACGTCACCAAACTTCCAAAAAACAAGGAAAAGGCCAGAGGGTTAATGAGATCCATAAAGGAGCTCAAAGAACAAGGAGTAATCACCAAAGTACCAAAAGAAGAAAGAGGGCAGGGTTTCTACTCCCATATATTCGGAGTACAAAAAACCTCAGGGATGGTCAGACCAATCCTCAACCTCAAACCCCTAAATGTGTCAATACCCTTCAAAAGGTTCAGAATGGATTCCATATATTCAGTAAAGGCGCTATTGCCCCCAAACTGTTATATGGTTTCCCTAGACTTAAAGGACGTGTACCTCCACATCCCGATACATCAGAACTGTCAGGAATTTCTAAGGTTAGCAATAGAAACAGAAAAGGAAATCGTGCACCTTCAGTTTCAAGCTTTGCCCTTTGGCCTTTCCTCCTCACCCAGAATTTTTACAAAAATTCTGGCCGAAGCTTTGGCACCGTTACGAATCAAAGGCATATCCATCATTGCCTATTTAGACGACCTTCTCCTTTTTGCAGAAACACCTGGGAAATTACTAGAGAATCTCAATTACACGCAGACATTCTTAGAAAACTTAGGTTGGTTGATAAATTTAGAAAAATCCAATCTACAACCCACTTAACAAATATACCTGGGATATATCATAGATTCAGCTCAACAAAGAGTGTTCCTACCCAAGGAGAAAATAGAAAAAATTCAGAAGGAAGTGAGCATAATGCAGGCCAATTTACCATGTGCCATAAGGCAGGTAATGTCAACACTGGGGTTGCTAACATCTGCAATCCCAGCGGTACAATGGGCAGGCCTGCATTTTCGGACACTACAGATGTTCCTGTTAAAAATATGGGACCACAAGCAGGAGTCCTTAAACACCAAAGTTCTAATACCAGCAAGGGTAAAAAGAACCTTATGGTGGTGGAGGAGGACAGGAAATGTGAACAAAGGACGGTTGTGGAGCCTACCCATTTCCCAAATCTTAACCACAGACGTAAGCGGTGTAAGTTGGGGGGGCACATCTAGGCTCTTGGATAACACGGGACTTGGGAAAAAGAGGAGAGGATGAGATCATCCAACTGGAAGGAATTGAAAGCAGTATGGTTTGCACTTCAAACCTTCCAGAAAGAGTTGAGGGCATCATTTGCAGGTCAAGTCCGACAATTCGTCGGTAATCGCCTACATAAACAAACAGGTGGGAACAAGAGGCGGAACCCTGTGGGCTTTAGCAGAGGAAATCTTGAACTGGGGGGAGGAAAACATGCTCTCATTATCAGCAGTCCACTTAAAGGGGGATTTAAACAAAGTGGCAGATTTCCTCAGCAGGAAAAAAGTGAGAAAAGGCAATTGGGTACTAAAACAGGAGGTATTCGAACAGATTACTCAAAAATGGGGAATACCTCAGGTAGAATTGTTTGCCTCAAGAGAAAACGGGAAAGTCAGAGCGTTCTTCTCCCTGAAAAGTGAGGATGGAGCGCTCAGGGTAGATGCGTTAGCGCAGAGGCTGGCAATCAACAAATGCTATGCCTTTTCCCCACCAGTACTGCTACCAGCAGTAATAAGAAGATTACATACAGAGAATACAACACTAATTCTCATAGCACCTCACTGTCCTGGTAGACCTCGTGGTAGAACCCCCCCCCCCCCCCGGTTATTACCAGCCCAGGAAGATCTACTCTCACAGGGCCCAGTACGCTGCCCCCAAGTGGAAAGGTGGAACTTGGCCGCATGGTATCTGAGGAGCAGCTGCTGGAAGCAAAAGGGTTCTCAAGCCATTTAGTAGATACTCTTCTGAAAAGCAGGAAGGTTGAGACACGTAACATCTACCAGAAAGTATGGAAGTGCTTTAACAGATGGTACACAGACAACAGTTTCAACACACAAAGCTCAGTGGCTCTTATGCCCCGTACACACGGTCAGACATTGATCTGACATTCCGACAACAAAATCCTAGGATTTTTTCCGACGGATGTTGGCTCAAACTTGTCTTGCATACACACGGTCACACAAAGTTGTCGGAAAATCCAATCATTCTGAACGCGGTGACGTAAAACACGTATGTCGGGACTATAAACGGGCAGTAGCCAATAGCTTTCATCTATTTATTCTGAGCATGCGTGGCACTTTGTGCGTCGGATTTGTGTACACACAATCGGAATTTTCGACAACGGATTTTGCTGGAAAATTTTATAGCCTGCTCTCAAACTTTGTGTGTCGGAAAATCCGATGGAAAATGTGTGATGGAGCCCACACACGGTCGGAATTTCCGAAAACTAGGTCCTATCGCACATTTTGTCGGAAAATCCGACCGTGTGTACAGGGCATTGGTTTCTACAGAATGGTAGACAAAGGACTAAGCCATAGCACATTAAAGAGTCAAGTGTCAGCACCGTTTACCAGGAAAACAGATTAGCGTCTAATCCATGGATAATCAGACTCTTTAGAGCTGTGAGCAGACTGAGACCGATACACAGTACAGTCTTTCCAAAGTGGGATCTGTCATTAGTGCTGCAAACTGACAGCAGATCCCTTTGAACCATTAGAGAATTGCAGCCTGAAGATGCTGACTCTTAAAGCAGTCTTTTTGGTAGCAATTGCTACAGCCAAAAGGGTCTGTGAGATAGAGGCCCTATCGATCAGACCCCCCCCCCCCCTTTTCAGATTTTTCCGGATCGCATCATCTTTCAAATGGATGCGAGATTTTTACCTTCATTTTGTCCGAATCCCTCTAAGGAACAAGAGTCAGACCTTTGGACGCAAGGTCTTACAAGCCGTGGTCCCGCCTTAGGGGTAAGTGCTCATTTATCCTCTCAGGTGGCTGTACTGAAAGACGATTAGGGGAAAAACGAAGTTACTTACTGGTAATGTTCTTTCCCGGAGTCTTTCAGGACAGCCGGGTACCCACCTTAATGTTTGGACATGAAGATTTCCTTACAGGAAATGTGATATAGTTAATTATGTGTATCATATGTTCTTGTGTCTCCCCATTGGACTGGTGCTCTTCAAAGAACTGAAGAGCCAGCAGGGGAGGTGGAAATTTATAGAAGGCTGGCAGTGTTTCCGACAGAGGGGAGGAGCCAAGATCTCTCAGGTGGCTGTCCTGGGACGCCGGGAAAGAACGTTACCAGTAAGTTACCTCGTTATTTTCACCTTAATGCAAACAAACACTTGGCAGTGACCAGCCCCCCCCCCCCCGTTTTACTTACTTGAGCCCTGGAACTTGACACACGGGGCTGCGCTGTCTCTCTGCCTGTGGTTCTCGGCTCTTGATTGGATGGATTGATAGCAGCGCAGCCATTGGCTCCCGCTGCTGTCAATCAAATCCAATGATGTGGGTACTGGGGAGGGCGGGGCCGAGTCCTGCATTCAGCCTCTATGGACGCCGAATTCTGGATTCGGGAGCGCGCCTGCAAAGGTAATCCCTGGGAGAGCGCTTCTCCCAGGGAGTTATCTGATGCTGGGAAGAGCCGCTGTGGGACCCCAGAAGAGCAGGTCATGTAGTGTGTGTTTTTTTTTTTTTTTGTTTTTTTTGAATAACAAACAAACCCTTACAATCACTTTTTAAGGCCTCTTTCACACGGACTGTCCGTTCAGGTCCGCCTGTCAGATTTTTAGGCGGACCTGAATGGACACTCCATAGATCTCTATGGAGTGTCAGATGTCAGCGGTGACATGTCCGCTGACATCTGACCCGCTCCGATCCAAAAAAGTGT
Source organism: Lithobates septentrionalis (assembly GCA_037952835.1). Lineage (NCBI taxonomy): Eukaryota > Metazoa > Chordata > Amphibia > Anura > Ranidae > Lithobates > Lithobates septentrionalis. Next base: position 232,798 of record JBBDGP010002958.1, on the reverse strand, counting down.
AACGGAGGAAAAACCTACTTTTCCATTTATCGGATCGGGTGACGACGGACTCTACGTCCGTCATCACCCGATCCCCCATAGGGGAGAGCGGCGCTCTGACAGGTCCGTCTCTGCACAGTGTGCAGTGACGGACCTGTCATCTTCCTGCTCAGTGGGGATCGGCGGAGCGATCCCCGCTGAGCAAGTGGATGTTCACGGGGCGGATCATCACTGATCCGCCTCATGTGAGAGAGCCCTAAGTGTTAACATCAGTTTTGTATTTTGGTCCTGGCAGCCTTGGGGAAGAATTTGCATGTTTCCTGAACAGGGATGGAGGGAGTCTAATGTGTGTGTTTTATTAACCACTTGAAGACGGCCTATTTCTGACATTTTGTTGCTTACAAGTTCAAATCAGTTTTTTGCTAGAAAATTTGAAAATTACTTGGAACCCCCAAACATTGTATGTCCTAGAGAACAAAAATGGCGGTCGTTGCAGTACTTTCTCACTGTGTTTACAGAGCGGTCTTTTAAACACAATTTTCCCTTTTCGTCATTTCAGGACAGCCACAATAGAGAGAGATAGTCTCCTCCCCTTCCTCTGGAAACACTGCGCCAGCCCATAAATTCTCTCCTCCCCTGCCGGACCTCAGTTATTAGTGTTTCCTCCGGTGGGGAGACACTGTGCAGAGGAACCAGGCCGGGTGCAATCAGGGAGATTGTGGCCTTCTAAGAGAACATCCATAGGGAAGCAGGGGCTTCCAGGATAAAGAGTGGCAGTATATACCGCAGCTGAAGCCACCCCTTCCTTGCCGAGCGCGGCATCAGGTCATGGGGGACCCCTATCGCGTCCACAGGGCCGCAGCATGGAGACAGTCTGCTCTCCCTGTACTTTGTACAGGCCGCAAATTTGGAACCAGCGGGCCGGACGACGGGTGACGTCATTTCCGGCGGGGCGGGGGGGGGGGGCGGACGCTTTCCCTTTGACCCGCGACTTCCGGTTCCGGGTCGCGGTGCTGATAGGGGGCCAGGCTCAGGCTGGAGTGAGTCGCTGCACGTGGAGACAGTGTGAGACTCTACACAGGCAACCACCTGCAGTCATGTCTGAGGCAGATGCTGCAACTCATACGGACGCTATCTCCAGCCTTCCAAAGGTAAGAGTTCCCTGGGGAAGGGTCCTCTCTAACTAAGGATTGTTCCCCCTCATGTATGGTTCCTTACTTAGAGGGGGGGCAGACCCCCTGGGTGGTCAGGGGGTGGGGGGGTGTGCGCAGTTCCCTAAAAGTGGTTCTGGTACACTCCCAGGGTTGTTTCCACTTAAATATGCTGAATGTAATATGTGGTTTTTGTATGTAATTTCAGAAATCTACAGAAAAAACAAAGTCCATGCATGTCTCTAAAAGGAAGTGTGCCTCTTGCAGAGACAGTTTAGGGGAAGCATGGACCAAAGTTTTGTGTAAAGAATGCATAGACTCCCTGGTTAAGGAAAGGGAATCTGAACAGCAGTCTGGTTTGGCAGCTTCTGTGAAGGAGCTGTCATCCACCTTTTCATCCTTTAAAAAGTTTTTTTGAGACGTTTCAGCTTCCCTCTAAACCCATTCAGCAGGATACAACCCCGCTTCATGCTCAGGGCTCTGCACCTGCCAGATCTACTAATTTAGTTATGGCAGATGAAATGTCAGGCCCTTCCGGGGTGGAGCTGAGGCAACCGGACAGTGGCACGTCTGACTCCCATGAGGAGTCAGAAGGGGAAGACCAGGACGGGGAGTCCAGGAAAATCTCCAGGTATAAATTGTCCCTGGATGAGGTGGAAGACCTCTTAGGGGCAATATATACAACCCTCGGTATACACGAGGATAAAAAACCCCTATCTCTCCATGACCTTATGTATAAGGGCTTGGGAGATCAAAAAATAAAAGTTTTTCCAGTACATGACGTTCTGGTGGAAACAATTAAAAAGGAGTGGCAGGATCCTGAGAGGAAACCCTTTTTTTTTCTAGCTCCCTTTTAAAAGAATGTTCCCAGTTTTCAGAGGATCCAGCGTCCATTTGGAATAAAAATCCCAAATTAGACGCCGCCTTCTCTCAGGTCTCTACACACACACACCTGGCATTTGAGGATATGGGGGCCTTGTCGGATGTCATGGACAAGAGGATAGACTCCCTTCTAAAAGACGTGGAACTCAACTGTGGGTAATTTAAAGCCAGAAATGGCTGTTACTGTGGTAGCCTGCAATTTAGAACATTGGCTTTTCCAGATTCAGGAGCATATTGAAGCTGGCACAGCCAAGGAAACTATCCTAGCTTCATTCCCCACGATTCTGCGAGGAATCGCATACATTGCAGACGCCTCGGCAGAGTCAGTCCGTATGTCGGCCAGATCAGCGGCGCTGGCAAATTCGGCCAGAAGAGCGCTCTGGCTGAAAACTTGGCCGGGGGACACCGCCTCTAAGGTCAAATTGTGCAGGATACCCCTGACAGGTGATCTACTCTTTGGCCCTGGGTTAGAGACGGTCTTAGACCGTACAGCGGACAAAAAGAAGTCCTTTCCGCTTAAACGGAAGGCCCCAGCTCAGACAAGGAAGGGGTTTCGTCCGAAAAAAGGCAAGGAATCTCCCAAACAAGGGAAGAAAACTTGGGGCCAAAGAGGCAAGGGCAGAGGAGGGGTGATTTTTCGCCCTCCTGAGAAAACCCGTAAAGATCAATGACTCTCTAGGGACGGTGGGAGGAAGACTGGGGGCCTTTCTTCCACAGTGGGAGACCCTCTCTCCCAATCGATTTATCCTGGGGGTCATAAGAAGGGGGTATCTCCTGGAATTCTCAAAGCCCCCCCCCCCGCAGAGGTTCCTTGTTACGCAGCTTTCCACCTGCACAGCAAAGGCCGAAGCTTTGGTAGACGCCCTGAAAGAACTGGAGATTCAGAACGTAGTTCGCAGAGTACCAAAGGGGCAGGAAGGAGAGGGGTTCTATTCCCACGTATTTGTGGTGAAAAAACCCTCAGGGAAATTCAGATTGATTCTGAATTTAAAACCCTTAAACAGGTCAATTTGCTACAGAAGATTCCGCATGGAATCAATTTTTATGGTCAGGGCCCTGCTGCCACACAACTGCTACATGGTGTCTCTGGACCTCAGGGACGCGTATCTACACGTCCCTATCGCAGAAACTTCCCAAAAGTTTCTCCGGTTAGCAATAGACCTGAAAGGTACAATACTGCATCTACAGTTTCAAGCACTACCTTTCGGGCTATCCTCCTTACCCCGCATATTCACAAAGGTACTGGCAGAGGCCTTGGCCTTCCTGCGACTCCAGGGGGTGTCAGTCATAGCCTATCTGGACGACCTGCTCCTATTTGCAGTATCCCCAGAACAGTTGATCAAGGACCTCGATCTAACAAAGAGGGTACTAACAGGGTTGGGATGGCTGCTGAACTTAGAAAAGTCCAGTCTCATTCCCTCACAGCGCATTGTGTACCTGGGATACCTGCTGGACACTACGCTTTTGAGGGTTTTCCTTCCAAGGGAAAAGATTCTAAAGCTGGAGAGCAGTTTTCTCCCTCCAGTGCAATCAGCTGGTGTCAAAAAGGTCCATAATGTCTACGTTAGGCCTTCTAACGTCTACTCTTCCAGCAGTGCAGTGGGCAGGATTACATTTTCGTCCCCTGCAGTCTTATGTACTAAGAGTATGGGACCACAGTCAGAGGGATCTAGACACCTTAGTACAGGTTCCCCATCAAATAAAGAGATCTCTTTGGTGGTGGAGGAAGAAGTGAACTTGTCACAGGGACGTCTGTGGCTTATCCCAGTCCCGCAGATCATAACCACGGACGCAAGTGGCAAAGGCTGGGGGGGCACATTTGGGATCCCTTCTAGCGCAGGGCACATGGAAGGGCGACCAACTGGAAAGAGCTGAGGGCAGTGGGCCTAGCCCTCAGATTTTTCAAAAAGGAACTCCAGGGCCACCATATACAGGTATGGTCGGACAACTCATCCACCGTGGCCTATATAAACAAGCAGGGAGGCACCAGGAGCCGAAGTCTGTTGGCCCTAGCAAAGGATATTCTAAGCTGGGCCGAGTCCAACACTCTCTCACTCTCAGCGGTTTTTTTGAGAGGGGAGAGAAATATAATTGCAGATTTCCTCAGCCGGAGGAGTCTAAAGGAAGGAGATTGGGCCCTCAACCAGGAGGTCTTCAATCTCATATCCGAGAAATGGGGACCCCCGGAAGTGGATCTTTTCGCTTCAAAAGACAACGCGAAAACCCCCTGTTTTTTCTCCCTAAATGCAGGGAAAGGAGCACTGGGGGTGGACGCATTGTCTCAGAATTGGCATTTCAGGACATGCTACGCCTTCCCTCCTCCGGTGCTATTACCGGCGGTTCTGAGGAAGTTTCAACTAGAGAGCACCTCTCTCATTCTAGTAGCTCCACATTGGCCGAAAAGGGCATGGTTTTCAATCCTCAGTCAGTTATCAGCGGAGCCGCCCCTGTTCCTTCCACCTCGAAAGGATCTTCTGTCGCAGGGTCCAGTCCTCTGCCCACAGGTGCAGCAGTGGAAATTAGCGGCCTGGCTACTGAGGAGGGTATATTAAAATCTACGGGATTTTCAGAGAGCTTAATCTCCACCCTCCTCAACAGTAGGAAAAAGGAGACTCGTAAGATTTACAAAAAGGTCTGGCTCCTTTTCAACAAATGGTGCATAGAAAACTCCTTCTCGGTGCAGAGTCCCGTAGCTGTGTTGGAGTTTCTGCAGTGTGGAGCGGACAAGGGTTTATCCGTAGGCACCCTTAAAAGTCAGGTTTCAGCACTCAGTTTATCTGGAGAAGTCTCTGGCTACCAATCCATGGGTGGTCAGATTCTTTAGGGCACTGTCAAGACAGAGACCTACCCGAGGTCCACCCTTTCCCGGGTGGGATCTATCTCTGGTTTTACAGAGCCTTACGGGTATTCCCTTTGAGCCATTGGACAAGTGCCTGTTAAGGGAGCTTACCCTAAAAACAGTATTTTTAGTAGCAGTGACAACTGCCAGGAGAGTCAGCGAAATTGAGGCATTATCAATTAGACCTCCTTTTTGTGTTATTTTGCCAGACAGGATAGTCCTTAAGACTGATCCAGGTTTTTTGTCTAAAGTGGCGTCAGGCTTTCACAGAAGCCAGGAAATAGTCCTACCCTCGTTTTGTCCCAATCCTTCAGGTGAAAGGGAACTAAAATTTCATTTTTTAGATGTGAGGAGGTGTATCCTACAATACCTAGAGATGACTAAAATAATAAGGAAGTCTGATTCTCTATTTATTTTGTTTTCTGGGGCCAGAAAGGGTCTCAGAGCGTCCCGACGCACGATTGCCAGATGGCTTAGATTAGCTATTGGGCAGGCATATTCTTTAGCAGGGAAGGAGATCCCTAGAGGCATAAAGGCACACTCCACCAGAGCAGTGGCAACTTCCCAGGCAGAGAAGGCTGGAGCAACGCCAGAGCAAATATGCAAGGCAGCGACATGGTCCAGCTACTCCACTTTCGTTAGACATTACAGAGTGGACCTGGTGGCGGCAGGTGAGCAGTCTTTTGGGCGAAAAGTTCTGCAAGCTGTAGTCCCACCCTAATTGGTAAGTGCTCGATTATCCTCTCTATTGTGGCTGTCCTGAAATGACGAAAAGGGAAAATTAAAGTTACGTACCGGTACCGTCTTTTCCTGTAGTCTTTCAGGACAGCCCTAGTTACCCACCCTAAGCTTGGGGGGGTCTTATTTAAGACCGGAACGCAATATGATAATGATATTGATTGGTATGTTATTAATGTGTTCTTGTGTCTCCCCAGCTGGCCGGAGGTGCTCTTCAAAAAACTGAGGTCCGGCAGGAGAGGAGAGAATTTATGGGCTGGCGCAGTGTTTCCAGAGGAAGGGGAGGAGACTATCTCTCTCTATTGTGGCTGTCCTGAAAGACTACAGGAAAAAGACGTTACCAGTACGTAACTTTAATTTTTGGAGAAGAAAATACTTTCATGAATAAAAAAACAAAACTGACTATTTTTTTTTTTTTTTTTGTATAATGTTTAAGATGTTATGCGAAGTAAATGGATGCCTAACATGTCACAAGTTAAAATTGTGCACACTTGGGGGGCTGGCTGCAGAGCAAGATGGCCGCTTAACCCATAAGCTCTGCTCAGCCTTCGGGACAACTGTCAACTCTCTGCCTTCCATAACATTCCTCCCCCCCTCTCTCCCATACCAGAGGGGAGCTGGTACATCAGGCTAAACAGCGGTATGTCCAGAAAGAAAAATCACTGCTTGTACAAGTAGTGCCGCCTCACGGATGACTTCTCACAGGACATGCAGTCCAGCCAAAAAAGGTGCTGGAGCAACATCTCCTCCTCCGCCCTTCTCAACAGACGCAGTGCCACAGGACCCTGCTCTCCATTCAGAGGACAGAACCCTATAAATGCCCAGGTTCTATCTAAGGGCTTTAGAGCAGTGTCGCGTAGAGCTCCTACCATTGCCAGGACATTTTCCCCTAGTATATACACCAGTAGACCTCACCGTCCACACTGGTTGCAGTTTAAGGGAATGTATTGATGTGGTGACAGTAGATGTCCATGTTGCCCCCATGTGAAACAGAGGGCTGTCATTCACTCTGTCCTTTAATAAGGATTTCAAGGTCTCCACATTTTTAACTGCAATAACAAATTCTTGGTCTATGTAGTCACATGTGAGTTGTGTTCTGTACAGTATGTGGGTCGTACTACCCACAGGTTGAGAGATCGCCTACAAGATCATTTATGACATTGCTAAAGATCATTCAATTAACATAGCAAGGCATTGGAATTTGTGTCATAAGGATGTCAGCGGTTTGTGTATTTAGGGAGTGGAAAAGATTGGTGTTATCTAGAAGGGAGGGGGGGTGACAAATTTATAATATTGTGCAAAAGAGAAGTGTATTGGATCTTCCATCTCAACACTAGAAAGCCCATTGGGCTCAACTTTGAGTGGTATGTCTCACACTTCTACGAATGAAGATTGCAGCACCATATTATCTGATGTTTGGTGGCTGCGTCACCTTTCCTCTTTTTTTTTTTTTTTTTTTTTTTTTTTTTTTCTTACTTTTTTTTTTTCCCCTAAATTTTTCCATATTACATCTATCTCCCTATCATCTTTGGATGCCAGAAGTGTGTATATGTATATAACAATTTTAATGAGTATAGTTGTGTATGCCTCCATATTCGGCTTCCTCAAAAATGGGGCTATGATTTGTTTTTGTAGTGCTGTATATGTATATTATTTTTCATAACTTTTTTTTTTTTTTTTTTCTACCTGAACTGGAAAGCACTATCCCCTCCACTACATAAAGCCCCTGGGCCTGATGGTTTCAGATATGAGCACTGCAAGCAATTCTCCAAACTACTAGACCCTCATCTGTCAATCATACACTCTCCACAGGCTTCATCCCCTCAGAAGCCCTTGAAGCGAACATCACCACAATCCCTAAACCTGGCAAACCAGGCGATGACTGAGCTAGCTACAAGGCCCATCTCACTACTAAAAACTGACCCAAACTTTATGCCAAACTTTTGGTCACATGCATTTCTTCCATCAGTCCACACCTAGTACATCCAGACCAAGTGGGATTTGTAGCTGGCGACAGGCTTCTGATGGCACCTGCCGGTACATTGACCTACAATGGGTCAAATGCCACCGAACAAGTAAAAAGGTGTAGCGCTAATTTAAAGTTTGTCAATGATGAGCTGTTGAAAAATGATCCAATCAAAAGTCCACCACAAGATGACTCAAATAATGGATAGAACAGCCGCCACCAACACCCAATAATACTGACTCTTACACTCAATAGAAGGGGTATAAGCGATGGATAAATTGGGTAATAACACCAACGATCCTCCTGCACAAATTGGTCCGCTTCACCAAGATTACACTTATCCACTTCACAGGATTGGATAACAGAGCTCAAAAGACCACCTTCATTCAACCAGGAAATCGGTGGATGGACTCCAGCATCAACATTGGTAATCACAGGGATGTAAAGAAGGGAACGCTCATTGCGTAGGCATCCAAATATGCAATTTGTTGAGTAAAAAAGGCCAATACACTCACATGATAAAAATTTCAAGCAGGCATATGGAAACGACCAGTGTTTCCAACCAGTAAGATGGCAGCCGCATCCCGGTCCCCGTCCTACGTCACACGTCTTTGCTCCACCCAACATTTCATCATGAAAATGCGTCATCAGGTGCGTGGTTAAGGCATGTGTTACTTCTATTTATAGGGGACCGGCTGGCGTAAAAACTGGAGGCTAAGTGCGTACCAGGAGCCGGAGCTTCAACCAGAAGCCCATCACAATTAAGAACAGCTAAAGACTGTACATGTATAGCCAAAAAAAAATACATTACAATGTATTACATGATTACAATCATGCTTCAAATAATGTAAAAAATCAGATGTATAAAAATCCGCCCACTCATACACCCAAAAACGCTGCGCTGATGGCAAAGACCTGAATCTGAGCTGCTGCTTAAATAATAAGTATACAGTAAAAAATTGATCCACCACAAACTTGCTCCCAGTGAACTCAAAATAGCAGCGCTAAAGGCAATCTCTAATCAAATAATAAGATGTAGTGAAGAGTGATAAACTGATGAATCAACCTGTGCAATGATTACATCACATCCTCACCCCTCATCATTAATGTGCATAAAATGATATGCTCAAAAAATCATAAACGAATGGTGCATATAAACCAATTAAGTGAATAACATATCTGTGCATATACAAATATATAAATGTGAAAATTACAACTAAGTGAGAGCCAATGTGAATTAACTCGCAAAAAATTATATCTATAAAATGTGTCCACAAACAATCCAAAAATAAAATAGTCCAAAACAAAAATCCGTGACGTGTTGTGGTGCAAATCTTCTACTTAAATGAATCTTCCACCGCACCTCTGTGACTGTGAATCCACTCCCCTTAGGCGAATACACTCACCAGCTCCTTTTGCCCACACTCTCGTGTCAGGGCCAACAAGCTTTTATCCCACACTCACAGGGGATAAGAACGGTCTTCAGTAGAAAGCCTGTACACCTTTACCTCTCCAAAGTGTAATGCCCAAGAGCTCTCTCCACATGAAAAAGAAAAATCATCCAATGGTGCAATAACGTAATGAAATTTATTAAAAATCAAAAGCCCCTTCACCATTGCACTCACATCCTTAAAATTCACTGCAGGCTCAACAGTAACACAGCACAGCAAGTTGTCACAACATCAAACATGAAGTCAGTAAACCAGTGTGTGGTGGTCACGGCGGACCCAGGTACTACGTTTCTCCAAATACCCGTCTCACCCGATCCCTGGTGTAGATGTGACCGGCTTCCACCTTTCCTCGTATGGCGCTCCCTGTCACAGCGTCCTACGTCACTCAGAAACGATTGCCGTGTAGCCACGCCCCGACATGTTTCGTCATAAAGACTTAGTCATGACTAAGTCTTTATGATGTCTACATGTCTACACCAGGGATCGGGTGAGACGGGTATTTGGAGAAACGTAGTACCTGGGTCCGCCGTGACCACCACACACTGGTTTACTGACTTCATGTTTGATGTTGTGACAACTTGCTGTGCTGTGTTACTGTTGAGCCTGCAGTGAATTTTAAGGATGTGAGTGCAATGGTGAAGGGGCTTTTGATTTTTAATAAATTTCATTACGTTATTGCACCATTGGATGATTTTTCTTTTTCATGTGGAGAGAGATCTTGGGCATTACACTTTGGAGAGGTAAAGGTGTACAGGCTTTCTACTGAAGACCGTTCTTATCCCCTGTGAGTGTGGGATAAAAGCTTGTTGGCCCTGACACGAGAGTGTGGGCAAAAGGAGCTGGTGAGTGTATTCGCCTAAGGGGAGTGGATTCACAGTCACAGAGGTGCGGTGGAAGATTCATTTAAGTAGAAGATTTGCACCACAACACGTCACGGATTTTTGTTTTGGACTATTTGGATTGTTTGTGGACACCTTTTTATAGATATAATTTTTTGCGAGTTAATTCACATTGGCTCTCACTTAGTTGTAATTTTCACATTTATATATTTGTATATGCACAGATATGTTATTCACTTAATTGGTTTATATGCACCATTCGTTTATGATTTTTTGAGCATATCATTTTATGCACATTAATGATGAGGGGTGAGGATGTGATGTAATCATTGCACAGGTTGATTCATCAGTTTATCACTCTTCACTACATCTTATTATTTGATTAGGGATTGCCTTTAGCGCTGCTATTTTGAGTTCACTGGGAGCAAGTTTGTGGTGGATCAATTTTTTACTGTATAATCATGCTTCAAAGCATAATGTTTGGAAAGACTCTGCTTGGGGAAACCCCTCTTTTATGTTTGCCACATGCTCACCCAGTCTAGTCTGCAACATATGTATAGTGTACCCTATGTACTGAAGCCAACAGGGGCACAGAATGATGTATATGACATTCTTGGCCGAGCACGTAATAAACGGTTTGATAGCAAATGTTTCTTGGGTCGAGGTAGACTGGAATGACTCAGTCCCCCTACACTTGTTGGCATTTAATTTGCAAATTTGACATTTCCTACAAGGGAAGAAGCCTCATGTTCTGAAGAAAAAAAACTGCTTAGGAGGATCCACAACATTAGGGGCTACCTTTTAATTTTAGCAGAGTAACTGCTCTGTACACCACCCGTGTTTTTTATCAGTAGATTTGATCCTAAAACTCTATCGCCCTGCAGAACCCTCCAATGCCTCTGCATGATTTTTTTTATTTCATAGTGTTTGAGTAAGAGGTAACAAATAAAAATTTTGAAACCATTATCTTGACTCCTAAGTTTGGGAATTAATCATCTGTTTTTCTCCAGTGCAGATTTGAAGGCTTCTTCCAACTCATTAACATCACAGCCTTTTTCTGATTATCTATCCTTAAAGAGGAGTTCCAGTCAAAAAAAAAAAAAAAAAATTAAGTCAGCAGCTGCTGACTTTTAATTGAACACTTGCCTGTCCCAGGGTCCAGCGATGCGGGGGATCAAAGCCCTGCTCGTCTCCCCCTCCGTTCAGCGGCGCCGGCATTGCAACTGTGGGCGCCGGGCTGTGGCTTCACAGCCTGGCAGCCACTGCGCATGCGCGAGCGGCACCGCGTGCCGTGATTGGCCGCTCAGTCACCTGGGACTTGTAATGGGTCCCAGATGATTGACAGGAAGGAGGGGGAAGTGATGTCACCAGCCCAGGCATTGGAAGAGGCAGACTACGAGGGACCCCCTAGCAACCGGCATTTAGAGGTAACTAAAAAAAAAAAATATCCAAATGCTTTTTTTTTTGTTTGTTTGTTTGGTTTTTTTTTTTTGGGTGGAACCCCACTTTAAGTATGAGGATGTCATCCTGACTTGTGCAATTCCTCCTCAACCTCAGAAATTGACTCCTCGGAATCAATTTCAGCCAAGCTTTATGATGGAAACTACTAACATCACTATAGCCATTCCGGTCAGTTTCCTTAAACTATGTGATCACCAAATGCCACTGAACGCCTTCTGTTCATCTCCTTAGATGCAGAGAAGGCATTTAAGAGTGGACTGGAACTTCTTAAAAGCAGTTTTAATTAAATTTCTCTTTTCTGGCCCAATACTTAAGGCAATAATGGCACTATACTCCTCTCCTGGAGCTAAAAATATAACTTCAGGCATTCTGTCAGACCCTTTCCATATAACCAATGGAACACGACAAGGATGGCCCCTATTGCTGCTAATCTTCACCCTTATGGTGCCACTAGCGCATTCCATTTGTACTAACCAGCTATATCTGGCATTGAAATTGGTGAGCTCAATCACAAAATTGGTCTCTATGCCGACAATGTGATTAGATCGATAACCAACCACACAAAATCACTCAATCTCCATCATACCCCAGACCATTTTAACAAGGCATACACAAGATCAATTATTTAAAATCGTGTATGATTGGAGAAAATATCGACCCTAACACCAAGCTTAGCATTGCTCAACAAACCACTTTTTTCCCAGTCTTCCAGGACAGCCCTTGAGAGATGGTGCTCCTCCTACCAGACAGGAAATGCATTGCCCATAGCTCTTTAAAAGGTGGTCCCTCAGGCATTGTGTGGTGTTTGATTTATTTTTCTCACACAGGTTCCCTCTGCAGAGGTATGGAGTCTTTTCTTTCTTTTTTTCTCTTTTTTTCTCCTTTTTTTTCTCCTTTTTTTCTCCTTCTTTTTTTTTTTTTCTCCTTTTTTTTTTTCTTTCTCTCTCTCTCTCCTCACCTTCACACCACATGCACTATTATGCCTTTTGGCCTTTTTATCACCCTTTCTTACTCCATTGGTCACCATACCTAATCCTTTTTACCCTGGTACACGGAAGGTTCACTTCATGTCATCTTTCACATCCTTCACGAGCCACCCCCCTTGTCACTACTTTTCCATTATTACCCTCATCATTTTTATGTTTCACCTCTCATGTGTGGTAATTTAGGTTACCTTACCACCTGATAATATTCATTTTATGCTTATTACCCCCGTCATTTTGTTAGCTCCCCCAGGTCGCCGTGGGAGATCATCCTCGGGCGGTGGAGCCGCGCGCCTGGGACCTGGGTAAGCAGACTCGCCCCTTTCCCCCCACAACTTTGCATTACCCTTTTGTGAATGTTGATGCTAGAATATAATTATATTTATTATGTATTTTGGTAACTCCATTGTATATCTTTTATTTGTCAGGTTCAGACTGTTTAGTCCAAATCATCTCTAGATTCCCTCCTGACGAAGCGGTTTATGTCCGCGAAACTAGTCGAGGAATATGATATCTGAGATTTTGCGTTGTACTGTATACCAATGATCCCACTGGTGATATACTTGTACTTTTATTATGTTTTATTTTATTACCATTGTTTTGTCTTCTGCATCAATAAAAACAATTCTAATTTTTATTACCGTCTTTATATGCTTCATATTATTATCCCTGATTATTGTACCGGAATGGTCCAATATGCCCCTATTTTTGGTCGCCTGACTGGGGATCTGGCTTCCAACCCCTTTGATTATTGATTTCTGGATGATGGTACATTTATACAATTTTTGCTACCTCAACTACTCATCATAGAGGCCACTCTACTAATCTCTCTTTCTCTTTTTCTCTTTCTCTTTCTCGTCACTTCTGGTGGATGGGACGTCCATCACTGCGCACCGGAGGTTGTGGTTCTGGCATCCTGGCACAAAGAGCATAAGGGGAAGACTGAGCTGGTGTAAGGCCAAGCATGGGCTTTGAATGTCAGCAGCCGGGAAGCAAGGAGCCAACATGGATGCTCCCCTAGCCAAAGTGTCAAAACACTGCGACCTTGCCTTTGAAGACATGGGGCACCCTATGGAGAAGAGGCAACATAATCCTAAAAGATCAAGGGATACTGCTATGGCTAATCTCAAACCAGCACTGGCAACAATTTGTGTAGCTCAAAATTTTTAATTTTGGTTAAAGCAGCTGCAAGAGCACCTGACAGCTAGTACCCCCAGGGAGGAGTTGTTAAAATGCTTCCCCATACTCTTTAAAGCAGTAGGCTTTATTGCGGATACCTTAGCTGAGTCAGAGCTGTCAGCCAGAGCAGCCTCACTATCCATAGCAGCCAGGAGAGCCCTTTGGCTCAAAATCTGGCCGGGGGATACAGCCTCTAAGCTACACTTATGTTGTGTTGCCTTTTTGGGCAAATTTATCTTCGGCTCTCAGCTGAATGAATCTTTAGAGTGTATGGCTGATAGGAAGAAACCCTTCCCAGTTAAGAAAAAAAAAAAATCCCAGAAAACCGTAGTCCCTATAGGGGACAAAAATGAGAGAACAGGATATGGGAAAACCGAAAGCAGTGGTCCGGTCAGAAGGGAAGGCCAAGGGCAAACGTGCTCTTTAACCCTCCTGGCCAAAATCCCAAACCGCAGTGATGTCAGGTGCCAAGTGGGAGGAAGATTGAAAGAATTCCTTCCCCAGTGGAAAAAACTAACCGCCAACAATTTTTTCAGGGGAGTAATCGAGAAAGGGGTATGCCTTGGAGTTCAGCGAGAGTACTAATTACCCAATTGTGCAGGGCCCCAGCAAAAGCCCAGGCATTGCTGCAACTTATTGGGGACTGGTATTGGGACCTTTTGGTCTACCAATTCCCCTAACAGGAAGAAGGTAAGGATTTTTACTTGCATGCATTTTTGTACAGAAACCTTCCGGCAGATACCTTCGATCTAAAGCCACAGTCATGCGGTACAAATAAGTATGAATGGAGCCATTTTACTCTGTCAGGAACCTGCTCCAAAGAGATTATTTTAATGGCAACAATAGACTTAAAAGATGCCTATCTGCACACTCCCATCAGGGAAAGCTCCCAAAAATGTATCCGCATGGCAGTACAAATAGATCCTTCCCCTATCGCTTTCAAAGCCGAGCCTTGCCCTTCGGCCTCTCCTTGGCCCTGAGGATCTTTACTAAGATCCTGGCAGAGTCCCTTGCCCTGTTAAGGCTGCAATCCAATTAATAATTATCCCATACTTGGTGCTATGAACAGCAAGTTGTCCAAACTACTGGAAGACCTAATAGTGGTATAACAGTGGTTATCCCAGTTAGGATGGATTATCAGTATGGAGAAGTCGAATGTCTGTCTGTCTTAGGACTTATGACAGCCTCCATCCCAGCAGTCAGATGGGCCAGGTTTCACCAGAGACCACTTCAGTCCTTCCTCCAAAATTTAAGAAGTAAAGGCTTGGAGAACAAGCTATACCTTCCAGTCAAAACAAGGCAAGCCCTATGGTGGTGGAGAAACCAAGCCAAGCTATGAGAAGGGCTGCTGTGGACTTTCTCCCGTATACTGACTACAGATGCCAGCAGTCATGGATAGGGGGCCCATTTTGGAGGGACAATGGGCGCAAGGTATCTGGACTCAACTAGAGAGACAGCACTCATCCAACTACAAAGAACTCAAAGCTGTAGTCAGAAATTGCAGCATTCCAAAATCAACTCTGAGGCCAGCTCGTACAAGTCAGGTTGGACAATATAACCTCTGTAGCATACAGTGCCTTGCAAAAGTATTCACCCCTTGACATTTTTCGTGTTTTGCCTCACAACCTGGAATTTAACATGGATTGTTTGAGGATTTGCATCATTTAATTTACAGAACATGCCAACAACTTTGAATGTGTGTTGTTTTTTTATTATAACAATGTGCATAACTATTCACCCCCTAAATTCAATGCTTTGTAGAGCCATCTTTTGTGGCTATTACAGCTCCAAGTTGCTTTGGATAAGTCTCTAAGCTTGCCATATCTTACCACTGGGATTTTTGCCCATTCCTCCTTGCAAAACTGCTTCAGCTCCTTCAAGTTGGATGGTTTGCGCTTGTGAACAGCAATCTTTTAGTCTGACCACATTTTCTATTGGATTATGGTCTGGGCTTTGACTAGGCCATTCCAACATATTTACATGTTTCCCCTTAAACCACTTACTCACTTTAGCAGTGTTTGGGGGTCATTGTCCTGCTGGAAGGTAAATCTCTGTCCTAGCCTCAAATCACACACAAGAGTGGTACAGGATTGCTCAAGAATATCCCTGTATTTAGCACCATCCATCTTTCCCTCAACTCTGACCAGTTTCCCAGTCATGACTGCTGAAAAACATCCCCACAGCATGATTCTGCCACCACCATGTTTCACTGTGGGGATGGTGTTCTTTGGGTGATGTGCTGGATTTGTGCCAGACATAGCATTTTCTTTGAAGGCCAAAAAGTTAAATTTTAGTCTTATAAGACCAGAGCACCTTCCTCCATACATTTTGGGGAGTCTCCCACATGCCTTTTCACAAACTCAAAACGTGCCATTTTGTTTTTTTGCTGAAAGTAATGGCTTGCTTATGACCACTCTGCCATAAAGCCCAACTCTACGGCACGTATGGCTTATTGCCGTCCTATGTACAGATACTTCAGTCTCTGCTGTGGAACTCTGAAACTCCTCCAGGGTTACCTTAGGTCTCTGAGCTGCCTCTCTGATGCCTTCTTTACCTGGTCTGAGTTTTGCAGAAATGGCATCCTAAGTGGAGCCTCCCAGAGATCAACTTTTTTGCGTATGTATGTCTGTATCCCCTGATCAGATTGCTGAATATAAAAGCATGCTTCAAGTAAACTCACACTGAGACAAGTTCAGTGGAAAAGTTACTTCTGTTTAAAATTTCCGCTTAAGATTTTTATACAATTCCATTAAAGTTCTGAGATACGTCAGACTAGCACATACAAACCAAGTACAAAAATACATATAGTGCAAGGAACATGACAACGTTTTGGCTTTTAGCTGGTGCACATTTGCAGAAGTGAATAATTGTCTTTGCAGCATTCTCTTGCTTTGTTGTGTTATGCTGTTATATGCTGAATGTATTCAGGGAAGCAGGTGCAAACTTTTTGATTAACTCTTTGCAGTCAGTCCAGTTCCTAAGCGAGCTTTGCAGAATATCTGTAAATATCTTAAGGCTTAATAAGCCTAGAAGCTGACTTTATATATGTTTGGTATATAAAGCAGGTATTGGAATAGACAGTTCACCATGATCACATCCATTACAGTCCCCCCTTGAAGCTGTCTATTTCACACTGTCCTTCATACTAAAAGTTCTACTCACTACTCTGGCCTTCTCCTGCAACTCCTTTCAGCTGTATATAGAGAAGAGCAGTGACTAACTCACTACCCCACGATACAGCTTGGAGGGGGCAATCAGGTGCTGTCTGTTCCTGTAATCCTATGCATCTCGGGTGGAGGTGACTGTAATGGAGCGTAACACATCATCTGGTATTTCCTGGTTCACAAACATGGGAGTAGATTGGGCAACAGCTTTTTCTACACACTTCTTAAAGTAGGGAAGAACACAGCAGACCATGACAGCTAGGGTCACTAGAATTATCAGAATGGCTATTCCGATCTGTGTTAAAAATTCACTGCCATCCCCCTTTATCTAGGTGAAGTACTGATCCCAGGGGTTGGAGAGCCCTGAATTCTTCTTTAATTCTTTGGACAAATCCTCAAGCTTCTGGATGGCTAAAGTCACTTTACCATTTGGGCCTGTGTTATCTGGGATATAAGTACAGCATGTACTCGTTTCAGGTAACCTCTTACACACACCCTCCTTTTCAGCTAGGACCATGTCTAAGGTCATACGGTTTTGGAAGGTCATATGTGAAGCGGCTTCTAGTTTGGCTAAACCTCAGAGTGCATCTCTGGTGTATTTAACAAACCTTTTGTTGGTTGTAGTAGATGTAATTCAGTCTACATTCTTGTTTACAGTGATGATGGGGATCAGGGACTCAAATCCTGCTGCTACTTGGTCTCTTGCTTTGAACTCATCTGGGACCCCTCTAGGGACCCCTATGGCATTTATGTATACATGAGAGTCAAAGTTACCTGCTGGGACACTCCTACGCCTCCTGTTAGGTCGGGGTGTGGTTTGTCCACTGTCCTGTCAATCTGCTTCTAATTTTCATGTCTCCGCAGATCCAGTACACGTCTCCCAAAGACTGAACTTGATTTTGCACTAGATCTGCAGACACCTCACTAAAAGATCCACAGTAACCCTTAGTGAAATTCCCATGAGGTTTCCTCACTCCCTGATACCACCCATAGCATGTGTAATTGCCAGGATATATGGTGATACCTTCTCCTGGCTTGGGGGTCTTGGTAACTATGGGATATTCCTTCTTTCAATGTTCACACGTGGAGTGGTTGTGTTGGTGAATAGGCTGAGGAAACATGTCTCATGTTCTGGGGGTATGTTTAGAGGTACCGTTCCTAAGTGTGGTCTAGCCCCCCCACACATAGCAATTGGTCTTATTGTGTTTCCCCGCACTGTACCTCATCCACTCGAGCCACAAGTTGACATCTGAGAACCCGGTTTCTGCAGCCATAGTATCCTCAAAGGTAGGTTCTGCTATGGCCACCATGTCCTTTACTGTCTGTATATGGGGTCTCAGGGGGTTTGAGCTAGATGTGAATTGGGCAACTCCCCACTGTGGGTTATTGAACATATGTTTCAGTTGGAAAGGCTTTCTAAAACCGGGATACCCACTTCCCCACCATAGGCCCAGAACATAGGTCCCACTGTCTCCTGGGCTAGGATTATCAATGGTCAGCCTGAACTCTTTGGTGAAATACTGATCTGTGTGTTTATCAATCTAAGTGACTTCCCATTTTTGTCTTTTCTATTTTGGGCGTTTTCAGGTTTGTACCCCCAGTGTTCCAACCCACTGCTCCCCAGGAATCATAGTTGTTACCCTAGTAGGTGTCAATGACGCATACATACACAGTCATGGATCTTACTGCTTCATCCCAGGACCGGATCTTGTACATAGTACCTGGAATTATCTGTTCATAAGAAAATATAAAAGTGGCAACATGTGTATTGGATGAGTTACACCAGAATTGTTATACCATCTCTTTGTTTGATGGCTACCTCTTGCATCTGGGCAATGATTACTATGAAAAGGATATACAGAATCATTGTTTGGTCCCCTCGGCCTCTTCCTCAGGTACAGGCAATTTCTTGTGAAATTCCAGTGAGAGGCCTGTGTCCACTTGTTCTTCCCGGCCACCTTGACTGATGTGGCAGTTATTAGGAGAACCTGGAAAGGACCATCATATCTGGGTTCAAGAGGAGTATGTTTTCTCACCAACTTCTTTATCAGGACCCAATCACTGGGAACCAGCTTGTGTGTGGCTGTAGCTAGCTCAGGATCCAGAATGGAAGAAAATGCTTCCGAATGGATACGGGTTAATTCTCGAGATAAAACGGTCACATAATCAGTTAATACATCAGATTGGCGCTGCAACTGTTGTGGGAAATAACAACCCAATCTGGAGGATGAACCAAACAATATCTCATAGAGTGACAGACCATGGTTTCCCCTTGGAGGGTACCTAACACTGAATAAGGCAATGGGTAGGCTGGCCAACTCAGTCCCATTTCCTGAGGCATTTTTAGCATTCTAGATTTTATTGTGCCATTCAATCTTTCCACCTTCCCACTGCTGAGGATGGTATGGGGTGTGAAAAGCTAGTGTGACCCCCAAAGTTGCCCATATTTCCTTGGTCTCTGAGGCCATAAAAGCCGACCCTGATCGCTCTCTATGACCTCTGGGACACCATATCTGCACACTATTTCTGTAAAGTCTTTTAGCTGTGGTCTTTGCCGTCACGTTGGTAACGGGATAGGCTTCCGGCCTACGTGGTAGACACGGTCTCTTGTTTAATTCCATGATTCCTTCAACTTCTGTGGCTCCTTTTTTGATCCACACTTTTTCTTCTTTGTCAGCTGTCTCTTGTTGCTCCTTGAGGTGGGTCCTGTTTACAGGAGGGTTTTGTAGAATCGTGGTTTGTATAGTCTCTTCAGAAGTGTCTATTGGGTCATCCAGGATAGGTGCATTCACTCTGCTGACCACTTCTCGCGTTCAATCTGCAGCTTGTTTCGCAGCGGTATCTGCCAGGTGATTGCCTCGTGCTTCTTGAGAAACCTGCTTGCTATGCGTCTTTACCTTAAGTATAGCCACTTGTGCTGGGAGAAGTAGGGCATCCATTAAGTCCTTGATAGCTGCACTGTGTTTTACAGGTGTTCCTGCTGCTGTCAGGAACACCTGTAATGAACTGCTGCAATGAACACATTCAGGGTAATGCTGAAGCTTGAACTGCAAAATCACGTACCTGTACTTCATTCTGCTTCAAGTGGTTAAACAATCTCATTTCAGTTCTCAGAAGTGGACAGCATTTGTTCTCAAAAGGAGCACAGGAGAAGGGTGTTTTTTAATTGTGAAAGATAATGTTACGTCGAGTAAATTGATACCTAACATGTCGCGTGTCAAAATTGCGCCCGCTTGTGGAATGTTGACAAACTTTTACCCTTAATCTCCACAGGCGACGTTTGAAAGAATTCTACAGGTTGCATGTTTTGAGTTAGAGCAGTTCTGGGGCTAGAATTATTGCTCTCGCTCTACCGATCACGGCAATACCTCACATATGTGGTTTAAACAGTTTTCATATGCTGGCGCTACTCACATATGTGTTTACTTCCGCACGCGAGCTTGGCGGGACTGGAATTTTTTCTTTTACCTTTTTTATTTTTACACTGTTCTTTAAAAAAATGTATGTGTGTATATATGTGTGTGTGTATGTGTATGTGTATGTGTGTATATATATATATATATATATATATATATATATATATATATATATATATATATATATATATATATATATATTCACTTTTAATCCTATTACAAGGAATGTAAACATTCCTTGTAATAGAAAAAAGCATGACAGGACCTCTTAAATATGAGATCTGGGGTCAAAAAGCCCTTGCATCTCATTTACACTAAAATGCAATTAAAAAAAAAAAAAGCCCTTTAAGGGCTATGGACAGAAGTGACGTTTTTGATGTCGCTTCGGCCCTGCGATGGTATGGAGAGGGTTGGGGGCCATCTTCCCCTCACTCGTCTCCATACCCAGCAATGCAGAGGATCCAATCGCCGCTGCTGACTGCTCCGGAGCATGGCGGGAGGGCCTCTCCCGCCGCTGATTAAAAGTGATCTTGCTGCGAATCCGCCACAGAGACCACCATTATCGGAAACTGGACCGCTGGCCGAAGAAGAGGATACTGGGGTTATGGCAGCTAGTTGCTGCCATAATGATATTACTCTTCAAAGTTAGGACGTATATCAGTGTGCGGCGGTCCGGAAGTGGTTAAACGCCAATTGCATGAAAAATGAGCACTGGTGCTTTGACGTTAACATCTGGCCGTGAGGTTTTATATTTTGTGTATTTTTGGCGCTTTTCCAAACACACATTTTGGTGCTTTTAGCATTATTTTGCAACTTTAATGTGTGCTCTTTTGTTGTTGTGTTTCTAAACCTCTGGGCTGGAGAACATGGGACAGTTATATTAGAGATGGCAAGTGATCTTCAGACCTTCATAAACCGGCCATCTCAATGACAGAAGGGTGCTTCCTGTGATGAGAAGTAAAGAACATGTTCTTCACTCCTCATCTCTGCTTCACAAACTGGCACACCTGAGATCAGCCGTGATCATCAGGACCTTGGCTTTTCTGTTTCATGAAGACGCCTAAGATTTATCAGCCCTTGGGGGAGATTCTCACTGTTTTTGTCTTGGGGATGGAATATCCCAAGATGGACAGTTGGACACATATACCAATGAACACATTTTATGAAGTTTTCTAATCTGTAAGGGTTGGATTTGCCCCTGTAGTTTTAGTTTTGACACCAGCAAATGGAGAAGTATTTGCCCCGTCTGTAGAAATTAGTGACGATTTTTTTTTTTTCTTCTCTTCCTCCTTTTTTTTTTCTCTTCAGGAAAGATGTTTAGCCCAACAACGATCGCGAAGTTTGAGTCAGTAAAGCTAAGCTACAGGTATATGTGCCGGATTAAACCCTTTCTACAACGCTGGCTGAAAGACATTGAAAAGAATGAACACCTTCAAGAGGTAAGCTGGGCTTAAAACCACTTCTAAAGTTTGTTAGTTCCAGAAATTGGTGTGGGCAGCCTATTTTATTTATTTTTTTGCTTCTGAAAAGTGTTTGGTGAGCGACTATAGAGGCTGCCACTGCTGCCTCCCCAGGCCGATCCAGTGGCTTAATTGGGTGACTTCACTACCTGCAAGTCTGGTCTGGGTTTTTAAGTCCCAAATGGTGGTTTCAGTGGTGTTTTTCATAAGGGTCCCTCCAGTTTACACCCTTTGGACCGTAAAGTAAAGCCAAAACATAGGAACAATGGGTATCTTCTACGTGTTAAACACTTACCAAATGACCGCTAGTTCTGGGAGGCTGTCATGACTGCCTCCCATAATTGCACCCGCCCTGTGATCAGTGTCCGGAGGACACTGCTGAACACAGATTGAGGTTAAGAGCTAATCAGCAGCTGATCACCTGTGTCCAATCACAGATGTAAATAGAAGCTGGTTATTGGCATTCCTTTCCTCATGCTGACAGCCTGAGAAGAACCGGTAACTGGCTTCTCTAAAAGGAACATGTACACTGATTACCAGCGCCTGCACATCAGTGAAGAAAAATAACTTGTTTCCAAAACTTTATAACAAATTATGAAAGGTGTGTATTTTTGCTAACAAAAAAAACCCAGTGGTGATTAAATACCACCAAAGATTTATTTGTGTGGAAAAAATGATCAAATGTCATATGGGTACAGTGTTGGATGACGGTGCAATTTTTATATTCAAAGTATAACCACTGAAAATTGGCCTGGGCAAGAAGGGGTTAAAGTGCCTAGTAAGCTAGTGATTAAAGGGGCTGGGGGAGGCGGGTCCTGAAAACTTGCCAAGGAACTAGATGGGGGGGGGGGGATTGGGATTTGATATTTTTGTCTCTAATGTGCGAACACTTCTTTAGTTGATGGTTTTTTTTTGGTTTTTTTTTGTTTTTGTTTTTTGTTTTTTATTTTGCAAAAAAATTCTTGGCACACAGCATAATTGTCTGTCAGTCCAGTCCATTGTATGCTTTCTTGATTGTTGCCTCTGAAACAATGCTTGTCTATATTTTTGGACCTTGGATGATCCATCATGAACAGGCGCTGGCTCTGTCCCGGAAGAGGAAACGACGGACAGACCTTAACAAAATCGCGAAGGACTGCTTGGAGATTTTTTTTTATGAACAAACCCAAACCAGATCCCCAGCAATTGGAACAGATTGTTGATTTCCTGCAGATTGAGACGGATGTAAGTATTTTCATAATGGGATTGTCAACCTTTGTAGTAAGGTGTGTGTTTACATAGTTATTAAGGTTGAATAAAGACACCAGTCCATCCAGTTCAACCTGAGTGAGCGTGCGTGTCTACAATTATCCCTATTTTTTTTATTTAAGGTACCCATATAGGCCATCAATTTAAATGGTTTTTGTTTTTGTTTTTTTTTGTTTTTTTTTGTTTTTTTTGTGGGTTCATGCATAGGCAGGTGCAGTTGGCTATTCTGCCCTTAGGTGACTGTCAGAAAAGTGTCTGGTTACAGCATACAGTCATTAGGTGCTGGGCCCCTTTTAGTTAGGACTTCTCCTGCAGGGATGTCATGGGTGAGTCAATGCCCTGTTATTAGCCAGGTTGGGAGGAGCCATGGGACATGGGAGCCAAACGCCCCACGTCAGCACATGGAGGCCCTGGACAGGGCTGGGAGAAGTAGCCCTGCACCCAGAACAGCCAGCTGTAGACTGTCTGACCCTTATGGAGGTGTGGCTAGGGCGGGTTGCAAAAGGCCTTTTGGACCAGGCCAAGAGTTCCCTGAGTGGGGTTATTTTTCTGGAGGGTCCCAGGATAAGTGTACCTGTGGAGGAGGTGAGTGCAGAGAACCCAGTCCTGTGAGTACTAAAGCCCTTGGGTAGAAGGAGATGGCTACATATGGTTTCACGTTTGACTTCTGTGAACCATCCACTAAATGACTATTGACAAGGACTCCAAAATATACTGTATGTCGATGTGACGGTTATGACATTTTTGACTTCCATCAGTAAGGTGCAGTAACCTCAAGCAAGAATATGAGGGTGGCAGGGACTTATGCTTTTGGCACCAACGTTCAGTCAACTGTGAAGCCCCTCTTACATGTGTTTTTGATCCTATATGCTGGCCATAGCTGACCTCACACAGCCACCAAGCTGGAAGAATTCCAGTGAAGACCCAGACAAAATGGTAGCTGGACCCTCAGGGTTGGTTGGGAGGGAGTCTGACATTCATTAAAGAAAAAATCAATGCCCAAAGAGGGTTTGTGTATAAGTACAAAGGCTGGCCGAAGGCTAGCCTGCATTTGTGGGAGGAGTCTGAGAGGGCTATTTAAGCCTCCTCCTCTGTCAGGTCAGGGCTCGTGGGCGTTCTGGGTTCAGTAGGGGGCGGGGCCACGCGTCACTTCCGGATCGATTGCAAGATGGTGGCGGTGCCTCTCTCGGTGCTTCACCAGGGAGTTCACCTCTCCACCCACCTGGTTCCCCCACGGCACCCACATTCACGGGTCCCCGCTTCTCCTGGTAGTTCAGCAGGGGGGGGCGTTCGGCCACCCGCCCCCTGACTCCTCTCCCCATGCAATACAGCTCCACGAGGGAGCCTCTTTCCGGCCAGCTCCTCTCTCCCCTTACCAGCTTGCTTCAGGGGGGAGCTGCCAACCGCTTCTCCGGGTATTGAGGGGGATGTCCAGCCAGCTGCCTGCTCCGCTGCACACGGCGCCACGGGGGGGGGGGCGCCCGCCCGCCCGCTCGTTTTTTTTTTCGGTGATCATGCAGGGGGAAGGGAGGGGGGCCATCCATCCTCCATCCACCCTCCTTCCCCTTGGCGGCAGCCAGTCAGGTGCTGCCTGCCCGCTTCTCCCGGCGCTGGTGCAGGGGGGAGGGGGGCGTCCTTTCACCCTCCACAGTTCCCTGTGGTGCAGCCCGCCCGCTTCTCCCGGAGCTCATGCCGGGGGAGCGCGGGGGGGGACGTCCTTCCATCCTGCACAGCTCTATATGGCCAGCACGCAGCCCGTGCTTCTCCCGGCGCCCATGAGGGGGGGGGCACATCACGGCTGTCCATCTTTCACCCACACCAACTTCCCTAGGGCTCAGTTTGGGGGGGGGGTCGTCTGTCCATCCTCCACCTTCGCTGGGCCCAATCCCGCATGGTTGGGGGGGTGCGCCGCCCGCTTCTCCCTCATCCCTGTGTGTCCTGCCAGGGGGGGGGGCTGCCGCCCGCTTCTCCTGGGGGGGTCCGTTCGTCCATCTTTTATCCACTCACCCGCCAGTTCACCTCCCTGGAACTCACACCGTGCATCACGGAGGAATCACCCGCACGCTTCCCGGTTCTCATGGGGGGGGGTGCTCACCCGCCTGCTCACTTCCCGGTACTCACATGGGGCATCATGGGGGGGGGAGATCCCCGCACGCCTCCCGGGCATTCACCGCTTCAGGTAAGTGTTTCATCATGGCGTTTTGGCCCCAGGATTTCTGTCATAGCGCTTCAGCCTCAGGTTTCCGTTACAGCGTTTCTATCTAGGCGTTTTAGTGTCAGCGTTTTGCTATCATAGCACTCCTGTCGTAGCGTTCCTGTCGTAGCGTTCCTGTCATAGCGTTTCTGCCTCAGAAGTTCTGTCGCAGCATTCCTGTCATAGCGTTTCTGCCTCAGAAGTTCTGTCGCAGCATTCTCCCCCAGCATTTCTGTCAGGGTGTTCTGCCCCAGCATGTCTGTCACATTCAGCCCCGCATTTCGGTCATGGCGTTTCTGCCCCAGCGTTTGTCATGATTCAGCCGGCATTTCTGTCAGCATTTATACCTCAGCATTTCTGTTGCAACGTCCAGCATTTCTGTCTTAGCGTTCGGCCCTAGCATTCTTGTCATCGTGTTCCGCCCCAGCATTTCCATCATTGGCCTGCTACCCCGACATTTCTGTCTCAGCATTTGTCTTAGCGTTTCTGCCCCAGGATTTCTGTCTTAGCGTTCGGCCCCAGGATTTCTGTCTTAGCGTTCGGCCCCAGGATTTCTGTCTTAGCGTTCGGCCCCAGGATTTCTGTCTTGGTGTTCGGCCCCAGCATTTCTGTCTTGGCGTTCGGCCCCAGCATTTCTGTCTTGGCGTTCGGCCCCAGCATTTCTGTCTTAGCGTTTTGCTCCAGCATTTCTGTCTTAGCGTTTTGCTCCAGCATTTCTGTCTTAGCGTTTTGCTCCAGCATTTCTGTCTTAGCGTTTTGCTCCAGCATTTCTGTCTTAGCGTTTTGCTCCAGTATTTCTGTCTTAGCGTTTTGCTCCAGTATTTCTGTCTTAGCGTTTTGCTCCAGTATTTCTGTCTTAGCGTTTTGCTCCAGTATTTCTGTCTTAGCGTTTTGCTCCAGTATTTCTGTCTTAGCGTTTTGCTCCAGTATTTCTGTCTTAGCGTTTTGCTCCAGTATTTCTGTCTTAGCGTTTTGCTCCAGTATTTCTGTCTTAGCGTTTTGCTCCAGTATTTCTGTCTTAGCGTTTTGCTCCAGTATTTCTGTCTTAGCGTTCTTCTCCAGTATTTCTGTCTTAGCGTTCTGCTCCAGCATTTCTGTCTTAGCGTTCTTCTCCAGCATTTCTGTCACAATGTTCTTCTCCAGCATCTCTGTCACAGCATTTGGCCCTTGCATATCTGTCATAGCCTTCGGCCCCTGCATTTCTGTCATGTCGTTCGGCCCCTGCATTTCTGTCATGTCGTTCGGCCCCTGCATTTCTGTCATGTCGTTCGGCCCCTGCATTTCTGTCATGTCGTTCGGCCCCTGCATTTCTGTCATGGCGTTCGGCCCCTGCATTTCTGTCATGGCGTTCGGCCCCTGCATTTCTGTCATGGCGTTCGGCCCCTGCATTTCTGTCATGGCGTTCGGCCCCTGCATTTGCTGTCTCAGCGCACTGCATTTCTGTCAAGGCGTTTCTGCCCCAGGTTTTCGGTCACAGCATGGCTGCCCAAGATTTCTGTCATAGCGTTTCTGCCCCGGATTTCTGTCATGGCTGCATTCTGCCCCAGCATTTCTGGCTTGGCGTTCAGTCTCAGCTTTTCTGTCTTGGTGTTTCTGCCCCAGGTTTTCTGTCATTACATTTCTGCTTTAGCGTTCTGTCATAGCGTTTCTGCCTCAGGATTTCGGTCATGGCATTTCTGCCTCTGCGTTTCTGCCCCAGGATTTCGGTCATGGCATTTCTGCCTCTGCGTTTCTGCCCCAGAATTTCTGTCTTTGCTTTTCTGCCTCTGCGTTTCTGCCCCAGGATTTCTGTCTTTGCTTTTCTGCCTCTGCGTTTCTGTCAGTGTTCTGTAGTGTTTTTGCCCCAGGATTTCTGTCATTGCAGTTGTCATTACGCTCTGCCCAGGGTTTCGGTTCTCACGTTCCTGCCTCAGCTTTCAGTTTCAGCATTCCTGTCTCAGCGTTTCTCAGAGGGGCGTTGTTGTTCAGTCACGGCATACTTCGGTAGCTGGTTCTATCTTCGTTGTTTGTCATGTCTCATTGTATCTTTGTTCATGTTTGTACCTGGGTCAGTTAGCTAGGGCTCACATGTCAGGATCTGTCACGTCTACAGATCCATACGGGCTGAGGTTTCGTTTGTTAATGATTGTTGACCACAATCTTCTCGCCCGTATAACATATGTCATACGATGCACGTTCATTCACCACACCTGTACGATTACCCACCACGGTCTGTGGGTACACCAGCCCTGAGTTTTCAGTCAATTACCTGTCTCTGCGCAGCAGGTTACTCGGGCTCAGTCACTACTTATATGAGGGGGGGGTGGTCCATCATCAGCTTCATTCACGCGCAGTGGTCTTGACATTTCTGCTCATGTTCTCATACTTGGGTAGGCTCAGAGGGGGATTGCTGTTCTCATGTATTGTTGCCTGTCATTTCTCTTGTTCATGTTCTCAGGTTGGGCTGCATCGGCAGCCATCATCCCCTTGTTGGTCCTTAAGTGGTAGGTTTGGGCAAACGTCGTCATGATTCTGGATTCTACACTCGGGCCTGATATCTTGTCTAGGATGTGGCCTGGAAGACTGCACGGGGACGTCAGTTCAGTAATTTTTTCCGTTCCCCAGCCGGTGTCAGGTAGGGGGGGGTTTTCTGTCACTTTGGGGTATGACTGTTTCAGGCCATGTGACTTATTTCCCCGGTGTGGAGTCTGGCCCTCCTTCCTCGGTTCAGGATTCAGACTCGGCTGCAGCACGACCTGATCAAATCAGGTGGGACCAGCATTCGGTGTTTGGCATGGTTTCTCCACGTCGTCAGTGCTTATTGCCTCAGGGTTTGGGCCTCAACCACCTACTCCATCACATCCTTCAGGTATTTAGCTTTTTGAACTCCTGCCAGTTGTCCTTTGGCACTTACCCTCGCTCTTTCCCATACCAGTATGGGTAGGCCAGGGCTTGGGGGGAGGGTTTCACGGAGCACTTCCCAGGGTCTGGTCGAAGTTTTGATCTTCTCGGCTATCATTTTGCAGGGGCTCCTTGGGACAGCCATGGCTCCCCTTCCCCCACGCATCCTCTCATTCACAGTAGTTCATTCTCATGTCTGGGTCGACTCAGGCTCCAGGCTCTGCCCAAGCATTCATGGGACGTTTAGTTGGGTTCGGGGTAGCTTCGCAGGTTTCTACAAGGGGTTCTGTCTCATCACTGAGTCGGGGATTTCTCCTGTCATAACGGACACTTATCAGTTATACTGTTGCCATCCGGGCACGCACTACTCCACTTGATGGATTTTACCTTCCCTTTTTTCACCTAAATTTGTGTCTTTTTGCCCTCTTTTCAGGCATACTGACCAGTCAGGCCAAGGCACACCTCAGGCCTTGGTGCTTAGGAGTATCACTTTCTAAACTCGAAGACTCTGACTACAAGTACAAAGGCTGGCCGAAGGCTAGCCTGCATTTGTGGGAGGAGTCTGAGAGGGCTATTTAAGCCTCCTCCTCTGTCAGGTCAGGGCTCGTGGGCGTTCTGGGTTCCCACCCACCCGTTTCCCCCAATATTCATACTTACTCATATTACTTTTCTTACATTCAGGGTATGCCCTCTTTTCAGGCATACTGACCAGTCAGGCCAAGGCACACCTCAGGCCTTGGTGCTTAGGAGTATCCCTTTCTAAACTCGAAGACTCTGACTACAAGTCTTGGTTGTCGTTGCCTAGACAGGAAGCAATGAAAGTTGTATCCCTAGTTACTAAGTGTCTTGACTTCAGTATTTGAGTCACTGATCTCGTACAGGAACTCTTAAAAGAGGAAATCAGTGGCAGCCTTCATGTTTTGCTAACAGATGCAACTCTGGGTGAACTGGAGGAGTGAGCACTCATTTAGCTTGCTCCTCCACGATTGTGCCTACACCACCATATATACGATTGAAAACCAGGTTGCTGGCTACAGTAAATGTATAAAAAGCCGCGCATTAAAAATGATCAATCAAATTGTGAATTAGTCCTTGTGATTAAATGTCCGACACCAAATAAGGTGAACAAAAATGAAATGGTGAGAAAAAAATTTCTGAAAATGTTGTTTTCAATAATCAATAGCTGGTGGTAGAAGTTCAGGTAACACACTTCCTGTTAGATGAAATGCTTACCAGATAGCAAGCCAAATAAAACAGGTGGCTATGAACCCAGCCTGGGCCTTTGGGGAACCTTTCCGGATACGTCCTGGCTTACTCTATACTGAAACCTAGAGCCTAAGACGCCATTAAAGTTCATGTGTGTGTAAAGGCAGATGTCCCAATACTTTTGGCAATATAGTGTATCTACAAACTATTGTCTTGTTTTTTGGTTTCTGTAACATCTTATTTTGCTTACAATTTCTTTGTTCTTCAGGTGGTCTATGTGTGGTTCTGTAATCGCCTTCAGTCTCTGGTTGCGAAGGAGCCTAGTAACAAAAATTATGAACCACAACCCATTGTCCCTCATGTTGGAGTTTTTTCTCATCAGGAAATGCCATTTCTAGGATATAGTTCTGGGTCACCACCAATGTACAACCCTGCTTTTCACCACAAAAACATGTTCCAACAGCATGTGCCAGATGGATTGCAGCATGGAAACCAAATCTGCTAACTTTGAGTCTAAGACTTCTTTGAAATGGGACTATTGGCCTTCCTTGCCTGTATCCAGATTATGTTCTGGCCCCAGTATGAAGACCTTTTATATTTTAATTTACATTTTTAGAGACTTTTAATGCTTTGCAAGACTCTTGAGTGACTCTGATTTGTAATCTCCTGTTTGCCATTGTCTATCTTTGATCTACAAAGTGGATGTCTCTCCTTCCCAAATCCTTCCAAAATTAGAGGTGTTGACTAGGGAGAGCTCAGGGTCTTATTAAATGAGAAGATGATATAATTAAGTGGCTTGTTGGAGGGTTTTATTCTGTGTTTACTTCACTTTGCTTGTTTACTCTGTTTTAAAATGCCTTCTATGTCAACCAGTTTTAATCTTTGCTAGCAAGGTTGGGATTGGAAGGACCTCCTGAAGTTTGGATACTGGGTACCAGGCTCCCAGCTTGAGGGTTATCGGGGACTAGCTATAGAGATGGCCATTTTTGAGTTGGAGTGTTAAGAGGGGAACAGAGCGATCAATGGTATGCTGTCCCTCAATGTGCAAAATGGCCCATCTGTTTCTGGGGAGATATAGAAAGCTTTTTGTAGTGAAACCTTTCGAGAAGTTTCCATTGCAGTCTGCATAGGCTAGACCCCTGGCTGTTATGCTGGCATACTTGTTTCATTACTTTGTGGGACTAGCCTAGAACAAGTGTGCAAAACCAAAAGTTTTAACTACCTACCTATTCTTGGGTTGGTGACTCAAGGTTGAGGCCGGGTTCACATAAATGCAGCTGTGGTTTCCAGCCTGGGGTCTGGTGCGTTTTCTGTTTACTGGTTCAGGTCTGAATTCTTGCCTGAATTTGCACTTGAACCAGACCCAAAAAACACACAGGACCCTTTCGGAAACTGCAGCGCCCCGGACATGTGTGAACCGGCTCCATTGAGAGACAGTCACACTCGCATGTCATGAAAATTGGATGCAGTGAAAACCGCATTCAGTTTGCACATATGTGAATCCGGCCTGAAACTTGTTGGGTGGGTAGAATAACCAAGAAGGTGGCATTTACAGGGAAGAGGAAACTATCAAAGTCAAAATAATTAACTTGTTAAGGTTGGTGGAAGGTTATGGTTTGTGTGTGTGTGTTTGTGTGTTTGTGTGTTTGTGTGTGTGTGTGTTTGTGTGTGTGTGTGTGTGTGTGTGTGTGTGTGTTTGTTTTTTTTAACTCCATAACTGTGCACATGCCTACACCAAACTAGAATTGTACATGAAACAAACCTGTGCTAAAACTGGTTAAGTTGCATCTTGTGACTGTATAATGTGACATCTGTCATTTTTAGCACAACTTTCCCCTCCCTTTCTGCAGACTTATTCCAGGCTGCTATGTATGTTTGATTTTACATATATGTATACATGTAAATATAGTCACTTCGATAAAGATAATTTTAATGCTATGATTCTGAAGTTGCCTTTTTTACTTTTTTATTGTATTTTTTTTTTTCTCTCTCTACACCAATGGGCTTGTGAAGGCTGTGTGGATAAAAGCTGGAATTTTGGCTGTGCTCGATTATATTAGCCACTTGACCCTAAAACGTGACTCCGCATTCAATGTTATTATGAAGATGTCTGGGCAAATATTTGAACACATGCCCTGCAGATATTTTGCTCACTACATGAGGGAAGCAGGGGTGGGAAGAACGTGGTAGGTCACTGGTCTCTGTCTGGACATCATCTGTGATTGAGCAACTTGGTGATATCCATACTGTTGTAACATAACTACAGTGAAAAGTGTGTTAAGAACATCTTTTAGGCTACATTGAAAGTGGGGGGGTTGGTGCTGCGCTAATCCATAGGAAGAACAATGTGGTGTTATAGGGAGCAGTACAAAGTAAATTGTAGTAGGTAGCACTCTAAAACAGGAAGTACAGTATGAACAATCCCAGGATGGGTAGAGAACACTACAGGTGAGTAAGTAGGGGGTAATACTATGACATGAGATAATCAATATATATTACAATAATAAAGTGCACAGTGCAAACATAAAACCAAAAGGAATCATTCAAATTGTGCCAAATATGGACATGCAATAATAAGAGAACCGTGTAATAAAATCAATCGTGCAAACCTCTGCAATAAATAAGAATTCCTGTGCAAAGTAAATATAAATGGTACAGTGCGGTGTGTGCTTATAAATAAAGCACATACACCGCAATACAATAGTGCCAACTGAAAAATAAAGGACACAGAATTTAAAATTGTTCCTTGGTGTGCTGGTACTACAAAACAGTAGTGAGATAAAGTCTAATGGGAGTATTTCTTCTCAGAGTGGGCGAACGTTCCAATGTGCAAATACCAAGGTGAGGTGTTTGAAAGGAGAATGAATGGTGACTCCTCTTCGTGCAGAAAACGCACACTAGTGAGCAGTGGCCCCTTACCTTGCGGGAATGAGGTAACAGCATAAGGTTAGGTACTGGTAATAGCTGCCTCTTATAATCCTGGACCAGAACGTGATATCTAGAAATCCTGTTCCCTCAATGGGTGCAGGAGGGGTAAAGAAGGAAGGAAGTACCGGATAGTGTAATTGTTTAAACATTAATAGATTTTATTTAAACAGCAGAGAGGTTCTCGCATACGTAGCAGGATAAAAAACAGACGAGTGGCGAGCTCGTAAGCCTAACTTATTCATTTATTTTTTTATACAGCGTTTATGAACTTTTGGCTTTTTTTTTTTTTTAATTGGCCAATAGTAGAGAAAACATCACTTGTTGCTAGGGTTTTCAGCTTTCCATTAGCTTGTATTTATCGCTCCCAACCCCC
Source organism: Lithobates septentrionalis (assembly GCA_037952835.1). NCBI lineage: Eukaryota > Metazoa > Chordata > Amphibia > Anura > Ranidae > Lithobates > Lithobates septentrionalis. The sequence continues at coordinate 200,461 of JBBDGP010002958.1, read as the reverse complement.
CCCCCCCAAAAAAAAACCATTTGCACAAAGCAGGTAAATATAGACATGTTTGGTTTTAATTTAAAAAAAAAAAATGGAAGGTTTACAATCCCGGTTAGGAGTTGAGGGGTTTGGTTTTTTTGCATAGTAGGCGAGGTTGAAAAAAGACACAAGTGTGTTTTTGTTTTGTCAGTATTACATTGTATATCCCTGAATGTTGTGGTGGAACATAAATAATTTCGTTCACCCCGCTGAGACCACCACCTGTGGAAGGGAATTCCACACCCTCACCTCACTTACAGTAAAGGACACTCTACGCAGTTTAAGGTTAAACCACTTTTCTTATTTTAGTGAATGGCCGTGTGTCTTATCAATCAGCTCATGCAGTTATACTGCGGCAGAATGGCTCTCCTGGGTGAAAACACGTATGGGTACATCCTTTCCATTTTCGGCCACCAGAGGGTGCACGCCCGCTGCATGGCGGGGGTCATTATTGCCGCTGGCCATGCACAAGCGCCAGCACAGGGATTTCTGTTAATGCACACATCCCTGTGCTGTCAGAGGAGACATGTCGTTTGTTCCTAGTAAGTAGGAACAGCGATATGTCTCCTCTTAATCACTCCCATCCCCATGCATTTAGAACACACTGAGGGAACACAGTTAACCCCTTGATCGCCCCCCCAGTATAAACACCTTCTTTACCAGTGACATTTACACAGTAATCGGTGCATTTTTATAGCACTGATCACTGTATAATTGTCAATGGTCCCAAAAATATGTCATTGTGACGGACAGATCTGACACTTTTTAATGCTAAAAATTGCAGATCATCGTCATTACTAGTGAAAAAAAGCCATAAATCTTTCCCATAGTTTGTAGACGCTATAACTTTTGTGCAAACCAATCAATATACACTTTTTGTTAAATTTTTAAAAAACAGTATTTGAACATTGAAATCACATCCCCTCTCAAGTGTCTCTTCTCCAAAGAGAGCAAGTTCAGTGCTCATAACCTTTCCTCATAACTGATATCCTCCAGACCCTTTATTAGTTTTGTTGCCCTTCTCTGGACTCTCTCCAGTTCCAGCACATCCTTCCTGAGTATTGGTGCCCAGAACTGGACAGCATAATCCAGATGAGGCCGAACCAGAGTCTTGTAGAGTGGGAGAATTGTTTTATCTCCTGGAGTTGATCCCCTTTTTAATGCATTCCAATATTCTGTTTGCTTTGCTTGCAGCAGCTTGGCATTGCATGCCATTGCTGAGCCTATCATTTACTAGGACCCCAGGTTCTTTTCCATCCTAGCTTCCCCCCAGAGATTTCCCCCCCCCCCCCCCCCTCGTGAGTAGATTGCATTTATATTTTTGCCACCCAAATGTATTATTTTACATGGTTCCACATTAAACCTCATTTGCCATGTAATCTCCCACCTCATAAATTTGTTCAGATTTTCTTGCAAGGTTTCCACATCCTGTGCAGAATTTATTGACCTTAGCTCTGCAAATACAGAGATTGAAATGTTTTATCCCATCCTCCAGGTCATTCATGAATAAATTAAAAATGTTTGGTCCCACAACAGAACCCTGGGGGACCCCACTTTTCACCCCTGCCCATTCTAAGTACTCCCCATCTATCACTACCCTCTGACTTCGCCCCTGTAGCGAGTTTTTAAGCCATGTACTCACCCTATGGTCCATGCCAACTGACCTTACTTTGAACAGTAAACATTTATGGGGAACTGTATCAAATGCTTTTGCAAAATCCAGATACACCACCTCCTACAGGCCTTCCTTTATCCAGATGGCAGCACACCTCCTCATAGAAGGTTAATTGGTTTGCCAAGAATGATTCTTCATGAATCCATACTGATTACTGCTAATGATACCGTTGTCATTACTAAAATCTTGTGTATAGTCCCTTATCATCCCCCTCCAAGAGCTAGCATGCTATTGATGTTAGGCTAACTGGTCTGTAATTCCCAGCCCCTTTTTAACTATTGGTGCTACATTGGCTTTTCTCCAATAAGAGGGAGAGTCTAGTCGGCATCTCAAACTGGGGGGTATGCTTCCAAACACTACTCAAGGGTTAACTGTCTAACCTTAACCCATAGCTTATCACATTTTTTTGGGCAGTTCCTGCTTAAGTACATCAGTTTGCAGAGCGGGAGTCACTAGGGATTTCCAGAGCTGTATTGTGGGAGGTTGAGATGGATTCCATTGGAGGAGGATTGTCTTCCTAGTATAGAAAACAAACAGTTTTTTTTTTTTTTTTTTTCTGGGGGGGGGGCGGCCCTCTAATGTGTCACATAGTCATATCTCCCTTCTATTAGCCATATGTGCGACTTTCAATTTTACCAGATTAATATCTTCCAACCACCTTCCAGTACATCTGCAATAGAGGAGAAGGCCATATGACATGAAAGAAGTCAGCATCATCTGAGCCACACTTAGGGCAAACTGCTGTTCTGTCAGGATAGATCTTGGCCAACCATGCAAAAGAGTAGTAGGCTTGATTAAAAAAACCTAAATGGGTGAATCTATCCTGTGTGGAGACCACTAGGGGAAGGTATTGTTGAATACCCTCCTCCCAGCCATCTGCCAGCGTAATTGGGAGACCTTGGATGTATCTAGCGTGGCCAATATGTTATATAGGGTAGAGGGGGTTTTTCCACCATCGGGGGGGATCTAAGCATACTTTCCATACCAGACATCTCCAATAGGTATGGGTCGAACACCCCCTCATTCGGTTCGCATCCAGAACATGCAAAAACTTTGTTTGAACACGCGAACACCGTTAAAGTCTATGGGACACGAACATGAAAAATCAAAAGCTAATTAAAGCTAATTTTAAAGTCTTATATGCAAGTTATTGTCATAAAAAGTGTTTGGCGACCTGGGACCTGCCCCAGGGGATATGTATCAATGCAAAAAAAAGTTTTAAAAACTGACGTTTTTTCAGGAGCAGTGACTTTAATAATGCCTAAAGTGAAACAATAAAAATAATATTCCTTTAAATTTCGTACCTGAGGGGTGTCTATAGTATACCTGTAAAGTGGCGCATGTTTCCAGTGTTTACAACAGTCCAAGTGCAAAATGAAATTTCTAAAGGAAAAAAAGTAATTTAAAAGTACTATTGCTAGCGCCAGCTATTATGAATTGTCGGTCTGGCAATACACATAAAAGTTCATTGATAAAAACGGCATGGGATTTCCCCACAGGGGAACCCTGAGCCAAAATTTTAAAAAAATGTGTGGGGGTTCCCCAAAATTCCATACCAGGCCCTTCAGGTCTGGTATGGATATTAAGGGAAACCCCGCGCCAAAAAAAAAAATGGCATGGGGGTCCCCCTCAAAATTCATACCAGACCCTTATGCGAGCACGCAACCTGGCAGGCCGCAGGAAAAGAGGGGGGGTGAGAGAGTGCCCCCCCTCCTAAACCATTCCAGGCCACATGCCCTCAACATTGGGACGGTGCTTTGGGGTAGCAGCCCCCCAAAGCACCTTGTCCCCATGTTGATGGGGAGAAGGGCCTCATCCCCACAACCCTTGCCCGGTGGTTGTGGAGGTCTGCAGGTGGGGGCCTTATTGGAATCTGGAAGCAAACTTTAAGAAGGGGATCCCCAAATCCTGCCCCCCCCCCTGTGTGAATTGGTAATGGGGTACAAATGTACTCCTACCATTTCACAAAAAAGTGTCAAAAAGGTTAAAAAAGACAAGAGAAGGTTTTTGACAATTCCTTTTATTAATTTCTTCTTCTTTCCCATCTTCCTCCGGCTTCTTCTTCGGTTCGTCCTCCGCACGATCTGCCTCAGTGGGAGTTTTCTGCTATGTGATGCTTCTGTTCAGGTGACAGTTCTTATATAACGGAGGGCGGGGCCACCCGGTGACCCCGCCGCCCTCTGACGCACGGGGACTTCCCTATGGCTTTCCCCGTGTTGTCAGAGGGGGTGGGGTCACCTGTTTGTTACCCCACCCCCTCTGACAACACAGGAAAAGCCATAGGGAAGTCCTCGTGCGTCAGAGGGGGCGGAGTCACTGGGTGGTCCTGCCCTCCCTTATGTAAGAACTGTCACTTGAACAGAAGAGTCACACAGCAGAAGAGTCCCACTGAGGCGGATTGTGCGGAGGACGAAGCGGAGCGGAAGCCAGAGGAGGATGCTGAACGAGAAGACCAGAGGAAGAAGCAGGGGAAGCAGAAGATGGAGGAAGAAGAACACCGAAGGAAGACCAGAAGATGGAAGAAAAAGCGGGGAAAGAAGAAGAAATTAATAAAGGGATTGTCAAAACCAATCTCTTGTCTTTTTTAACCTTTTTGACACTTTTTTGTGAAATGGTAGGGGTATATTTGTACCCCATTACCAATTCACACAGGGGGGCTGGGATCTGGGGTCCCTTTGTTAAAGGGGGCTTCCAGATTCCGATAAGTCCCCTGCCCACAGACCCCCACAACCACCAGGCAAGGGTTGTGGTGATGAGGCCCTTCTTCCCATCAACATGGAGACAAGGTGCTTTGGGGGGATGCTACCCCAAAGCACCCTCCCAATGTTGAGGGCATGTGGCCTGGTACGGTTCAGGAGGGGGGGCACTCTCTCATCCCCCCTCTTTTCCTGCAGCCTGCCAGGTTCCGTGCTCGCATAAGGGTCTGGTATGAATTTTGAGGGGGACCCCATGCCATTTTTTTTTAATTTTGGCGTGGGGTTTCCCTTAATATCCATACCAGACCTGAAGGGCCTGGTATGGAATTTTGGGGCACCCCCACACATTTATGTTTTAAATTTTGGTTCAGGGTTCCCCTGTGGGGAAATCCCATGCCGTTTTTATCAATTAACTTTTATGTGTATTGCCGGACTGACAATTCATAATAGCTGGCGCTAGCAATAGTACTTTTAAATGACTTTTTTCCTTTAGAAATGTAATTTTCCACTCGGACTGTTGTAAACACGGGAAACATGCGCCAGGCATACTATAGACACCCCCCAGGTACGAAATTTAAAGGAATATTACACTTTTATTGTTTCACTTTAAGCATTATTAAAATCACTACTCCCGAAAAAATGGCAGTTTTTAAAACTTTTCTTTGCATTTGATACATGTTCCCTGGGACAGGACCCGGGTCCCCAAATACTTTTTATGACAATAACTTGCATATAAGCCTTTAAAATTAGCACTCTTGATTTTTCCCATAGACTTTTAAAGGGTGTTCCGCGGCTTTCAAATTTACCGTGAACACCCCAAATTGTTCATTATTCGGCAAACGGGCGAACAGCCAATGTTCGAGTCGAACTCATGTTTGACCCGAACATAAAGCCCATCCCTAATCTCCAAACATATAGGGCGGGGATATGCAATTAGCAGACCTCCAGCTCTTGCAAAACTACAAGTCCCATCATGCCTCTGCCTCTAGGTGTCATGCTTGTGGCTGTCAGTCTTGCTATGCCTCATGGGACTTGTAGGTCTGCAACAGCTGGAGGTCTGGTAATTGCATATCCCTGATATAGGGCATGAGAATTGAGCCTGGAAGATGTGGTGTAGTTGAAGATGCCTAAAAAAAAAATGGTTCGGGAGGTCATGCCACCTCCTAAGATTATCGTAAGTGTTCAAATGTCCCTGGTAGTCTACATCACTCAGGAATGTAATCTCCATATCTATCCCACAGCACCAGACTTGAGGTTGTCAAGTCTGTAGTGTGAGGCCGGGTTGCTGAGAGGGCGCCCCTTGCGGCTGAGTGCAGCGCGTCCCTAGATTTGGTTACAGGGAATGCGATGCACAGAGGTGCACGGGTTGCCAGGGATACTGCAAGCTGGCTGGTTGGCTGTAAGTAGCTAGAGTGCGTTGTGTCAGCCGTGCAGAGAGAAGTCTTGAACGGTAACAGCAGGGTAAACCAGGAACAGGGTCCGCAGTCAGGCCAGGGGTCAGATACCAAAAGACAGTCCGAGAGAGGTACAGGAACAAGCCGGGTCATACACAGAGGGCAGAAGATCGGAGAGTAGTCAGCCAAGCCGGGGTCAGAGCGAGGAGATAAACAGGAACACAGGTCAAGCCGAGCAGAGGTCAAGCAGGGGTCTTCAGAGTATACAAGGCACAGGAACACAGGAGCTGTTTGATAATCCAGCAAACTGCAAGTGTCAGTGGCAGGTTTAAATAGGCCGGGCGGATGTGCCCACAAGATCAGGGCGTGCTCACTGCTCACTCGCCTGGTGCCACCATGACGGTTAATGGCGGAATTGCCCACAACACAGCCATTTCCCTGACAGAGGTAGTCGTGGGTTGCCCCATAATGGCGTATGTGGAGACGGTATCTAAAAATGTAAGGGTTGTTTTCATTGGTAGGGTCACATTCATGTTTACGCAAGGGCCTTGATATATTAAATTGCGCAGTTCAGAGTACAAGCTGAGGAACGCCGCCTCTAGTGTAGAAGCGGGATTAGCCAGCTCCTCCAAGAGCCACCACCTAAGAGTTACGAAGATAGCCGCCCAGTAATATTTAATGAAGCTTGGTAAAGCGAGTCTGCCCAATGTACGGGTAATTGCAGGGCAATCCTAGGGGAGGGCCCCTTCCAGACAAACGACAAGATAATACTATCAAGTTTCTTAAAAAAATGTGTTCTGTATAGGGACAGGAGCCTGTCTAAAAAGGTAGGTAAACTTGGGCAACACCAACATTTCGATAAGGTTAACTCGACCTACAGGGGGGAGGGACAGTGACCTCCAAAGTGGCACGCCGTTGGGACATTAGGCAAACTACAGGGTTTAAATTGAGAGGGGTAAATTGTTTCAGATCTCAATGGATTTCAACCCCCAGGTATCTAAACTGGGAAGCCCTCTAGCTGGACTTGGGCAGTCAGTATCCCTACCCAAGGAGAAGAGTATAGATTTGCTCCAGTTGATACTGATTCCCAAGAAGTGCCCAAATCAGTCAATGACCGACAGGGCAGCCTGTAGGGAGGTGTCATCATCCCTAAGATATAGCAGGGTGTCATCGGCATATAGCGAGACCTTTTCCTGTATGGAACCCACCCCTATACCCCCAGAGTAGATCTGAGGAGAATAGCCATAGGTTTGATTGCCAAGGCAGAAAGCCCTGGGGAGAGGGGCCACACCTGTCTGGTCCCCCTACGAAGGGAGAAAGGAGGGGAGAGGGTAGTTCCAGTCCATATCCTTGCTGTCTGTGACCTGTACACAGCTCAGGACCCAACAGATGAAACCTGGTCCAAAGTCAAATCTGTGTAGGACCCCCATAGAAACTTCCATTCCACGGAATCTAAAGCTTTTTTTCGCATCCAGGGAGGCCACTACACCAGGACGCACGACCCCTTCTGTGAAGGCCAGCACAGTGTACAGTCTCCGAAGGTTGACATCGGTCCCCTTACCTGGCATGAATCCCGCCTGGTTTTCAGGAACCAGGTCGCGAATAATCTCTTTTAGACGTTTAGCGAGAATTTTAGTAAGGACCTTGTGTCTGTATTGAGCAAAGAAATAGGGCTATAGGACGAGCATATATATACAAAATAATTCTGCGCTGCCAAAGGAAAAACAAGCAGCTAACACAACCAACAAGATGTAAACAATGACAAAAACAAAATAAGTGTAGCGCTATGAAAAAAAGTCCAATGTAAAAATCTTTAAACTGACAGTTCAAAATGTAGTTGCCAAAGGAAGGACATCCTTGGGAAAGAGATAAGGAATCCTCAGGAACTGAACACATCAAGTATATAAACCATCTGGAGTAGAAACATGCACAACACCACCAAAAGTGAAGAGGCTTACCAGAATCGGTGGACCCAACGGGGCATACGCCGAGTGGGGTCAGACAGGCTTAAGTGGTGATGAACTACAGGTGGCCCAGGAGGGCAATGTTGATGGGGTGGCTCCACGTGGCTGTGTTCCTCAAACGGTACCAGAACCGAAGGGTATGGAATAAACAGCACGTAGATTATATCCCTTCAGACCGGTGTTAAAAACCAAAGGGTTCCAGCAGCTCAGAGGATAATAATAGAATCACTGGAGGGACAGGCCAGTAGCTCAATTGCATAGTGTGCAAGCTCTGGCCAGTGATCCATCATCAAGACCCAGTAACCCAGAGGATTTTCGGTGGGAAAGGTGTCCAAGTCTGATCTTGCCCCTAGGTAATCCTGCACCATGTGAATCAGACACTGACAATGGTTGCTGGAACCGATCAGACCTTGGGGCTGTGGACTAAAAAATTGTCTGAATGCATCGGTCAGACGGTCACCTTCTCCACCGTTCCTTCTGTGACTGACCGAAGCCTCAACAACACGTTGTCAAGGGGGACCAGGAAATTGTAACCTCCCAGGCTCTGGAATTGTGTTGCACAAACCTTTCTGCAAGGCCTCCTGAAGATGTTTCATCCTCTGCTCCCTCTGCGATGGCAAGATAAGGTCCACAACCTTACCCTTGTAACGTGGATCAAGGAGGGTTGCCAGCCATTAATCATCCCTCCCCTTGATACCAAGAATACAAGGATCCTTCTGCAGGCTTTGCAGGATCAGGGAGGCCATGCAGCGTAGGTTTGCTGAGGCATTTGGTCCAGAGTCCTCTGGGTCACTAAGGACGACATGATCCACAGCCACCTCCTCCCAGCCACATACAAGTCCATGGGTTTCTTCGGACTGTAAATGATCCCTTGAAGACTGCTGCTGATGCTGAGTGCCAGGCTCCACCTCCATGCTGACACAATCCTCCTCCTCCTCCTTCTCATCCTCCTCCTCCTCTTCTTCCTGTGTGATCGGCAGGCATGCAGGAACACTGTCTGGATAAAGGGGGCCTTGAGAGGTAAGGAAGTCCTCTTCCTCCCTCTGTTCTGCCTCAAGTGCCCTGTCCATTATTCCAAGCAGCGTGTGCTCCAACAGGTGGACAAGAGGGACAGTGTCACTGATGCATGCACTGTCACTGTTCACCATCCTCGTGGCCTACTCAAATGGTAACAGGACAGTGCATGCATCCCTGATCATAGCCCACTGACGTGGGGAAAAAAACAAGCTCCCCTGACCCTGTCCTGGTGCCATAGTCGCATAGGTACTCATTGATGGCTCTCTGCTGCGTGTGCAGCCGCTGCAGCATGGCATGGCCAACGTTGCATTCCACCTGGTGGCCATGTCACAGATTAGGCGGTTCTTGGGCAGGTTAAACTCCTTTTGGAGGTCCGTCAGCCGAGCACTGGCATTATATGACCTGCGGAAATGCACACAGACTTTCCTGGCCTGCCTCAGGACATCCTGTAAGCCTGGGTACCTGCCCAAGAACCGCTGCACCACCAAGTTAAGGACGTGAGCCAAACAGGGCACATGGGTCAGTTGTCCCTGTCGGAGGGCAGAGAGGAGGTTGGTGCCATTGTCGCAAACCACCATTCCTGCCTTAAGTTGGCGTGGCGTCAACCACCTCTGAACCTGCCCCTGCAGAGCTGACAGAACCTCTGCCCCAGTGTGGCTCCTGTCCCCCAAGCACACCAGCTCAAGCACCGCATGGCATCTTTTGGCCTGCGTACTTGCGTAGCCCCTTGAACGCCTACGGAGCACCGCTGGTTCCGAGTAAGAGGCCATGGAGGAATAAGAAGAGGAGGGGGTGGAGGAGAGAGGTGTGTAACAATCAGCATTTTGGAGGCGTGGTGGCGGAACAACCTCCAACACTACTGCACCTTGTCCTGCATCCTTCCCAGCTGCCAGCAGAGTCACCCAATGCGCCGTGAAACTTAGGTAACGTCCCTGTCCATGCCTGCTGGACCATGAGTCAGCGGTAATATGCACCTTACCGCTGACCGCCCTGTCCAGCGAGGCATGGACATTGCCTTCCACATGCCGGTAGAGAGCCGGAATCGCCTTCCGTGAGAAAAAGTGGCGTTTGGGTACCTGCCACTGAGGAACCGCACATTCCACAAACTCACGGAAGGGGGCAGAGTCTACCAACTGAAAAGGCAGCAGTTGAAGTGCTAGCAATTTTGCCAAGCTAGCATTCAACCGCTGGGCATGTGGATGGCTGGGAGCAAACTTCTTTCGGTGGTGCAGCAGCTGGGGCAGGGAAATTTGCCTGGTACAATCTGACGTCGGTGTACCAAAAGCAGATTGCCCACAAGTACTTGGCTGTGACACACCTAATTCTACACCTTCATTCCTCTCACTGCAGGTCTCAGAGAGGACTGAAGGTCTAGTGGGGTTGGAAATCTCAGCTGATGAGGAGCAAGGAGAGATCCTCTTTGTTCTTTGGTGTGGGTCTTTTAGATACGCTTGCCAACGAACTGCATGGCAGGTCAACATATGTCTGGTCAAGCATGTGGTACCCAAGCAGGAGATGTTTTGGCCACGCGAGATACGCTTGAGACATATGTTGCAAATAGCAGCGGTGCGATCTGATGCACTCGTCTCAAAAAAAGCCCACACCAAAGAACTTTTTGAATAACGTGCAGAGACTGCAGCGCCCTGCACATGTGGAGCTTTGGGGTGTGATGCAGTCAATGTGCTGCCCTTAGGCTGGCCCCTGGAGGGCATCCTGCCTCGTTGGTGATGTGCCGCCTCCTCCTCCTCCTCCTCCTCCTCTCTCCTATCAGGCACCCACGTTGAGTCAGTGACCTCATCATCCCCTCCCTCCTCATCACTGGAGCAAACCTGGCAGTATGCTGCAGCAGGGGGAGCATGACTGCCAGATTGCTGTCCTTCTTGGGCACCCCCTCTGTCCGTGCTCATGTTACTGCCTTTATCGAGCTCAGTATCATCATCAGAGCCTTCCAAACGCTGGGCATCCTCCTGGAGCATGTACCCAACACTGTGGTCAAACAGTTCGAGGGAATCCTCAGGAGGACATGGTGGAGCTAGGGAAGGAGTCACTGATGACATTGAGCTGAGGGAAGAGGCCGCTGCTTTGCCAGACAAAGCACCCTGGGCATGGGTGAGAGAGGATGAGGAGGATGAGGACGGCTTGGTCATCCACTCGACCAAGTCTTCCGCATGTTGCGGCTCAACACGGCCAGCTGCCGAAAAAAAGGCCAAGCGTGTCCCATGGCCACGCGCTGATGAGGATGCACCGTCTCCATGACCAGCACTAGACACAGAGCCTGCTTGCCCTCTCTTATTGACTTGTGACTGTCTGCCTCTCCTTCTTGGCCTTCCAGACATACTAATGGCCTGTAGCTGCACTAAGCTGGGATAGAACACCTGTAATTTTCTTCAGGTAGCTTTATATACTGTAACCAGACAAGCCTGCCTGTCAGTAGGAAGATAACAGGAACGGATCTAGCTGAACACTGTGAGCAGGACGCACTGCACTAAATGTAAATAGCAGGAACGGATCTAGCTGAACACTGTGAGCAGGACGCACTGACTGCACTAAATGTAAATAGCAGGAACAGATCTAGCTGAACACTGTGAGCAGGACGCACTGACTGCACTAAATGTAAATAGCAGGAACAGATCTAGCTGAACACTGTGAGCAGGACGCACTGCACTAAATGTAAATAGCAGGAACGGATCTAGCTGAACACTGTGAGCAGGACGCACTGACTGCACTAAATGTAAATAGCAGGAACAGATCTAGCTGAACACTGTGAGCAGGACGCACTGCACTAAATGTAAATAGCAGGAACGGATCTAGCTGAACACTGTGAGCAGGACGCACTGCACTAAATGTAAATAGCAGGAACGGATCTAGCTGAACACTGTGAGCAGGACGCACTGACTGCACTAAATGTAAATAGCAGGAACAGATCTAGCTGAACACTGTGAGCAGGACGCACTGACTGCACTAAATGTAAATAGCAGGAACAGATCTAGCTGAACACTGTGAGCAGGACGCACTGCACTAAATGTAAATAGCAGGAACGGATCTAGCTGAACACTGTGAGCAGGACGCACTGACTGCACTAAATGTAAATAGCAGGAACAGATCTAGCTGAACACTGTGAGCAGGACGCACTGCACTAAATGTAAATAGCAGGAACGGATCTAGCTGAACACTGTGAGCAGGACGCACTGCACTAAATGTAAATAGCAGGAACGGATCTAGCTGAACACTGTGAGCAGGACGCACTGCACTAAATGTAAATAGCAGGAACGGATCTAGCTGAACACTGTGAGCAGGACGCACTGCACTAAATGTAAATAGCAGGAACGGATCTAGCTGAACACTGTGAGCAGGACGCACTGCACTAAATGTAAATAGCAGGAACGGATCTAGCTGAACACTGTGAGCAGGACGCACTGCACTAAATGTAAATAGCAGGAACGGATCTAGCTGAACACTGTGAGCAGGACGCACTGCACTAAATGTAAATAGCAGGAACGGATCTAGCTGAACACTGTGAGCAGGACGCACTGCACTAAATGTAAATAGCAGGAACGGATCTAGCTGAACACTGTGAGCAGGACGCACTGCACTAAATGTAAATAACAGGAACGGATCTAGCTGAACACTGTGAGCAGGACGCACTGACTGCACTAAATGTAAATAGCAGGAACAGATCTAGCTGAACACTGTGAGCAGGACGCACTGCACTAAATGTAAATAGCAGGAACGGATCTAGCTAAACACTGTGAGCAGGACGCACTGCACTAAATGTAAATAGCAGGAACGGATCTAGCTGAACACTGTGAGCAGGACGCACTGCACTAAATGTAAATAGCAGGAACGGATCTAGCTGAACACTGTGAGCAGGACAGACTGCACCAAATGTAAATAGTCTAGATAGAAGATAACAGGAACGGATCTAGCTAAACTGAATACAGTGTATATATATATATATGCAACACCAGGGATGCATATATATACACAATACACTGTAAGTGCAGCTAACTGACTGACTGTTCTGCCTAATCTATCTAACTCAAATCAAATGACACTGTCTGTCTCTCTCTCTATCTCTCAGCACCGGAACACACACTACACAGGGCCGCCGTGCAGGCGGCCTTATATAGTGTGGGGCGTGTACTAAATCCCCTGAGCCATAATTGGCCAAAGCCACCCTGGCTTTGGCCAATTACAGCTCTCTCTACTGACGGCGCTGTGATTGGCCAAGCATGCGGGTCATAGTGCATGCTTGGCCAATCATCAGCCAGCAATGCACTGCGATGCCGCAGTGAATTATGGGCCGTGACGCGCCACACGAACTTGGCGCGAACGGCCCATATCGTTCGCAATTCGGCGAACGACCGAACAGCCGATGTTCGAGTCGAACATGGGTTCGACTCGAACACGAAGCTCATCCCTATTCCAGACATACTAATGGCCTGCAGTGAGATGTAGCTGCACAAAGCTGGGATGTGTATATATATACTGATACGGCAGCTAGCAGAATCAACTGCCTGCATGTAGTATTATTAGTATGAGAACATCAGCATTTGTCTTCAGGTAGCTTTATGTGCACACTGTGCAGAGGACACAGTACACTAACTGTAAATACTGCAGCTGCCTGCCTGTGGTATTAATAGGATCAGAACAACAGCAATTGTCTTCAGGTAGCTTCAGGTGCACACTGTGCAGAGGACGCAGTACACTAACTGTAAATACTGCAGCTGCCTGCCTGTGGTACTAATAGGATCAGAAGAACACCACCAATTTTCTTCAGGTAGCTTTAGGTGCACACTGTGCAGAGGACACAGTACACTAATGCCCCGTACACACGGTCGGACTTTGTTGGAACATTCCGACAACAAAATCCTAGGATTTTTTCTGACGGATGTTGGCTCAAACTTGTCTTGCATACACACGGTCACACAAAGTTGTCAGAAAATCCGATCATTCTGAACGCGGTGACGTAAAACACGTACGTCGGGACTATAAACGGGGCAGTGGCCAATAGCTTTCATCTCTTTATTTATTCTGAGCATGCATGGCACTTTGTCCGTCGGATTTGTGTACACACGATCGGAATTTCCGACAACGGATTTTGTTGTCGGAAAATTTTATATCCTGCTCTCAAATTTTGTGTGTTGGAAAATCCAATGGAAAATGTCCGATGGAGCCCACACACGGTCGGAATTTCCGACAACACGCTCCGATCGGACATTTTCCATCAGAAAATTTGACTGTGTGTACAGGGCATAACTGTAAATACTGTAGCTGCCTGCCTGTGGTATTAATAGGGTCAGAACAACTGCAATTGTCTTCAGGTAGCTTTAGGTGCACACTTTGCAGAGGACGCAGTACACTAACTGTAAATACTGCAGCTGCCTCCGGTACTAATAGGATCAGAAGAACACCACCAATTTTCTTCAGGTAGCTTTAGGTGCACACTGTGCAGAGGATACACTACACTAACTGTAAATACTGCAGCAGCCTGCGGTACTAATAGGATCAGAAGAACACCACCAATTTTCTTCAGGTAGCTTTAGGTGCACACTGTGCAGAGGACGCACTACACTAACTGTAAATATTGCAGCTGCTTGTGGTACTAATAGGATCAGAAGAACACCACCAATTTTCTTCAGGTAGCTTTAGGTGCACACTGTGCAGAGGACGCACTACACTAACTGTAAATACTGAAGCTGGCTGCGGTACTAATAGGATCTAAAGAACACCACCAATTTTCTTCAGGTAACTTTAGGTGCACACTGTGAGGAGGACGCACTAAACTTATGCCCTGTACACACAGTTGGATTTTCCGACGGAAAATGTGTGATAGGACCTTGTCGAAAATTCCGACCGTGTGTGGGCTCCATCACACATTTTCCATCGGAATTTCCGACACACAAAGTTTGAGAGCTTGCTATAAAATTTTCCGACAACAAAATCCGTTGTCGGAAATTCTGATCGTGTGTACACAAATCCGATGCACAAAGTGCCACGCATGCTCAGAATAAATTAAGAGATGAAAGCTATTGACTACTGCCCCGTTTATAGTCCGGACGTACGTGTTTTACGTCACCGCGTTTAGAACGATCTGATTTTCCGACAACTTTGTGTGACTGTGTGTATGCAAGACAAGTTTGAGCCAACATCCATCTGAAAAAATCCATGGATTTTGTTGTCGGAATGTCCGATCAATGTCCGACCATGTGTACAGGGCATAACTGTAAATACTGCAGCTGCCTGCAGTACTAATTGGATCAGAAGAACACCACCAATTTTCTTTAGATAGCTTTAGGTGCACACTGTGCAGAGGACGCACTACACTAACTGTAAATATTGCAGCTGCCTGCGGTACTAATAGGATCAGAAGAACACCACCAATTTTTTTCAGGTAGCTTTAGGTGCACACTGTGCAGAGGACACACTACACTGTAAATACTGCAGCTGCCTGTGGTACTAATAGGATCAGAAGAACACCACCAATTTTTTTCAGGTAGCTTTAGGTGCACACTGTGCAGAGGACGCACTACACTAACTGTAAATATTGCAGCTGCCTGCGGTACTAATAGGATCAGAAGAACACCACCAATTTTCTTCAGGTAGCTTTTAGGTGCACACTTTGCAGAGGACACACTACACTAACTGTAAATACTTTAGCCAATAGGACTAATAGGATCAGAAGAACACCACCAATTTTCTTCAGGTAGCTTTAAATACTGTAAAAACACCTGCCTGCCTGTCAGTAGGAAGAGAATAACAGGAACAGATCTAGCTAAACTGAATGCAGTGTACAATGCCTTGCAAAAGTATTCGGCCCCCTTGAACTTTTGAACCTTTTGCCACATTTCAGGCTTCAAACATAAAGATATAAAATTTTAATTTTTTTGTGAAGAATCACCAACAAGTGGGACACAATTGTTAAGTGGAACGAAATCTATTGGATATTTTAAACTTTTTTAGCAAATAAAAAACTGAAAAGTGGTGCGTGCAAAATTATTCGGCCCCTTTACTTTCAGTGCAGCAAACTCACTCCAGAAGTTCAGCGAGGATCTCTGAATGATCCAATGTTGTCCTAAATGACTGATGGTGATAAATAGAATCCACCTGTGTGTAATCAAGTCTCTGTATAAATGCACCTGCTCTGTGATAGTCTCAGGGTTCTGTTGAAAGCGTAGAGAGCATCATGAAGACCAAGGAACACACCAGGCAGGTCCGTAATACTGTTGTGGAGAAGTTTAAAGCCGGATTTGGATACAAAAAGATTTCCCAAGCTTTAAACATCCCAAGGAGCACTGTGCAAGCGATCATTTTGAAATGGAAGGAGTATCAGACCACTGCAAATCTACCAAGACCTGGCTGTCCCTCTAAACTTTCAGCTCAGACAAGGAGAAGACTGATCAGAGATGCTGCCAAGAGGCCCATGATCACTCTGGATGAACTGCAGAGAACTACAGCTGAGGTGGGAGAGTCTGTCCATAGGACAACAATCAGTCGTACACTGCACAAATCTGCCCTTTATGGAAGAGTGGCAAGAAGAAAGCCATTTCTCAAAGATATCCATAAAAAGTCTCATCTAAAGTTTGCCACAAGCCACCTGGGAGACACACCAAACATGTGGAAGAAGGTGCTCTGGTCCGATGAAACCAAAATCAAACTTTTTGGCCACAATGCAAAACGATATGTTTGGTGTAAAAGCAACACAGCTCATCACACTCAACACACCATCCCCACTGTCAAACATGGCGGTGGCAGCATCATGGTTTGGGCCTGCTTTTCTTCAGCAGGGACAGGGAAGATGGTTAAAATTGAGGGGAAGATGGATGCAGCCAAATACAGGTCCATTCTGGATGAAAACCTGTTGAAGTCTGCAAAAGACCTGAAACTGGGACGGAGATTTATCTTCCAACAAGACAATGATCCCAGACATACAGCAAAATCTACAAAGGAATGGTTCACAAATAAACGTATCCAGGTGTTAGAATGGCCAAGTCAAAGTCCAGACCTGAATCCAATCGAGAATCTGTGGAAAGAGCTGAAAACTGCTGTTCACAAACGCTCTCCATCCAACCTCACTGAGCTCGAGCTGTTTTGCAAGGAAGAATGGGCAAGAATTTCAGTCTCTCGATGTGCAAAACTGATAGAGACATACCTCAAGCGACTTACAGCTGTAATCGCAGCAAAAGGTGGCTCTACAAAGTATTAACGCAACGGGGCCGAATAATTTTGCACGCCCCACTTTTCATTTTTTTATTAGTTAAAAAAGTTTCAACAATCCAATAGATTTCGTTCCACTTCACAATTGTGTCCCACTTGTTGGTGATTCTTCACAAAAAATAAAAATTTTATATCTTTATGTTTGTAGCCTGAAATGTGGCAAAAGGTTGAAAAGTTCAAGGGGGCCGAATACTTTCGCAAGGCACTGTATATATATATATATATATATATGTATATACACGTATATACACACACAAAACACCTAGTATGCATATATATATATAATACACTTACTCTATCTAACTTAAATCAAATGACACTGTCTCTCATTCTATCTCTCCACCTCCACCGCAACACACTACACAAGGCCGCCACGCAGGCGGCCTTATATTGTGTGGGGCGTGCACTAAACCCCCTGAGCCATAATTGGCCAAAGCCACCCTGGCTTTGGCCAATTACGGCTCTCTGTACAGACAGCGCTGTGATTGGCCAAGCATGCGGGTCATAGTGCATGCTTGGCCAATCATCAGCCAGCAATGCACTGCGATGCCGCAGTGAATTATGGGCCGTGATGCGCCACTCATATGCGCCCTGTATATATACAGGGCTTTTTTTTCTCTGGGAATAGGTGCAGGAACTTCACCCTTCTGAGTCACACTTCATCTGTGCCCCCTACTCGTCTCTGAGCACCATCCCTTGGTTCCACCCCCTCCCAGGACCTTTCAGAGAATACAGAACTGAGTATTTTTTGCTACTCAGTGATTTCTATGAAATTTGGTAATGAAAACAAGAAAGATATTAAAACATTCAATGCAATGAGCAACAATAGACCCCACCCCAGCAAGAATAGACTCCACCCCAGAAACAATAGACCTTCCACAGCAACAATAGATCCCCCAGAAACCATAGATCCCCCACACGACAAAAGACTTTCCACCCAGCAACAATGGACCCCCCACACAACAAAAGAGTTCCCCCTAACAATAATGGACCCCCCCACACAACAAAATACTTTCCCCCAGCAACAATGGACCCCCCCCCACAACAAAATACCACCCCAGCAACAATAGACCCCTAGCAGAAATAACAGATTTCTTAGCAGCCAGCATCAATAGACTCTCCAGCAGCCAGCAACAATAGACCTCTCCCTCAACAGTAGATCTCACCCAGGAACAATTGACCCCCCAGCAAGATAAGACCCCCCCACCAGCATAAGTAGACTTACCCAGCAACAATAGACACCCACCCCAAAACAGATCCCCACCAGCGATAATAGATTTCCTAGCAGCAAACATCAGTAGACCCTCCAGCACCCCTTTCCAGTACATACATTCAGTGCTGGAGGTGCTGGAACTGCGTTTCCCCACATTCCCGCTGAAAAAAGCCCTGTGTATATATATATATATATATATATATATATATATATATATATATATATATATATGAGAATATAAGTTCTTTATACTGTAATATCTCTTGATTAGGATATAAATAAGAAAAAGGGCTTTTTAATGAATATAATGTATACATATATTGGTATATGTATTATTTGATTTAGATGATAGATAAAGTTTATATTGTAAGGTAAATGATTTTACATATGGTATACAAAGTCATGCGTATTACCCCCAGGGATTCTTATTGGAATGTTGTGAATAGAGATGGCATTGTATTTCCCCTCCTCCATAAGCAGAGACATTCCTCAGTAAAAGAGAAGGATTGAAAGTTTGATCAATACATTTTTCACTAGAGTTCTGTGGATCTACAAGTATTTTAAACCAACCCTCTTTAAGAAGGCGGGGGCTGTTTTCATGGGTTTGATTTATGGAGTAAAAGCTAGGGACAAAAGCACATTTGGGAGACTTGTAGACTGCTACAGACACACCATGAGGAAGCTGTTTTAGCTTCAGGCATACAGAGACACACATTTAATTATATACACAACCTACATTTCAAGAATATAACTACATTATTGATATTTTTACATTGTGTATTGTAATATTGTTCTTGTAATATTTTGGTATTTTATTATTAAATCCATTTTGAGTTTACACAAGAACTGAACAGATTTTCTTGGAACATTTCTCATCAATTTAAGTTACTAAATATTGAAAGAATATTATACTTAATGGATGTAACAGTGGCGAGCCTCAGCCAGTTTCATTTTGTCCAAATATCGAATTGTTTTTAGAATTATTTCTTCTTCTGCTTGAAGAGAGGGAAGACGGTTGTGCATTGTCAGCAAATTATGACGTCAAGCTTCCGGGAGCAATAAAAACAGCAAATGAACTTTCGACATCATCGAATGAACATAGAATCACAATTGGTGTGACGTTTACATCTTCAAAAAAAGAGTTTTCTTGCTCATGCGCAATCTCCCGCCAAGAGAGGGAACATGAAGAATGTTCGTCCTAAATTGGTAAGTGATGAATTTTATTGATGAATTATCTAGTGAGAGTAAATTAGAATTCAAAAATCTCTCAAAATGTGTTAAAGAGGATGAACTATGGTGTTAAATGTTGAATGAATGCTTACAGGCTAATTATTAAGATACAAAAATCTAAATTTTCTCTTAAGAGATTTAGTAAACAGGTTAGAAATGTAATGAAGTTAGTTAAAGTTTTTAACACAATGATATTAAAAGTTCCTACTAGGAATGTTGTTTGTACAAATGGGAAAACAAAGACTCAGCGGGATAACAGTGTAAGTGCTAATTGTCCGATTTTGACTGAGCAACTAGATGATTTGCAAAGTGCAATTCAAATAAAAGATTTTCAGTTGTCTGCTTTAGAATTTACACAAATCCTTTTTCACATTATTCTGTAATTCAGAGTCAAGCAAGAGTTTAGAGATTAACAATATTGCAGACTCTAAACAGAAGTCTTTTGTATCAGGTATGCAGTCTATAGAAATTGATGACAAGGAAAATGCAGTTTTGTTTAAAACAAACTTAATGAAAAAAGATGCAGAATGCACATAAAGTTTAGATAGACAAAGGCAAGATGGCGATCAGAGAGTGACCACACCCAGATACGGTTCTGCGTCACAGGCAGAACCAAAGTTTCAGAGCAGACAGGAAATGCTAGTTGTCTTTATGGTAATAAATGTGGCCATGTACAGAAAGAATGTTTAAAATATAAATTAGATTCACAAAGAAAAACTTTGGAATTAGAAAATGAGAAAACTTCTGAGTAATTTATTCATCCTTGTCCAAACAATAGGTTGAGTGATTTGCCTTATGCCTCAGAAGTCAAACAGATCAGTACACTGACTGTTAATGACAGTTCAATTAATATGACAAACAATGCTGTCAATGAGAGAGATGGATTACTTCCATTGCCAAAATCAGGATTAAAAGAAGTTTTGACTCCTCCAACATTAAATTATGTTGCTTCAATTTTATTAGATGAAAGTGGAAGACCATTTATACAAGGTTTATTAAATGGTAGGAAAACTAAATGATTAATAGATTTAGGAGCTGAACTCAGTTTAAATAAACACAAGTTGCCTGTGAGTATTAATTCTCCAAAATGTAATTTAATTGTTTTCAGTGGAAAAGAAAATATAGTTGCACCTAAAGTTTCTAATGTGACTTTTGAAATTCCAGGACTTTTGAAAACTAACATTGACATCTGGTGTTGTCAGAATGCAGGGAATATTCTTGACATGGATGTGATTTGTAAACTAAATTGGATTATTGATTTAAGTAATTCTACTATATAGAAAGATTCATCTAGGCCCAAATATATGTTAATAGATCCTTCCATGTAGAGTAATGTTGGAAGTATTTGTACAGCAATCGCTGACAAGTCTTCAGATTATAATTGGCCACATAAAGGAACCAATCTCATATTGGAACAATTGGTTCGATCACATAAAAATCTTTGGAGTCAGACCAAAATTGATACAGGTTTGTTTAAAGATATTGAAGTGGATATTGAGGGTAGAGATCCTAAACCCCAAATTCAATATAAGTTGCCACAAGAATCAATAGGTCCAGTTTCTGACATTGTACAAGAATTTTTACAACAAAGAATCAGTGGTAAATAATTGTATTTGGCCTATTAAGAATGCTGATAGTTCGTATTATTTATCAGTTGATTTAAGATCACTGAATAAATGCATTACAAATAACAAAACTGTAGTTCCTGATTTAAATTTAATGTCACACCTGGATGCCAAGGCCAAAGTATTTTCCGTACTGGAAATTGCTAATGACAGTTTTTAGCTACTGGTACTGAAAAGTGACTGTCAATATAAACTTGCCCTCAGCTTTAATAAAGAAACCTATGCATTCACAAGAATAATAACAGGATTGGACATTAGTGATGCTATAGTACACGAGTGTTTAGAAAAACAGAGACAATTCAGTTGATGAAAAGTCAGGTAGGATTACTTCATATGCAAATTAGTCATAGACAAAGACAATGATCACAGGAAAAAGTTGGAACCATTTCTGTTATTCCAATTCCAACACCTTACAAGGCATTGTATCGATTTTTGACTGAAGTAAATTGTTGCAAAGAATTTTTACAGAAATGTGATGATAAAGTTAAACCATTATTTGATTTTTTGAGACAAAAAGATGTTGTGTTTGATCAATGGGGTCAAACCCAGACAGATGCCTTTGAAATGTTGAAAGGGGATCTGCAGAATGCTCCTTCATTGAATACTGTTGAAATTGGTTAGTAAATTCCCTTTGTATTGCATATTGATGTATCTGAGAATTCAATCTCGGTGACTTTGTCTCAATTAAAAGAAGGTGATCAAAAAATAATAGGCTTCTTCTCAAGAGGTTTGACAAATATGGAAAAGACCTTGACACGCATATTAAGCAATTGTTAAGTGTTTATTTTCCAGTCAAAGTAACAGAAAAGATTGTGAGATCTAGTAAGATCATATTACAGACACATGATCTATCACTAAAACCTCTTCTAGAGAAAATTTAGTTCAGGAGAATTTTGTGAGAGATTTTCATTATGGATACATTTTTCACAAGTTAAATCTTTACAGGTAGATATGGTAACAGAACATTCTCAGCAATCTGTACAAACCAATGCTTCTACAAATGCATCCAGAAAACCTGTACCTGCTATAATAAATATCCCCATTTTTAAAAAAAAAAACAATTTTTTTCTCAGTTTAAGCCAATATGTATTCTTCTACATATTTTTGGTTAAAAAAACACACGCAATAAGCATATATTGATTGGTTTGCGCAACAGTTTTAGCATCTACAAAATAGGGGATAGATTTAAAGCATTTTTATTATTATTTTTTTTTTACTAGCAATGGCGACGATCTGCGATTTTTATCAGGACTGCGACATTATGGCAGACACATCGGACACTTTTGACACATTTTTGGGACCATTGGCATTTATACAGCGATCAGAGCTATAAAAATGCACTGATTACTGTAAAAATGTCACTGGCAGGGAAGGGGTTGACACTAGGGGGCGATCAAGGGGTTAATTGCATTCCCTCTCTGTGTTCTAACTGAAGGGGGGAGGGGACTGTCTAGGGTAGATGACAGATCGCTGTCCATACTTTGTATGAACAGACGATCTGTCTCTTCTCCCCTCAGAGAATCGGGATCTGTGTGTTTACCCACACCGTTTCCGGTTCTCGTTGTTTCACAAGCGATCGTGGGAGCCCGGCAGTCATCACGCTCTCGGGCACTCGCATCAGCTCCGGGCACGAGCAGCGGGCGTGCATGCGCTTATCTGGCGCCGCGCACCCCTAGTGGCCACAGGGTGAAGCGAGGTAACATAACGTCATTTCGCCCAGCCATGCCATTCTGCCGCAGTAAAATTGTGGCGGCTGGTTGGCAAGTGGTTAACATATCAAGAAGATATTCTTTACACATCAACTTTTACAATCACATGTAGTGTACTTTCAGAGTTGAAAGGGTTACAATAGAGTCACTACTAGTTAGGAGGAACATCTGGTGGTAATTAACCGCATGCCGACCAGCTGCCGCAGTTATACTGCGGCAGCATGGCTCGGCTGTGCGAATTGCCGTCATGATACATCGGTACCATTGACGGCCACTTGAAGGCGCGTGCGTGCCCCCTGCTCCCCCCCCGAGCCGATGCGCGTGCTCTGCGGTCTCGATCACTGCCGGGCTCCCGCGATCGCTCGGGGCACACGGAGAATCCAGAACTGTGTGTGTAAACCCAATAAATTAATATTTTTCCATCTTGACCTTTAAAGGTGACCATACATTGCAATCAGTTAGATCTTAAATAAATTAGATTTAGTGCAAGAGCCAGTTTTATTCTCTATATTTTGAATTAATTGTTCAAGTGCGTCTTCCTATGACCTATTTTGCCTAAATATTGAGTTGTACCGAGATTGGCCAATCAGATTGCATAGTGCATGACCATCTTAAGTGTCAAATTTGGAATGTAGATGTGCCATGACCCACTTGTATTTTTCTAACAATATTTCTTGGGCATTATACAAGGCACACAAGAAGAACACACCTTTTTTCAAGACATGCTAGAGTGAATCAGGAATCTTTAAACTACGGCTCTCCAGCTGTTGCGGAACTACACATCCCACGAGGCATTGGAAAACTCTGACATTCACAGACATGACTAGGTATGATAGGAATTGTAGTTCCTGAAAAACTGGAGGGCCGTAGTTTGAAGACCCCTGTGCAAGACCATTATTATGCCTCCAGAATTTGGAGTGTGGCATCTATCCAGCTTCTCTCTGCTGGTGGACACAAGAACCTACATCTATAGAGATATATTTGGGCAGCACAGTGGTGTTGTACCTCGCACTTTAACCTAGCAGCAAAAAGGGTCGCTGGTTTGAATCCCGCCCGCGACACCATCTGCCTGGAGCACGTTCTCCCTGTGCCTGTGTGGGTTTCCTCCCACACTCTAAAAACATGCTGGTAGGTAAATTGGATCCTGTCTGAATGTGTGTTAGGGACCCACACAAACAACACCCCATGTTACAAAAAAATAAAAAATTTTCTTAATTTGCAAATAATGCTGCGTACACACGAGCGGACTTTACGGCAGACTTTGCCCGGCGGACGGGATTTAGTCGGACAATTCGATCGTGTGTGGGCTCCAGCGGACTTTGTTTTTTCAAAAGTTGGACGGACTTAGATTTGAAACATGTTTCAAATCTATCCGACGGACTCGAGTCCGGTCGAAAAGTCCGCTCGTCTGTATGCTAGTTCGACGGACAAAAAGCCACGCTAGGGCAGCTATTGGCTACTGGCTATGAACTTCCTTGTTTTAGTCCGGTCGTACGTCATCACGTACTAATTCAACGGACTTTGGTTGATTGTGTGTAGGCAAGTCCGTTCATTCAGAAAGTCCGTCGTAAAGTCCGTCGAAAAGTCCGCCGGGCAAAGTCGGCCATAAAGTCCGCTTGTGTGTACGCGGCATAAGGATCATCTTTTCCTCAGAGAACAGTGAGTGGGGCATGGTGGTGAACTAGCCATAACCCAAAACAAAAATAGCCTGCCCCCCCAATACATACAAGGCCATTTGGGCCTGTAAAGGCCTAAAATGAGAACCCCACGTGAAAAATACCACCCCAAAATTAATAAATATTGTGCCCCTCCCATACACTAACAAACCCCTAGCCAAACACACAGCAAGCCAGCCCATGAAAGGGGGGTGTATGCTTGGGGGCAGGAGGGGCTCGGGCACCCCAAAAGTCAACCACCTTGTTCATATATTCAGGGGGACAAGGGCCTCTTCCACACAACCCTAGGCTGGGGTTGCGGGGGGCTGCAGACAGGGGGTTTTTACGGAATGTAGAAAGCCCCTTTAAACTGGGGGGTACAAGGTGCTTTGTAGTTGATATTGGGCTGAGCCTAACATGCCCCAAAGGCAGCCAGCTATATTGAGTGCATGTGGCCTTGTATGGTTCAGGAGGGGGTTGGGAGATCTCTCTTCTCGCCCCTTTCCTAGCTGGCCCTGTTGTATGCTCTGAAAAAAGATGTGCTTTGGATTGGTGAAGGAAGCTCACAGCCTTTTGAGAATGCATTGGAGTGTGGAGTTCCCCTTTAAAAGCAAAAGTTAGCCCATGCTAACGTGTTGGCAACGTAACATGCTAACATGACCTGTGTGCAAATCTCCTTAAAAAAATACATAAAAATACATAAAGGTGAACCAGCGTAAAAATAAAAAATAAAAAAAAATTGTCAAGTTTAGAGTTGCGCCCTTTCAACCCACGCAATTGCATTTTTGCTTTGCTTGACATTTACTAAGATTTTGGCCGCGCAGTGAACAAACGCATTTGAACGAGCGCAAAAGCCTCCTGCGCATGCGCAGTGTTTAAATTGTTCTCATGCAGTTCTAAACGTACTTGCAGGCACAGCAGGCTTGCTCAGAAAAAGTTACTTTCTCATTCTATTTTGGGCATATTTGGTACTTGGGCAGTTGTTACTAAACTTCCTCACATCACCCCATAATATTGGCACCTCCATCTTCTGTTAATATTGAATTGAAGTTGCCGTGCGCCATGTCCATAGTGGGGCTCAGATTTCATTCTCCCGTATGGGGATTAGTGCTCTGTTACCGGCACAAACGTTTCATAAATATGAAAATGTGCATCGCGCCTCACCGTGCGCCTTAACTCAAGACGCAAACGTTTCATAAATCAGCCCGTATATCCTTTACATTAAAAACTCCTGACCCCAATAGTCATTTCATAATGCTGCAACAATTAAGATTCCTCTGTAAAATGTTCAAACAAATTTCAAAATTACGTTTTGGGAATCCTGTTATATGTGGGGACTTCAATAGCTAACTCCTGCTTGGACTCTAACATGAAGTTCAAGTAATGGAAAAACATCTGAAATTGAATTCAAGTTCTTCGATTTATAATTAAATTTATTGTTAAATTTTATAACAAAAATATATTTGATAAATTATGAGCGTTTCCCTTTAAGCGTCTATAAAGGATTTGTTGGGAAGGTTTGCTGGATATTTTTTTTGTCTGTATTTTATGGTATTTATTTTCAGAGGATTCACTCTCTCTTGGATAATATACCACATATGAGTGAATCTTGTTAGATAGAGGATGGATGTTTACCTCTTTCAAATCCTTTATATTGTATTTAAAGGACAAACAAAATGTTTACTTCACATTAAATATTAAAGAGGATTCACCTTAGTCACCTAACATTTTTTTAAAAAGCAATCACAATAATTTTCAATCAAGATTCAGTCCTCAGCAATAGCATACAACATAATAGAGAGATTTCAGGAACATACAAGATTCACCCCCCACATTTAAATTCCATAAAGATTCACCCACTTGCAGTATTACACGCTAAATCCTCTTTTAAAATAAATCCAGTAAAATACAGATGGACAAGTGTCCGGGAAACATTGTCTGTGTCTAGGATATCCTTTTTAGAGTCGGACTCGGGGGGGGGGGGGTATTATAAAGCAGATCCCCAATACACCACCAACACTAATGTAATGTATTTAGTAAAATTAGTTTATTTTCTTATAGTAACAAGCTTTCATAGTCTTATACTCTGCCACTGCCCCGTCCTGCCCTTGGATCTCCTCCCACACCGCCATTTAAAGAAAAAGCCCATCATTGGTGTCTGGCTTCCTCTTCCTGGTTCCCTGTGCCGATACATTGATGATGTGTTTTATAAAACATTCTTCAGTTGATTCAAATTAATGTTATTATTTTTATCTAATAACACATTTACTTGTTCTAATATTATAGATAGACACACTTTGTATGATTTCATAAAACTAGCTGACCATTTTTTGCTGATTTTGATTTTCTTGGTTTTAAACACAAAACCAAAAATGTCATATATTTCATTATACCAATCCTTCTCATCTTTCTAATGTGATGGCTGCATTAGGAGTGTTTAATAAAAGCTGAATTTTGTTGTGCATTGAGACACCCCACACCCCAAAAGCAAATATTTTATAATGAACTGAAACCTCTCCCCCACAAGACTACAATTGACTGGGAAAGGTTTAATATACATGTGTTTCTCTTCCAGTACTGAGATTAATATGCACACGTGGCATTCCCTGAGGTCCACAATAGGACACCAACAATGGAGGGTGGCTTCCATAAACATGGTCATTGTGATGAAACCAGTATCTGGAGCCACACCTCAGCCAGGGATTCTACTTCCTCTTTAACATATCAATGCTAAGCCCAAAAGCCCATCTCGATTGAAAAGATTTGTTTTGTCCTGGGTGTAAAAGTTATTTCTGTATTCTGCAGTCATTGCCAACACAAAACCAATGTGTATTTTTAGGTAATAACGCAATCTCAGTTGTATTATTACATTTTAGAGTTGTATTATTACATTTTACCTAAATTTGTTGTGTTATTACAGTTTACGCAAGTTTGTTTTATTTATTTATGTTTTATATTTTTCTCTATATTTCATATCTACATGAGCTTCTTTTAGTGGCCATCTACATGCAGTAGACAGCTTTGATGAACAGGAAACCTAAATAGAAAGCTACATAGCAAGTGTATTGATATTATAAAACAATTTCTGGGTCTATCCAGTTCATCTATTCATTGTTTTTCCTACAGTGAAATAAAGAAAAATGTATCCCATAATAGTCTGAGACTTGTATATTCTGTACACAGGACTGAGACACACCATTTATAATAACAATGGTATCAACTCGGAGGCGATCGCGTCTGTCTCCCTGCTGTGACTGGAGATGAGTGAGGCTAAGATGGCGCCCACTCGTCTCCATGACACTGCTGGGCGGAAGCGACGTCAAAACGTCACTTCCGCCCATACGTCTTTAAGGCACATTTTTCTCAATGTCATTTTTTTAAATTACTTTTTTTTTATTGCATTTTACTGTAAATATGAGATCTGAGGTCTTGTTGACCCCAGATCTCATATTTAAGAGGTCCTGTTATGCTTTTTTTCTATTACAAGGGATGTTTACATTCCTTGTAATTGGAATAAAAGTGATACATTTTTTTTAAACAGTGTAAAAATAAATAAAATCATGTAAAATAAATAATAAAAACTAAAAAGCGAACGCATACGTGAGTAGCGCCCGCATATGAAAACGGTGGTCAAACCACACATGTGAGGTATCGCTACAATCATTAGAGTGAGAGCAATAATTCTAGCCCTAGACCTCCTCTGTAACGCAAAACATGCAACCTGTAGGATTTTTTAAACGTCGCCTATGGAGATTTTTGAGGGTAAAAGTTTGACGCCAATCCACGAGCGGGCGCAATTTTGAATCGTGACATGTTGGGTATCAATTTACTCTGCGTAACATTATCTTTCACAATATAAAAAAATTGGGCTAACTTTACTGTTGTCTTATTTTTTTATTCTATAAAGTGAATTTTTTCCAAAAAAAGCGCGCTTGTAAGACCGCTGCGCCAATACAGTGTGAAAAAAAGTATTTCAATGACCACCATTTCATTCTCTATGGTGTTAGGAAAAAAGACAATATATAATGTTTGGGGGTCCTAAGTAATTTTCCAGCAAAAAAAAACTGTTTTAAACATGTAAACACCTAAATTCCAAAACGAGGCTGGTCCTTAAGGGGTTAATTGTACTTCAAACAAAAAAATTTAATGGGAAAAAGGGGGTTGAATCGCGCTAGAAAGGATTAACAATCATATATATCGTCGCCAAACCAAATATTGAAAGGTGGGTAAAGGGATCGATCCCTTTACCCACCTTTCAATATTTGGTTTGGCGACGATATATATGATCGCTAATCCTTTCTATCGCGATTCAACCCCCTTTTTCCCATTTGATTTACTGTGCTTGTGTTACATAGAGGAATCACAGCTTTAATTGATATTGTATTGTTTCTTTACTTCACCAAAGCGCAGTTTTTCCCCTTTTTAGCCTTTAGCCTTTTTAACCATAAAAATAAAAAAATATTTTTATTTTAAAACTCAGTAAAGTTTCATCATGATTATTCTATCAGCTATTCTCTAGAAAACCTGTTTATATGCAAATTGGCAGCAGCAATCTGGTGTTAATTTCACAACATTGCCATTAGAAGTCAGCCAATGAAAAGCCTCCATGTCTGCCTTCCCCACCCATCTCCCTTGTATAAAGTGGCCTTTCCCCTCCTCTGATCAGTCATTACTTTCAGAGATTACTCAGCTGCTACATCACCGCTGGAGATTTTGACCGGAGTTGATAATTGAATCCGACTTCTTCCCTTCTCCACAAAACATTAAGGTAAGGTCACTTTCATTTAACCAATCAATGGATGTTTATTTTTTAATGCTACAGAGATTTATGTGATAAATATATAAAGACCCATATACAGTATTAAAAACTGACAAAAGGGACAATGGGTGGAGGTTCATTTGAAGATAATCTGTAATACAATGTATACAGAAGACAGGATAGCCATTGGCGGCTTGCCATGCTGAAATGTTGTTGGTAATAATTGAAATGCAATAGAAATGTTGAAAATGTTTTGAAGGTGCCTGAAAATGGATGCGACAATTGAGTGTTTGGATGTTATGACACCACTCATGGTTATTGTGGGTCATTCTGGGACTTAAACATTCTCCCCAAAACGGTGAAGTGAAGAGTCACTAATATCTTCTGATGGCCTTTAGCATGGCTTCTGCTGTCTTGTACTGGGTTCAAAACGTGAGACAACCATTTTCCATATTTTACATGATAGTTCTGATTCAAATTACACTTCTTACCTGGCTGTGTTCATCCTCCTGAATTTGTGTAACAAAACTGGAAACTTGGCATAGCTGGTTGGCAACAAGAAAGCCGAGTATTTCTTGTAGGTCATCTTTATGGTATGTCTGGTCTTTTCATGGCAGTGTCTGCCAGAAATATAAGAGTCACAAAGATGTTGCTGGCAGCATGTACACCTTTCTATCAATGCTGGCCAATGTGTATTACATTCCCTTTCCGAAGGACATTTGAACAAAAAATGTACCAGTTACAGAGCTGGTCCCTGCAGGCAACGGAACTAATATCTATTGGATATATCCTGCCACTTATTTATGTATTGCTGTATGTCTTGATTTGTCCATTTGTTTTTGTACTTAAAGCTATACCATTGCATGGTTTTCTTATTTATTACTAGATTGCTTTTTAAGTCCTTTAAGGCCTGATTCACACCTACGCAGGTTGTAGTTTGCATAATGCAGGTGTATTTTGCATTTTTGCAATACATGCTTTTAAACCATTGAAGTCTATGGAACCAAAACCCAGAAAAAAGTCCCTGACCCTTTCCATAAAATGCACAGATGTGAATGTGACCCATAGGAAACCATGTTAAATGGACTGTAGTGTGTTTCTGCAAAACTGAAAATGCACTAAAAAATGCATGTGTTGTTGTGTCCAAGCTCTATATTTAGTTCCAAACTTTACATATAGATGTGGAGGTCTATTGAGCATTTCATATTTATAGATATATAACTGAGGGTAACAGTATTCATATTTGACCAAAGTCTGTTTTTTTTTTTTTTTAAAGATAATTTTCTTTTTTTTTTTGCTCTCTAGGAAGCAATGACCTCTATTACGCACGATGGCTTCTGGACAAAATTTCCTCACTCCCATCTTCACCCTTCCCCTCTTCCCCCTTCCCTCTCCCTCCCCTTCTCTCTCTCCCCCTGCCCCCCTTCCCTCCCTCCCCCCTGCCACCACCTCCCTCCCCCCTGCCCCCACCTCCCTCTCTCCCCTGCCCGCCCATTCTCTCTATCATCTGCCCCCCCTCCCTCTCCCCTGCCCCCCGCCCTCTCCCCTGCCCCCTGCCCTCTCCCCCACCCTCCCTTGCCTCATTCTCCCCTGCCCCCCTTCCTTTCCCCTGCCCTTTTCCTTTCCTCTAGCCCCCTCCCTCTCCCCTGCCATCCCTTCCCTCTCTCCCCTGCCCTCTCTTCCCTCTCGCTCCCGCCCTTCCCTTTCTCTCCCATGCCCTCCTCTTCACTCTCTCTCCCCGGCTCTCTCTTCCCTCTCTCCCCTGCCACCATTCCATCTCTCTCCCCCCTTACCTCTTTCTCTCCCCTCTCCCCCTCTTCCCTCTTCCCTCTCTCCCCCTTTCCCCCTCTCTCCCCTCTTCCCCCTCTCTCTCCCCTTCCCCCTCTCTCTCCTCTCTCCCCCCCCTTCCATCTTCCCTCTCTCCCCCCCTTCTTGTACCCCTGCCCCCCCTTCTCTCTCTCTCTCCCCTGCCCCCTTCCTTTTCGCTTCCCCTTTTCCCTCTCTCCTCCTTCCTTCTCCCCCCCTTCCCCCTTCTCTCTCGGCAGAAGAGGGAGAAGACAGTGCAGAGAGGAGAAGAACTGGAGAGGGAGGAGAACCAGCATAGGTAGAAGACATCGCCAGAAGAGGGAGAAGAGCAGGAGAGGGGAGAAGAAGTTGGAACAGACGCCGGAGCTGCCTTATTAAAATACTTGAGTACTGTTTTATTTTTGACACAATTTTTTTAGGTGAATACCCCATATTCCTTCACATAGGGTAGGGATCTGGGGACCTTGACATCCAAAGGCCAGAGTTGTCGGGAAGAGGCCATTGTCCTCATCAACATGGGTAAGTATAATAAATCCGCGCTATGGATTAAGGTATCTTCTACTTGGGGAGCTGCTGCCCCTACAGGTATAAATCCACCTAGGTGGAAAAATACTATGATGTGAAAGATAGGGATGTAGGTGTGGCGCTGCTCTGCTGTTTATGCGATTTAATGTGGTTGTCAGAATTCTTGGAAATATAGATGAAAAGTACATAGAAGGCTTAATTTGTTTGCAGGAAGTATAACTTAAACCAAATTCTACTCATTGAAACGTAAAAAAAAAAAATGATATTTTGGGTGAAATGGCCAAAAGGCTGGTGAATACTTGAATCTATTTAGTGCTTGTTATTCACTATGTCTACATCTGCTGATGTGAATATTATGGTGCTAGAAAAACAAAACATTTTTTTGTAAAATAAGTTATACCTTTAAATCTTAAATGTGCAAAAATGTGCAAATGTTGCAATTGGTAAATAAATTAACCAGTAGAAAAATAAATATAAAAAATACAAAAATACAACAGCCTATGAATATCACAGGATTAGCAAATTTTTTAGTGATTGTACATACGTGAATGAATAAACAAATATTGCAGGATTAAAATAAAGGTGACTTAGTGATTATACATATGTGAATGCTTATATTACACATCAATCAGCTAAAGTGCAAACATACAGTGGCTTGCGAAAGTATTCGGCCCCCTTGAACTTTTCACCCTTTGGCCACATTTCAGGCTTCAAACATAAAGATATAAAATTTTTATTTTTTGTGAAGAATCACCAACAAGTGGGACACAATTGTGAAGTGGAACGAAATCTATTGGATTGTGGAAACTTTTTAAACTAATAAAAGAATGAAAAGTGGGGCGTGCAAAATTATTCGGCCCCCTTGCGTTAATACTTTGTAGAGCCACCTTTTGTTGCTATTACAGCTGCAAGTCGCTTGGGGTATGTCTCTATCAGTTTTGCACATCGAGACACTGAAATTCTTGCCCATTCTTCCTTGCAAAACAGCTCGAGCTCAGTGAGGTTGGATGGAGAGCGTTTGTGAACAGCAGTTTTCAGCTCTTTCCACAGATTCTCGATTGGATTCAGGTCTGGACTTTGACTTGGCCATTCTAACACCTGGATACGTTTATTTGTGAACCATTCCTTTGTAGATTTTGCTGTATGTTTAGGATCATTGTCTTGTTGGAAGATAAATCTGCGTCCCAGTTTCAGGTCTTTTGCAGACTCCAACAGGTTTTCATCCAGAATGGTCCTGTATTTGGCTGCATCCATCTTCCCCTCAATTTTAACCATCTTCCCTGTCCCTGCTGAAGAAAAGCAGGCCCAAACCATGATGCTGCCACCACCATGTTTGACAGTGGGGATGGTGTGTTGAGTGTGATGAGCTTTGTTGCTTTTACGCCAAACATATCATTTTGCATTGTGGCCAAAAAGTTCGATTTTGGTTTCATCGGACCAGAGCACCTTCTTCCACATGTTTGGTGTGTCTCCCAGGTGGCTTGTGGCAAACTTTAGACGAGATTTTTTATGGATATCTTTGAGAAATGGCTTTCTTCTTGCCACTCTTCCATAAAGGCCAGATTTGTGCAGTGTACGACTGATTGTTGTCCTATGGACAGACTCTCCCACCTCAGCTGTAGTTCTCTGCAGTTCATCCAGAGTGATCATGGGCCTCTTGGCTGCATCTCTGATCAGTCTTCTCCTTGTCTGAGCTGAAAGTTTAGAGGGACAGCCAGGTCTTGGTAGATTTGCAGTGGTCTGATACTTCTTCCATTTCAAAATGATCGCTTGCACAGTGCTCCTTGGGATGTTTAAAGCTTGGGAAATCTTTTTGTATCCAAATCCGGCTTTAAACTTCTCCACAACAGTATTACGGACCTGCCTGGTGTGTTCCTTGGTCTTCATGATGCTCTCTGCGCTTTCAACAGAACCCTGAGACTATCACAGAGCAGGTGCATTTATACAGAGACTTGATTACACACAGGTGGATTCTATTTATCACCATCAGTCATTTAGGACAACATTGGATCATTCAGAGATCCTCGCTGAACTTCTGGAGTGAGTTTGCTGCACTGAAAGTAAAGGGTGCCGAATAATTTTGCATGCACCACTTTTCAGTTTTTTATTTGCTAAAAAAGTTTAAAATATCCAATAGATTTCGTTCCACTTCACAATTGTGTCCCACTTGTTGGTGATTCTTCACAAAAAATTAAAATTTTATATCTTTATGTTTGAAACCTGAAATGTGGCAAAAGGTTGAAAAGTTCAAGGGGGCCGAATACTTTTGCAAGGCACTGTATGTGCAAAAGCGTGCTATTTCTTATAAGTTATAAAGTGACTGGTGCTTATGTTGTAAACAAGTGATTTGTGCTTCATAAGCCCAGTACTTGCTATAACGGTGTAATGTTATAATGAAAAAAGAAAATCTTTTGACTGTTTCAATAATTTAAAAGTCTTTTGTTCGAATTGCAGTATGGTGAGGGTTAATATTCACTGGAGGTGGTGTTTATAAAAAGACCTCTGAATTCAAGTACTGGTCTTTTGATGATGCTCCTAAGCCGAGATCTTATCGTGCTTACACTCACCAAATAGGGACACCCCTGCAGGGGTATGAGTGGTCACAGTGTAAGCCGCTGTGTGGCTGCTCTGGATATCTCAGGTCCGTACTGTTGTTATGTCGGCTTGGGGTGTATTCACCATGAAAAAGAGGGAATGCCCATAGCGTGAACCCGTTTAAAACGTTTTTATTGTGACATAAATAAAGTCTTTTACTCACATTTTGAACAATACTGATAAGCATATGGTAAAACACAGTCCGCGGTACTCAGTACTGGTCTCTCTGGAGGTGACGCAACACATCTTGCGTCACCTCCCGAGTACCCCTACCCAACGAACCCCCCCAAAAAAGATGTTGTGTCTGCAGCAAGCGCAGATATAGGCGTGACACCCGCTATTATTGTCCCTCCTGTCCTGACAATCCTGGTCTTTGCATTGGTGAATGTTTTGAACACTACCATACACTAGTTGAGTGTTAGCGTACAGCATTGCACAGACTAGGCACACTTTCACAGGGTCTCCCAAGATGCCATTGCATTTTGAGAGACCCGAACCTGGAACCGGTTACAGTTACAAAAGTTACAGTTACAAAAAAAGTGTAAAAAAAAAACAAAAACAAAAAAAAATATATAAAATAAAAAAATAGTTGTTGTTTTATTGTTCTCTCTCTATTCTCTCTCTATTGTTCTGCTCTTTTTTACTGTATTCTATTCTGCATTGTTTTATTGTTATTATTTTTTATCATGTTTCCTTTTCAGGTATGTAATTTTTTATACTTTACTGTTTACTGTGTTTTATTGTTAACCATTTTATTGTCTTCAGGTACGCCATTCAGCTGCAACACGGATTTATTTATCTTGACAGCAACAGAGTTTGCTCCCACGATATATAAAGCCGTGACTCCAGCGGAGGTGATATATGCCGAAGCATGGGGGGCAGCAGGGGCGGAGGAGCGATTTGCTCCTACCTTTTGCGGGAGGATGCCCCAATGCTTCGGCATATATAAATGGTGCATGTATGCCCATCATTAGAAGTGGGTGGATGAAGGGAGGTATTCTAATGGTGGGCATACCCACCAATCAATCTCTTTTTTTCATGCAGCCCACAGGCTGCATGAAAAAAAAAGATTACAATATATGCCCAACAAGGACCAACAACGTACTGACATGTTGCTGGACTTTGAGTGGTTATACCAGAATGATGCCTGCAGGTTTAGGTATCATCTTGGTATCATTCTTTTCAGCCAGCGGTCGGCTTTCATGTAAAAGCAATCCTAGCAGCTAATTAGCCTCTAGACTGCTTTTACAAGCAGTGGGAGGGAATGCCCCCCACCCCACCATCTTCCATGTTTTTCTCTGGCTCTCCTGTCCCAACAGGGAACCTGAGAATGCAGCCGGTGATTCAGCCAGCTGACCATAGAGCTGATCAGAGACCAGAGTGGCTCCAAACATCTCTATGGCCTAAGAAACCGGAAGCTACGAGCATTTCATGACTTAGATTTCGCCGGATGTAAACAGCGCCATTGGGAAATTGGGAAGGCATTTTATCACACCGATCTTGGTGTGGTCAGATGCTTTGAGGGCAGAGGAGAGATCTAGGGTCCAATTTTTTCAAAAAAGAGTACCTGTCACTACCTATTGCTATCATATAGGATATTTACATTCCCTGAGATAACAATAAAAATGATTAAAAAAAAAAAAATGAAAGGAACAGTTTAAAAATAAGATAAAAAAGCAAAAAAAGAATAAAGAAAAAAACAGTAAAAAAAAAAGCATCCCTGTCCCCCCCGCTCTCGCGCAAAGGCGAACGCAAGTGTCGGTCTGGCGTAAAATGTAAACAGCAATTGCACCATGCATGTGAGGCATGCGAAGGTCAGATCAACGGCAGTAATTTTGGCAGTAGACCTCCTCTGTAAATCTAAAGTGCTAACCTGTAAAGGCTTTTAAAGGCTTTTAACAATGTATTTAGTTTGTCGCCACTGCGCGTTTGTGCGCCATTTTAAAGCATGTCATGTTTGGTATCCATGTACTCGGCCTAAGATCATCTTTTTTATTCCATCAAACATTTGGGCAATATAGTGTGTTTTAGTGCATTAAAATTTAAAAAAGTGTGTTTTTTCCCAAAAAAAATGCATTTTAAAAATCGCTGTGTGAAGATACTGTGTGAAAAAAAAATGAAACACCCACCATTTTAATCTGTAGGGCATTTGCTTTAAAAATATATATATAATGTTTAGGGGTTCAAAGTAATTTTCTTGCAAAAAAAAAAAATTTTTCATGTAAACAAAAAGTGTCAGAAAGGGCTTTGTCTTCTGGTTAGAAGAGTGGGTGATGTGTGACATAAGCTTCTAAATGTTGTGCATAAAATGCCAGGACAGTTCAACCCCCCCCCAAATGACCCAATTTTGGAAAGTAGACACTCCAAGCTATATGCTGAGAGGCATGTCGAGTCCATGGAATATTTTATATTGTGACACAAGTTGCGGGAAAAAGACACATTTTTTTTTTTTTTGCACAAAGTTGTCACTAAATGATATATTGCTCAAACATGCCATAGGAATATGTGAAATTACACCCCAAAATACATTCTGTTTCTTCTCCTGAGTATGGGCATACCACATGTGTGAGACTTTTTTCAGAGCCTATCCGCATACGGGACCCCAAAAACCAAGCACCTCCTTCAGGCTTTCTAAGGGCGTAAATTTTTGATTTCACTCTTCACTGCCTATCACAGTTTCGGAGGCCATGGAATGCCCAGGTGGCACAAACCCCCCCCCCCCAAATGACCCTATTTTGGAAAGTAGACACCCCAAGCTATTTGATGAGAGGTATAGTGAGTATTTTGCAGACCTCACTTTTTGTCACAAAGTTTTGAAATTTGAAAAAAGAAAAAAAAATGTTTTCTTGTCATTCTTCATTTTCAAAAACAAATGAGAGCTGCAAAATACTCACCATGCCTCTCAGCAAATAGCTTGGGGTGTCTACTTTCCAAAATGGGGTAATTTGGGGGGGTTTGTGCCACCTGGGCATTCCATGGCCTCTGAAACTGTGATAGGCTGGAAGAGTGAAATCAAAAATTTACGCCATTAGAAATCCTGAAGGCGGTGACTGGTTTTCAGGGCCCCGTACGCGGCTAGGCTCCCAAAAAGCCCCACACATGTGGTATCCCCGTACTCAGGAGAAGCAGCTAAATGTATTTTGGGGTGCAATTCCAAATATGCCCATGGCCTGTGTGAGCAATATATCATTTAGTGACAAAAAAAATTAGTCACTTTATGGCAACTTGTGTCAAAATATAAAATATTCCATGGACTCAACATGCCTCTCAGCAAATAGCTTGGGGTGTCTTCTTTCCAAAATGGGGTCATTTGGGGGGGGGTTTGTGCCATCTGGGCATTTTATGGCCTTCAAAACTGAGATAGGTAGTGAGGAGTGAAATCAAAAATTTACACCCTTAGAAATTTTTGATTGGTTTTGATTGGTTAAAGGACAAGTGAGACTATCACAAAGTTGGATCAAAGTAGTATCCTGTTCATTCAAATCGGATGGATGTAGAACAAAGTAGGATGACAGTCGTATGACTGTCGCGTAGTATCAGTGTTAGGCCGGGTTTACACTGGTGCGACAGGACAGCCGTCCTACTTTGCATCCGACTTTGCCCTGTGAATTGAAACCAACATATGTCCGACTTTCAATGAACAGGGATCTGACTTGGATCCCCGCCAATACCAGGCACTGTGTTTGGTATGAATCTTGAGGGGGAACTCCACGCCAAATTTTAAAATTAAAAACCAGCATGGGTTCCCCCTCCAAGAGCATACGAGGCCCTTTGGTCTGATATGGATTGCAAGGGGAACACCCTATGCCGAAAAAAAAGCGTGGGTGACCCCTCAAAATCCATACCAGACCTTTATCCGAGCACACAGCCCGGCTGGTCAGGGAAGTGGGTGGGGACCAACGAGTGCCCCCCCTCCTGAACCATACCAGGCCGCATGCCCTCAACATGGGGGGTGAGTGCTTTGGGGCAGGGGGCGCACTGGGGCGGTGACGTCATAAGGGGTGGGGTCACCGGATGACATCACCTGGTGACCACGCCCCATGTAACTCATTGTGCACCGCGCACATGTCATTACAGTGGGACAGAGCGTCGTGCCAACATCGGAAGAAGACTGGAGGGAAGAAGATGGCGGAGAAGACTGGGCCAACGCTAGCAATAAGTGAGAGCAGAAGATAGCGGAGGATCCTGGCAGAAGACACCAGAGAGCGGGAGAAGAGGCCGAAAAGAGCGGAGAAGTTGGAAGAGACCCCCGAAGTCGGAAGAGACCCCCGAAGCTGCTTAATAAATTACTTTAAAAACCTGTCTAGTGTGTTTTTTTTATTGACACATTTTTCCCCCAGGTGAATGGGTAGGGGTACGATGTACCCCATACTTATTTACATAGGGCGGGGGGCCGGGATCTGGGGGCCCCCTTATTAAAGGGGGCTCCCAGATTCGGATAAGCCCCCCCGCCTGCAGACCCTGACAACCAATGGCCAGGGTTGTCGTGAAGAGGCCCTTGTCCTCATCAACATGGGGACAAGGTGCTTTGGGGTGGGGGGGGGCTTGCAGTGGGGAGTGCATGCGGGCTGGTACGGTTCATGAGGGGGGGCGCTCGCTCATTCCCACCCCCTTTCCTGACCGGCCGGGCTGCGTGCTCTGATAAGGGTCTGGTATGGATTTTGGGGGGACCCCACACCGTTTTAAAATCCATATCAGACCGAAGGGCCTGGTATGCTCTTGGAGGGGGAACCCATGCCGGTTTTAATTTAAAATTTGGCATGGAGTTCCCCCTCAAGATCATCAGAGCACAAGTCGCATGCCAAAGTCGGATCATGCAAGACGGCGATCCGTCTTTGATCCTACTTCAGCCCATTGACTATCATTGAAGTCGGATCAAAGTCGGACCAAAGTAGTACAGGGAGCATTTTCAAAGTCGGACCGACTTGTGTCGGACCAGTTAAGACGGCTCCATAGGGAAACATTGATTTTCACACGTCATGCGACATGAGCTCCCAATGTTGGAGCATTTGTCGCACCAGTGTACACCCCTCCCAAACCCAGCCTTACTCTAAGGCCGGGTTCACACTGGTACGACACGACAGTCGTACTACTTTGGATCCGACTTTGCCCTGTGAGTTCTTCAACATGCGTCCGACTTTGATCCCTGACAATAGGGGGAACTCCACGCCAAATTAAAAAAAAAAAGTCATGGGTTCCCCCTCCAAGAGCATACCAGATCCTTTGGTCTGGTATGGATTTGAAGGAGAACCCCCCCATGCCGAAAAAACGCCCAAAATCCATACCAAACCCTTATCTGAGCACACAGCCTGGCAGGTCAGAAAGGGGATGGGGACAAGTGAACGCCCCCCCTGAACCATACCAGGCCGCATGTCCTCAACATGGGGGGTGGGTGCTTTTGGGCAGGGGGGCCCTGTGCCCCCCACCCCAAAAAACCTTGTCCCCATGTTGAAGAGGACAAGGGCCTCTTCCCGACAACCCTGGCTGTTGGTTTTCTGGGTCTGCAGGCCTGGGGGCTTATCGGAGTATGGAAGCCCCCTTTAATAAGGGGGCCCCCAGATCCCAGCCCCCCACCCTATATGAATGAGTATGGGGTACATTGTACCCCTACCCATTCACCTGAAAAAAGTTCTAAAAAATAAAACACAGCATACAGGGTGTTAAAGTAATTTATTAAGGCAGCTCCGGCGTCTCTTCCGACTTCTTCTCCCCTCTTCAGGTCTTCTCCGCTGATGTTTTCTAGCCCTCTCCAGTTCTTCTGCCCTCTCTTATCTTCTTCTGCCCGGTCTTATCCGCTTTCTCTCTGGTTCTTCTCCTTCTGTCCGCTGTCTTCTGCCTCTGCTGGGTCTTTTCCGCTATTTTCTCTTGCTTTTGCTGGGTCTTCTCCGCTGTCTTCTCCCCTGTTCTTCTTCCGATGTTGACTTAACGCTCTCTCCCACTCTAATGCCGGGTGCGCGGTGTGCCCCTACTTATTCTGACATGGGCGGAGTCACCGTGTGATGTCATATGGAGGCCACGCCCCTTATGACGTCACCACCCGGGGCATGATTGACAGTAACGTCATAAGGGTCGGGTCTCTGGTGACTCCGCCCCATGCCTATATAAATAGTGACACACCACGCACCCGGCATTAGAGCGGGAGAGAGCGTCGAGTCCACATCAGAAGAACAGAGGGAGAAACCAGCGGAGAAGACCCACGTGTAAAAACACGTGTACTGTGTTTTATTTTTGACACTTTTTTTAGGTGAGTGGGTAGGGGTACAATGTACCCGATACTCATTCACATAGGATGGGGGGTGGGATCCAGAACCCCATTTGTTAAAGGGGGCTTCCAGATTCCGATAAGCTCCCCACCCGCAGACAACCAACAGCCAGTGTTGTCGGGATGAGGCCCTTGAACTCAACATGGGGACAAGGTGCTTTGGGGTGGGGGGCGCAGGGCTGTTGAGGGGGGTGGGTGCTTTGTGGCAGGAGGGGCCCTGGTACGGTTCAGGAGGGGGGAGCATTCGCTTGTCCCCACCCCCTTTCCTGGCCTCCCAGGCTGTGTGCTCGGATAAGGGTCTGGATTTTTGGGGGGACCCCCACGCTTTTTTTTCGGCGTGCGGGTTCCCCTTAAATTCCATACCAGACTGAAAGACTGAAGGGCCTAGTATGCTCTTGGAGGGGGAACCCATGTTGTTTTTTTTTACATTGTGCATGGAGTTTGCCCTAAAGATTCATACCAGAAAGTGCCTGGCATTTTTGGGGATCAAAGTCGGATCCCTGTTCATTGAAGTTGGACTTCTTCAAGTTGCAGGATAAAGTCGGATCTACATTCGTACGACTGTCTTGTAAAAATTGCAGCCGTAAAGTTGCACAATTGTGAAAGGGACCTAATTCCTAGCCCCCAGAAACTGATCCTCTCCTAGGCAATGAACTTGGCCTGAGAAACAAGAATCAAATGGTCTGATCTCTGTGATGTTCGAGGACCCATCTGGTAAAATTGTATCAAATATTATAAAGCGATATCAAACGTGTTTTTTGTTTCTGTTATATAATTTTGCAAATAAATAATTGTTGTTCATAAATTTAGCCCAAAATGTATTCTGCTACATTTCCTTGGTGAAAGTAGCTCAAACTAAGGACTATATATCTGAAAATTGATCTATCCTCATGTACTGACGGCCTATCTCATTTCTTGAGGCCCTAAAATGTCAGGACACCACAGATTACCCCCCCCCCCCCCCCAATTACACCTTTTTGGAAAGCAGACAATCCAAAGATATTTAGTAAGAGGCATTTTTGGGGGGAAAATTAAGAAATGAAAAAAAAAATCACTTTTTTTGTTATTATTACATACAGTCACCAGTGCAGTACAGCATCATCATATAACTGGAGTTGTGGTGACTGGTGACAGTTAGGGATGAGCTACGAGCTTGGGTCGAACATGACTTTGACTCGAACATCTACTCTTCGATCGTTCGACAAGATTTCAAACATTATGGGCCGTTCGCGCCAAATTCGAGCGGCGCGTCACGGCCCATAATGCACTGTGTCATTGCAGTGGTTTGCTGGCTGATTGGCAGAGAGAGAGTGTCATTTCATTTCATTTAGATAGATTGAGAAGACAGTTGATTCAGTTAGCTCCAGTATATTTAGTATATATATATATACATTCAGGCTTTGTATATATATATATATATATATATATATATATATATATATTTTATATATACTGTATCCAGTTTAGCTAGATCTCACTGAAGACCATTCCTGTTGTTCTGTCCCTAATAGGGATAAGCCGAACACCCCCCCGGTTTGGTTCACACCACAACCTGCGAACGGACCAAAAACTTGCGCGAACTTTAGAACCCCATTGAAGTCTATGGGACTCAAACGTTCAAAATCAAAAGTGCTAGTTTTAAAGGCTAATTTGCATGGTATTGTCCTAAAAAGGGTTTGGGAACCCGGGTCCTGCCCTAGGGGACATGTATCAATGCAAAAAAAAGTTTAAAAAAACGGCTGTTTTTTCAGGAGCAATGATTTTAATAATGCTTAAAGTGAAAAAATAAAAGTGAAATATTCCTTTAAATATTCCTTTAAATATCGTACCTGGGGGGTGTTCCCATTAAAAAAAAAA
Organism: Lithobates septentrionalis; assembly: GCA_037952835.1. Classification (NCBI taxonomy): domain Eukaryota; kingdom Metazoa; phylum Chordata; class Amphibia; order Anura; family Ranidae; genus Lithobates; species Lithobates septentrionalis. The sequence goes on along the minus strand of JBBDGP010002958.1, from coordinate 158,241 downwards.
AAATTAAAAGTCAGCAGCTACAAATACTGCAGCTGCTGACTTTTAATCGGACACTTACCTGTCCCAGGGTCCAGCAATGCGGGGAACGAAGCCCCACTCATCCCCCCCTCCATTTGGCGGCGCCGGCATTTTAACTGTGGGCGCCCGGCTGTGGCTTCACAGCCAGGCACCCACTGCACATGTGCGAGCCACGCCACATGCCGTCACTGGCCCCGCAATCATCTGGGACCGGTCACGTGTCCCAGATGATTGACAAGAGGGAGGGGGAGAGGCGATCTCCCTTCCTGCGCCGAGGGAAGTGACGTCAGGAGCCCAGGCACCGAAGGAGGCAGACTACAAGGGACCCCCTAGCAACAGGCATTTAGAGGTGAGTAAAAAAAAATTTTCTCCAAATGTTTTTTTTTTAGTTTTTTTTAAGCACATTACTATTTTTTTTTTGGGGGGGTGGAACTCCACTTTAATATTGAACTGAAGTTGCCTTGAGCCATGTCCATAGTGGTGCTCAGATTTCATTCTCCCGTGCCCCGAGATCACTATAGTAAATGGGTATTAGCGCTCTGTTACCGGCGCAAACGTTTCATAAATATGAAAATGTGCATTGCGCCTCACCGTGCGCCTCAACTCAAGGCGCAAATGTTTGGTAAATCAGCCTGTATATCCTTTACATTAAAAACTCCTGACCTCAATAGTCATTTCATAATGCTGCAACAATTAAGATTCCTCTGTAAATTGTTCAAACAAATTTTAAAATTACGTTTTGGGAATCCAAAATATGTGGGGACTTCAATTGCTAACTCCTGCTTGGACTCTAACAAGAAGTTCAAGTAATGGAAAAACATCTGAAATTTAATTCAAGTTCTTTGATTTATAATTAAATTTATTGTTACATTTTATAACGAAAATACATTTGATAAAATATGAACGTTTCCCTTTAAGATTCTGTAAAGGATTTGTTGGGAAGGTTTGCTGGACATTTTTTTGTCTGTATTTTATGGTATTTATTTTCAGAGGATTCACTCTCTCTTGGAAAGAATACCACATATGAGTGAATCTTGTTTGAAAGAGGTAAACATCCATCCTCTATCTAATCCTTTATATTGTATTTAAAGGACAAACAAAATGTTTACTTTTACATTAAATATTAAAGAGGATTCACCTTAGTCACCTAATATTTTTTCAAAAAGGAAACACCATCATTTCCAATCAAGATTCGGTGCTAAGCAATAGCATACAACATAATAGAGAGATTTCAGGAACATACAAGATTCACCCCCCACATTTAAACTCCATAAAGATTCACCCACTTGCAGTATTACATGCTGAATCCTCTTTTAAAATAAATGCAGTAAAATACAGATGAACAAGTGTCCGAGAAACATTGTCTGTGTGGAGGATATCCTTTTTAGAGTCGGACTCGGGGGGGGGGGGGGGTAATATAAAGCAGATCCCCAATACACCACCAACACTAATGTAATGTATTTAGTAAAATTAGTTTTTTTTCTTATAGTAACAAGCTTTCATGGTCTTATACTCTGCCACTGCCCCGGATCTCCTCCAACACCGCCATTTTAAAAAAAAGCCCATCATTGGTGGCTGGCTTCCTCTTCCTGGTTCCCTGTGTCGGTACATCGATGATGTGTTTTATAAAACATTCTTCAGTTGATTCAAATTAATGTTATTATTTTTATCTAATAACACATTTACTGGTTCTAATATTATAGATAGACACACTTTGTATGATTTCATAAAACTAGCTGACCATTTTTTGCTGATTTTGATTTTCTTGGTTTTAAACACAAAAACAAAAAGTTCATATATTTCATTATACCAATCCTTCTCATCTTTCTAACGTGATGGCTGCATTAGGAGTGTCTAATAAAAGCTGAATTTTGTTGTGCATTGAGACACCCCACACCCCAAAAGCAAATATTTTATAATGAACTGAAACCTCTCCCCCCACAAGACTACAATTGATTGGGAAATGTTTAACCACTTCAATACAGGGCACTTAAACACCTTCCCGCCCAGACCAATTTTCAGCTTTCAGTACTCTCACACTTTGAATGACAATTACTCTGTCATGCTACACTGTATCCAAACAAAATTTTTATCATCTTTTTCTCACAATTAGAGCTTTCTTTTGGTGGTATTTAATCACCGCTGGGTTTTTTCTTTTTTCCGATATAAGCGAAAAAAGAGCGAAAATTTTGAAAAAAAAAAAACACTTTTTTTTTGCTTCTATTGTAAAATTTTGCAAATAAGTCATTTTTGTTCATAAATTTGGGCCAAAATTTATACTGCTACATATCTTTGGTAAAAATAACCCAAATTAGTGGATATTATTTAGTCTGTGTGAAAGTTATAGAGTCTACAAGTTAGGGTGCAAATCACTGAAAATAGATCACATCTGATCACACCTGATGTACTGATGGCCTATCTCAATTCTTGAGACACTAGCAATCAAGGAAAGTACAAATACCCCCCAAATGACCCCTTTTTGGAAAGTAGACATTCCAATGTATTTAGTAAGAGGCATGGTGAGTTTTTTGAAGTTGTAATTTTTTCCTACAATTCTTGGGAAAATGAAGACTTTTTTATTTTTTTACACAAACTTATTGTATTGACAGGTTATTTCTTGAACACAGCATGCATATACTTGCAACTACACCCAAAAATACATTCTGCTACTCGTCCTGAGTATGGCGATACCACATGTGTGAGACTTTTACACAGCCTGGCTACATACAGAGGCCCAACATGCAGGGAGTACCTCCAAGAATTCTAAGAGCAAAATTACACATATAATTTCATGACGACCTATCTGCCTTTTGATGGCCCTGGAGCACCAGGACAATGGAAATGCCCACAAAATGACCCCATTTTGGAAAGCAAACACCCCAACGTATAAACTATGAGGCATTATGAGTCTTTTGAACAGGTCATTTTTTTCCAGAAGCTTTTGGAAAACGTGGGAAAAAAATGAAAACGCATTTTTTTTACACAAAGTTGTCCATTTATAAGATATTTCCAACACATAGCATGTACATAGCAAAAATGACACTCCAAAATACATTCTGATGAAAAAGAAATGAATACTCAGCGCTGCCTCTCTATATCATAATTTGCATGTACTTACATCAAATATATGTCATATAACAACATATACAGCAAAGTGCTAACGTGCCACTAAACTCATACAATATGATACAATAAGATGCAAAGAATAAAGTGCAATCAATAAAGTTCATCTATTGTGGAGTACGGAAATGGTGACACATAGGTGTAATCTTGGTGACTTCCTGTGTTCCCCTCCTGGGTCCCCACTCACCAGATAGTGAAAATCAATGCGCCTTTGTGTTTAAAGATAGTATCTTCTATCCAGCAAAATGGATAAGTTGGTTGTACCTTAGAGAATGGAATGAAATGGAACCTTCTCTCCTCCACCGCTTGTTATGGGTCCTACATACTTTACTCAATCATAGGTGATTGGAATGGTAAAGTTCGGACAAGTGAAGAGAGAGAGGATATAGTGTAATACTGCAAGATTTATTTAAAAGGTTTAAAATCATTATACTTACATCAAAAATCTTTAAAGCCTCCGGGCAACCAGACCCTGTTCTGGGAACACAGAAAACCAAAGACTGATTTTCTCTACTCAGAACACTATTCTGAAGCCCCTCACATATGTGAGACCCCTGTGTACTGAAGTAGAAGGGCAAAAGATCAGTCCAAGTGGCAGGCAAAAACATGGTCGATTTAACAGGCCGAGGTCGGTGCATGTGGAAGTCAGAAACGTGGTTCAAACGGCAGGCAAAGGCATCGTCGGTAAACAGGCTGAGGTTGGTGCACGTGGAAGTCAGAAACATGGTTAAAACGGCAGGAAAAGGCATAGTCGGTAAACAGGCTGAGGTCGGTGCACGTGGAAGTCAGAAACGTGGTTAAAACGGCAGGCAAAGACATTGTCGGTAAACAGGCCAGGGTCAGTTAACATGGAAGGTAGAAACATGGTGTCAGGCAAATGATGCACACAGGTAATTGAAATGGGGAAATGGCAGTCTGTTACTAATAAGGGGAACTAATATCTGATGGATGTGTGATAATTTTTGAAGCAATCACCGATACACAGGCCAGGTTGGGAGGGACATTGGGGACAATAAAAACTTGTATCTCTTCTAGCTCCTCCACTTGAGCATACACGACATCTCTTTTGGCGTCTTCTTCCAGATTCTGTGGGGGGAATGTTATAGGGAAAATGTTGCTCATGAAGTCGACTTACACTATCAGAGCGAATGCTTCCTGGGGAAGGTCCTTGCTGGTAAATAAGGGCAGTGACAATGTTTTCAAAGTATTTGAGGTAGGTGATGGGTTGGTTTCCGGGTGATTTTTGATAGCAGACAAATGAATTGAACATGGCCATATGAAACAGATGTAATGCAACTTTTTTATACCAATATTTGGACTTGCGGGTTGACAAATATGGTTGCAGCATCTGATCATTTAAATCCACCCCCCCATATACAGATTGTAGTCATGGACACATTCAGGCTTTACTACGGGGCCACGTCTTCTCTGAACCTCCACCAAGGTGTCATTGTGAATGGTAGTCATCATTTGAACATCCTTCTTGTCCCGCCACTTCATGGCCAACACCTCCTCATTCCTCATGAATGCGGCTTCCCCCTTTTGTAGCCGTTTTGCTAGTAAATTCTGTGGGAAGCCCTTCCTATTTTTTCGGAAGGTACCGCAGGCCAGCGTTTTTTCACAATACAGGTGATGGAAAAGGGGCAATCTGCTGTAGTAATTATCTACATATACGTGGTAACCTTTTTTGAACAGGGGGTATGCAAGGTCCCACACAATTTTACCACTGGTTCCTATGTATGTGGGGCACTCACGGGGCTGGAGATGGGAGTCTTTTCCCTCATAAATACAAAATGAGTACACGTAACCAGTGGCTCGGTCACATAATTTGTTCAATTTCACCCCATACCTGGCTCTCTTACTTGGGATATACTGCTTGATATTCAGCCTGCCAGTAAAGTGGATAAGGGATTCGTCTACACAAATATTTTGGTCAGGGATAAAGACTTCAGAAAATCGTTTGGTAAAAGAATTTATTAGGGGGCGAAGCTTATATAATTTGTCGTGGTTGGGATGATCTTGGGGAGGGCATTGCAAATTGCCATTGAAATGTAGGAAACGCATTATCATATCGTACCGTGTCCGGGACATAACAGAAGAATATAGGGGCATATTGTGGATGGGGTGGGTGGACCAGTAGGCAGTTGGTTTTTCTTTGTAAGCCACATATTAAAAGTAAGGCCCAGGAACAATTTGAATTTGTCTAGTGTGAGACGTCGCCAATGGAACATACGGAAGTAGGACGAACTGGGGTTGGCAGCAATAAATTGCTCTGCATAGAGATTTGTTTGGTCCACCATGTACTGCAAAAAATCTTCCGGGAAAAACAAATGGAAATAGTCCAAATATGAAAAATTCGAAGTGTTGGGCTGCACACCTGGTTGTGCAGTGAAAGGGGGGATTGTAGCAGATCCTGAGTTGGCAGGCAACCATAAGGGGTTTGCCAGGGCGTCGGGAAGGTAGGACTGGGCCCGGATTCTTTGGCTGGATGTGCAATTCCAGTACTTGTACTGGGCTCCTCTTCCTGGAGTCTGGCACTGCTGGTGGTAGGCAGGTTTTCTGATCTCGGGCCTGAACTCCTTACTCTATTAGGAGCGGCGGTTTCCTCCGCTGACTCGGACTCCGATCTGCTACCCTCCACTGGCTCGTATTCCGAACCAGAATTGGATAATGAGAGCTCTCCGCTGCTCTCATCATCCGACATGGTAAGGATGTTATATGCCTCCTCAGGTGTATAAACTCTTTGGGACATGATGGTGGTACTTTTGGCGGTATTTATGGCGGGATTGTGTGACGGTAGTGATGGCGGGCCTGTGTGACAGATGGGCTATGACAGATGGGCTGTCAGATCCAGATGTTACCGATGGTGGTACTAATAGCGGTACCGTTAATGGTACTGATGGCGGCCTGTGTGACAGATGGGCTGTCAGATGGTACCGATGGTGGTGCTGATGGCGGTGGCGGTACTGATGGCGGTGGCGGTACTGATGGCGGTGGCGGTACTGATGGCGGTGGCGGTGCTGATGGCGGTAGTGCTGCTGATGGCGGTAGCGGTGCTGATGGCGGTGGCGGTGCTGATGGTGGTGGCGGTGTTGATAGTGGTGGCGGTGCTGATAGTGGTTGCTGTGCTGATGGCGGTACCGACGCTGATGGCGGTACCGATGACGGGCTGTGACAGGTTCTGATGGGCTGTGACAGATCCTAATGGGCTGTGACAGATCCTGATGGGCTGTGACAGGTTCTCTTTATTGATGAGGTGGGGTTCGTGTTGTGCAGACAGTAGACAATAAAAATAAAGATGTTTTACTCACTGATCAGATCTCTCCTTCTCTCTCCTCACACGATCGGTGTGTGAGGAGAGAGAAGGAGAGATCCCTGGAAACCGCCACAGTGTTTATACTTGTGACCGGCTGTGATTGGACACAGCTGATCACATGGGTAAACAGCCATTTCATTGGCTGTTTACCCTGATCGGAGATGCGCTGTGTCCGAGGGACACTCGCCTTCTCTGATCGGCGCGCTGCACGGCCCGGCGGCGCGCATTGTGCGCGTGCCCGATTTGTTATGACAGGTGATCGGCGGTTATTGGACAAAGCCGATCACATGGTAAACAGCCAATTTCATTGGCTGTTTACCCTGATCGGGGATGCACTATGTCTGAGGGACAAGTGTCATCCCCAATCGCTGGTGTGCGCGCCCCCGGGGGCGCGCAATAGCGGATAATCCTGATCACGTCATATGACGTCCGATCAGGATTATCAAACCACTTTCCCGCCGTCAATATGTAATAGGGCGGGTGGCAAGTGGTTAATATACATTTGTTTCTTTTCCAGTACTGAGATTAATATGCACACGTGGCATTCCCTGAGGGCCACAATAGGACACCAACAATGGAGGGTGGCTTGCATAACCATGGTCATTGTGATGAAACCAGTATCTGGAGCCACACCTCAGCCAGGGATTCTACTTCCTCTTTAACATATCAATTCAAAAGCCCATCTCCATTGAAAAGATTTGTTTTGTCCTGGGTGTAAAAGTTATTTTTGTATTCTGCAGTCATTGCCAACACAAAACCAATGTGTATTTTTAGGTAATAACACAATCTCATTTGTATTATTACATTTTAGAGTTGTATTAATACATTTTAGAGTTGTATTATTACATTTTACCTAAATTTGTTGTATTATTACAGTTTACCTAAGTTTGTTTTATTTATTTATGTTTTATATTTTTCTCTATATTTTATATCCTCATGAGCTTCTTTTAGTGGCCATCTCCATGCAGTAGACAGCTTTGATGAACAGGAAACTTAAATAGCAAGCTACATAGCAAGTGTATTAATATTATAAAACAATTTCTGTGTCTATCCAGTTGATTTATTCATTGTTTTTCCTACAGTGAAATAAAGAAAAATGTATCCCATAATAGTCTGAGACTTGTATATTCTGTACACAGGAATGAGACACACCATTTATAATAACAATGGTATCTACTCGGAGGCGATCGCGTCTGTCTCCCTGCTGTGACTGGAGATGAGTGAGGCTAAGATGGCGCCCACTCGTCTCCATGACACTGCTGGGCGGAAGCGACGTCAAAACGTCAATTCCGCCCATTTGTCTTAAAGGCACATTTTTTTCAATGTCATTTTTTTAAATGACTTTTTTTTTATTGCATTTTACTTGCTTGTTGACCCCAGATCTTATATTTAAGAGGTCCTGTTATGCTTTTTTTCTATTACAAGGGATGTTTACATTCCTTGTAATTGGAATAAAAGTGATACATTTTTTTTAAACAGTGTAAAAATAAATAAAATCATGTAAAATAAATAAAAAAAAAAAATAGTAAAAACCCCCTGTCCCGACGAGCTCACGCGCAGAAGCGAACGCATACGTGAGTAGCGCCCGCATATGAAAACGGTGGTCAAACCACACATGTGAGGTATTGCCACAATCATTAGAGCGAGAGCAACAATTCTAGCCCTAGACCTCCTCTGTAACGCAAAACATGCAACCTGTAGAATTTTTTAAACGTCGCCTATGGAGACATTTGAGGGTAAAAGTTTGACGCCATTCCACGAGCGGGCGCAATTTTGAATCGTGACATGTTGGGTATCAATTTACTCGGTGTAATATTATCTTTCACAATATAAAAAAAATTGGGCTAACTTTACTGTTGTCCTATTTTTTTATTCAAAAAAGTGATTTTTTTACCAAAAAAAGCGTGCTTGTAAGACCGCTGCGCAAATACAGTGTGAAAAAAAGTATTTCAATGACTGCCATTTTATTCTCTAGGGTGTTAGAAAAACAAATATATAATGTTTGGGGGTTCTAAGTAATTTTCTAGCAAAAAAAACTGTTTTAAACATGTAAACACCTAAATTCCAAAACGAATCGCGCTAGAAAGGATTAGCGATGATATATATCGTCGCCAAACCAAATATTGAAAGGTGGGTAAAGGGATCGATCCCTTTACCCACCTTTCAATATTTGGCTTGGCGACGATATATATGATCACTAATCCTTTCTAGCGCGATTCAACCCCCTTTTTCCCATTTTATTTACTGTGTTTGTGTTACATAGAGGAATCGCAGCTTTAATTGATATTGTGTTGTTTCTTTACTTCACCGAAGCGCAGTTTTTCCCCTTTTTTCCTTTTTTTAAAAAATTGAATCAACATACAAATCGTATATTTTTTATTTAACTCCCTTTTAAACTAAACCCATTGGTGTACAATGTTACTGAAAATAAGACGTCATTGTATAAAAGAACCAGCAAGAACAGATGTTACAAGGAGAGGTTTTTCCTCAATAAATTACCTTGTTAGTACGCCCTTTTGTATGAGTTATTCAGCCTAGAATCAGGTAAAAGAAAATCGTATAAAACTATCCTTTCCACTATATTAACCATAAAAATAAAAAAATATTTTTATTTTAAAACTCAGTAAAGTTTCATCATGATTATTCTATCAGCTATTCTATAGAAAACCTGTTTATATGCAAATTGGCAGCAGCAATCTCGTGTTTTTTCCACAACATTTCCATTAGAAGTCAGCCAATGAAAAGCCTCCGTTTCTGCCTTCCCCACACATCTCCCTTGTATAAAGTGGCCTATCCCCTCCTCTGATAAGTGAATACTTCCAGAGATTACTCATCTGCTACATCACCGCTGAAGATTTTGACCGGAGTTGATAATCGAATCCGACTTCTTCCCTTCTCCACAAAACATTAAGGTAAGGTCACTTTCATTTAACCAATCAATGAATGTTTATTATTTAATGCTACAGAGGTTTATGTGATAAATATATAAAGACCCATATACAGTATTAAAAACTGACAAAAGGGACAATGTGTGGAGGTTCATTTGAAGATAATCTGTAATACAATGTATACAGAAGACAGGATAGCCATTGGCGGGTTGCCATGCTGAAATGTTGTTGGTAATAATTGAAATGCAATAGAAATGTTGAAAATGTTTTGAAGGTGCCTGAAAATGGATGTGACAATTGAGTGTTTGGATGTTATGACACCACTCATGGTTATTGTGGGTCATTGTGGGACTTAAACATTCTCCCCAAAACGGTGAAGCGAAGAGTCACTAATATCTTCTGATGGCCTTTAGCATGGCTTCTGCTATCTTGTACTGGGTACAAAACGTGAGACAACCATTTTCCATATTTTACATGATAGTTCTGATTAAAATTACACTTCTTACCTGGCTGTGTTCATCCTCCTGAATTTGTGTAACAAAACTGGAAACTTGGCATAGCTGGTTGGCAACAAGAAAGCCGAGTATTTCTTGTAGGTCATCTTTATGGTATGTCTGGTCTTTTCATGGCAGTGTCTGCCAGAAATATAAAAGTCACAAAGATGTTGCTGGCAGCATATACACCTTTCCATCAATGCTGGCCAATGTGTATTACATTCCCTTTCCTAAGGACATTTGAACAAAAAATGCACCAGTTACAGAGCTGGTCCCTGCAGGCAACGGAACTAATATCTATTGGATATATCCTGCCACTTATTTATGTATTGCTGTATGTCTTGATTTGTCCATTTGTTTTTGTACTTAAAGCTATACCATTGCATGGTTTTCTTGTTTATTACTAGATTGCTTTTTAAGTCCTTTAAGGCCTGATTCACACCTACGCAGGTTGTAGCATGCATATTGCAGGAGCATTTTGCATTTTTTCAATACATGCTTTTAAACCATTGAAGTCTATGGAACCAAAACCCAGAAAAAAGTCCCTGACCCTTTCCATAAAATGCACAGATGTGAATTTGACCCATAGGAAACCATGTTAAATGGACTGTAGTGTGTTTCTGCAAAACTGAAAACGCACTAAAAAAAATGCATGGGTGTGAACCAGGTCTAAATGTACTCCATAAATGTCTGTTGTTGTGTCCAAGCTCTATATTTAGTTCCAAACAATTTTTTTAGGTGAATACCCCATATTCCTTCACATAGGGTAGGGGGCAGGGATCTGGGGACCTTGACATCCTACGGCCAGATTTGTCGGGAAGAGGCCGTTGTCCTCATCAACATGGGTAAGTATAATAAATCCGCGCTATGGATTAAGGTATCTTCTACTTGGGGAGCTGCTGCCCCTACAGGTATAAATCCACCTAGGTGGAAAAATACTATGATGTGAAAGATAGGGATGTAGGTGTGGCGCTGCTCTGCTGTTTATGCGATTTAATGTGGTTGTCAGAATTCTTGGAAATATAGATGAAAAGTACATAGAAGGCTTAATTTGTTTGCAGGAAGTACAACTTAAACCAAATTCTACTCATTGTAACGCAAAAAAAAAAAGATATTTTGGGTGAAATGGCCAAAAGGCTGGTGAATACTTGAATCTATTTAGTGCTTGTTATTCACTATGTCTACATCTGCTGATGTGAATATTATGGTGCTAGAAAAACAAAAAATGTTTTTTTTTAAATAAGTTATACCTTTAAATCTTAAATGTGCAAAAATGTGGAAATGTTGCAATTGGTAAATAAATAAACCAGTAGAAGAATAAATATAAAAAATACAAAAATACAACAGCCTATGAATATCACAGGATTAGCAAATTTTTTAGTGATTGTACATACGTGAATGAATAAACAAATATTGCAGGATTAAAATAAAGGTGACTTAGTGATTATTCATATGTGAATGCTTATATTACACATCAATCAGCTAAAGTGCAAACATATGTGCAAAAGCGTGCTATTTCTTATAAGTTATAAAGTGACTGGTGCTTATGTTGTAAACAAGTGATTTGTGCTTCATAAGCCCAGTACTTGCTATAACGGTGTAATGTTATAATGAAAAAAGAAAATATTTTGACTGTTTCAATAATTTAAAAGTCTTTTGTTCGAATTGCAGTATGGAGAGGGTTAATATTCACTGGAGGTGGTGTTTATAAAAAGCCCTCTGAATTCAAGTACTGGTCTTTTGATGATGCTCCTAAGCCAAGATCTTATCGTGCTTACACTCACCAAATAGGGACACCCCTGCAGGGGTATGAGCGGTCACAGTGTAAGCCGCTGTGTGGCTGCTCTGGATATCTCAGGTCCGTACTGTTGTTATGTCAGCTTGGGGTGTATTCACCATGAAAAAGAGGGAATGTCCATAGCGTGAACCCGTTTAAAAAGTTTTTATTGTGCCATAAATAAAGTCTTTTACTCACATTTTGAACGATGATAAGCATATGGTAAAACACAGTCCGCGGTACTCAGTACTGGTCTCTCTGGAGGTGACGCAACACGTCTTGCGTCACCTCCCGAGTACCCCTACCCACGAACCCCCCCAAAAAAGATGTTGTGTCTGCAGCAAGCACAGATATAGGCGTGACACCCGCTATTATTGTCCCTCCTGTCCTGACAATCCTGGTTTTTGCATTGGTGAATGTTTTGAACACTACCATACACTAGTTGAGTGTTAGCGTACAGCATTGCACAGACTAGGCACACTTTCACAGGGTCTCCCAAGATGCCATTGCATTTTGAGAGACCCGAACCTGGAACCGGTTACAGTTACAAAAGTTACAGTTACAAAAAAAAGTGTAAAAAAAAACCAAAAACCAAAAAAAAATATATAAAATAAAAAAAATAGTTGTTGTTTTATTGTTCTCTCTCTATTCTCTCTCTATTGTTCTGCTCTTTTTTACTGTATTCTATTCTGCAATGTTTTATTGTTATTATTTTTTATCATGTTTGCTTTTCAGGTATGTAATTTTTTATACTTTACTGTTTACTGTGCTTTATTGTTAACCATTTTTTTGTCTTCAGGTACGCCATTCAGCTGCAGCACGGATTTATTTATCTTGACAGCAACAGAGTTTGCTCCCACGATATATAAAGCCGTGACTCCAGCGGAGGTGATATATGCCGAAGCATGGGGGCAGCAGGGGCGGAGGAGCGATTTGCTCCTACCTTTTGCAGGAGGATGCCCCAATGCTTCGGCATATATAAATGGTGCATGTATGCCCATCATTAGAAGTGGGTGGATGAAGGGAGGTATTCTAATGGTGGGCATACCCACCGATCAATCTCTTTTTTTCATTCAGCCCACAGGCTGCATGAAAAAAAAAGATTACAATATATGCCCAACAAGGACCAACAACGTACTGATATGTTGCTGGACTTTGGGTGGTTATGCCAGAATGATGCCTGCAGGTTTAGGTATCATCTTGGTATCATTCTTTTCAGCCAGCGGTCGGCTTTCATGTAAAAGCAATCCTAGCAGCTAATTAGCCTCTAGACTGGTTTTACAAGCAGTGGGAGGGAATGCCCCCCACCCCACCATCTTCCATGTTTTTCTCTGGCTCTCCTGTCCCAACAGGGAACCTGAGAATGCAGCCGGTGATTCAGCCAGCTGACCATAGAGCTGATCAGAGACCAGAGTGGCTCCAAACATCTCTATGGCCTAAGAAACCGGAAGCTACGAGCATTTCATGACTTAGATTTCGCCGGATGTAAACAGCGCCATTGGGAAATTGGGAAGGCATTTTATCACACCGATCTTGGTGTGGTCAGATGCTTTGAGGGCAGAGGAGAGATCTAGAGTCTAATTGACCCCAATTTTTTCAAAAAAGAGTACCTGTCACTACCTATTGCTATCATTTGGGGGGGGTTTGTGCCATCTGGGCATTTTATGGCCTTCTAAACTGTGATAGGTAGTGAGGAGTGAAATCAAAAATGTACGCCCTTAGAAATCCTGAAGGCGGTGATTGGTTTTCGGGGCCCCGTACGCGGCTAGGCTCCCAAAAAGTCCCACACATGTGGTATCCCTGTACTCAGGAGAAGCAGCTGAATGTATTTTGGGGTGCAATTCCACATAGGCCCATGGCATGTGTGAGCAATATATTATTTAGTGACAACTTTTTGTAAATATTTTTTTTTTATTTTTTTTGGCATTATTCAATCACTTGGGACAAAAAAAAAAAATATTCAATGGGTTCAACATGCCTCTCAGCAATTTCCTTGGGGTGTCTACTTTCCAAAATGGGGTCATTAGGGGGGGTTTTGTACTGCCCTGCCATTTTAGCACCTCAAGAAATGACATAGGCAGTCATAAACTAAAAGCTGTGTAAATTCCAGAAAATGTACCCTAGTTTGTAGACGCTATAACTTTTGCACAAACCAATAAATATACGCTTATTGACATTTTTTTTACCAAAGACATGTGGCTGAATACATTTTGGCCTAAATGTATGACTAAAATTGAGTTTATTGGATTTTTTTTATAACAAAAAGTAGAAAATATCATTTTTTTTCAAAATTTTCGGTCTTTTTCCATTTATAGCGCAAAAAATAAAAACCGCAGAAGTGATCAAATACCATCAAAAGAAAGCTCTATTTGTGGGAAGAAAAGGACGCAAATTTTGTTTGGGTACAGTATTGCATGACCGCGCAATTAGCAGTGAAAGCGACACAGTGCCAAATTGGAAAAAGACCTCTGGTCCTTAGGCAGCATAATGGTCCGGGGCTGAAGTGGTTAAAATTCGCACTTTTGATTTCTCATGTTCGAGTCCCATAGACTTTAATGGTGTTCGAAAGTTCACGCAAACTTTCAGTCTGTTCGCATGTTCTGGATGCGAACCGAACCGGGGGGTGTATGGGTCATCCCTAGTGATAGTATGAAAGAAAGGAAAAAAGCTATATTTTTTTTTTTAATTGTATTTACTACGTTTTTATTTTTTAAACACACTGTGACCAGAGCAAAATAATGTTACCATAGTAACGTTGTACTACTCTGGGGAAGTGATTAGGATTTTATTTTATTTTTTTACACATTGTTTGCTTAATCACTTCAACCCCGGAAGATTTGGCTGCTCAATGACCAGGCCATTTTTTGTGATACGGCACTGCGTCGCTTTAACTGACAATTGCGCGGTCATGTGACGCTGTACCCAAACCAATTTTTTTTCCCACAAATAGAGCTTTCTTTTGGTGGTATTTGATCACCTCTGTGGTTTTTATTTTTTGCCCTATAAACAAAAGAAGACCAACAATTTAGAAAAAAACACAATACCTTTTACTTTTTGCTAAATAAATATCCCCAATTTAAAAAAAAAAAAAAAAACATTTTTTTCCCTTAGTTTAGGCCAATATGTATTCTTCTACATATTTTTGGTAAAAAGAAAATCGCAATAAGCGTATATTGATTGGTTTGCACAAAAGTTATAGTGTCTACAAAATAGGGGATAGATTTATGGCATTTTTTATTATTTTTTTCTTTTTACTAGCAATGACGGTGATCTGCGATTTTTAGCAAAACTGCGATATTGCGGCGGACACACCAGACACATTTTCGGGACCATTGACAATTATACAGCAATCAGTGCTATAAAAATGCACTGATTAATGTATAAATGTCACTGGCAGGGAAGGGGTTAACTGTGTTCCCTAGTGTGTGTTCTAACTGTGGGGGGAGTTGGACTATCTAGGAGGACAGAGAGATCGGTGTTCCTACTTAGTAGGAACACACTATCTGTCTCCTCTCCCCTGAGAGAACTGGGATCTGTGTGTTTACACCCACGGATCCCGGTTCTCGCTCTGTCACGAGTGATCGCGGGTGCCCAGCAGTCATTGCGCCCGCCGGCTCTGTCTGTACCATGTGATCACACTGACCAATCACAGCTAGCAACACAATTGTTCACAATGGATGGCATGAAAGGAAGCCACCCATACAACCTGCTGAGATTGGTCACATGGTATCAGCAGTGAGTCGGTACACTGATCAGTCATTGACGTCTATGGGACTCGAACGTTCAAAATCAAAAGTGCTCATTTTAAAGGCTAATTTGCATGGTATTGTCCTAAAAATGGTTTGGGGACCCGGGTCCTTCCCCAGGGGACATGTATCAATGCAAAAAAAACTTTTAAAAACGGCCGTTTTTCGGAAGCAGTGATTTTAATGATGCTTAATGTAAAAAAAAGTGAAATATTCCTTTAAATATCGTACCTGGGGGGTGTCTATAGTATGCCTGTAAAGTGGCGCGTGTTTCCCGTGTTTAGAACAGTCCCTGCACCAAATGTCATTTTTAAAGGAAAAAATCTCATTTAAAACTGCTTGCGGGTTTAATATAATGTCCGGTCCTGGCAATATGGATGAAAATCAGTGAGACGGCATGGGTACCCCCCAGTCCATTACCAGGCCCTTTGGGTCTTAAACCCCGCACCCAAATTAAAATAAGGAAAGTTGTGGGGCCACCAGGCCCTATATACTCTGAACAGCAGTATACAGGCGGTGCAAACAAGACAGGGACTGTAGGTTTGTTGTTAATAAGAATCTGTTTGTAATTTTGAACGGGTACATTTTTAACGTGTTTAGCTCCAACCAAAAAATCTTTTTTAAGCTTTTTGGAAAACATAGGGAAGGGTTATCACCCCTGTGACATTTGTTTTGCCGTCTTTCCTCCTCTTCAGAAGATTTCACCTCACTTTTTGCCTGAATGACAAATGTTTTTTTAAAATTTGGGTTTTTTTGTGGAACAAGGATTGGAAAGCATCAGTGGAAATGAGAAATGTTTTTCCCATATTAACTCTTACAGGAGAAAGTTTCCCTTCCTAGGGGTAGATTTCATCTCACTTCCTGTTGTCTCCTTCCGTTTGCAAGTAGGAGTCGTTTGTAAGTTAGATGTTTGAAAGTAGGGGCCTGCCCTATATAATCAGCAGAAATTTGGGCCTTAGGTGTTGTTGTGGCCACAACACTGTAAGCCCTCTCACAGGGCCCTGCTGTGAAATATTAGATCAAGAATTGTAATTACATGCCCCTTTTGAACAGGAGCTGAAAAATTAGGCCTTTGGTGGTGGTGGTGGTGCTGGTGCCACAACACTGTAAGTCCTCACTCGCTCTTGGTGGGTGCAGAAATGGGCCCTGCTGTGAAATATTAGATCAAGAATTGTAATTACATGCCCCTGTTGAACAGGGGCTGAAAAATTAGGCCTTAGGCACTGGTGCTGGTGCCACAACACTGCAACCCCTCACAGACACTTTAGTTGGAACGCAGGAACGAGCCCTACTGCAAAGTATTGCATCAAAAATTGTAATTACACGCCCCTGTTAAACAGGGGCAGAAAAATTGGGCCTTAGGCACTGGTGCTGGTGCCACAACACTGCAACCCCTCACAGATTCTCTAGTTGGAATGCTGAAATGAGCCCTGCTGCAAAGTATTTCATCAAAAATTGTAATTACACGCCCCGTTAAACGAGCAGAAAAATTGGGCCTTAGGCACTGGTGCTGGTGCCACAACACTGCAACCCCTCACAGATACTCTAGTTGGAATGCTGAAATGAGCCCTGCTGCAAAGTATTGCATCAAAAATTGTAATTACACGCCCCTGTTAAACAAGGGCTGAAAAATTGGGCCTTAGGCACTGGTGCTGGTGCAACAACACTGCAACCCCTCACAGATACTCTAGTTGTAACGCAGAAACGAGCCCTGCTGCAAAGTATTGCATCAAAAATTGTAATTACACGCCCCTGTTAAACAGGGGCTGAAAAATTGGGCCTTAGGCACTGGTGCAACAACACTGCAACCCCTCACAGATACTCTAGTTGTAACGCAGAAACGAGCCCTGCTGCAAGGTATTGCATCAAAAATTGTAATTACATGCCCCTGTTAAACAGGGGCTGAAAAATTGTGCCTTAGGCACTGGTGGTGGCGCCCAGAACCAAAAATGTTCTTACAAGCTATCAGCGTGATGATTGAGGAGGAAGAGGATAATTTCTCAGGGATAGTCACTCAGCATCAGTATAGGCAGTCTTTGAAGGGATCTGAGATTTCAAAAAAAAATATTCGGTTACATCAGCATCAGGTGCTTGGTAGCTGGTGGTGATCCAAGACTGATTCATTTTTATGAAGGTCAGTCGATCGACCGAGTTGGTGGACAGACGAACCCTGTGATCGGTTACAAAGCCTCCAGCAGCCCTGAATGTGCGTTCCGAAAGAACGCTGGATGCAGGACAGGCCAGTAGCTCAATTGCATACTGTGCAAGCTCTGGCCAGTGATCCATCCTCAAGACCCAGTAACCCAGAGGATTTTCAGTGGGAAAGGTGTCCAAGTCAGATCTTGCCCCTAGGTATTCTTGCACCATGTAAAACAGACGCTGGCGATGGTTGCTGGAACCGATCATACCTTGGGGCTGCGGACCAAAAAATTGTCTGAACGCATCGGTCAGACGGCCACCTTCTCCACCGCTCCTTCTTTGACTGCCCGAAGCCTCAGCAACACGTTGTCCAGAAACAGGAGTTTGTAACCTCCCAGTCTCTGGGAACGCGTTGCACAGACCTTTCTGCAAGACCTACCGAAGATGTTTCATCCTCTGCTCCCTCTGCGATGGCAAGATAAGGTCTGCAACCTTACCCTTGTAACGTGGATCAAGGAGGGTTGCCAGCCAGTATTGGTCCTTCTCCTTGATAACACGAGGATCCTTACGCAGGCTTTGCAGGATCAGGGAGGCCATGCAGCGTAGGTTTGCTGAGGCATTTGGTCCAGAGTCCTCTGGGTCACTAAGGACGACATGGTCCGCAGACACCTCCTCCCAGCCACGTACAAGTCCATGTGTTTCTTGGGACTGATCCCTTAAAGACTGCTGCTGATGCTGAGTGTCAGGCTCCACCTCCATACTGACACAATCTTCCTCCTCCTCCTCCTCCTTGTCCTCTTCCTGTGTGATCGGCGGGCACGCAGGAACACTGTCTGGATAAAGGGGGCCTTGAGAGCTAAGGAAGTCCTCCTCTTCCTGCCTCTGTTCTGCCTCAAGTGCCCTGTCCATTATTCCATGCAGTGTGTGCTCCAACAGGTGGACAAGGGGGACAGTGTCACTGATGCATGCACTGTCACTGCTCACCATCCTTGTGGCCTCCTCAAATGGTGACAGGACAGTGCATGCATCCCTGATCATGGCCCACTGGCGTGGGGAAAAAAACCAAGCTCCCCTGACCCTGTCCTGGTGTCATAGTCGCACAGGTACTCATTGATGGCCCTCTGCTGCGTGTGCAGCCGCAGCAGCATGGCCAATGTTGAGTTCCACCTGGTGGGCATGTCACAGATTAGGCGGTTCTTGGGCAGGTTAAACTCCTTTTGGAGGTCCGTCAGCCGAGCACTGCCATTATATGACCGGCGGAAATGCACACAGACTTTCCTGGCCTGCGTCAGGACATCCTGTAAGCCCGGGTACCTGCCCAAGAACCGCTGCACCACCAAGTTAAGGACGTGAGCCAAACAGGGCACATGGGTCATTTGTCCCTGTCGGAGGGCAGAGAGGAGGTTGGTGCCATTGTCGCAAACCACCATTCCTGCCTTAAGTTGGCGTGGCGTCAACCACCTCTGAAGCTGCCCCTGCAGAGCTGACAGAACCTCTGCCCCAGTGTGACTCCTGTCCCCCTAGCACACCAGCTCAAGCACCGCATGGCATCTTTTGGCCTGCGTACTTGCGTAGCCCCTTGAACGGCTACGGAGCACCGCTGGTTCCGAGGACAAAGCACAGGAAGAGGCCATGGAGGAAGAAGAAGTGGAGGGGGTGGAGGAGAGAGGTGTGTCACAATCATTAGCATTTTGGAGGCCTGGTGGCGGAACAACCTCCAACACTACTGCACCTTGTCCTGCATCCTTCCCAGCTGCCAGCAGAGTCACCCAATGCGCCGTGAAACTTAGGTAACGTCCCTGTCCATGCCTGCTGGACCATGAGTCAGCGGTAATATGCACTTTACTGCTGACCACCCTGTCCAGCGAGGCATGGACATTGCCTTCCACATGGCGGTAGAGAGCCGGAATCACCTTCCGTGAGAAAAAGTGGCGTTTGGGAACCTGCCACTGAGGAACCGCAAATTCCACAAACTCATGGAAGGGAGCAGAGTCTACCAACTGAAAAGGCAGCAGTTGAAGTGCTAGCAATTTTGCCAAGCTAGCATTCAACCGCTGCGCATGTGGATGGCTGGGAGCAAACTTCTTTCGGCGGTGCAGCAGCTGGGGCAGGGAAATTTTCCTGGTACAATCTGACGTCGGTGTACCAAAAGCAGATTGCCCACAAGTACTTGGCTGTGACACACCTAATTCTACACCTTCATTCCTCTCAGTGCAGGTCTCAGAGAGGACTGAAGGTATAGTGGGGTTGGAGATCTCAGCTGATGAGGAGCAAGGAGAGGTCCTCTTTGCTCCTTGGTGTGGGTCTTTTAGATACGCTTGCCAACGAACTGCATGGCAGGTCAACATATGTCTGGACAAGCATGTGGTACCCAAGCGGGAGATGTTTTGGCCACGCGAGATACGCTTGAGACATATGTTGCAAATAGCAGCGGTGCAATCTGATGCACTCGTCTCAAAAAAGGCCTACACCAAAGAACTTTTTGAATAACGCGCAGAGACTGCAGCGCCCTGCACATGTGGAGCTTTGGGGTGTGATGTAGTCAATGTGCTGCCCTTAGGCTGGCCCCTGGAGGGCATCCTGCCTCGTTGGTGATGTGCTTCCTCCTCCTCTTCCTCTCTCCTATCAGGCACCCACGTTGAGTCAGTGACCTCATCATCCCCTCCCTCCTCATCACTGGAGCAAACCTGGCAGTATGCTGCAGCAGGGGGAGCATGACTGCCAGATTGCTGTCCTTCTTGGGCACCCCCTCTGTCCGTGCTCATGTTACTGCCTTCATCGAGCTCAGTATCATCATCAGAGCCTTCCAAACACTGGGCATCCCCCTGGAGCATGTACCCAACACTGTGGTCAAACAGTTCGAGGGACTCCTCAGGAGGACTTGGTGGGGCTAAGGAAGGAGTCACTGATGACATTGAGCCGAGGGAAGAGGCCGCTGCTTTGCCAGACAAAGTACCCTGGGCATGGGTGAGAGAGGATGAGGAGGATGAGGACGGCTTGGTCACCCACTCGACCAAGTCTTCCGCATGTTGCGGCTCAACACGGCCAGCTGCCGAAAAAAAGGCCAAGCGTGTCCCACGGCCACGTGCTGATGAGGATACACCGTCTCCACGACCAGCACTAGACACAGAGCCTGCTTGCCCTCTCTTATTGGCTTGTGACTGTCTGCCTCTCCTTCTTGGCCTTCCAGACATACTAATGGCCTGTAGCTGCACTAAGCTGGGATATATATATATATATATATATATATATATATATATATATATATATGTACTGATACTGCAGCTAGCAAAATCAACTGCCTGCCTGTAGTATGAGAACACCACCAACCTTCTACAGGTAGCGTTAGCTGAACACTGTGCAGAGCTCGCAAAAAACTAACTTGTAGCTTTTTTAGCTGCCTGCGGTAGTGATAGGATCAGGAAAACACCACCAACCTTCTACAGGTAGCTTTAGGTGAACACTGTGCAGAGCTCGCAAAAAAATAACTTGTAGGTTTAGCTGAACACTGTGAGGTGGACACACCACACTAACTTGTAGTTTTAGCTGAACACTGTGAGCAGGACGCACAGCACTAACTTGTAGTTTTAGCTGAACACTGTGAGCAGGACGCACCCCACTAACTTGTAGGTTTAGCTGAACACTGTGAGCAGGATGCACTGCACTAACTGTAAATAGTCTAGCTGCCTGACTGTGGTACTAATAGGATCAAAATAACACCAGCAATTTTATTCAGGTAGCTGTAAATACTGTAACAAGACAAGCCTGCCTGTCAGTAAGAAGATAACAGGAACGGATCTAGCTGAACACTGTGAGCAGGACGCACTGCACTAACTTGTAGCTTTAGATGAACACTGTGCAGAGGTCTCACTACACCAACTTGTACTTTTAGCTGAACACTGTGAGCAGGACGCACTGCACTAAATGTAAATAACAGGAACGGATCTAGCTGAACACTGTGAGCAGGACGCACTGACTGCACTAAATGTAAATAGCAGGAACAGATCTAGCTGAACACTGTGAGCAGGACGCACTGCACTAAATGTAAATAGCAGGAACGGATCTAGCTGAACACTGTGAGCTGGACGCACTGCACTAACTTGTAGCTTGAGATGAACACTGTGCAGAGGTCTCACTACACCAACTTGTAGGTTTAGCTGAACACTGTGAGCAGGACGCACAGCACTAACTTGTAGCTTTAGATGAACACTGTGCAGAGGTCTCACTACACCAACTTGTAGGTTTAGCTGAACACTGTGAGCAGGACGCACAGCACTAACTTGTAGTTTTAGCTGAACACTGTGAGCAGGACGCACAGCACTAACTTGTAGTTTTAGCTGAACACTGTGAGCAGGACGCACTGCACTAACTTGTAGCTTGAGATGAACACTGTGCAGAGGTCTCACTACACCAACTTGTAGGTTTAGCTGAACACTGTGAGCAGGACGCACAGCACTAACTTGTAGTTTTAGCTGAACACTGTGAGCAGGACGCACTGCACTAACTTGTAGCTTTAGATGAACACTGTGCAGAGGTCTCACTACACCAACTTGTAGGTTTAGCTGAACACTGTGAGCAGGACGCACTGCACTAACTGTAAATAGTCTAGTTGCCTTACTGTGGTACTAATAGGATCAAAAGAACACCAGTAATTTTCTTCAGGTAGCTGTAAATACTGTAACAAGACAAGCCTGCCTGTCAGTAAGAAGATAACAGGAACGGATCTAGCTGAACACTGTGAGCAGGACGCACTGCACTAACTTGTAGCTTTAGATGAACACTGTGCAGAGGTCTCACTACACCAACTTGTAGGTTTAGCTGAACACTGTGAGCAGGACGCACTGAACTAACTGTAAATAGTCTAGTTGCCTTACTGTGGTACTAATAGGATCAAAAGAACACCAGTAATTTTCTTCAGGTAGCTGTAAATACTGTAACAAGACAAGCCTGCCTGTCAGTAAGAAGATAACAGGAACGGATCTAGCTGAACACTGTGAGCAGGATGCACTGCACTAACTTGTAGCTTTAGATGAACACTGTGCAGAGGTCTCACTACACCAACTTGTAGGTTTAGCTGAACACTGTGAGCAGGACGCACCCCACTAACTTGTAGGTTTAGCTGAACACTGTGAGCAGGACGCACCCCACTAACTTGTAGGTTTAGCTGAACACTGTGAGCAGGACGCACCCCACTAACGTGTAGTTTTAGCTGAACACTGTGAGCAGGACGCACCGCACTAACTTGTAGGTTTAGCTGAACACTGTGAGGTGGACGCACCACACTAACTTGTAGGTTTAGCTAAACACTGTGAGCAGGACGCACCCCACTAACTTGTAGGTTTAGCTGAACACTGTCAGCAGGACGCACAGCACTAAATGTAAATAGTCTAGCTGCCTGAATGTGGTACTAATAGGATCAAAAGAACACCAGTAATTTTCTTCAGGTAGCTGTATATACTGTAACAAGACAAGCCTGCCTGTCAGTAAGAAGATAACAGGAATGGATCTAGCTGAACACTGTGAGCAGGACGCACTGCACTAACTGTAAATAGGTTAGCTGCCTGACTGTGGTACTAATAGGATCAAAAGAACACCAGTAATTTTCTTCAGGTAGCTGTATATACTGTAACAAGACAAGCCTGCCTGTCAGTAGGAAGATAACAGGAACGGATCTAGCTGAACACTGTGAGCAGGACGCACTGCACTAACTGTAAATAGGTTAGCTGCTTGACTGTGGTACTAATAGGATCAAAAGAACACCAGTAATTTTCTTCAGGTAGCTGTAAATACTGTAACAAGACAAGCCTGCCTGTCAGTAGGAAGATAACAGGAACGGATCTAGCTAAACTGAATACAGTGTATATATATATATATGCAACACCTGGGATGCATATATATACACAATACACTGTAAGTGCAGCTAAACTGACTGACTGTTCTGCCTAATCTATCTAACTCAAATCAAATGACACTGTCTCTCTGTCTATCTCTTTCAACGCCGGAACATACACTACACAGGGCCGCCGTGCAGGCAGCCTTATATAGTGTGGGGCGTGTACTAAATCCCCTGAGCCATAATTGGCCAAAGCCTCCTTGGCTTTGGCCAATTACGGCTCTCTGTTCAGATGGCGCTGTGATTGGCCAAGCATGCGGGTCATAGTGCATGCTTGGCCAATCATCAGCCAGCAATGCACTGCGATGCCACAGTGAATTATGGGCCGTGATGCGACACACGAATTTGGCGCGAACGGCCCATATCGTTCGCAATTCGGCGAACGGGCGAACAGACGATGTTCGAGTCGAACATGGGTTTGACTCGAACACGAAGCTCATCCTTACTATTGACTATAGGGATAAACTCCCTTGCAGGAGGGAGTTTAACAAGACTCGTGGCCACTAGGGATGAGCTTCGTGTTCGAGTCGAACCCATGTTCGACTCGAACATCGTCTGTTCGCCCGTTCGCCGAATTGCGAATGATATGGGCCGTTCGCACCAAATTCGTGTGGGGCGTCACGGCCCATAATTCACTGCGGCATCGCAGTGCATTGCTGGCTGATGATTGGCCAAGCATGCACTATGACCCGCATGCTTGGCCAATCACAGCGCCATCTGAACAGAGAGCCATAATTGGCCAAAGCCAAGGAGGCTTTG
This sequence comes from Lithobates septentrionalis, assembly GCA_037952835.1. Lineage (NCBI taxonomy): Eukaryota > Metazoa > Chordata > Amphibia > Anura > Ranidae > Lithobates > Lithobates septentrionalis. The sequence continues at coordinate 134,088 of JBBDGP010002958.1, read as the reverse complement.
ACCAATTATGGCTCAGGGGATTTAGTACACGCCCCACACTATATAAGGCCGCCTGCATGGCGGCCCTGTGTAGTGTGTGTTCCGGCGTTGAAAGAGATAGACAGAGAGACAGTGTCATTTGATTTGAGTTAGATAGATTAGGCAGAACAATCAGTCAGTTAGCTGCACTTACAGTGTATTGTGTATATATATATGCATCCCAGGTGTGGCTGGGAGGAGGTGGCTGCGGACCATGTCGTCCTTAGTGACCCAGAGGACTCCGGACCGAATGCCTCAGCAAACCTACGCTGCATGGCCTCCTTGATCCTGCAAAGCCTACGTAAGGATCCTCGTATTCGTGGTATCAAGGAGAAGGACCAATACTGGCTGGCAACCCTCCTTGATCCACGTTACAAGGGTAAGGTTGCGAACCTTATCTTGCCATCGCAGAGGGAGCAGAGGATGAAACATCTTCGGGAGGCCTTGCAGAAAGGTCTGTGCAACGCGTTCCCAGAGACTGGGAGGTTACAAACTCCTGTTTCTGGACAACGTGTTGCTGAGGCTTCGGTCAGTCAAAGAAGGAGCGGTGGAGAAGGTGGCCGTCTGACCGATGCGTTCAGACAATTTTTTGGTCCGCAGCCCCAAGGTATGATCGGTTCCAGCAACCATCGCCAGCGTCTGTTTTACATGGTGCAGGAATACCTAGGGGCAAGATCTGACTTGGACACCTTTCCCACTGAAAATCCTCTGGGTTACTGGGTCTTGAGGATGGATCACTGGCCAGAGCTTGCACAGTATGCAATTGAGCTACTGGCCTGTCCTGCATCCAGCGTTCTTTCATAACGCACATTCAGTGCTGCTGGAGGCTTTGTAACCGATCACAGGGTGCGTTTGTCCACCGACTCGGTCGATCGACTGACCTTCACAAAAATGAATCAGTCTTGGATCACCACCAGCTACCAAGCACCTGATGCTGATGTAACCGAATAATTTTTTTTGAAATCTCAGATCCCTTCAAAGACTGCCTATGCTGATGCTGAGTGACTATCCCTGAGTATTAATCCTCTTCCTCCTCAATCAGCACGCTGAAAGCTTGTAAGAACATTTTTGGTTCTGGGCGCCACCACCAGTGCCTAAGGCACAATTTTTCAGCCCCTGTTTAACAGGGGCGTGTAATTACAATTTTTGATGCAATACTTTGCAGCAGGGCTCATTTCTGCGTTACAACTAGTGTATCTGTGAGGGGTTGCAGTGTTGTGGCACCAGCACCAGTGCCTAAGGCCCATTTTTTCAGCCCTTGTTTAACAGGGGCGTGTAATTACAATTTTTGATGCAATACTTTGCAGCAGGGCTTATTTCAGCATTCCAACTAGAGTATCTGTAAGGGGTTGCAGTGTTGTGGCACCAGCACCAGTGCCTAAGGCCCAATTTTTCTGCCCCTGCTTAACAGGGGCGTGTAATTACAATTTTTGATGCAATACTTTGCAGCAGGGCTCGTTCCTGCGTTCCAACTAGAGTGTCTGTGAGGGGTTGCAGTGTTGTGGCACCAGCACCAGTGCCTAAGGCCCAATTTTTCAGCCCTTGTTTAACAGGGGCGTGTAATTACAATTTTTGATGCAATACTTTGCAGCAGGGCTCATTTCAGCATTCCAACTAGAGTATCTGTGAGGGGTTGCAGTGTTGTGGCACCAGCACCAGTGCCTAATGCCCAATTTTTCTGCCCCTGTTTAACAGGGGCGTGTAATTACAATTTTTGATGCAATACTTTGCAGCAGGGCTCGTTCCTGCGTTCCAACTAGAGTGTCTGTGAGGGGTTGCAGTGTTGTGGCACCAGCACCAGTGCCTAAGGCCTAATTTTTCATTCCCTGTTCAACAGGGGCATGTAATTACAATTCTTGATCTAATATTTCACAGCAGGGCCCATTTCTGCACCCACCAAGAGTGAGTGAGGACTTACAGTGTTGTCGCACCAGCACCACCACCACCACCACCAAAGGCCCAATTTTTCTGCCCTTGTTCAACAGGGGCATGTAATTACAATTCTTGATCTAATATTTCACAGCAGGGCCCATTTCTGCACCCACCAAGAGCGAGTGAAGACTTACAGTGTTGTGGCACCAGCTCCACCACCACCAAAGGCCCAATTTTTCTGCCCTTGTTCAACGGGGGCATGTAATTACAACTCTTGATCTAATATTTCACAGCAGGGCCCATTTCTGCACCCACCAAGAGCGAGTGAGGACTTACAGTGTTGTGGCACCAGCACCACCACCACCAAAGGCCCATTTTTTCTGCCCCTGTTCAACAGGGGAATGTAATTACAATTCTTGATCTAATATTTCACAGCAGGGCCTAGTGAGGGCTTACAGTGTTGTGGCCACAACAACACCTAAGGCCCAAATTTCTGCTGAGTATATAGGGCAGGCCCCTACTTTCAAACATCTAACTTACAAATGACTCCTACTTGCAAACGGAAGGAGACAACAGGAAGTGAGATGAAATCTACCCCTAGGAAGGGAAATTCTCTCCTGTAAGAGTTAATATGGGAAAAACATTTCTCCTTTCCACTGATGCTTTCCAATCCTTGTTCCACAAAAAACCCCAAATTTTCAAAAAACATTTGTTATTGGGACAAAAAGTGAGGTGAAATCTTCTGAAGAGAAGGAAAGACAGCAAAACAAATGTCACAGGGGTGATAACCCTTCCCTATGTTTTCCAAAAAGCTTAAAAAAGATTTTTTGGCTGGAGCTAAAAACGTTAAAAATGTACCCGTTCAAAATTACAAACAGATTCTACTTAACAACAAACCTACAGTCCCTGTCTTGTTTGCACCGCCTGTATACTGCTGTTCAGAGTATATAGGGCCTGGTGGCCTCACACCTTTTCTTATTTTAATTTGGGTCCGGGGTTCCCCTTAATATCCATACAAGACCCAAAGGGCCTGGTAATGGACTGGGGGGTACCCATGCCGTTTGTCTCACTGATTTTCATCCATATTGCCATGACCCGACATTACATTAAACCCGCAAGCAGTTTTAAATGAGATTTTTTCCTTTAAAAATGACATTTTGTGCAGGGACTGTTCTAAACACTGGAAACACGCGCCACTTTACAGGCATACTATAGACACACCCCAGGTACGATATTTAAAGGAATATTTCACTTTTTTTTTTACTTTAAGCATAATTAAAATCACTGCTCCCGAAAAAACGGCCGTTTTTAAAAGTTTTTTTTGCATTGATACATGTCCCCAGGGGTAGGACCCGGGTCCCCAAACCCTTTTTAGGACAATACCATGCAAATTAGCCTTTAAAATGAGCACTTTTGATTTCGAACGTTCGAGTCCCATAGACATCAATGGGGTTCTAACGTTCATGCGAATTTTCGGTCCGTTCGCAGGTTCTGGTGCGAACCGAACCGGGGGGGGGTGTTCGGCTCATCCCTAGTGGCCACTCATTAAAATTAGAAGAAAATAGGTTTAACCTTAAACTACGTAGAGGTTTCTTTACTGTAAGAAAGGCAAGTATGTGGAATTCCCTTCCACAGGCGGTGGCCTCAGTGGGGGGGGGGGGGGTGGCATTGATAGTTTAAAAAAATATTAGATAAGCACCTGAACGACCGCAACATACAGGGATATACAATGTAATACTGACATATAATCACACACATAGGTTGGACTTGATGGACTTGTGTCTTTTTTCACCTCACCTACTAGGTAACTATGTAAGAAAGAAGAAAAGCAAGAGTTTGGAGCAAGGATTGGCTTCTGAAGAGAGAAGAATTGTTCCATGTGCCCTTGCAAACCAATTTGTGGGAAAGTTATACTGTAATATAACTGTAATATAACTACTGTAATTATCTCAGAATGTCCCAGGAAGCTTTCAACATTCTTCTTGAACAAGTTGGTCCTCACATACAGAAGAGAGATTCCTTAATGAGGAAAGTAATCAGCCTAGAGCAGAGGCTTCTACCAACCCTGAGCTTCTTAGCAGCAGGAAGAACCCTAGAAGATCTTAAAGGAGTTGTATTAAGGTGAAAAACCTGGAGTCTCCAGGTTTTTCACCTTAATGCATGGGACCGCAGGCCGCAACCCCCCACCCCAGAACAAACCCCATAAAACATTAAAATAATGACCAATACACAGATAATGGCATGAAATGGCCACGGCTCTATTTATTGGTTTACCAAAACATACAAATCATGATATTGGCAATAATTTGTTATTCAACACCAATGAAATATATTCACAAATACCACCAATCATGCTCAGTTGTGGGAACTCGAGCAAGTTACTGCAAGAAACAATGCCCACCAGCCGACACTAGTTCGAAGAAGTCTGGTCTAGCCCATACCCGCTGCCAGTTCTATGCAGGACTGCAGCCCCAGATTAAATATGTCAAGTTCCACCTCAGAGAGGTGCATACTGTCCTGGCGATACAATCTAGCAGTACCGCCTTCGAGGTCAATGTGTCTGTAAGAAAAAACATCCAAAAGATGTAGCTGTCTCTACTGGAGGCCCTTCACACCCATCCACAGTACCGTGAACTGGTCAAAAGGCAAAGATAGATTCTCCGAATAATTCTGTTGAGCCGCTCTCTTGCGCTCCCAGAAAATATAGGAGTGACCGAGGATCCAGACATAACTTGGGCCACTTGGGAAATTAAAGAAAAAGATTAGGACATATATAAACTTGATACCGCTTGGATTGCCACCTACTGTACCTAAAGCTCGGATGTCAGCTTCTGACCTAACTCCCCTGGCAGCTTCTGATGTCCGCCAATTATGGAAGAATGTGGTGTAAACTTGAAATCTTGCAAACCCATAAATTTTAAACGTTTCTTGAAAACAAAGTCAAATTGGTATCTAGTGAGGGGAAGAGCATCTATATGGATCAGTAAATGCCCCACACCCGGTGGGCTTAATGAATGAAAGTTATTGACGAAACATCCCTATTGGACAAATACTAACATCCTCATCCGTAGGAATAGAAAGCCAATGACCTCTGCCTAATTGATCCGCTTTAGATCTCTTGATGAATGCCTTAAGAACCAACTCCTCCAAGAGGATCTGATCCAACCATACACCCCCAGAACTTCTTTTGTTGGGCGGGACCAGCTCCTTTTTTTTCCAAACAAATAGAGCTTTCTTTTCGTGGTATTTAATCACCTCTGTTTTTTGTTTTTTTGGGGGGTTTTTTGCGCTATAAATGAAAAAAGACCGAAAATGTTGTAAAAAAAAAATTTCTTTGTTTCTTTAATAAAATTTTGCAAATTAGTAATTTCTCCTCATAAATTTTGGCCAAAATTTATACTGCTACACATCTTTGGTACAAATATCCCAAATCAGTGTATATTATTTGGTCTTTGACAAGTCGTATCCCATGATTTCCAATGAGTACCATTCAATTCTGTGCGACTTCAAGTCGCACCGACTTCAAAGTAGTCCCTGTACTACTTTGGTCCAACTTTGATGCGAGTTGAGAACCATAGACCTCAAGTTTACACCGGCATTCCCTGAAATCACAGCAGTGTGAAAGGGGCCTAATGCTGGCCATACACTATATGAAAAATCGGCCAAAATTCGGTCATTTGACAGTTCGTTCATCTTTCAGCCAGTTAATGGGCACAAATCGGTAATCGGTTGGGACGTTTTTGAGCCAACAAAAAACGAAGGACAAGTTTGGAAATTTTCTGCCGAATGAACGATAAATTGAAAGGTTGAGATGATCTACTGGAATTTTCACACACAACCATCAGACCAGCCCATCTGGCACCAACAACCATGCCATGTTCAAAGTCACTTAAAAGAGAAGTATGTTTTTTTTTGTTTTCCCAAAATCATACTTACATAGGTGGATGCAGCATTTGTCCCTCGCCAGCTGTAAAGCCTCGTTCACACGATACGATTGTTGGCAGGGGATTGTCTGTTGACAGACTGTTGTCCTAAAACCTTACCATTAGTACGCTCCTTTTGACAATTGTTGTCCAACTTTTGGCCAACAAATGTTGGATGGCAGGCTAGTAAATTTTTGTCTGACAACGGTCTGTTGTCTGATTTTCGTATGGTCAGTACACAAGTCCCGCACACAAAAGTCGAAAGTACAAGCACGCATGCTCGGAATCAATGCTCACCAAACACGACATTAGCAGAAGGGTGCCAAAGGGTGGCGCTCAAGAGCTGAAATTCCTCATAGTACGTCACTACGTTCGTGTTTGTGGCACGACAATTGTGTGTATGCAAGACAAGATCCTGGAACACGCCCTTTTGACAAAAATCAGACGCTCGGTTGGCCAACAATCGCACCGTGTGTGCGAGGCTTTAGACTGAGAACTGAGCAAAGACCGCTGATCTTTTAGTTCTTAATGCTCCATGGGCAGAGAGCTGGTGACTCTGTGCTCTTGCCTCCCCCTCCGGTGCTCACTGAAGTGGCTCACCATGTGCCGGTCCGGGGTTGTGGGTGGATCATGACTTTATGGACATGATCTTGCCCCAGCCTGGACTGTTTTTTTGGCTTTAGCACGTCATCTGCTGAAAAGGGGTCACAGGAGTGCAGAACAAACTGCACTCCGGTGAACTACAGCCAAACAATCTTTAGCTGTATTTCTCCTTTAACCTCCTCAATACCGGGCACTTACCCCCTTCCTGCCCAGGCCATTTTTCAGCTTTCAGCGTGGTCACACTTTGAATGACAATTGTGCGGTCATGCTACTCTGTAACCATGTGAAATTGTTATCATTTTCTTCACACAAATAGAGCTTTCTTTTGGTGGTATTTAATCACTTCTGGGTTTTTTGTTTTTTTTTCAAAAAAAAAAAAAAGACCAAATATTTTGAAAAAAAAAAAAGTTTTTCTTAGTTTCTGTCAGTAAATTTTGTAAATAAGTAATTTTTCTCCTTCACTGATGGGCGCTGATGAGGTGGCACTGATGAGGTGGCACTTATGAGCACTGTTTAGGTGGCACTGATGAGGTGGCACGAATATGCCGCATTTATGGGCACTGATAGGTGGCACTGATGAGCACAGATAGGCGGCACTGGTGGGCACAGATAGGCAGCACTGGTGGGCACAGATAGGCGGCATGGATAGGTGGTACTGATGGGCATTGATGGGCTGCACTGACTGCCATCACTAGTGGCCACTGATTGCTGGCACTTGTGGGCACAAATTGGTGGCAATTGTGGGCACTGGTTGGCACTGATTGCTGGTAGTGGTGGGCAATTATTGCTGGCAGTGGTGTGCGCTTTTAATCAGTGCCCTGATTACATACCTACCTGTCCCCTGTGAGGAGATGTCATTGATCGACTCTCCTCTCCTCACACTCTGTCAATGTGAGACGAGGAGCGCCGATTACCGGCATCTCCGTGTTTACATGTGACCGGCTGTGATTGGACACAGCCGATCACATGGTTAAAGAGCCGCAGCTGCGGCTCTTTACACAGATCTAGGTTGCACCTTCTTCTAGCAACATGGTACGACCGCCATATGATGTCCACCCAGAACGAGAGCCGCACCGCCCAGCCCGTCATTTGACGGTGGGCGGGCGGCAGTTGGTTAAATCCTCTTCTGATGCTCGTCTTCAACCTATGCAAGTCATCTTCACCACGTCTAGATGCCTAATATGTATATATATATATATATATACGGTATATACACTTTTTTAACACCCTATAGAATAAAATGGCGGTCGTTGCAATACTTTCTGTCACACCGGATTTGCGCAGCGGTTTTACAAGCGCATTTTTTGGGAAAAAAAATTCTTTGAATTAAAAAATAAGACAACAGTAAAGTTAGCCCAATTGTTTTTATATTGTGAAAGATGACGTTACGCCGAGTAAATTGATACCCAACATGTCACGCTTCAAAGTTGCGCCGGCTCGTGGAATGGCGACAAACTTTTACCCTTACAAATCTCCATAGGCGACGTTTAAAAAATTCTACAGGTTGCATGTTTTGAGTTACAGAGGAGGTCTAGGGCTAGAATTATTGCTCTTACTTACAATCGCGGTGATACCTCACATGTGTGGTTTTAACACCGATTTCATATGTGGGCGCTACTCATGTATGCATTCGCTTCTGCGCACGAGCTCGGCGGGACAGGACAATTTTTTTTTTCTTATTTATTTTAGCTTTTTTTTAAAAATTTTACACTGTTCTTTTTTTTTTAAAAAATCGTGTCACTTTTATTCCTATTAGAAGGAATGTAAAGATCACTTGTAATAGAAAAAAAGCATGACAGGACCTCTTAAATATGAGATCTGGCGTCAAAAAGACCTCAGATCCCATATTTACATTAAAATGCAATAAAAAAAATAATAATAATTAAATGTCATTTGAAAAAAAAAAAAGTCCCTTTAAGAGCTATGAGTGGAAGTGACGTTTTGACGTTGCTTCCGCCCTGCAATGGTATGGAGATGGGTGGGGGCCATCTTCCCCTCACTCATCTCCATACCTAACAGGAAGAAGAACCCGATCGCCTCTGCCGCTGCCGGCGGCTCCGGTAAGCAGCGGAGGCACCGGAGAGCGGCAGGAGGGAGGGGGGGCACTCTCCCGCCGCCAATAAAAGTGAATCCGCCGCAGAGACCACTTTTATCTGAAACCGGACCGCTCACTGAAGAAGAGGATACCGGGGTTAGCTGCTGCCAAAACAATGATATTCCTCTTCAAACAGCCGACGTACAACGACGGCGGGCGGTACGGAAGTGGTTAAACCCGAACACACATAAATTACACAGGTTCTCAGGCTGATTTATTGCAGATAAGGCCTCAAGTGAGTTTAATTACCACCTTAATCAGCTAAAGAACATGTGTAATTCATGTGTGTTCGGTTTTAAAGGGATGAGGTGGAAACCCTACCACAAGGAGCTTACAATCTAAGATCCTCAACTCACATTCACACAGTAGGGCCAATTTAGACAGGAATCTATTAACCACTTGACCACTGGGCACTTAAACCCCCTTAATAACCAGACCAATTTTCAGCTTTTGGTGCTCTCACATTTTGAATGACAATTACTCAGTCATGCAACACTGTACAGTATCTATATGAAATTTTTGTCCATTTTTTCCACACAAATAGAGCTTTCTTTTGGTGGTATTTAATCACCGCTGGGTTCTTTATTTTTTGCACTATAAAAGAAAAAAGACAGAAAAATCTGTAAAAAAAATGCATTTTTCTTCATTTCTGTTAAAAAATTTGTAATTTTTCTTCATATATTTTGGCCAAAATTTATACCGCTACATATCTTTGGTAAAAAAAAAACTAATCCGTGGATATTATTTGGTCTTTGTGAAAGTTATAGAGTCCAAAAGCTATGGTGCCAATATCTTAAAATTGATCACACTTGAAGTACTGACAGCCTATCTAATTTCTTGAGACTCTAACATGGCAGAAAAGTACAAATACCCCCCAAATGACCCTTTTTTGGAAAAAAAGACATTCCAAGGTATTTAGAAAGATGCATGGTAAGTTTTTTGAAGTTGTCATTTTTTCCCACAATTCTTTGCAAAATCAAGTTTTTTTTTTTACTTATTTTTTTCACAAAATTGTCATATTAGCAGGTTATTTCTCACACACAGCATATGCATACCACAAATTACACCCCAAAACACATTCTGCTATTACTCCCGAGTACGGAGATACCACATATGTGAGACTTTTACAAAGTGTGGCCACATACAGAGGCCCAACATGCATGGAGCACCTTCAGGCGTTCTGGAGCACCCAGGCCAATTCTGACATTTCTCTCCTACATGTAAAAATCATCATTTATTTGCTAGAAAATTACATAGAACCCCAAAACATTATATATGTTTTTTAGCAAAGACCCTAGAGAATACAATGGTGGGAATTGCAACTTTTTATCTCGCACGGTATTTGCACAGCAATTTTTTTAACACGTTTTTTTTGGAAAAAAAAAAACATTTTTGTGCTTAAAAAAAAACAAAACAGTAAAGTTAGCCCAATGTTTTTGCATAATATGAAAGATGAAGTTATGCCGAGTAAATAGATACCCAACATGTCACCTTTCAAAATTGCACGTGCTTGTGGAATGGCGCCAAACTTTGCTACTCAAAAATTCCCATAGGCGATGCTATAAAATTTTTTACTGGTTACATGTTTTGAGTTACAGAGGAGGTCTAAGGCCAAATTTTTGCTCTCGCTCTACCGATCGCAGCAATACCTCACATGTGTGGTTTGAACACCATTTTCATATGTGGGCGGGACTTACGTATGCGTTCGCTTCTGCATGCGAGCACACAGGGACAGGGGCGCTTTTAAAATTTATTTTTTTTTATTGTTCATTTTACTTTATTTATTTTGGTTTGACGCTTTTTTCCCAAAAAAAAAAATTTTTTACCACTTTTATTTCTATTACAAGGAATGTAAACATCCCTTGTAATAGGAATATGGCATGACAGGTCCTCTTTACAGTGAGATATGGGGTCAATAAGACCCCACATCTCACCTCTAGGCTGGGTAGCCTGAAAATAAAGAAAAAGATCCTGGCTTCGATCATAGCGGTGAGTCGGTAGAAGCACCGGAGGGCAGCGGGAGGGGGGGACATCCCCCCTCGCCTCCCGTAAGAATGATCAAGCAGTGGAACAGCCGCTATGATCATTCTTATGGTGTAGGGAATCGCCGGCTAAAAAAGTTGATATCTGAATGATGCCTGTAGCTGCACCCATCATTCAGATATCCCCGCACAAAGTCAAGGACGTCGTATGACAGCCGGCGGACGGGAAGTGGTTAAAACGCATTTTTTTTTTTTAACACAAAGTTGTCCATTTATACAATATTTCTAACACATAGCATGTACATACCAAAAATGACACCCCAAAATAGATTCTCCTACTCCTCCTGAGTACGGCGATACCACATGTGTGAGACTTCCACAGACTGGCCACATACAGAGGCCGAGTACAGCCGAGTATGGCTGAGCATGGCAGGGTATGGCTGAGCATGGCTGGGTATGGCAGAGTATGGCTGGGTATCACCGAGTATTGCAGAGTATGGCTGGGTATGGCAGGGTATGGCTGGGTATGGCAGGGTATGGCAGAGTATTGCGGGGCATTGCAGAGTATTGCGGGGTATTGCAGAGTTTGGCGGGGTATTGCAGAGTTTGGCGGGGTATTGCAGAGTATTGCGGGGTATTGCAGAGTTTGGCAGGGTATTGCAGAGTTTGGCGGAGTATTGCAGAGTATGGCGGGGTATTGCAGAGTATGGCTGAGCATGGCTGGGTATGGCCGATTATGGCAGGGTATTGCAGGGTATCGCCGAGTATGACTGGGTATGGCTGGGTATCACCGAGTATTGCAGAGTATGGCTGGGTATGGCAGAGTATTGCGGGGTATTGCAGGGTATTTCAGGGTATTGCAGAGTATTGCGGGGTATTGCAGGTTATTGCACAGTATTGTGGGGTATTGCGGGGTATTGCAGAGTATTGTGGGGTATTGTGGGGTATTGCAGAGTATTGTGGGGTATTGCAGAGTATTGTGGGGTATTGCAGAGTATTGCGGGGTATTGCAAAGTATTGTGGGGTATTGCAGAGTATTGCACAGTATTGTGGGGCATTGCAGAGTATTACACAGTATTGCACAGTGTTGTGGGGTATTGCACAGTATTGTGGGGGTATTGCAGAGTATTGCACAGTGTTGTGGGGTATTGCAGAGTATTGCAGAATATTGCACAGTATTGTGGGGTATTGCAGAGTATTGCGAGGTATTGCAGAGTATTGCAGGGTATTGCAGAGTATTTCAGGGTATTGCAGAGTATTGTGGAGTATTGCAGAGTATTGCACAGTATTGTGGGGCATTGCAGAATATTACACAGTATTGCACAGTGTTGTGGGGTATTGCACAGTATGTGGGGGTATTGCAGAGTATTGCACAGTGTTGTGGGGTATTGCAGAGTATTGCACAGTATTCTGGGGCATTGCAGAGTAGTGCAGGGCATTGCAGAGCATTAGGGATGGCTGAGCATGGATGGATGGATGGCTGGATGTCACTGAGCAGTGCTGTGGGCACTACACAACCAGCCCACAGCGCTACTGCCATCCATCCCTCCCCCTCCCCGCTCACAGTGTACTGATTGGTACACAGAGGGGAGGAGAGGAACCGGCGTGATGAGATGACGCTGGTTTGTTTACATGTGATCGCTCCGTCATTTGACAGAGCGATCACATGGTAAACGGCCGCGATCAGCAGCCATTTTCCGGGATCCTGCTTGCCCCCGGAGCCGATGCGAGTGCCCGGCGGTCACGAACACCGCCGGGCTCCCGCGATCGCTGTTGACACACAGAGAACCGGGATCTGTGTGTGTAAACACACAGTTTCCGGTTCTCTGAGGGGAGAAGAGACTGATTGTGTGTTCATACAAAGTATGAGCAGTGATCTGTCATCTCCCCTACCCTTTCCCCTCCCCCCTACAGTTAGAACACACACTAGGGAACACAAAAAACCCCTTGATCGCCCCCTAGTGTTAACCCCTTCCCTGCCAGTGACATTTTTACAGTAATCAGTGCATTTTTATAGCATTGATCGCTGTATAAATATCAGTGGTCCCAAAAATGTGTCAAAATTCTCTGACCTGTCTGCCATAATGTCGCAGTCCCAATAAAAATCGCAGATCACCGCCATTACTAGTAAAAAAAAAATAATAAAAATGCCATAAATCTATCTCCTATTTTGTAGACGTTATAACGTTTGCGCAAACCAATCAATATACATTTATTGCGATTTTTTTTTAACCAAAAATATGTAGAAGAATACATATCGGCCTAAACTGAGGAAAAAAAATGTTTTTTTTTATATATTTTTGGGGATATTTATTATAGCAAAAAGTAAAAAATATTGCATTTTTTTCAAAATTGTCGCTCTTTTTTTGTTTATAGCGCAAAAAAAAAAAACCGCAGAGATGATCAAATACCACCAAAAGAAAGCTCTATTTGTGGGGAAAAAAGGTCGTCAATTTTGCTTGGGTGCAACATCACACAACCACGCAATTGTCAGCTAAATTGACGCAGTGCCGAATCGCAAAAAGTGCTCTGATCAGAAAGGGGGTAAAATCTTTCGGGGCTGAGGCGGTTAACCTACCAGCATGTCTTGGATAGTATTGCCATCTTTTCTTCAAGCCAAACCCAAACACTTTAGCGACACAGGGCACATTTTTTTTTCATAGTATACACTACAGGATTATAAAAGACCTGGGGCATCTTTGGGTGCCCCAAAGAGAGTGGTAATGCAGCGCGATGTGGCAAACAGTGGATGTGGCTAAACTGCTCTTGCTAAAATCATCCGCCCCATGCCACATTGATGCCAAGCCTGCCCCCAGACATTGGCCTGCAGCTCCCGGATTGCAACAGATTTTTGTGTGACTATCTCAGTTGCTTGGGGAGCCACAGCCCAATCTAAATAATGTTTCTGGGTTTCAGGCGGACTGAAACCCGGATACATAATTCCAAACCCTGACTGTCCGGGTGAATCCCGGACAGATGGCAACCCTACTTTTGGAGGTGGGAGGAAACTAGGGTTGCCACCTCATCCCTTTAAACCTGAACACATATGAATTACACAGGTTCTGTGGCTTATTAAGGTGGTAATTAAAACTCACTTGGTGCCTTATATGTATTACATTGGCCTCAGAACCTGTGTAATTCATATGTGTTCGGGTTTAAAGGTATGAGGTGGCAACCCTAGAGGAAACCCAATGCAGGCACATTGAGAACATGCAAACTCAAGGCAGGTACTGTCATGGTTGGGAGTAAAACCAACGACCCCAGTACAGTACTGCTAGGCAGAAATGCTAACCACTATGCTATATTGGCAGCCTGGAAAGGCCTGTTCGGGTTTTACACATCTCTCAGGCTTCTTTCTTCCACCTTTTGAGACCTCTGATCCTCTGTCCAGGTTTTTTCACCTCTCCCTTTCAATCAACTATAGTCTCACCTGGCACACCCAGTCAGATGTCTGAAGCCTGGGAAGGAAACAAGTCTTCTCTGTTAGAGATAAAGGTTGGTAGAACTTTGTATGTGGAGTCTGACAGTAGACTTGGTTAGCCTGTTAGAGATGATCACTGATGTATAGATAGAGCTGAGACATGGCTAGGTTTAGTTTAGCTCAACGTTTTGTTTTTACTACAGCACCTGGAAATTGCACCGGTAAAGTCACCGCTGTTTGCCATAACATTACTGGGCTGGTACTGAAATGCACACACTCCCATTGAAGATCTTATTGGACAATTCCATTTTTCTTTTGAAAGGAGTGGACAGTTGTCATAAATCAAATAGAATTGTTTTTGCCTTTCAGCTTTAAAGCTCATCTCCACTTTACTGTTACTAGTTCAGTTGGGTCAAAGTTGGCTGGTCTATATGTAGCACTACCCCCCCGTAGGAGCCACTGGTATTTTGCCCAGGTCTTTCCAAATTGCAACCCCACAGCCAGGCACACGGTAGATTTACACAGCCAGGTGCGCACACACACACACACACACACACACACACACACACACACTTCCATTTGTTGTCCTCGGTGACTAGCCTAGGAGTTATTTTGAGAACTTGGATAGGGAAGGGGATTTAGTGGGATTCTCCAGAAATAGAACTATTCACAACTGAGGACATCTAACTAATCTCACAGTTAAGCTCTGGTGAAGACCTTGCTGAAAGCAGATGTAGCCAAGTCCCGAGTCCCCTTTGGTCTAATGAGAACCTCCAGAGTTAGGGACAGCTGACATACTTCTGTGTATAGTGGGTTACAAGGCATGGTGGGTGTAATGCAAGGTAGAATTATGGGCACCAGACACTTCTTGAATGGAAAGAGATGTATTGTATTGTCTTATAAACAGAACTGTGGTGGAGAGGGTTAGGGCCAGGATCACTTTGATCAGCGGCGGGAGAGGGGAGACCCTCCCGCCGCTCTCCTGTGCCCTCCGCCGCTTACCGGAGCCATTGGGATCCTCGTCAAAATGCCACTTCTGCCCATAGCTCTTAAAAGGGCCTTTTTTTTTTTTTTTTTTTTTTTTTTTTTTTATTGCATTTTAGTGTTAATATGAGATCTGAAGTATTTTTGACCCCAGATCTCATATTTAAGAGGTCCTGTCATGCTTTTTTTTTTCTATTACAAGGGATGTTTACATTCCTTGTAATAGGAAAAAAGTGACTTTTTTTTTAAAAGAACAGTGAAAAAATAAAAGGTAAAATAAAAATGTAAACGTGCCCCGTCCCGCCGAGCTCGTGTGCAGAAGCGAACGCATACGTGAGTAGCACCCGCATATGAAACCGGTGTTCAAACACACGTGAGGTATTGTCGCGATCGGTAGAGCGAGAGCAATCATTTTAGCCCTAGACCTTCTCTGTAACGTAAAAAATGCAACCTGTAGAATTTTTTTAAACGTCGCCTGTAAAGGTTTTAAAGGGTAAAAGTTTGTCACCATTCCACGAGTGGGCGCAATTGTGAAGCGTGACATGTTGGGCATCAATTTACTCGGCGTAACATCATGTTTCACAATATAAAAAAAAATGGGCTAACTTTACTGTTGTCTTATTTTTTTTTTTAATTAAAAAAAGTATTTTTTCCAACAAAAGTGCGCTTGTAAGACTGCTGCGCAAATACGGTGTGACAAAGTATTGCAACGACTGCCTTTTTATTCTCTAGGGTGCTAGAAAAAAATGTATAATGTTTGGGGGTTCTAAGCAAATTTCTAGCCAAAAAAACAGTTTTTAACTTGTAAACAACAAATCTCAGAGGCTCAGTCCTTAAGTGGTTAAATGTCCTTTATTTTCCCCCAGATGGGAGATCTTGTAAGGAACCCTCCCATGTATTATCTGTGTTCCCTCAAATCAGGATTCCTATGACTACTAGAGATGATATTTACATACTGTGTATGCTTGGTGGAGCAGGGAATTCCCCCCCCGCTACCTATAACTGGCTGTTTGGCTTTTACAGCTTCCCAGCAAGATTGCTCAGGTAGTTTCAGGCTTGTATCTGGGAATGTCAGACTGGCTACACATGGATTGTTTGATCTTCCTCCCCCCTTTTTTTTTTTTTTTTTTTTTTTTTTTTTTCAGCCACCAGGTTGATTTGAAAAAAAAAATCTGATTCCACCATCTACACAAGCAAGGATGATGGAGGGATCCTCCCTTCTGTGCCATTTTTTGACAGTGGGGAATCCTCCTCTATCAGAATACATTGATCAATGAATATTCCCATTAGAGAGAAGCTGATCATTAGACTGTCTTCTCTCTTGTGGGAGCAGCCATAGATGGATCAAAATTCAGCCAGTCCCTGTTAAATTGCCAAATGTTGGTCCATCTACGGCCACCTTCAGTCTCAGTCTTATCTTGTGTAGGAATGTACTGAACTGGTCATGCTGGTTACTGAGTGTCAGACTTTTACTGTCATTTTCTCTCTTTTGGTCTCAAAGATGGCATCTGCTGATCTGAGGAAGGAGCTGGAATGTTCTGTCTGTCTGAACAATTATACAGATCCTGTGACCCTAAAATGTGGACACAACTTCTGCCGGGACTGTATTGGCCGTGTGGATACACAGGAGGCGTCTGGAGGTTATTCCTGTCCTGAATGCAGAGAAGAGCTCCAGGAGCGGCCTGCACTGCAGAGGAACATAACGTTGCCTAACATAGTGGGGAATTTCCAGTTTGCTCAGCTATATCTGGAGTACTCTGGGATTTTCTCTACTTACGGCATTCACACTCCTGTCCCTGCTGTGAAATCCTGTCTGCAAGTCCACACCAAGTCACCAGCACATGTCTTCTGTGACCCCACCACTTCCCTGGAGAACAGGAAATGCTCTGTCCATAAAAAACTACTGGAATATTACTGCCCTGACGACTCCACCTTTATCTGTGCGTCCTGCAGTGAAGAACATCGGGGACACCAGGTGGAGACTCTGGATGAGGCCTCTGAGATGAAGAAGGTACAACTGAGAAATGTTCTGCAGAAACTGATCTCAGAGAGAGAGGAGACAGAGAAGAGAGTCCAGAGTCTACAGGAACGCAGGAGGAAAGTACAAGGAAAAGCAGATGATGAAACAAAGAGACTTGCTGTCCTGTTCAGAGACCTCAGGACACATCTGGAACACCTGGAGAAAAGAGTCTTGAGTGAAATTTCCGGGAAGGCGGAGCGGGTCTCTCTATCGCTGTCTGATATGATCCAGGGTCTGGAAATGAAGAAGGGACAACTGAGAAATGTTCTGGAAATGAAGAAGGGACAAATGAGCAAGGTTCTGCAGAAACTGATGAAAAGGAAAGAGGAGACAGAGAAAAGAGTCCAGAGTCTGCAGGAACACAGGAGGAAAGTACAAGGAAAAGCAGATGATGAAAAGAAGAGACTCGCTGTCCTGTTCAGAGACCTCGGGAGACGTCTGGAAGACCTGGAGAAGAGAGTCCAAAGTGAAATCTATGGGCAGGCAGAGCGGGTCTCTTTATCACTGTCTGAGATGATCCAACAGCTGGAAATAAAGAAGGAGGAGCTGACCAGGAAGATGGGTGACATTGAGAAGCTGTGTAACATGACAGATCCACTGACTGTCCTACAGAAATCGGACACAGGTGACTTGTGTGATGCTGAGGATGGAGATGACAGAGAGACACACGATAGACTCCTCCATGATGGAGGGGATCTGGATGTGGCGGGGATCTCGCACACATTACACACAGGTTTATCTGATATCATGTCTTGGGTAAATGTACATAAATATGCAGGCACACGTGTCTATCCACATTCTACCACAAAAGGTAAGGCTTACATCAATGCTGGACCATCCAAGAGACGTCCCCGACCCTACCCCACCATACAACACACACACCGCCAGGCTGAAGGACCAAATGTTGGGGGTGTACAGCAAACATTGGGGGTGTCAGATGTTATGGACATATTACTGGATGTGAACACAGCTGGTAACTCTGTACATCTATCGGATGACAGGAAAACTGCATCATGGTCCTCACATCAGCATCACCCAGAACAACCAGAGAGATTTAATTTTCCTCAGGTGATAAGCAGTCAGAGTTTCTCCTCAGGGAGATGCTACTGGGAAGTGGATGCCGGGGGGTCATTGTACTGGAGAGTCGGCATGTGTTACCCCAGTATAGACAGGAAAGGAGATGAGTCAGAAATTGGATGTAATAAGAAGTCCTGGGGTTTGAGGAGATTTGATAGTCGGTACTCGGTGATACATGACTGGAAGGTGATCCGATTAAAAGGCAATGTCTCCAGTAACAGAGTCAGGATATATCTGAATTATGAGGCCGGGCGGATCGCCTTTTATGAATTGTGTGACCCGATGCGACACCTCCACACCTTCACCGCCACCTTCACTGAGCCCCTCCATGCTGGTGTACGGGTAGGGCTAGGTGCCTGTATAAAGATATCTGGGGGGAATCAAATGTGAGAGATCTGTCCGGAGAATGGTGATATCACAGGGCTGAGAATCTGATTTGGTGTAGTACTCGGCTGATAGCTGGAGGCAGTGAACAAGAACCAAGATAACTGATATATGTATAAAGCTGCAGACTCCGGGGGCCATCATCTTTATCCTAAACCTCACTTCTCTACCTAGTGTGTCACTGACCAGGAACAAGCATGCAGGAGGTCAGATTTTCTAGGCTTCACTTGCTGCATGCTTGTTCTGGGTGAGTGACATGTAAGGAAATGTAGTCAGGATGGAGATGACAGCCCTGGAGCCTTCAACTTTACAGTGTATCTGAAGTCCATTTGTTTCAGTTGTGGAAGGATTAGAACCTCAGCCAGATTTTTAGTTCTTTGTGCCCCTGTTGTAGATTTTCCTATATATCCTTTTTGCTAAAGGGGAGATCTCTTTACTGGAGCCCCAGATAAAATCCTGACAGGGGTTCTAATCCTCCCCCCTCCATCCAAAATTAGAAAATAGGTTTTGCTTGGACACACAGTTTAATATCTAATATGTATCATAGTTCCTAAACGTCTGTCCCCATAGGTTCTTCTATACATGACCAATCCATTTATCTTGGATTGCTCCTCCCCCTTACTGTGATTGGCTGTGATGATTGTCACTATTAATAAAGCCAGCACTAGTCTTGTTCTATTGGTTTTGATGTACAGGGGGGGGGGGGGGGGATTGACCATTGGCACTATTAATGTTATTTTTCTTCCACAATGAATGTGTAAATCATGGCCAGAATAATCTCTGATCACTGACATCTGTTCATGTCCTGTGTGTGGTCCGGTGACAGGGGGTATACAGTCTCAGGAAGTGGAAATCTGGCTCTGTATATGGGAATATTCATCAATGATTGGTAGACATGTGCACTGCCAAAACATTTGTTTGTTTTATTTTTTTACATTTTTCGGGCCATTCGTTATGATCGGAATTGATTTCAAATTAATTCGGAATCCGAAAATTCAGAAAAATAAAAATGTAAAAAATAAATAATAATAAAAAAATAATTCGGAAATTTTAAAATCCAAACTAACTAGCTAATGATAATAACTATACATTTTTTATATATATATTTAAATTATAGGTATAGCAATTTCCTTTCAATTTTGGCTTTTGGTAAACGTAACGAATTTGAATTATACGAAATAACGCATGTCACATCTAAATGAATAGAACGTAACAAATTAATAATAATAATAAAAAAGTAATTTTTATTATTGAGTTGTTGCGTTCCTTTCGTTTAGATGCGGCATTCTTTTTTCACTTAAAGCGGAAGTAAACCCATCCATAAAACAGTTTCATTTCCGGCACGTGCCGGAAATGTAACACTCCCATTGGTTGTGCTCTCAACCAAACTGTCAAACCATCCAATGGCTGGTGTCATAACTGATCACATGTGCAGCATCCTGGCAGTTGTAGATTAAACGGAGGCAAAGATGGCAGCTTCCTTGGCTGAAAACGATAGGAGGGTTTACTTACACTTTAATTCGTAACTTTAGATAAATTCGTATTCATTACGTTTACTAACAGCCAAATTTGAAAGGAAATTCCAATACCTATAATATGATGGTTATTATTTCAGATTGTCGTGTTTTCGGATTCTCATTCTTTTTGAATTTTCGTTAATTTTTTTTGTTCTCCGAATTTTTTATTTTTGGAAAGATTTGTTAAATTTTAATATTTCCGAAAGAAAAAATTTGTCGAATTTCGTCAAAAAATTAATTTGGAACTAAACAGATTGCACATGCCTAATGATTGGATATAGATCTAATGATGGGATGGATTACTAGAACTGTCATTACCCTTTCAGTTCCACCACCTCTATGATCCTTATAGAAGAGAATTTTATATTTCCTCTATGGTCAATAGGGATGAGCCACCAGAACCTGCGAACGGACCGAAAGTTCCCGCAAACTTTAGAACCCCATTAAAGTCTATGGGACTCGAACGTTTGAAATCAAAAGTGCTAATTTTAAAGGCTAATATGCAAGTTATTGTCCTAAAAAGGGTTTGGGGACCCGGGTCCTGCCCCAGGGGACATGTATCAATGCAAAAAAAGTTTTAAAAACGGCCATTTTTACGGGAGCAGTGATTTTAACGATGCTTAAAGTGAAAAAAAATCATACCTGGGGGGTGTCTATAGTATGCCTGTAAAGTGGCGCGTGTTTCCCGTGCTTTGTCCCTGCACAAAATGAAATTTTTAAAGGAATAAAAGTCGCTTAAAACTGCTTGCGGCATTAATGTAATGTCGGGTCTCGGCAATATGGATGAAAATCAGTGAGACAAACGGCATTGGGTACCCCCCAGTCCATTACCAGGCCCTTTGGGTCTTGTATGGATATTAAGGGGAACCCTGCACCCAAATTAAAAAAAGGAAAGGTGTGGGGCCCCCAGCCCCTATATACTCTGAACAGCAGTATGCAGGCGGTGCAAACAAGACAGGGACTGTAGATTTGTTGTGAAGTAGAATCTGTTTGTAATTTTGAACGGGTACATTTTTAACGTGTAGCGCCAGCCAAAAAATATATATTTTTTAAGCTTTTTAGAAAAGGTAGGGAAGGGTTATCACCCTGTGACATTTGTTTTGCTGTCTGTGCTCCTCTTCAGAAGATTTCACCTCACTTTCTGTCCCAATGACAAATGTTTTTTGAAAATCTGGGATTGGAGAGGAGACACGTTTTTCCCATATTAACTCTTACAGGAGATAATTTCTCTTCCTAGGGGTAGATTTCATCTCATTTCCTGTTGTCTCCTTCCGTTTGCAAGTAGGAGTCATTTGTAAGTTGGATGTTTGAAAGTAGGGGCCTGCCTATATACTCTGACCAAACAATCAGAAACAATTTTTGCAGAGACATTCACACTAGTGAACTGCTGGAAGTCATTTTGTAGGGCTTTGACAGTGCTCATCCTTGCAGAAAGAAGCAGATGCTGGTCCTGCTGATGGGTTAAGGACCTCCTATGGCCCTGTCCAGATCTCCTAGAGTAATTGCCTGTCTCCTGGAATCTCCTCCATGCTCTTGAAACTGTGCTCAAAGATACAGCAAACCTTCTGGTAATGGTATGTGTTAATGTACCATACTGGAGGAGTTGGACTGCCTGTGCAACCTTTATAGGGTCCCGGTATCACCTCATGCTACCAGTAGTGACACTGACCCTAGCCAAATGCAAAACTAGTGAAAAACAGTTAGAAAAGATGAGTAGGGAAATAAAAATGTCTTTGGTCTTCACCTGTAAAACCATTCCTGTTTTTGGGGTCGTCTCATTGTTGGCCATCTAGGGCACCTGTTAATTTCATTAACACCAAAGCAGCTGAAACTGATTAACAACCCCCTCTGCTGTTTACCTGACCAGATCAATATTCCAGGAGTTTAATCAACTTAAAGAGGAAGTAAACTCCAGGTATTTTTACTTTTTTTTTTTTCTTCCCTGCAAAGTAAAGGCATAATGTGCTGGTATGCATCGCATACTCGCACATTATGTGAAGCTTTCCTGCAAACGAAGTCCACGCCTTTCCCGCTGCAGGCCACATCCATCTTCGCCCGTCTTCCTTCCGGGGCCGCGTACTAGACATATGTGGTTTGTTTCGTTCCAAATTGAAATTAGGATGAATTTTCATTTTTCGTAAATTCAGATGTATCCAAATTTTCTGAATTACAATAGTACCGAATTTAAACGAATCCGAAATAACGAAAAAAAATCGGATGAAATTTGAATTGTTTTCGAATAGTTTTCAAATACTTTTGGAATTCAAATAGTTTTCCAATTTCCAAAGAGAATAAAATAGAATAGAAAATAAAGGAATAGAAAAGCATATAACAGAAAATAAAAGAAGTGAATATAATGGAGTAAAAGAGAACAAAACAGAATAGAAAAAAAAAACAGAATAGACTAGAATATAATAGAAACAAATCAAATATAATAACATAAAATATAACCATCTTCTGAAGTTCAAATTTCAAATTGAATAAATTTGAATACATAAACGAATAGTATTAAAAACAATAAAAATGAATATAACTATTGCCCAAAATTCAAATAGAATCAATTTGAATAGAGTAGATTAGAATAGAAAATAACAGAATAGTATAGAATATAACCATCTCCTGAAATTAATTTTGAATAGAATAAATTTGAATAGAAAATAAAAGAATAGAATAAATTAAATAGAAAAAATATAATTTAAAAATCAATACAGTAAAAACCATATAACAGTTTCCCAAAATTCAAATAGAATCAATTTGAATAGAATAGATTAGCATAGGAAGATGGTTATATTCTATTCTGTTTTTTTTTTTTTTTTTTTTTTTTTCTATACTATTGCGTTATTTTCTATTCTACTCTATTCTTTTCTTTTCTATTTGAATTGATTCTATTTGAATTTTCAAAAATTGTTATATTTATATTCTATTCTATTCTATTTTTTTCTATTTGAATTTCGGAAGATGATTATAATCTATTTAATTCTATTCTCTTTTTTTTTTTTTTTTTTTTTCTTTAATTCTATTCCATTCTGTTCTTTTAATTTTCTACCCTATTTTGTTCTGTTTATACTCTATTATATTTTATTTTGATTTCTGTTGTTCTATTCTATTATATTTTGTTCTATTCTATTCCTTTATTTTTTTTATTCTATTTTATTGTCTTTGGAAATTGGAAAACGTTTTGAATTGAAATGAATTAGAAAATTTGAATCCATTTGAACACAAATAAACTAAACAAATTATGAAAATGAATTAAAAGGATTAAACAAATTTAACTAAATAAATTTATTTAAATGTCGAATCGAAACTAAACAAATTTTTTTGTTCTGCACGTCTACCGCGTACTTCTGCTATGCGACTGGCCAGAACTGCGTGGTGCCACTCCCGCATATGCACGCGGGAGCTGCCGATCACGGCACTGACCTCTGAAGAAATGGTACGGGTGGCTGTACCTTCAGAGCGCATGCGCCGATGACATCATCGGCACGGTATACAGTAAATGTCTCCTAAATGGTGCACATTTAGGAGATATTTACAGTACCTATAGGTCAGCCTTATTCTAGGCGTACATGTAGGTACAGATTATACAGGGAGGTTTACAACCTCTTTAATGCTATACTCTGATTTCAAAAGTGTTCCTTTCATTTTTTATTTTTTTTGAGCAATTTAGGTTTGCACACTCAGTATGGGGTAATAACTGAGTCACAAAACTCCAAGAATAACACCCCCAGAGATAATGCAACCCACCCCCCAGAGATAATGCAAACCTATCTCCCCTAAGTAACTTGTAGCCTAATCAATATAACATACTGCTTCTTTATGCATACTAACTGTCAAAGTAACATAAGGCTATCCAAGTCCATGCAGTATATTACACATATATGAGGCAAGATTATATGGCTTTGAAAGAGACCTCCTACAAACTGTACTCCAGTGAAGCTATTGTGTCGCAGTTGCCAAAGAAGATATCACATCAACCGCTAAAATGAATCATAATAATGAGTTTGAGTCATGCCAAATAGATCATGCAAATCATCCAAATATCATATACTCCGGTCTCGGCAGGGATTGATGGGAGCTTTCACTCAGCACTCCACGCAAACTGCCTTACTAACTGCTAAAACCAATGGCCACTACTCCATACTCCTACTTCTTGACCTCTTTGTGGCCTTTGATACTGTTGACCACTCACTCCTCAATAAACTCCATTCCCTTGGCCTCCAAGATTCTGCTCTATCCTGGTTCTCTGCCTACCTATAACAGCACTCCTTCAGTGTCACCTACAACTCTGTCTCCTCCTCTCCATCGCCCTTTTCTGTGAGGGGCCCCCAATTCTCTGTTCTTGGACCCCTTCTCTTCTCTCTCTACACCTCCTCCCTTGGTCACTTGATAACCGCCCATGGCTTCCAATACCACTTAGACGCTGATGACACCCAAATCTATTGTCATTTCAGCCTCAAGTCCAATTGTCAAAAGTTTGTGGAATTTGTAGAATTCACCTCCGTAACATCTCTAAAATTCACCCCTTTTTAACAAATGAAACCACCAAGCTCCTCATTCACTCCCTCGTTATCTCTTGCCTTGACTATTGAAACTCCTTTCTCATTGGCCTGCCTCTCCATAGGCTCCTCCCCTCTTCAGTCTATCATAAATGCTGCTGCCAGGCTTATCCACCTTACCAACCGCTCAGCGTGTCATGGACAAATACTCACCGAGGCCGAGATGCCGAGAGCGGCTCGCCCTTACGACCACGCGCACCCAGACCCCCGAAATGGGTACGGAAGGCTGAGGGCATGCGGAGGCACGGGCTTCCGGTAGATAGTGGGTACCAAGGCTGGAAGCGGGTGTCCTGGGATCCGCAGAAGCAGAGCTGAAAATGCAAGCAAAGGTTAGGGAACAAGCAGGTAGTAATCAGGGTGTCACAAGATCCAGCAGAGTGGTGGTTAAGCAGGCCAGGGTTCGGTGCACAGATCAGGCAGGTATAATCAAGATAGTCCAGCAGAGTAGTAGTTAAACAGGCCAGGGGTTTGGTACACAGATCAGGCAGGTTATTAACAGGATAATCCAGCAGAGTAGTGGTTAACAGGCCAGGGGTTTGGTACACAGATCAGGCAGGTTATTAACAGGATAATCCAGCAGAGTAGTGGTTAACAGTCCAGGGTTCGGTACACAGATCAGGCAGGTTATTAACAGGATAATCCAGCAGAGTAGTGGTTAACAGTCCAGGGTTCGGTACACAGAGCAGGCAGATAGGTACAGGGACAATCCGGGAGAGTAGTGGTTAACAGTCCAGCTGAGGGTTCGGTACACGAGACAGGCAGATCACAAGGTAAACACAGGCTCAGGGAACAGGGAGAGCTGACGACAAACTAGCAACCCGACTGGGCGCTGGAGCTGTCAGATATAGTCTCCCTGCCCGGCGAGCGCGTCAGTGTGACGCGCTACCGGGCACCTGCACGTGCGACGGCGCGCACACGAGGACCGCCGTGCACCCGCGCGCGCCGCACCATCAGGCCGCGGACGGGTGTGCGGTGAAGCGCCCGTCCCGTGCGCATGCGCACCGGAGCCCAGCGAGCGGAGACGCTCCCTGGCTCCTGACACAGCGTCTGACAGCCCTCTCCTCCAATCCCTACACTGGCTCCCAATGGCCCAGCGAATTAAATTCAAAATGCTAACCACAACATACAAAGCCATTCACAACTCTGCCCCGAGCTACATCACCAATCTTGTCTCCAAATATCATCCAAATCGTCCTCTCCGCTCTTCTCAAGACCTCCTACTCTCAAGCTCTCTCGTCTCCTCCTCCCATGCTCGTCTCCAGGATTTCTCCATCCTCTGGAACTCGCTACCTCAACCTGTCCGGCTATCCCCTACTCTTGCTACCTTCAGGCGATCCCTGAAAATTCATCTCTTCAGGGAAGCCTATCACACCTCCAAATAATCTTTTACCACTTCCATCAGCTTTTTTTCCCACAGTTACAACCTTTTGTACCACCTGCCCCACCCTTTAAGATTGTAAGCTCTTCTGGGCAGGGCCCTCTTAATCCTCCTTTTATTTTATTATAACTGTATTGTCTCCCTTTTAGATTGTAAAGCGCTGCATAAACGGTTGGCACTATATAAATCCTGTATAATAATAATAATAATTATGGAAAAAGCAGTAACTTGTTAGTATGGGAAGGCAGTTGCAAAGGTGGCAATACTGTGGGATATCACGAGTATAGCAGCTACATAGACATATGTGCACTGAAGACACCCGCCTGGGACTTTTAAGGCAGAATCCAGACAAAATAATTAGATTAAAAAGCGAATGCCAATATTTATTTTGAAATACGAGATAAAAGGGACATCAGTCCAATAAAAATGTCACATATAACAATGTGTGTATAAAAAAAACAGACCGTTTCATACATATACATAGTATACCAAAATACATCAAGATATACCCCAGAAGGCTGCCAGCAAAATACTTGGTCAGCTTGGGAAAGAATCTTGGATGAATCCCAACATGTTTCAGAAGATGTCCTCCTTCATGGGAGTTACTGGGTATAAAGAACTCTAAAATGCAATATGTCAAAATCAATATAACGATATATGACAAGTATGGCATAATGTTCATACAATTTGTAGTATATTTAGTACATACATTACATTAGGCTGCTGTGTAAGAAACTCACTTACAATTTGTAGATAAACCACATAGAATTGATGTATACTATCAGGTGGGTCTGATACGGGCCACTCTCCAAACAGTGGGCAAGGCAGCAATGTGTGGACCCCCTAAGAGTCCACAAGAACCCTAGAGGCCAATGGGCACTCAAATAGGGAGGTCTAGTCTGTAAATGAATATTGGACATACTATTACTTTTGTATAAGTAGAAGATAGCAAAGTTGTTGATCTATAACTGAATATCATATAGACAAAGTAAAAGGAGGCATGGGGTCAAGGTATAAGGCCATGGGGGGGTTAACAAGCCAAAAGATCATTTGATTATACAGGGAGACATACCTTGTAGCTAAAATGCTGCAGCCCACTACATTTCAATAAGAGTTCCAAAAGATGCAAGCAGATGTCCCATATTATATAAAAATGACCCCATTGAAATGGGGTGGGGTCCATACCCTCAAATCATGTGGCGCATTGTCACCATCCTCATCTGGCCCGCTGACAGTGTATGGCAAACGGAGCTGGAAGCAGACGGATCCCCCGGCGTGGTGCCACCCTGCCCCCTGGATGGGATGACGCTGTGCCACCGACATGCACCAGGCATACCTGCACTGGAAAAGGCGTGGGGAAGGAGGAAACGCATATGTCATAGCCTGGATTGCACCAGTTCAGCCCAGAGCCATAGAAGGGTCTGTCCTCTGAACAGGGAAGGAACCTTGCATGTCAGATGGAACTTTCAGTGGGCCCACTGCACCCAAGTTCACCCCACCCAGTGGTAGGATAGCACATAGCAGCCAAACCTGTCACAAAAAATAAAATGCATGTATGGAGAGAGTCTCCTTTAGTACAAAATTTAGTATACATGTATCAGATTAGACACAATAATAGATCAAACCTCTACCAAGGATAACAAAAGAAGGGGAGGAGAAAAAAGGGAGGAACGAAACAAAAACTTTTTTTCAAGTAAGTCGTCAATACCATTTACCAGTACTTTTTTTTTTATTGTCATGTGACAGTGGCACTAATATGCAGCACTGATGGGCACTGATAGGTGGCATTGATGGGTTAGCACTGATGTGTAATGGATGTTATTAAGGTATCACAGGTAAAATGCTAAAATGCCTATTTCAATATGTAATAAATATGTTACTGCTTAGCTTTTCAACCTTAACTTTGCTCCAGATAACTGCTAGCTTTCCCCACTCCCTTATTGTAAAGCTGAACTGCGAAGAGTTAAAAAAAAAAAAAAAAAAGATTGTGCCTCCTTTCCGAGAATTGCACCCAAGACAGACATGACATCAACATCCAACATCTTGGAAGGAAGTTACCCAATATGCTAAATCAGCTAAAAACTTGTACATTGTCACAATAATAATATATTTTTGCATATGCCTTGTCTTGCTTGTCTGACATGAATGTCTGGCTGCTATTATATAAACTGCAAAAGGAGGATATAATAAAGCAGAAGTAACTTTACACTGAGCTGCGAGTCTGTCTCAGCTTGGATTATTTCAGAGTGTACACTCTATATATCAAAACCACTTTGGCCGGGTGGCAGATATAAATATCTCGGATGATTTCGGTCCGATCCAAAACATTTGGTGCCCAAAGTGGGGCACCGTGGCTCTGAGCCAAAGGACAGCCAATCAAGAGGAGACCGGGACGGACCAACACGGACGGGACGGAGACTGATCACCTCTGAAAAAACGGTAAGAAACTTTTAGTATCTTGTCTATCGTTTATCCTGCATCCGTGATTGGTTAGTCTCTGTGTCGGTATCGGCTTCCCGTGGTCAGCAAAGACAGGTATATATCTTGCCCGAAGTCCATTGAACCTATATAAATTATATCTGTCGCCTGTATCCTTGTATGTTTTGTTTTGTTGATCTTGTGACAGCTGTTGGGAATGAGCGATTGATTATATAGTCACGGATGAGGATAGTTGACGAGGTTAAACTTCACCTGGGGGAATAAATAAATTGTATTGTGTGGTAGAGCGGGGTAACCAGAAGGAGGCGTCGGGAATACGCCCAGCGGCGTGGGGATCCCGTGAGGATCTGAGTAATCCTGTATTTCACTGCGGTCCTTACATTTCGGTTATGTCATGTCCTAAGTGTGTTTGTGGACTGTTGTTTGGTATACACGAAGGGGGTTGGGGGTTGGTTAAAGTGGTCGAGGCAGGATATAAAAGAGAATGTCTTGGTTATAAACCCTTGTTAGCGGAGATAACAGATGTGTTGGTATTCAGATTAAATGTGCATTACCCAGTTAAACTTGAGGTTGGCAAGTCACCACAGGCTATAGAAAGTGAAGTCAGAAGGAGGAAACACCCAGCCAAAAGGTGTCCACTACAACCGCAGCAACCAGAACAGTTTGAAGAAAGGGAAAAAGACAGAGTAAGAAATTTGGGCATGGTGCTGGGAAATGTAAATCACATTTGAAGTGGTACATTGAACTTCATTTTATTTGTTATGTCTTGTTGAGAGTAATAAGTGGTCACATATTACTCGCCTACCCTACTTGCAGCCGCCTCAGGTGGGCAAGACCGTGACTAGTCTACGTTTTAGGAAGACGCACACAAGGAGACTTGCGTGGCAGTCGAACACAGTAGACGTTCCTTTCTCTCTCTCTGTCTTTCTCTATCCATTTTGTCCTCGTTAACTTGAGATTGTGGTATAGTTTGAACCAGTACCAGGTGACGAATAAAGGAATTGCCAGACCCTTTCAGAATCCAAGGCAACCTCGTGACCCATCTAAAATCCTGTGAAGACACATAAATATCCCAATCATCAAGACAGAAAGTGATAAGGCAGCCTTATATATTGGAGAGTGGTCTGAAAGAGGGACAGGTGATGGTTAGAAGAATCGTCGGACCCTTGAGTCCAAGACAGCTTCATAAAACCATCATACAAAGCCTGAGCCCGGACATATAAACTCTCCAATAGCTAATGATGGGGCAGAAGTTAGAGAGACCCAAAGAGGGTAGTTTGGCTTGTGACTTAGTACTAGAGCGAGAAGGAAAAGATGCTGTCAAAAAAGGGAAGAAATTGTCAAAAGTGTGTGGGGTCACTATGCATTTGGGTGGACGGCTAGAGCCAGATGAATGGCGTACTCTTTTAAAAAGAAAAAGGGGTTTGTTGTCGGACCACGGGCTGCTGCGTACAGCAGATGCTTGGTTCAAAGTTGCGAAAGCTATTCATGAAGAAGGGTGGACAGAACAGGAAACGCATCAAAATGGTTGTATTGTATATGTGTATAAAAAAGCCAGAAAAGGGGTCAAAATCCAAGACAACCAGCCAGCCACTGCCCTATGCTGGCGTCCGGTCCTCAGAAAGTGGGTACCGCCCCTTCCCCCGTGCACAGTGACACCTCCCCTCTGACAATACTCTGCAATGCCCTGCCAATACACTGCAATGCCCTGCCAATACTCTGCAATGCCCTGCTAATACTCTGCAATACCCTGCTGCAATACCCTGCCAATTCTCTGCAATACCCTGCTGCAATGCCCTGCCAATACTCTGCCATACCCTGCCAATACTCTGCCAATATACCCTGCCAATACCCTGCCAATACTCTGCCACAACCTGCCAATAAGGAGATTGTGCATATTACAGTGGGGGAGATTTTTTTTTTGTTGATTCGAAAATGATCCCAACCGTGACTCCTGATCCGAGGAACGATCCGAACCGTGAGTTTTTTGATCCGTTGCACCCCTACCGTTGATAGACCAATCATCCGGAGCATATTATAAGGCCCAACCTACCCCGTTAATGGTAGGCACTTTCTCTGACGGGGATAGCCAGGAAGGCAAGGCGACCTCACAGAGCCCTAATCACGAAACACGTGAGGCTCAGGCAACCGGTCCTGCACAGACACGTGAGACTCAGCCCGGTCCCTCCCATCAAAGCCCCAGTCATGACCAGGGCCTGGCTTTCACTGCCTCAGTGACCAAAAAAATAAGGACAGCTTTGGGAGTTACACTAGCTTCCCACACCCCATACCATCCTCAGAGCAGTGGGAAAGTGGAAAGATTGAATGGCACAATAAAGTCTAGAATGCAAAAAATGTCTCAGGTAACAGGAATGAGTTGGCCAGAAAGCTTGCCCATTGCCTTATTCAGTGTTAGGTACACTCCAAGGGGAAACCATAGTCTGTCACCTTATGAGATATTGTTTGGCTCAGCCCCCAGATTGGGTTGTTACTTCCCACAACAGCTACAGCTACAGTCTGATGTGTTGACTGATTATGTTACTGCTTTAACTCGAGAATTAACCCGTATCCATTCGCAGGTATTTTCTTCCATTACAGATCCTGAGCTAGATACAGGAACACACAAGCTGGTCCCCGGTGACTGGGTCCTGATAAAGACGTTTCTGAGAAAACACACCTTTGAACCCAAATATGATGGTCCTTTCTAGGTTCCGCTAACAACCGCCACATCAGTCAAGGTGGCCAGGAAGAATTCGTGGATACACGCCTCCCACTGCAAGAAGGTCCCTGTACCTGAGGAAACCAAACCATGATCCTGTATATCATTTTCATTATGATTATTGTTCAGGCACAGGAGGTAGCCATCAGGCAGAAAGATGGTATAACACAATTCTGGTATAACTCTTCTAACACACATGTAGCTGCCTTCGTATTTGACTACTGCATTATAGTCTCCTGGCAATGTTACATGTATCTGGACACCGTCCACATAGGTCCAGGTCCACATACATATGTGTCACGGATGACTACTGGGGCGACAACTGTGACTACTGGGGATCCGTGGGATGGAATACAGGGGATGACTGGGGGTATAGGCCACAGAGTTCTCTGGACAGGAAAGATAAAAATGGGAAATCCCTACTTAACAGAATGACCTTAGCAAAGACAGGTACATGTTTGAATAGTGGGAGGATAGGAAACAGCATGAAATTCACCCTGACCGTAGAAAATCCTAGCCCTACAGATGCTGGTACATATGTCCTGGGAACATGGTTGGTGTGGAGCACAGGAGGAATGACAGGGAAGTTCCAACTTAAAGACATGTATAATTCACCAGACTGGCAGCCCCCTCGGCCCATAGCTAACGCCTGAGGCCTCATATACAGAAGTTAGGGGACATGGTAGCCATAGCAGACCCTACCTTCGAGGACACTATGGCCGCAGCGACCGGGTTCTCAGATGTCAGCCTGTGGCTCAAGTGGATGAGGAATAGTGCAGGGAAACGCAATAAAACCAACTGTTATGTGTGTGGGGTCCTAGACCTCATTTGGGAACAGTACCCCTAAACATACCCCCAGAACATGAGACATGTTTTCTCAGCCTATTTACCAACTCAACCACTAACCACTCCCTGTGTGAACAATGGAAGTGGGAGTATCCTATAGTCACCAAGACCCCCAAGCCAGGAGAGGGTATCACCATATATCCTGGCAATTACACATGTTGTTATGGACAGTATCAGGGAGTGGGGAAACCTCTTGGGAATTTTACCACAGGTTACTGTGGATCTTATAGTGAGGTGTCTGCAGATCTGGTGCAAAATCAAACCCAGTCTTTAGGAGATGTGTACTGGGTCTGTGGAGACATGAAAATTAGGAGTAGGATGACAGGACAGTGGACAGGGGAATGTGCACTGGCTAAGGCCATAACGCCTCTGCATATTTTCTCAGAGACCCCAGAACCAGAAACAAACAACACACCTAGGCGTAGGAGTGCCCCAGCGGGAAGCTTTGACCCTCATGTGTAAATAGATGTCATAGGAGTCCCAAGGGGGTCCCAGATGAGTTCAAAGCAAGAGACCAAGTCGCAGCGGGATTTGAGTCTCTAATCCCCATCATCAGTGTAAACAAGAATGTAGATTGGATAAATTACATCTACTATAACCAACAAAGGTTTGTAAACTACACCAGGGATGCACTCCAAGGTTTAGCTGAGCAACTAGAGGCCGCTTCACAAATGACCTTCCAAAACCGTATGGCCTTGGATATGGTCCTAGCTGAGAGGGGGGGTGTAAAATGATACCCGAGACAGGTACATGCTGTACCTACATCCCAGACAACACTGATGGTAAAGTGACCTTGGCCATCAGGAAACTTGAGGATTTGTCCAAAGAGTTAAAAAAGAATTCAGGGCTCAACAACCCCTGGGATCAGTACTTCACCTGGATCAAGGGGGGATGGCAGGGATTAAATTATCAGGAATAACCACCCTGATAATTTTGGTGACCTTGGCTGTCATAGTCTGCTGTATTCTCCCCTGTCTTTAAAAAGTGTGTAAAAAAAGCTGTTGACCAATCTACTCCCACATTTGTGAACCAGGAAATATCAGATGATGATTATGGAATGCACTCCATTACAGACACTCCCTCCCCGGAGTGCAACACCATAGGGTTATAGGGACAGATAGCACCTGACTGCCCTTCTCCAGACTGTATCGAGGGGGGTAGCGAGTTAGTTGCTGCCTTTCTCTATATGCAGCCCAAAGGAGTTGCTGAAGAGAATAGCCCAGGTGAGTAGGACTTTTAGTGTAAGGAACAGATTGAAATAGACATTTCAAGGGGGGACTGGGATAGATGTGATTAAGGTATCACAGGTAAAATGCTAAAATGCCTATTTCAATATGTAATAAATATGTTACTGCTTAGCTTTTCAACCTTAACTTTGCTCCAGATAACTGCTAGCTCTCCCCCCCCCCCTCCCTTATTGTAAAGCTGAACTGCGAAGAGTTAAAAAAAGGAAAAAAAAAGATTGTGCCTCCCTTCCGAGAATTGCACCCAAGACAGACATGACATCAACATCCAACATCTTGAAAGGAAGTTACCCAATATGCTAAATCAGCTAAAAACTTATACATTGTCACAATAATAATATATTTTTGCATATGCCTTGTCTTGCTTGTCTGACATGAATGTCTGGCTGCTATTATATAAACTGCAAAAGGAGGAAATAATAAAACAGAAGTAACTTTACACTGAGCTGCGAGTCTGTCTCAGCTTGGATTATTTCAGAGTGTACACTCTATATATCAAAACCAATTTGGCCGGGTGGCAGATATAAATATCTCCAAATCTGATTAAAAACAGATGGTCGCTAATTGAGGTGTGGACTGTGTCAGTACTT
This sequence comes from Lithobates septentrionalis, assembly GCA_037952835.1. Classification (NCBI taxonomy): domain Eukaryota; kingdom Metazoa; phylum Chordata; class Amphibia; order Anura; family Ranidae; genus Lithobates; species Lithobates septentrionalis. The sequence goes on along the minus strand of JBBDGP010002958.1, from coordinate 100,420 downwards.
TTTTATTTGTATTTTCTTTTTACATTTTATTTTTTACAATTTATTTTCTTATTATTTTGTACAAACTATATTTTTTGGCAATTTTTTTTTTACAATGCTTTCTTTTTTTTGGGGGGGGGGATGTTGGACGGTGTCAGTGTTTTTTTTTTATTTCATTTTATATTATTTTTACAATTAAACCTTTTAAATATTTATTACAATTCTTCTTTTTTTTAATTTATTTATTTTAATCAGCCCTGTTGGGGAGTGGCTTTAGTGAGATATCAGGGGTCTAAATAGACCCCTGACATCTCCCTTTTGAGACTGGGAAAGGGACTGAGGACAAAGATTCCACAATTTATTTATTTATTTTAATCAGCCCTGTTGGAGAGTGGCTTTGGTGAGATATCAGGGGTCTACATCTCCCTTTTGAGACAGGGAAAGGGACTGAGGACACATATACCCCTGTCCCTTTCTCTGCAGACTCAGCTTCACTGAAGATGAATGGACAGGAGACAGGCTCCTGTTCGTTACTGAAGCATCGCAAACACAGTTTACTCTGCTCAGTTATAAATGGACAGTCAGTGATCACTGACTCTGTGCATTCAGAAAAGGAAGGAGCCGGTAAATGATATATATGACGTCTCCTTCCTCCGCTCTCCATCCTGACAGATTTGGGACAAGGAGGGACCAGAGGAAGACCCAGAGGAGGACACCGGGAGCCAGAGGAGGACCTAGGGAGCCGGAGGAGGACACAGGGGACAGTCGGGGGTAATCAGTGCAGTGGTGAGGGGAGTTACAAGCACTGATCTCACTGTGTAGCTTTCAATAAAAGCAGCTGATAGCTGTGGGAGGGAGAGGAGGAGAAGCAGCTGTCAGCTGCTTTGTTGAAAGCTATACAGTGAGATCAGTGCTTGTAACTGGCCCCACCGCAGCACCGATCATCTGTGATGGTCAAGAGGACTTGGAATGGGCCCAAGGTTCACAGGCTTTAACATTGGAATGGATATTCTTTTGGAGGGTAGATCACCAGAGGTTGCAAGAGACTGGAGAAAGAATCTTAGCAATACCCGGATATACAACCAACTTGGTGTCACGTCATACCTAAAGTGACTCCACCAGATGCAAAAAGCTTTCTCACAGGTAGGGTATTTGGAGAATGGGACTGTGCTTCTGATATAAAGTCACCAGGTCAAGGGACAGGATAGCTAGGGCATGGGCAGGATTCAGAATACTGTGGGATCTTGAGGACCCCTTGGACTGAGGTTTACAGCTAGGGGAAAGGGCATCTGTTTTGCAATTCTTAGAGCCCAGAGGATCCTACTAAAGTGGCAAAAAAAAGAGACACCAGGATATGGGGAGCCTGACCTATGTATGACCTAGGAAATAATGCATACAATTTAAAATTCACTATGCATCAGGATAAACATCAAATTTCATTCTTGGAGTACACTGTTATGATCCAGGAGGGTGGTGGTATAAGTACTACTCTGTATCGAAAGGAGACAGCAGGGAATATCCTGGTACATGCTACGAGTTTCCATCCTGCCCCCCTAATAAACAGCATCCCCTATGGCCAGTACTTGAGATTGTGCAGAATATGCTCGGACAATGATGATAAGACACTGCTGAAAAATAATAGTGGCCACACAAAATATTGAAACTTTGGGTCCAATTTGGACATTTTCACTTGGGGTGTACTCACTTTAGACATTAATGGTTTAGACATTATTGGCTGTGTGTTATTTTGAGGTGACCGCAAATTTACACTGTTATACAAGCTGTACACTCACTACTTTACATTGTAGCAAAGTGTAATTTCTTCAGTGTTGTCACATGAAAAGATAGAATACAATTTTTACAAAAATGTGAGGGTTGTACTCACTTTTGTGAGATACTGTATATGTGGAAGAGAGTTGGCCTTAACCTGCAGCCCTGTCTGACTCCACGGACCTGTTGGAAGTGGTTTGCTTTTTCTTCATCCTTAGACTGCATCTCTTCTCAATATATGAGCTTTTGATGACATAATCAGTGTTGCCAACCGCCCGTAGATTTACGGGCAGCCCGTAAAAACGACCCGTTTTTCGGGGCGCCCGTGAATGCCCGTTACGGGCACCGGTGCCCGTAAAAATGATGGCCGCGAGCCGGCCATGCAACTGCGCATGCGCCGTTCCGAAGCCGGCCGGGCTCGGGAAATCTCGTACGCGCTCGGCCGGGCGGCGCATGCGCAGTAACGTAATACCGCTGCCCGGCGCCATTTTCGAATCGATCGAGCGCGGCCGCGGCGGCAAGGCAAGCTGACAGCTGAGCTGAGCCAGGCGACTCTGTCCACTCCTGTCATGCAGTGCATGACTTGGCTGGCTGCACACACAGGAGGTACGGAGAGCGAAGCTGTGGGGGGATGGGATTGGGATCTAAAGGAGGACATTACTGGGACTGGAGCCGGGAGAAGTAATATGATGGTGAATAGAGCATATCAGTCTCTGTCCCTGGGCCCTGGCTGCATGGCATATGCAGGGGACAGAGACTGATGTGCTCTATTCACCATCATATTACTTCTCCAGTCCACATCAGATTCATCAGTGTGCTGTGTCCTCCTCCTGTACCCCTTTCACCTCTCCACAGGTCAGGGCAGAGGTGAAAGGGGTACAGGAGGAGGACACAGCACACTGATGAATCTGATGTGGACTGGAGAAGTAATATGATGGTGGACAGGGGAGGAGGCTGCTGTGAGGATGTGTCCTGTCCGCAGTCTTTGTCCACCTCTTGTAGTATGTCCGCAGCCTCTGTCCCCCTCCTGTAGTATGTCCGCAGCCTCTGTCCACCTCCTGTAGTATGTCCGCAGCCTCTGTCCCCCTCCTGTGGTATGTCCGCAGCCTCTGTCCCCCTCCTGTGGTATGTCTGCAGCCTCTGTCCCCCTCCTGTGGTATGTCCGCAGCCTCTGTCCCCCTCCTGTGGTATGTCCGCAGCCTCTGTCCCCCTCCTGTGGTATGTCCGCAGCCTCTGTCCCCCTCCTGTGGTATGTCCGCAGCCTCTGTCCCCCTCCTGTGGTATGTCCGCAGCCTCTGTCCCCCTCCTGTAGTATGTCCGCAGCCTCTGTCCCCCTCCTGTAGTATGTCCGCAGCCTCTGTCCACCTCCTGTAGTATGTCCGCAGCCTCTGTCCCCCTCCTGCAGTATGTCCGCAGCCTCTGTCCCCCTCCTGTGGTATGCCCGCAACCTCTGTCCACCTCTTGTAGTATGCCCGCAACCTCTGTCCACCTCTTGTAGTATGCCCGCAACCTCTGTTCACCTCTTGTAGTATGCCTGCAACCTCTGTCCACCTCTTGTAGTATGTCCGCAGCCTCTGTCCACCTCTTGTAGTATGTCCGCAGCCTCTGTCCACCTCTTGTAGTATGTCCGCAGCCTCTGTCCACCTTCTGTAGTATGTCCGCAGCCTCTGTCCTTCTCCTGTAGTATGTCCGCAGTCTCTGACCATCTCTTGTCTCTTATCATGTCTGCAGTCTTTGAGGGGATCCTAGAAAGGATTCAAGAGTGGGAGCGCTGCCGGGATGGGGGTTCGGAAGAGACAGACACGTGTGGACTGTGGAGAGGAGGCTATAGAATAGCCACCAAGCTGGACCCATCTGACTGAGCCCTGCTGGGTGCACCTGAGAGGAGGTCAGTGACAGTGCCGCCAGGCCAGTCTGGGGGGGTCACTGATGTAAGGCGGAAGTAAATACAATAATGTAAGGGGGCACTGATATAAAAGGTTCCCCCCCCTATATTAGTAATCCCCCCTTACCTTAGTGTATTCACACTGCGGAAGGTGGTCTCTGGTCACCATCCTGCAGACTCTGATCTAAGGGGGAACACTCTGCTGGCCGGGTTATAGTAACCTGACCTTCATGTAAATTGAGAAATATGTTTTTTGACTTTTGTTTAACTTAACCACTTGACGACCGCCTCACGCCGATGTACGTCGGCAAAGTGGCACGGACAGGCAAAATCACGTACATGGTACGTGATTTGCCTTCCGCGGGTGGGGGGTCCGATCGGACCCCCCCCCCCGGTGCCCGAGGCGGTCCCGTTTTGTCCAGCGGCGATCGGTGGTGAGGGGGAGACCATCCGTTCGTGCCCCCCCCTCGCGATCGCCGCCGGCCAATCGAATCATTCCTTTGCTGCTGTATGCTAAACAGCAGCAAAGGAAATGATGTCATCTCTCCTCGGCTCGGTAATTTCCGTTCCGGCCCGAGGAGAGAAGACATCAATGTGAGTGCACCAACACACACACACACAGTAGAACATGCCAGGCACACAAAACACCCCGATCCCCTCCCCGATCGCCCCCCGATCCCCCCCCAATCACCCCCCCCCCTGTCACAAACTGACACCAGCAGTTTTTTTTTTTTTCTGATTACTGCATAGTGTCAGTTTGTGACAGTAACAGTGTTGGGACAGTTACTGTTACCCCCCTTTAGGTCTAGGGTACCCCCCTAACCCCCCCCTAATAAAGTTTTAACCCCTTGATCACCCCCTGTCACCAGTGTCACTAAGCGATCATTTTTCTGATCGCTGTATTAGTGTCGCTGGTGACGCTAGTTAGGGACATAAATATTTAGGTTCGCCGTCAGCGTTTTATAGCGTCAGGGACCCCCATATACTACCGAATAAATGTTTTAACCCCTTGATTGCCCCCTAGTTAACCCTTTCACCACTGATCACCGTATAACCGTTACGGTTGACGCTGGTTAGTTTGTTTATTTTTTATAGTGTCAGGGCACCCGCCGTTTATTACCGAATAAAGGTTTAGCCCCCTGATCGCCCGGCGGTGATGTGCGTCGCCCCAGGCAGCGTCAGATTAGCGCCAGTACCGCTAACACCCACGCACGCAGCATACGCCTCCCTTAGTGGTATAGTATCTGAACGCATCAATATCTGATCCGATCAGATCTATACTAGCGTCCCCAGCAGTTTAGGGTTCCCAAAAACGCAGTGTTAGCGGAATCAGCCCAGATACCTGCTAGCACCTGTGTTTTGCCCCTCCGCCCGGCCCAGCCCAACCCACCCAAGTGCAGTATCGATCGATCACTGTCACTTACAAAACACTAAATGCATAACTGCAGCGTTCGCAGAGTCAGGCCTGATCCCTGCGATCGCTAACAGTTTTTTTGGTAATATTTTGGTGAACTGGCAAGCATCAGCCCCAGGCAGGGTCAGGTTAGCGCCAGTACCGCTAACACCCACGCACGCACCGTACACCTCCCTTAGTGGTATAGTATCTGAACGGATCAATATCTGATCCGATCAGATCTATACTAGCGTCCCCAGCAGTTTAGGGTTCCCAAAAACGCAGTGTTAGCGGAATCAGCCCAGATACCTGCTAGCACCTGCGTTTTGCCCCTCCGCCCGGCCCAGCCCACCCAAGTGCAGTATCGATCGATCACTGACACTTACAAAACACTAAATGCATAACTGCAGCGTTCGCAGAGTCAGGCCTGATCCCTGCGATCGCTAACAGTTTTTTTGGTAGTATTTTGGTGAACTGGCAAGCATCAGCCCCAGGCAGGGTCAGGTTAGCGCCAGTACCGCTAACACCCACGCACGCACCGTACACCTCCCTTAGTGGTATAGTATCTGAACAGATCAATATCTGATCCGATCAGATCTATACTAGCGTCCCCAGCAGTTTAGGGTTCCCAAAAACGCAGTGTTAGCGGAATCAGCCCAGATACCTGCTAGCACCTGCGTTTTGCCCCTCCGCCCGGCCCAGCCCACCCAAGTGCAGTATCGATCGATCACTGACACTTACAAAACACTAAATGCATAACTGCAGCGTTCGCAGAGTCAGGCCTGATCCCTGCGATCGCTAACAGTTTTTTTGGTAGTATTTTGGTGAACTGGCAAGCATCAGCCCCAGGCAGGGTCAGGTTAGCGCCAGTACCGCTAACACCCACGCACGCACCGTACACCTCCCTTAGTGGTATAGTATCTGAACGGATCAATATCTGATCCGATCAGATCTATACTAGCGTCCCCAGCAGTTTAGGGTTCCCAAAAACGCAGTGTTAGCGGAATCAGCCCAGATACCTGCTAGCACCTGCGTTTTGCCCCTCCGCCCGGCCCAGCCCACCCAAGTGCAGTATCGATCGATCACTGACACTTACAAAACACTAAGTGCATAACTGCAGCGTTCGCAGAGTCAGGCCTGATCCCTGCGATCGCTAACAGTTTTTTTGGTAGTATTTTGGTGAACTGGCAAGCACCAGCCCCAGGCAGCGTCAGGTTAGCGCCAGTACCGCTAACACCCACGCACGCACTGTACACCACCCTTAGTGGTATAGTATCTGAACGGATCAATATCTGATCCGATCAGATCTATACTAGCATCCCCAGCAGTTTAGGGTTCTCACAAACGCAGTGTTAGCGGGATCAGCCCAGATACCTGCTAGCACCTGCGTTTTGCCCCTCCGCCCGGCCCAGCCCAGCCCACCCAAGTGCAGTATCGATCGATCACTGTCACTTACAAAAGACTAAAACGCATAACTGCAGCGTTCGCAGAGTCAGGCCTGATCCCTGCGATCGCCAACAGATTTTTTGGTAGCGTTTTGGTGAACTGGCAAGCGCCAGCGGCCTAGTACACCCCGGTCGTAGTCAAACCAGCACTGCAGTAACACTTGGTGACGTGGCGAGTCCCATAAGTGCAGTTCAAGCTGGTGAGGTGGCAAGCACAAGTAGTGTCCCGCTGCCACCAAAAAGACAAACACAGGCCCGTCGTGCCCATAGTGCCCTTCCTGCTGCATTCGCCAATCCTAATTGGGAACCCACCGCTTCTGCAGCGCCCGTACTTCCCCATTCACATCCCCAACCAAATGCAGTCGGCTGCATGAGAGGCATTTTCTTTATGTCCTCCCGAGTACCCCTACCCAGCGAACGCCCCCAAAAAAGATATTGTGTCTGCAGCTAGCGCGGATATAGGCGTGACACCCGCTATTATTGTCCCTCCTGTCCTGACAATCCTGGTCTTTGCATTGGTGAATGTTTTGAACGCTACCATTCACTAGTTGAGTATTAGCGTAGGGTACAGCATTGCACAGACTAGGCACACTTTCACAGGGTCTCCCAAGATGCCATCGCATTTTGAGAGACCCGAACCTGGAACCGGTTACAGTTATAAAAGTTAGTTACAAAAAAAGTGTAAAAAAAAAAAAAAAAAGTATATATAAAATAAAAAAAAATAGTTGTCGTTTTATTGTTCTCTCTCTCTCTATTCTCTCTATTGTTCTGCTCTTTTTTACTGTATTCTATTCTGCAATGTTTTATTGTTATTATGTTTTATCATGTTTGCTTTTCAGGTATGCAATTTTTTATACTTTACCGTTTACTGTGCTTTATTGTTAACCATTTTTTTTGTCTTCAGGTACGCCATTCACAACTTTGAGTGGTTATACCAGAATGATGCCTGCAGGTTTAGGTATCTTCTTGGTATCATTCTTTTCAGCCAGCAGTCGGCTTACATGTAAAAGCAATCCTAGCGGCTAATTAGCCTCTAGACTGCTTTTACAAGCCGTGGGAGGGAATGCCCCCCCCCCCACCGTCTTCCGTGTTTTTCTCTGGCTCTCCTGTCTCAACAGGGAACCTGAAAATGCAGCCGGTGATTCAGCCAGCTGACCATAGAGCTGATCAGAGACCAGAGTGGCTCCAAACATCTCTATGGCCTAAGAAACCGGAAGCTACGAGCATTTTATGACTTAGATTTCGCTGGATGTAAATAGCGCCATTGGGAAATTGGGGAAGCATTTTATCACACCGATCTTGGTGTGGTCAGATGCTTTGAGGGCAGAGGAGAGATCTAGGGTCTAATAGACCCCAATTTTTTCAAAAAAGAGTACCTGTCACTACCTATTGCTATCATAGGGGATATTTACATTCCCCGAGATAACAATAAAAATGATTAAAAAAAATAAAAATGAAAGGAACAGTTTAAAAATAAGATAAAAAAGCAAAAAAATAATAAATTAAAAAAAAAAAAAAAAAAGCACCCCTGTCGCCCCCTGCTCTCGCACTAAGGCGAACGCAAGCGGCGGTCTGTCGTCAAACGTAAACAGCAATTGCACCATGCATGTGAGGTATCACCGCGAAGGTTAGATCGAGGGCAGTAATTTTTGCAGTAGACCTCCTCTGTAAATCTAAAGTGGTAACCTGTAAAGGCTTTTAAAGGCTTTTAAAAATGTATTTATTTTGTTGCCACTGCACGTTTGTGTGCAATTGTAAAGCATGTCATGTTTGGTATCCATGTACTCGGCCTAAGACCATCTTTTTTATTTCATCAAACATTTGGGCAATATAGTGTGTTTTAGTGCATTAAAATTTAAAAAAGTGTGTTTTTTCCCCAAAAAATGCGTTTGAAAAATCGCTGCGCAAATACTGTGTGAAAAAAAAAATGAAACACCCACCATTTTAATCTGTAGGGCATTTGCTTTAAAAAAATATATAATGTTTGGGGGTTCAAAGTAATTTTCTTGCAAAAAAAAAAAAACTTTTTCATGTAAACAATAAGTGTCAGAAAGGGCTTTGTCTTCAAGTGGTTAGAAGAGTGGGTGATGTGTGACATAAGCTTCTAAATGTTGTGCATAAAATGCCAGGACAGTTCAAAACCCCCCCAAATGACCCCATTTTGGAAAGTAGACACCCCAAGCTATTTGCTGAGAGGCATGTCGAGTCCATGGAATATTTTATATTGCGACACAAGTTGCGGGAAAGAGACAATTTTTTTTTTTTTTTGCACAAAATTGTCACTAAATGATATATTGCTCAAACATGCCATGGGAATATGTGAAATTACACCCCAAAATACATTCTGCTGCTTCTCCTGAGTACGGGGATACCACATGTGTGAGACTTTTTGGGAGCCTAGCCGCGTACGGAACCCCGAAAACCAAGCACCGCCTTCAGGCTTTCTAAGGGCGTGAATTTTTGATTTCTCTCTTGACTGCTTATCACAGTTTCGGAGACCATGGAATGCCCAGGTGGCACAAACCCCCCCCAAATGACCCCATTTTGGAAAGTAGACACCCCAAGCTATTTGATGAGAGGTATAGTGAGTATTTTGCAGACCTCACTTTTTGTCACAAAGTTTTGAAAATTGAAAAAAGAAAAAAAAAAAGTTTTTTCTTGTCTTTCTTCATTTTCAAAAACAAATGAGAGCTGCAAAATACTCACCATGCCTCTCAGCAAATAGCTTGGGGTGTCTACTTTCCAAAATGGGGTCATTTGGGGGGGTTTTGTGCCACCTGGGAATTCCATGGCCTCCGAAACTGTGATAGGCAGTGAAGAGTGAAATCAAAAATTTTCACCCTTAGAAATCCTGAAGGCGGTGATTGGTTTTCGGGGTCCCGTACACGGCTAGGCTCCCAAAAAGTCCCACACATGTGGTATCCCCGTACTCAGGAGAAGCAGCAGAATGTATTTTGGGGTGCAATTCCACATATGCCCATGGCCTGTGTGAGCAATATATCATTTAGTGACAACTTTGTGCAAAAAAAAAAATGTGTCACTTTCCCGCAACTTGTGTCAAAATATAAAATATTCCATGGACTTAATATGCCTCTCTGGAAATAGCTTGGGGTGTCTACTTTCCAAAATGGGGTCATTTGGGGGGGTTTTGTGCCACCTGGGCATTCCATGGCCTCCGAAACTGTGATAGGCAGTAAAGAGTGAAATCATAAATTTACGCCCTTAGAAATCCTGAAGGCGGTGATTGGATTTCGGGGCCCCGTACGCGGCTAGGCTCCCAAAAAGTCCCACACATGTGGTATCCCCATATTCAGGAGAAGCAGCAGAATGTATTTTGGGGTGCAATTCCACATAGGCCCATGGCCTGTGTGAGCAATATATCATTTAGTGACAACTTTTTGTAATTTTTTTTTTTTTTTGTCATTATTCAATCACTTGGGACAAAAAAAATAAATATTCAATGGGTTCAACATGCCTCTCAGCAATTTCCTTGGGGTGTCTACTTTCCAAAATGGGGTCATTTGGGGGGTTTTGTACTGCCCTGCCATTTTAGCACCTCAAGAAATGACATAGGCAGTCATAAACTAAAAGCTGTGTAAATTACAGAAAATGTACCCTAGTTTGTAGACGCTATAACTTTTGCGCAAACCAATAAATATACGCTTATTGACATTTTTTTTACCAAAAACATGTGGCCGAATACATTTTGGCCTAAATGTATGACTAAAATTGAGTTTATTGGATTTTTTTTTATAACAAAAAGTAGAAAATATCATTTTTTTTCAAAATTTTCGGTCTTTTTCCATTTATAGCGCAAAAAATAAAAACCGCAGAGGTGATCAAATACCATCAAAAGAAAGCTCTATTTGTGGGAAGAAAAGGACGCAAATTTCGTTTGGGTACAGCATTGCATGACCGCGCAATTAGCAGTTAAAGCGACGCAGTGCCAAATTGGAAAAAGACCTCTGGTCCTTAGGCAGCATAATGGTCCGGGGCTCAAGTGGTTAAACACATTGCTAATAGCACTAGCTATGTGTTTATAGTTCAAATATTAATATTTGCAATGTTTAGCACTAAAAACAGTAATTTTAGGTACTTTTTTTGCAGTGTCAGTAAAAAATGTGGATCTGCCAGTAAATTTCATGGGTTTTTTTTTGCCAGTAAAAAATGGGCACCGTTTGTAAATTTTGACGTTCTGCCAGTAAATTTCACTTCGGGGGGTTGGCAACACTGATGACATTGTGTGTTTTCACTACTTTTCCACTCTTGATTCGTTTGAGGAACAAACCTGGGTGCCACAGTGAATCAAAGGCCTTCTTAAAGTCCATGAAACAGGCAAATATTTATCCATGTTTGGTATTTTGGGCATGGTTCTTGATGAGACAGTGATGTGCAGGGTGTAGATATGGTCTGCGGTCCAGTGTTTTGGTAAGAGCCCTGCCTGACTTCTGATTTTCTGTGCTAGGAAGTTGAGGATACTTATGTTCAGAATACTGTTGAATAGTTGTGTGCTGCTGACACATATCCTTCTGCAGTTGGCTGGATTGTACTGGCCCCCACTCTTATAGAAGGTTGCTCTAAAGCAGTGGTTCTCAACTCCAGTCCTCAGGACCCACCAACAGGCCAGGTTTGCAAGATAGCTGAAATACATCACAGGTGATATCATTTGCTGCTCAGTGATTGCAGTATTCTAGTATGCAACTCCCCAAGGTAATACTTAAAATCTGGCCTGTTGGTGGGTCCCGAGGACTGGAGTTGAGAACCACTGCTCTAAGGCCTTTCATGCTTGAAGGTAGAAACTGGCACTCAGGACCATATTGCGGTATGTACATCTGGGTAACTGTGTTTAAACTCTGGCAGAATTCCATTGTAGTGGGAGTGGTACCTCTTGAAAAACCTGATTTTCTGCCTTAAAAGTATGGAATGGGCTCATGATCTAGGCTTTTCATTCTTACAAAACCTCAGTGTGGTGAGTACACCTCAATATCTCATCGTCTTATTTTGATTTAGTTTTACTCCTTTCCCCACAAGAGGGCTAACAAAACCTTACAATGTGACCAAACAATCCACATGTGTAACATTTTATCTTCACTAAAGTGTTACGGCATCTGCTTCAGTGGTTAGTACTTTCTGCCAGGGGCGTTGCTAGGCCTACAAAAGATCTGGGGCTAGAGCCCATAGCAGTGTAGTAAAGAAAGTCATAAGCTTGGGTGGGCATACACATATATATATACAGTATATACGTGTGTGTGTGTGCATATATCCCCAGAAAGCCCCCCCCCCACTTACATCAGGGTTCCCAGAGAGCCCCACCCTTACATCAGGGTCCCCAGAGACCCCCACTTACATCAGGGTCCCCAGAGAGCCCCCCCTTACATCAGGGTCCCCAGAGAGCCCCCCCTTACATCAGGGTCCCCAGAGAGCCCCCCTTTACATCAGGGTCCCCAGAGAGCCCCCCTTTACATCAGGGTCCCCAGAGAGCCCCCCTTTACATCAGGGTCCCTAGAGAGCCCCCTTAAATTCAGGGTCCCCAGAGAGCCTCCCCCTTAAATTCAAGGTCCCCAGAGAGCCTCCCCCTTAGCATCAGGGTCCCCAGAGAGCCTCCCCCCTTAGCATCAGGGTCCCCAGAGAGCCTCCCCCCTTAGCATCAGGGTCCCCAGAGAGCCTTTCCTCCCCTTGGGGACTCCTGCAGAGACTCGGGGCTATGAGCCCCAGATTCGGGGCTATAGCCCCAAAAGCCACCCCCTAGCAACGCCACTGCTTTCTGCCATGGCATATAGTTCTCAGTGAACTGTGAGGGCACTGGTGAGCGCTCTCATTGATTCTTCCTACAAACAACTGACTGAGAGTCTGCAAAATCTTGCCATTGCATCCACAATCTGCTGATCATGACTGCAGTGTAAAAAAAAAAAAAAGTGTCTAAATGCACATTTTTTACCTGCAAAAATTGCATTTATTCACAGGCCAACACAGATTTTGGTGCCTTGAATGTCAGACCTGTTCCTAGGTATATTTGACCCGCTGATTCCAAAAATGGCGACACTTTTTCCTTACCAGCTTTAGTTTTTGAGATACAGCATTAATGTCATATACCACTCCTCACTCTGGTCGCCCATTAAAAATCTGGATATTTTAATGTAGTGTTTTATTAAATCTCCTTCCTGAAAGAAGGACATTGACCACTTCCTGACCACCCACCGCAGATATACTGGGGCAGGGAGGCCGATCTGTGCCAGATCACATACCTAGTTTGTGCTCTGACACTTCGGGTCTGTGGTGGGCATGCGCTCTGCTGGTGAACCGCTCCCAATGTGATCACACACATCAGCAGCCACTGTGGACTTAATGTGCACTGGCACCTTCTGATTGTACAGTATACCCTGAGAATGGTGATCTGCCTATGTAAACAAGGCAGATTGCCGTTCTGTCATTAGGGAAGGTATTGATCCTGTGTTCTTGCACAGCAGGGACATGGATCAATGCCTTCCCATAGTAAAAGCACCTCCACAGTGAGAAAGTACAGGCTAGGCACCCAGGTAACCCTTGGATAACCCCCAATGTTAACCCCTTCCCACCCAGTGTCATTAGTGCAGTGACAGTGCTTTTTTTTTAGCACTGATCACTGTATTAGTGTCACTGGTCCCCAAAAAGTATCAAAAGTGTCAGTTAGTGTCTGATTTGTCTGCCGCAATATTGCAGTCCTGCTATATGTCGCTGATCGCCACCATTGCTAGTAAAAAAAAAAAAAAAAAAAAAACATAGTTTGTAGACACTATGACTTTTACGCAAACTAAACATATGCTTATTGGGATTTTTTTACCAAAATATGGACCAGAATACATATTGTCCTAAATTGATGAAGAAATTTGATTTTTTTTTTTTATTGGACGTTTCATAGTAGAAAAGTAAAAACATTTTTTTTTTTTTCAAAATTGTTAATTTTTTTCTGTTCAGTGCAAAAAATAAAAACCTCAGATGATCAAATACCACCAAAAGAAAGCTCTATTTGTGGGGAAAAAAACAGATTTTATTTGGATACAGTTTCGCACCACCGCACAATTGTTAAAATAACACAGTGCCGTATTGCAAAAAATGGCCTGGTTATGAAGGGTGGTAAATATTCCAGAAGTCAAGTGGTTAAAAAAAAAAAGAAAAGTGTAGTACACGAATCTGCTTATTTTACACCAAAAGCACAGGTTTATGATACAAACATTCCAATCATTTGACACCGAAGCAGCTCCTTTTCTAGGACTTGGTAAATGTGAGATCCACCAGTGCATTCCTGTGTAAGGTTCCAGGTTTGTACCTGGCACAAATGCTCCATGAAAGTTTTGCATACAATATGAGGAGCTCATGGCTTACCTTGATCTCCAAATTTGACACCAAAATAGCCTAGAAATGATTTCTTTACAAGCTCAAAAATAGGTTTTGTGGCAGGAGTCACTTGGGGCAGAGGGCTTGTGGAACCCAGCTTACCTCAGAGAGCTCTGGAAAGTCCTATGTGTAATAACCCTGTGTCTATTAGGGGCACAGGGTGACCAAGAACCCCAGTCTGATCTGCACTAATCAGGCTCATCATTCAACCACACCAGACTCACCATTTCCTTTTACCCCTGTTATCCAGGGTCTTATATGTGTGGTTTGTGTTGAAAGAATGAAGGGGCTTGTTCACTTGGGACAGTGGTATTTCTGAACAACATCCCTTAAGAAATATGTGAAGATAAATGAATTCCACCTTTCGGACTGCTGGAATATTGTTTGATCTCAAACTGTTGTATACTTTTTACTAGATCACTTGAGGTGTGGCTGTATCCCATTGTTCTATTGTTTCTGTCTGCCTTGGGAGCAACCTATTATGGGATGTATATGTGTTTCTAGCATGTAGACAAGGGGCAGGGTGGAGGGAGGGGGGAATTCCTCCAACAGCCCTCCCTGCTGATAAGACGGTCTACTGCTGGAAAGTTGATTACACCTGTGTGTCTCTTGGCACTGAATGTAGTTTACCCCGCCCTGTGTCATTATGCAAAGAAAGGGGGGCTGTCCCCTGAGTATATATCTCTTTGTGCCTGTGTTTGAATAAACAGTCTTATGTTTTCCACCCTACACTAATGTTTCAAAAAGTGACTGGGTGGGCTAAGGGACCTTGGATTGTACTGGTACCGGGAAAAAGGAAGCTTATACGGCGGACAGACTCTTGAGTACAGGGTCGGCCACAGGTTTTCCTCTTGCTTTCAGGGTGTACTCTCCCAAATGGAGCAAAATACATCAGGGTGATCCAGGCAGCACTGTCATGAAGTAGCTATGACCTCTTTGATGTTCGATCTGCAAAAATGAAATAATATGAGTGTCATTATACAAACACCACCAATATGATCGTAGCTACAATACAGTTACTAACTTACACTTTACGTACTTCCAACTGTAATTGTACATCAAAAACTAGCTAAACACTCACTCTCGCTATATCTGCTAACTTGTTCACAAAAACATAAACTAGGCAACAGAAAAAGTGGATCAGCAATATCCTTTCAAAAACTGACTAAAAAAATGATATACGTTTGATCATATCAAAGAAACTAGAGCTGATGCAGTCTAGCCAATGCAATTTTCTGAATCAGTGCCTCAAATAACCCTAACAACAGTTCTAAAAAGCAAGGCATGAAGAACACAGCCCAACAAGAAAAAAAACGTGATTTATTTTTTTAAAGGTGAACTTATTCTTTAAGTAGTGGCCGGCAATGACCCCTTGCACGATCTGTGGTCCTGCTGTAATCTTCTCACTTAGTGGTCAGCTGCAACAGATCATGCATTTAGAACCATGGTGACTTACCAGCATATTCCAGCAAGGCATCTGGTATGCCTGGATAGCCACAGTTACCCCAAGTTGGGCTAAGATCTCCCCGTTAAATTTGTTACAGTGCTTTGCTGGCAGGTCATAGTAGGCCTTCTGTGCTTCCCCGGATAAGAATGGGGCAATGAGGCTGACTCCCAGATCCTAAAGCCAAGCAATATCTCTCAACAGTGCACTGAAACGTGGTCTGGAAAGTTTCCTTGTCATCATGGGGTGTAAGCTTTAGCAAAAAAATGGCCAGTCTTCAATGTCACTGGGAGCAACAATCCCCTTTAGCCAATCTGTTAGCACTTTCAGCGGGGCCTATACAGACTTCTTTGGCACCTCTAGTTGCAATGCCTGCGCCTGTATAAAGAGAGCCAAGGTCTCTTCGTAGTGCCAATTGGCTTTCATTAGGGCCACCTGCTGGTTGAGTGGCCTCCTGATGGGCTGCTGTGCTCTGAACCATGGCTTTTATGAATTCCTCAATGCCGCCTTCAGAGGTTTTCAGCACCAGTGCTGCTTTGGCACAGAACATGTAAAAATGGGCACTGGCCCTTTTTAATGTTAGTTTTGTTACCTTTGCCTTTTTATGGCTAAATTGCTCACATGCAAGCACCATCTGTAATCTTGGGGGCCCGAGATCAGCCAAGCACATTTGTAAAAGCAAAGTAGTCATTTATTGTTCAAAGGTAAAACAAAACAGCTTGCTTGCAGCATACAAATAAAGAAAACATTGCACACTTCTAGTACATATCAAGCTTTTTGGCTCACTGCCTGAGCAATTTGTCCCTTTAATTGGGTTATGTTCCTAACTGCCTCAGGGGTCCCAAAAGCCCAGTCAGCAGCAGATTAGCCATGTCTCAGTCACAAGCATTCCACTGCTCTTGTTCCCAAGTGTGTTTGGCTTCACACTCCACATCACAGACACCTGTTGGCTGTTTCCTGCTCCATTTGTGGACTTTCCTTCAGGTGGATTAATCCATTCATAACCAAATTCCTTGTAATCAGTGTTAGGAGGTCTTTTCCCACCCAAAGTCTCTCTGAGCCTCCAAATTAGGGGCCCAATTCGGAGTCACCAAACCTGAGAGAACTGTAAATGTGTCCTTTTCTCTTTAACTAGACTACCTCTTCACCCTGGATGGGTGAGAATAAAAAATGTATTTTATTGTTCCCCTTAAAAAGACTACAACCCATAATAAACTGACGAGCGGGACAACCTTGTGGACCATACCTCTGCCTTTCTACCCTTTTTCTTCTTTCTCTTTCCTTTTCTCCACCTTACGATTAAAGCTCATTATCAGAATTTATTTGACCTATATACACTCTACCTGTAAGAAATATGTATAGTAGGTATAAATCATTTAAATACCTACAAAAGAAACTAAGGAAATGATATATATCTTTAATTTAGGTTTACGTGAACCCAATGTTTAATATTTGAAATTTCATGACATTTACCTATATAAACCCTACTGTAAAACAATGAGCTTACTTTATAGATCCTTGTAAACTTACTTTATGTATCTTTATAATATTGTATACTCAATAAACTTCTTTTGACAAGGAAAAGACTACAACCCAAATATCAGGGAAACATATCTGCCTTCCAGGGCCCATCCCTGGTGTCCTGTACAATTTGTGGTATGCTACCTAGAAGATGTTGGTTTTAAAACCGAAGTTAGACTTACCAGTAACTCTATTTCCAGTAGTCTTGCAGGACAGCCCTGACAGACGGAGCTCCTCCCACTGGCACGGGAAACACATTGCCCAAACACTTTAAAAAAGGTGGTCCCTCAGGAACATGGCTAGTCAACCGCAAGAACCGAAGGACAGAAACTGAAAAATATAGCCAAAAACAGGCAATAACCTGAAAATTACCAAAAGGATGAGAATGTGCTGTCCTGGCCTACATACTATGTGTCCTTTCCTTTCACCTCAAGAAGTTGTGAGGTACTGTATGCCAATGGTATAACTTTTCTTAGTCATTCCCAGAGTGCTAGGGCTAAGCCTTGCAGTTAGGAGTATTAAAGTGAAACTAGATTCAAGAGGATTGATATAAAAGGTCTTCTAGCTTACAATGGTAATAGCAGGACTCTTGTTGGATATGCTGTTAACATTTTGCTTTTAACATTAAAATATTTTAAAATAATTTACTGATTAATTTTAATATGACATTGCCAAGATCAATCATTACCTGTTTATTGCAGTAACTCGTAGGAACCCAAGTTCAGTTTTTTTGAATCTAGAAGAGCAAAACCAGTGAAGGATGGTTTCTTTTTTAATGATTTTGGTCTTGATCACTTTGTTTATTGTCTTATTAACTAAGATTAGCTATTCTAGGGCTGATTTCTAATTTACACAAAACATCTAAATCTTGGATCTCCTATGAATTTTAGGAAGGCTTTAAGAAATTAATGTCATTGGCCAGAAATGTAAACTGTATCATTTTTTTCTTTGTAAATACATCAAGGCTTCCATCCACAACCAGACCATCTGAAGTGTCAACTTTGCACATTTCTGGAGCCATGTAGGACACAGTGCCACACTTGCCTCTAATCACTGTCCCTTTGACCTTAGCAAAGCCAAAGTCTGTGAGTTTGATGGAATAGCAGTTCCCGTTAGACACTAAAACATTATCTGGCTTCAAATCCATGTGTACCAGTCCCATGCTTCCATAAATTCGAAAGCACTTGAGATCTGCTCAGCACACCTTTTTGCTGCGTCTTCTGGAATTCCCACCTAAAATAAAAGGAGAAATTCTGAATATTTATCCAGAAACAATTAAACTATGTATAGGCATAACTTTTTTTAGTTTTATACTTGGGGTGGATTATTTTGCCATATGTGAGTATGTGCATGCTCAGAACAAGTAAAAGTTGTCAGAATAAAAGGTAAGTGTAAATTTTTCCACATGGACGCCTCTACTAATGTCAGCTAAGAGAGTTTCCTCTCACTTCCTGTTTCATCTCAAGGAGAGGAAGTGAAGGGAAATCTTTCCAAAAGGATACAGACAGCAGAAAATAAAAATTGAGCTTTGAAGCATTTGTTACTCTAAAAAAAAAAAATTCATATAAAGAGTAATAAACTGCATAGTGCTTGTGGTGTGTCATTTTTCCTTTTCTAAACTGTAAAAAGCTAGCTGATCCTGCCAGTTCTGTGTCCTGACCATGGTAATCATGGCTGCTGAGCCCTGACACTGTGGTCAGTTTACGTGTCTCCATCATCCGCAACTCTGCTCTCTCCCCCTTCCAGCTTCTGTGTGTGAGCCGCCCCTCCCCTCCCCTTCTAGCACCGCTCCAAGCAGTAGAAAAATGACTTCTCGCAATCAATGCCAGCCCCTCTTCTGGGATACCATGTACTATACAGTGTATGTCATTTTTTAAAATTCTTCTTCTAAATACCTTATTTCTCCTCACCGATCACGTGACCGCCCGGCAGACATCAGAGGGAGATCTCGGCCCCTCCCTCTGTAGTACTTACATCAGAGGAAGAGAGCAATGGGCGGTCACGTGACTGCTGATCGGCGAGGAGAAATAAGGTATTTAGAAGAATTTTAGTATAGTAGATGTTAACATAGCAGAGGGGCTGGCAGTGATTGTGAGCATTGCCTTTACAACCCCTTTAACTCTTCTTAACTCTGCCCAAACCTAAGAAAAAAACATTTTTTTATACTTATACCTTTAATGTATGTAAATTTAGTATAATCACGGAGAGCAGATCACCAAAAGGTACCAACTCTTGAACAAATACACAGTGGTCGGTGGTGGTGAAGGCGGTACCATATCATCCAATGGCGTTGGGATGAATTAAAAGTAAAAATTAAATATTGAACTCATCTTGAGGAAAGACCGCTGACTGGTTATGTTTTTATCTATGACCTTCAATGCCATTCTTTGACCTGTGCAAAAAAAATAAGATTACCATAGTTGGAAATTTTAAGTTAGTAATTTCTGTATGTTTCACTTGAAATCCATTCTAATAAGATTTGTTGCTCCCAGATTGAGAATGCATTATGCTTTATTTAAAGCTAAACCTCAGCCTTACTTGCAGTCAGCTGTACAGAAACGTTCCCTGCACTGAAATTTCTTACTCCGATTTCACTGCACACAGATTCTCACAATGTGCATTAGAAGCTTCAGCAAGTCAGATAGAGCCCACCTCACTTAATTTCCTATCTGGAGGATATCCAGCATGTTTAGCACCATATCCTCCCCAGCCTGACTGTCCCTCGCCCGTTCCTTTCATTCATTGAATTTCTGTTTTTTTAAGCATATAGACTCAATATCACATGTGATCTTTATCTAGGGTGGTCTGCATGCAAATACTACCTGTCTAGGAATGCCCACTCCTCCAGGACAGATATATACCCATCAAGATGTCAGCACTATTGAGGTTAAAAAGAATACATTTATCAGGCCTATACATATTTTATATATGGTTTCCTGGGCTACTTGGAAACTATCTTGTTTTGTTTGTTAAAAGGTGAATACAAGTTCATTGTTTTTGGACAAAGACTCTTAAAATCTTCTTGTAAGAGCCTATTGCATATTCTCTCAGGTTGTAAATCGTGAGGATCCCAGACAACCAAACAAGATGACTGGCCATGGGGCCAGAGCGTGTTATAATGAGACTGATGACTCATGTCTCAACTGAACAATAAATAGGAGGTTTTGAATTTTCTCTTTATTACTAAAAGAAAAAAATAAGGGCTTATTTAAAATTTGCCTTATGAATAAATATTCTTAATTGCGAGTAATTATATTAGCAATAATTTCTATTGTATTATTATTACATTATATGGAGCATTTATATGCCTACTTAACTGAATAATTTCAAATATTTTTATTTATGTAATTTTACAATATTCAACATATATTCATTATATATTGTTTGATTTTACTCATTTAGTATATATTATTATTATGAGGGCTGCATGTTAAAATACTATGAATAAGAAGGGAGGTACAAAACTTCTATCAGTGAAATTATATATGAATAACCATTGTGCTTTTACCAATGACTTCACTCTCAAAGGTATTTGAAGGAAAAGCCAACTGTGTTGTTCAGACTTATTTAAAGCTATATATCTCATGAAGAGACATTAAGTCTGACAGACGCTGCTATAGAATAAACATCCCTATTATATTTATGGTTTTGTTCAAGGCTCAGATCAAAGGTTATTTGAAGTGATATCTTAACATTTTAAGTAAAATTCCAAAATCATTTTTAAACCAATACTGCCCCCTTTAGGTAGTTATGTGGATGGGTCCAATACTGCCCCGTTTAGGTAATTGTGCGGAAAGTAACATGTCATTGGACGTCATTAATTACAGATCCACGCCTACTTTCTTTGGGGATAAAAGTGTGTAGACAAACTGCAGTGAGGACGGAAAACAGGAGAGGGAAACACATGGGGAAAAAAAAAGAGTACAGGAGGAGACAAAGCTGATATCTCTTAGACAAAAGATTGAGATTTCTGGTAAAGTATACATTTCTATTTATCTGTTGGCAATTGACTATACCTGGCATTTAGTCTTTGTAGCAAGAAATTTGGAATTGTAATAATTCTAACTGCAGTATGAATTGTTCCTTTTTCAATTAAAGAGAGGAATACGCACATATGTATAATCTCAATGGAACAGATTCCAGTTTCTAGTAAATGGTTTAGTTATGATGTATGCTTAAAATAAAATTATTATTTGAAATGTATCTTTACCTTAAATATAAGTCTTGGTTAAACCACCAATTCTGTGCATGGTATAACATGTTTGTCCATGTGCTGTTAAAGTAAATTCAAGCTTGCAAAATCTGTTGACAGAGAGGTCACGTGTCAATATCAGCACCTTTTTGTTTTCACATCCTGCTGAGCCACTGATAAGCTATTAATTACTTTCAAGGAGTTACTCAGTTTTGCTACCTTAGTATTTTTGAAACATCATCCTGTGGTTATTTTCTCATCATCTGTATCATCCATATTATTGAAATGTTGATCCAATTGTTTGTCACCAGTTATATTTTGATATTATTCTGCACTGATTTTTAGTAAATAAATATATATATATTTGCACACTTTTGTATTCCTTTTGTCTTCAGGCTAGCTTGAATAAACAAATTAGAGGGTTTTTTTTTGATTTGTAGAAAAAAGTGGGAATCTCCTTAATCATAGATCCTTGCTTATTTTCATAAATCTAAAACTGTTTAATATTTCAGTATACACATTTTGACAAAGATATTTGCATAAGGCTACTTTCACACTGAAACAAACAAAGCCTGGGAATGCCCAGGAAACAATTCCAAGCCTGCTTACCACCAGCTCGCAGACAATCAAATTGACCTGTCTAACAGTATACATTAAAAACAGGGGTTTAGTCCGCACGCATTTGCAAACGCATGCGTAAGCCACAGAGCCTCGTCATGGCACCCTGATATCTGTGGTCCTAACACTAAAATATGAGTGTCCCCACAGTGGAGGCACATGCATTCTGATGGATAAATGCGGGCAGGTGGACTGAAGGACAGCCCACCCCTTCTTAAAGGTACAGGAGCACACCAAACACCCAGCAAATAGCACTATGGCTGCAAAGATGCTGGTGCGTTGCTGGACCAATACACACACCAACATGATCTCAAAAAACTTGCCACCACCCTCATTTATAGCTGGCTACTAGCTACTTTCACACTGGCAGCGCCCGGCCGCTAGCGCTAAAGTGCTGCTCGTTTTTGCGGTGCTTTTCAGCCACTAGCAGGGCGCTTTTTACTCCCCAAAAAATGGTAAGAAGTCCCATTTTGTAACACTTTCAAAGTGCTTTTCAGGCGCTTTGGAAGCACTGGGCAGGGTGTTTTGGGAGTGCTATTTACAGCACTCCCAAATCGCCCCAAAGATGCTGCTTGCAGGACTTTTCATAACGTCCCGCACGCGCACCACCCAGGTGTGTAAAGACACACTGCAGTGAATGGAAGGCAGTTTTCAGAGGCTATTTCTAGCGCTAAAACACCTGAAAACCGCCTCAGTGTAAAAGTAGCCTAACTGCTCTGAAGAGTCAGCCCAATGCTTAGTTACCTAAATAACCTTACCAACACGCATTCATGTTTTATACAGTTGTGCCCGTAAGTTTAAATACCCTGGCAGAATTTATGATTTCTTGGCCATTTTTCAGAGAACATAAATGATAACACAAAACTTTTCATTTACTCATGGTTAGAGTTTGGCTGAAACCATTTATTATCAACCATCTGTGTTTACTCTTTTTAAATCATAATAGCAACAGAAACTACCCAAATGACCCTGATGAAAAGTTTACATACCCCAGTTCTTAATATCGTGTATTGCTCCCTTTCACATCAATTACAGCTTGAAGTCTTGTGGATGAGGTTCTTTATCTTCTCAGATGGTAAAGCTGCCCATTCCTCTTGGCAGCCTCCAGTTCCTGTAAATTCTTGGGCTGTCTTGCATGAATTGTAAATTAGAGATCTCCTCCAGAGTGGCTCAATGATATTGAGGTCATGAGACTGAGATGGCCACTCCAGAACCTTCACTTTATTCTGCTGTGGCCAATGGCAGGTTGACGTGGCTTTTGGATCATTGTCATGTTGGAATGTCCAAGTACGTCCCATGCGCAGCTTCCTGGCTCATGAATGCAAATGTTCCTCCAGTATTTTTTGATAACATACTGCATTCATCTTGCCATCAATTTTGACCAAATTTCCTGTGCCTTTGTAGCTCACACATCCCCAAAACATCAGCGATCCACCTCCGTGTTTCGCAGTAGGAATGGTGTACCTTTCATCATAGGCCTTGATGACTCCTCTCCAAATGTAGCATTTATGGTTGTGGCCAAAAAGCTAAATTTTGGTCTCATTACTCCAAATAACTTTTTGCCAGAAGGTTCGAGGCTTGTCTCTGTGCTGCTTGGCGTATTGTAAACGGGATACTTTGTGGCATTTGCGTAGTAATGACTTTCTTCTGGCGACTCGACCATGCAGCCCATCTTTCTTGACCTTTAAGACCCCTTTCACACTGGATGCATTTTTCAGGCGTTTTAGCGCTAAACATAGCACCTGTAAAACACCTGAAAAAAGCCTCATCTGCAATCGCAGTGTGAAAGCCCAAGTGCTTTCACACTGGGGCGCTGTGCTGGCAGGATGTCAAAAAAGTCCTGCAAGCAGCTTTATACACACACACACACACACTAATTACAAGCAAACAAAACACAGGTGAGGCTGGTTACCTTTAATAACCATCCAAACCCCCTTTGTGTCAACTTGTGTGCATGTTATGTTACCAGGGTATGTAAACTTTTGATCAGGGTCATTTATGATTTAAAAAGAGTAAACACAGTTGGTTGATAATAAATGGCTTCAGCCAAACACTAACCATGGGTGAAAATGACCAGTTACACTTACCGGTAACAGTGTTTCTGGGAAGTCTTCCAGGATGGCTCCCTGAGAGATGACTGGCCCCACCTGACAGGAAATACAATCAACAAAGAGGTTCAAACCCCCACCCCTCCACTCTAGTGTCTCAGCAACTCCACTCTAGCGTCCCAGGAAGGTGCTCTGGCTTGTCCATGAAGGTGCTCTGGTTTGTCCATGTAGCTGCTCTGCATATTTGCTCCACCGATGCTAAAGTCCTTTCTGCTCAAGAGGTCGCCAGAGACCGAGTGGAATGTGCTTTAAGGTTATTCGGGCCGCCCTCCTAGCCTGATCATAGGCTAAAATAATAGTCTGCTTGATCCAACTTGCTATGGATGCTTTAGACGCTTGCTGACCCTTCTTCTGGCCAGAAAAACTAACTAATAAGTGGCTGGACCTTCTAAGCTCTTTTACTCTTTCTAAATAAGCCAACAGACAACATTTGGCATCTAAACAATGAAAGGAACTTTCTCTCTCATTCTGAGGATTGGTACAAAATGAGGGAAGTTCTGTGGAACCTTGAGGCTACCTTTGGAAGGTACAGGAGATCCTGCCTGAGTACACCCCGTCATCAAATAATAGAAAAAAGGGCTCTTATTGACAGAGCCTGGATGTCGCCTATTCTTCTGGCTGCAGTCACCGCCAGCAGGAAGGCTGTCTTTAGGGTAAGCAACTTAGGAGGAATAAGAGGTAATGGTTCAAATTGTGCCCTGGTTAGGGCTTCCAAGACTAGCGTAAGGTCCCAAGGCGGAATTTTGCTTACCTGCACTGGGGACAGTCTATCTCTGGCTGACAAGAATCTTTAAAATCAAGGGGTCCAGAGCCAACCTCCTGTCCAAAAAACTGGACAAGGCTGCAACCTGAACCTTAAGTGTCTTGGTCGCCAACCCCTGATCTGCGCCATCCTGGAGAAAGTCCAGGGTGGCAGGAATCTCTTGTTGAGAAGTCCCCTTCGCCTGGCACCAGCGCGAGAAGACTCCCCAGACTTTGGCATAAATACGCCTAGTAACCAGCTTTCTGCTCAAAAGAAGGGTGTCAATTACTCTCTCAGAACATCCCCTTTTTGTAGGCTCTCCCTTTCAATAGCCAAGCCATCAGCCTGAAGAAGCAGGGATCTGGGTGGCAGACTGGGCCCTGAAGGAGAAGGTCACATGGCTCCAGAAGGCTCTGAGGGGGAGCTACGGACCAATTTCCCAGGTAAGGGAACCAGGTCCTCTTGGGTCACCAAGGAGCGATCAGAATCAGTCTGCCCTCTGAGAGACTCAGCTTCTGCAGTATCCTCGAGATCAGAACTAAGTGGAGAAAGGCATATGCCAAGAGGAAGTCCCAGACTTGGGCCAGCGCGTCTACCCCCTCTGAACCCCTATCTCTGGAGAGTGAGAAGAATCTCTTCACTCGTCTGTTCCCTCTGCAGGCAAAGAGATCGATCTCTAGGTTGCCGAAGTGTCGGCATACGAGGGAGAAGACTTCGGCGTTCAATTCTCCCCCTGGCGAATCGGTTGCTGACTGAGATAGTCTGCTTCGACATTGTAGGCCCCCTTTATATGTACTGCTGAGATAGAGGGGGACTCTCTGCTCTGCCCACTCCAGGAGTTCCAGAGCTAGAGTAAGAAAAGCACGAGATCTGGTGCCTGCCTGATGATTCAGGAAGGCCACCACGGTTGCGGTGTCGGAAAGGATCTGAACCTCCCTGCCCTTGATTCTTTCCTCAAAGGCCCTTAAGGCCTCTGACCGCCAAGAGTTAACGGAAGTTGGAGGAAGCGTTCCTCTGACTCTGGTTCCAGGCGCCCTGGGCTCGAAGTTCCTCTAAGTGGGCCCCCCAACCCCAAGCACTTGCACCTGTTGTTACCTTGAGGGGTTGGAGGTGTCCCTCCCGCAACCTCTGGAGGATTGAGCCACCACTGCAGAGACTTCTTCACCCTTTCTGGAATGGGAACCCTGTTGTCCAGAGTTCCTCTCTTCCTGTCCCAGGAGGATAGGCGGAATTGCTGGAGGGTCCTGGAATGGAGCTGAGCCCATGGAACCGTAGGGATGCAGGATGTCATCAGTCCGAGAACTCTCTCATGACCCTTCTGTAAGAGACCTCTTTTAAATCTAGAAGGGATGCTACTGCTGCAATGAGGCCCTCTACCTTCCCCTGGGGCAAAACAAGTTTCTGTGCTGTTGAATTCACCGGGAATCCTAGATAGACCTTGGTCTGGGCAGGAACCAGCGATGATTTTTCCTGGCTGATAATCCACCCAAGGGACTCCAAGGTACTCACTACCTTGGCCAGGTCGGAGAGAAGGAGATCTCGACTCTGGTTGTAACCCAGTAGGTCATTGAGATAAGGGACCAGCGTTACCCCTTGGAGACGAATGAATGCAGCCACCTCTTCCAGGATCTTTGTAAACACTCTCAGACTGGCTGCCAGTCCAAAGGGTAGGGCAGAGAACTGCCAGCACTGCACTCCCTGCTCCCAGGGGATCACGAACCTTAGAAAGGCCTGGTGCTCTGGAAAAATATGGACGTGAAGATAGGCATCCTTCAAGTCTATTGTTACCATAAATACGTCCTTCAGAAGGTGCCTTCTGAGAGTATAGGCGCTTTCCATGCGGAACCTTTTGTACCGCAGGAACCTGTTTAGCCGCCTTAGATTAATTATGAGGCTGTACTTTCCCGAGGGCTTTGGGACTAAATAGATGTGGGAAAAAAATCCCTGCCCGCACTGTTCTGCTGGGACTGGCACTATGACCCCCTGCTCTGCCAGCTGTCCGATACTGTGTAAGAGACCCACTGCTTTTCTGAGGGTCCCTGGGTAAGTGGGTTAGAGGGAAACTTGGGGGAGGTGAGGAAAGAAACTCCAATCTGTAACTCTCTCATACAATCTGAAGGATGTGGGGACTCTGAGTAATCCTTTCCCACTGAGAGAGAAAGTCTTCACCCTACCCTTATGCCACTTGGTATCCTTGTCGGCAGACTTCTGGCTGGGGAATAGAAGACCTCCCTTCTGCTTGCCTTTGCTGACACCCCCCCCCCCCCAATGCCTGGTAACGGTACCTTCCTTTTTGTCTTTAACCACTTAACAACCGGCCCATAGCCAAATGACGGCTACAGGGCGGTTGCTTAACTCTGGGAGGGCGTCCAGGGACGTCCTCCCAGAATTCTGCTCTCGCGCACCCCCTAGGGCGTGCACTCGAGAGCATCTGTGACCACCGGGTCCAGAGGACCCGGCGCATCACGAATCCCAGTAAATGGCCGCTAATCGCGGCCGTTTACCATGTGATTGCGCCGTCAAATGACGGCGCGATCACATGTAAACAAACCAGCGTCATCTGATGACGCCGGTTCCTCTCCTCCCCTCCTGTGTACCGATCGGTACACTGTGAGCGGAGAGAGGGATGGATGGATGGTAGCAGCATTGTGGGCTGCATCTGTAGTGCCCACAGCGCTGCACAGAGACATCCAGCCATCCATGCTCAGCCATCCCTACTACTCTGCATGCCCTGCAATGCTGTGCAATACTCTGCAATTCCCTCTGCAATGCCCTACAATACTCTGCTATGCCCACAATACCCCTGCAATACTCTGCCATACCCTGGAATACCCCGCAATACCCTGCAATACCCCGCAATACCCCGCAATACCCTGCAATACCCCGCCATACCCTGCAATACCCCGCCATACCCTGCAATACTCTGCCATACCCTGCAATACCCCGCAATATTCTGCCATACCCTGGAATACCCCACAATACTCTGCCATACCCTGCAATACCCCGCAATACTATGCCATACCCTGCAATACCCCACAATACTCTGCCATACCCTGCAATACCCCGCAATACTCTGCCATACCCTGCAATACCCTGCAATACTCTGCCATACCCTGTGTTGTGGAATCTCATATTAGCCAATGTATTTCATATTGTATATATTGATTTGCATATATTTTATTGATAATTATTATTATTATTATTATTATTATTTATATTATTATATAGTAGTGGTTTTATCAATATTATTATTCAATAAGTAAAGCAACAATTATTAATCTTTAATAATGTATACTGTGTTTTCCATAGATTTAGAAAGTCTTCATTTATAAGTGTTGAACTTTAAATGACCTCTGCTTTATGACAAGTACTTGTAAACAGGTGTTCTCGAAAATGTATTAAGATAGTCTACTGGATGAAAGTTCATTAGAATAGATTCAAGTTATGAAGAATTGTCTCAGACAGATAAGAAAACAGGTGGTTAAAATAATTAGGTGGAATACAGGAAAGTTATGTACAGAACATTAATTAAGTTTGACAGGGTCAAACAAAGGTCTGCTTGTGCCCTCATTAAAACTGTTAAAATACATACATATAGTGAGACATATAACACATCTGGTGGGGTTATTGAAAGTTCATTTTACCAAATGTCATAAATCTGTCATCCTTGAAGCTAGTTAAATCTTATCAAGATAAAGAGAGTTTGATAACACAGCTGGGTGCCAGACTGTCTCTATACAGGTGTTTTTAATTGGACAAAAACAGTTATAAATCAGTTTAATGAACATATAGGAATTTTGGGAATAATTAAGTTTGTCTGGTTGTAGAACAGGTGTCAGATTTATGGTTGGTTACTTTGATGTAGATCTTAGCGACCAATCATAGGTAAGAAAGATAGTTGAGATAAAGACTTGTGAAATGGTATATAAATGCAAGCTCTGCAATTGTGAGACAGACAAGTCAGATAGGAGCTCATAAGGCTGAACTCTATGTATGCTGCCCTATTGCACGGGTCATAGAGGTCAGAACCAATGGGCAAATATCTGTCCATAACTTGTCTCCTCGTACGAGTCAGAGAAGACTTCTTAACTTGTTCCAGAATGTGGTCTCAGGTGAATTTCCCTCAAGAACTTGGTCGAGCTGGAACCCAGAACTCTGTGAGGGGACCAGACCACCGGCAGATCGGCTGGTCCCTATCAGGTGAGAGGTTCCCAAGAATTGGCAGTAAAGACCCATTCTGGTTCAAGGTGAGAACACTTCACAATCTTTTCAATTTGGTTAGAGGATAAGAATATTTATATCTAATATGCATGCATTGTAAGAAACTGTATAAATTAGACCTGTATATTGTAATATTTTGAACATAAACCTGTATGTTATCAGCTGTTAATAAACCTGCATTGCTGAAGTTCTGCCTGGTTCGATACTTTACTATTCAACTTCATTTGGTGGCCCGTACGGGGACAGCATAACCTCAACTCCGATCTTGCCTAACTCCATGCTGGTGAGGCACTGAGCTCAACACAATTTTGCGCAATTTATATCAGGTTAGCAGACACCTATTATTAGTTCTGCATTGTGTTGTGCCGTGTTTTGCTAGCGCTAGGAGGGGCGGGTGGTTGTTGTTGGGGTATCGCTGTCCACCAGGCAGATCTTTGTGATGGTAGGTTGGGTTTTCTCAACTGTGAATGCCTTAAAATGCATTGTATAGGATGAAATACCCTGAAAAAAAAAAAAAAAAAATAAGGAAAAATTTTTCCAGAGGGGTACCCCTGTAGAAGGCTAGCTACTCTCTGTGTGAACCTACCTTTAACATGCATGTTGGTATCCTAGACTGAATAAATCAGCCTAGAAGAGGTATATTTTGATTGGTGTCCTAGACCTACAAAAGGTCTGGACGAGGTTTTGGGGTAAATGTTTTGACCCCTGGAGAACCTACCTTTAACATGCATGTTGGTATCCTAGACTGAGTAAATCAGTCTAGAAGAGGTATATTTTGATTGGTATCCTAGACCTACAAGAGGTCTGGACGAGGTTTTGGGGTAAATGTTTTGACCCCTGGAGAACCTACCTTTAACATGCATGTTGGTATCCTAGACTGAATAAATCAGTCTAGAAGAGGTATATTTTGATTGGTATCCTAGACCTACAAAAGGTCTGGACGAGGTTTTGGGGTAAATGTTTTGACCCCTGGAGAACCTACCTTTAACATGCATGTTGGTATCCTAGACTGAGTAAATCAGTCTAGAAGAGGTATATTTTGATTGGTATCCTAGACCTACAAGAGGTCTGGACGAGGTTTTGGGGTAAATGTTTTGACCCCTGGAGAACCTACCTTTAACATGCATGTTGGTATCCTAGACTGAATAAATCAGTCTAGAAGAGGTATATTTTGATTGGTATCCTAGACCTACAAAAGGTCTGGACGAGGTTTTGGGGTAAATGTTTTGACCCCTGGAGAATCTACCTTTAACATGCATGTTGGTATCCTAGACTGAGTAAATCAGTCTAGAAGAGGTATATTTTGATTGGTATCCTAGACCTACAAGAGGTCTGGACGAGGTTTTGGGGTAAATGTTTTGACCCCTGGAGAACCTACCTTTAACATGCATGTTGGTATCCTAGACTGAATAAATCAGTCTAGAAGAGGTATATTTTGATTGGTATCCTAGACCTACAAAAGGTCTGGACGAGGTTTTGGGGTAAATGTTTTGACCCCTGGAGAACCTACCTTTAACATGCATGTTGGTATCCTAGACCGAGTAAATCGGTCTAGAAGAGGTTTACTTTCGATTGGTATGCTAGCCCTACAAGAGTTCTGGAAGAATTGGTATCCTAGACTGGTAAGTCCAGTTTGGAAGAGGTTCTTGAGTTGCCTTAATTTACATGCATGTTAGTATCCTGGATTGGCAATCAATCTGGAGGAGGCTTTGGGGTTATCAGACCCCTGGAAAGCCTAAGTTAAAAACAAAAACAGTACTGATATGTAGCTACTAGTAGAAAAAGGTACCTTTGTTTTGTATATTATTGAACATAATAATTGTGGTGTAAAATAATACTCATGAGTTTAGAAATGTTAGGAGAGGTAAGTCCTGACAGGTAAATAAGGTAAAGGTTTTGGAGCTCCATTTGTTAACAAAGTTAAAAGGTATGTATCGTCTTTGTGCTATAAGTGTATGTGTTTATATGTATCTGTTATAACGGTCTGTGTACTAACTGAGTTAAGATCAGGTTGAGACATTCCTGATCGCCGTGGCAAGCAGGGCTTGGCGGTTTTTCGTGTCTTGAGACAAGCGTTTTGGTAAGGAGACGTATGCGCGTACGGTGCCTATTGGCTTTACTCTGAGCACTGCTGTCCATAAGTAATTACTAACTAACCTGTCAGTTTTAATAATTTTGTGAATGTTTGTATATTTATATATAGTCAGAAATTTGTGTTCATGTGTATGCATACTTTGCTAGGTGGAGTGACTATGTATTGCTATATAGAAAACAGAAGATAATGACATTTTGTTAATGAATGTTCACAAGTGTAAGTTAATTTCTTTGTAATCTTTGTAGACTGTTAGGGAATATTGTATGTGTGAGGGAGACTGATCATCTCCCAAATTAGGTTAGAATAAGTCTGTAGTGGTTGTAAAAACGTTGGTGTGAAAGGACCCTGTGTGTTAGTTCTATGAGTGAATTGTAAGAAGTATGTAACTGATGCTGAATTCTGCATAGTGTATGATGAATAGGGAAATGGTGTGTATCCTCCATACAAATGCAATTAGAACTTTCTGTGTCATATCTTTGATTTCATGACACTTGCTATTAGTATTTGATAGAAGGATTTATATTTATATGAGTTAAATGTGTGTGTGTGGTTTTTTTTTTGGTTTTTTTTGTATGAGGTGTAAAATGAATCCCTATGTGATTGATTGTATGTGTCTTTCGTTGAGAGGCTAGGGATTGATACATCTATGGTGACTGATTGACTTTAGCGTCAAAGTTCTAAATGTTATTGGCAGTGAGTGAGTGTGTGTGTGGAAGGCACGATTCATTTTTTATTTTTTATTTTTTTTTATATTCTTTTGAATATGTACCTCAGCTAGATAGCACCATTAATGAGCTGATGGAGTTAGAAGTTATTTAAACTGTAGAAAAAAGAAAGTTGTTTGTTTTAAGTAATTTACGACACAAAGTTCTCCCATATTTTTTGTATCCAGCATACTGCTTTTGGAAGGAAAATATCTGTAGATAAATTCAATGCTGCTAATGTAATTAATGTCATGCTTAAAAACATTTTACAGTTGTAGGTTTTACATGTTAAGCAAGATAATGTATTTCTTTCAGTATGAGTGTAGGAGAGCAGAAAAGTATAGTCACCATTTTAGAAATAGCTGTCTGCACGTACGTGCAACAACTACATTAAATCACTTTTTGTGACAGCTAATCTCAGTGCTCTGTACTGAGATAAAAGGGGCACATTTCGGTGCCTTTAAACAGAAACTGGATGAGCTGACCAGAAAATAAATAAAATCTCAGAATACGTTCTTATTCTCAAACATTTGTTGATTTTTTATTAGAATATAAACTGTAGATTATAATAGGTATTTTGTCTTTTATATTATGGACTGTAGTAGTGAAAGGTGCATTTTATTTTTAGTGTATCACTCTTGTAAGTAGGGTGCTTATTCTCCCTTGTAGCTTTTGTTGTTTATTTTGTCATGTCCCTATCTTATTGTACAGTATTATGTATACTGTCATCTTTATATATTTGCCTACTTAGTAGTAATCACAAAGATAGTAATGGGATTTATTTATTTGGTACAAGGGAACTCCAAATATATATTTGTTTATTATTTTCTAAAAAGAATAGTGAAGAGTGCTGCATGGCAACAGTGCTACCATCTTATTATATGTGCTATATCTAGCACATACAGGGGGGTGAATTAGATAATTAGAGTCTTAATTTTTAATCTTAGCTTGTAAGCTCTGGTGAGCAAGGTCCCTTATTGGTATTGGCTAGAACTTATTTTGTCCTACCTGATTACAATATTTAGTAATTATCAGGTTGAGTATTAGTGTGCCTAAATAAATTATTTGCTTCTTTATTCCAGGAGCAGCCAGCACATTTTCATATGTAAAGTTATACTTTGTAAAATTTCACTCCTTTTGATTTTTTTATTATTCAAGTTCCTAGTTATGCTACTACAGGTGGCAAAGTCAGTTTTTGGATTAGGGTCACTCTGCATTAATATGATCTAATTAACAATAAAATTTGTATATAATTATTCTTAAGATTTAACAGACTGTGCAAGTGACCATGTAATTTTATTTTGATTTCTTTTTAATTATGAACAACCACAATGTAATTTTATTTTGATTTCCTTTTAATTATAATCAATCACAATGTAGTTTCACAAAATGTAGTTCTTCAAAGTCTATTTTGTGTGCCTGTATATAGACTTTATTGCAATGAAAGAACAAAGCTGTAGATATAGATATACTTTAATAAATGTCTGCTCCTTTTTAAAGTAAATCACAGTTTTTCATATGGTCATGCAAATGTATGAGACAACAGCTAAATGTCTGATGTGGGAAATTTTTCCCAGGACTGGAGTGTATTCAGCACTGATATCAGATAATTGTACCCAATTTTATGAAAAATCAGTTCCATTTTGCTCTATGCTTGGCATAGACGATAAAACCTTGTGTCCACACTCATATTCATTGGTGGATAGGTTGTATGGGCTGTTGTAGACAAAATTAAATACAATTTGCTGGGCCATATGAAACTTTGGATAGATTTGTCACTAAGTTTAGGAGTTCTAGAAGCAAATGATAGTTGCTTAGACTTCATGCTGTACAGTGGGAGATAAAATGTTCATGTGTTTAAAATAATTAACCAAATTGGTGTAGTTTTGGTTCTAAACAGATCCTTGTTTTAGATGTCATCTCTTGTTCCTGTCAAAGCCACTAAAGGAATGTATTTCAGTAACTCTTGATGACTGCAAGTACATTAAAGATCATAAAAGGAAGTGGAAGAATTCACAATTCAAGTGTCCATTTAAATCCAATTTTGTGACAGTGACATTTTCCGTTTCTATAGTAGTCAAAGTCTGAGTGAGATTACCGAGAGTGTTATTCACATAAATGCAAATGGAATACATACAAGAGACTGTTGCAGACAAAGACATTGGAAGTATTTCAGTAATGGACAATTCTAATTAATTATATGTGATACTTTGTATGTAGAGACTTACTGTTGTTTTGTTTGTTATATATGTTATAAGTATTAATATTGTGAACACCTTAAAGTGGAACTTTGGTCAGAAAATTGATTCCTGCTGGATCACTTGAGGCTAACCCTTTTTGCAGGTATAGCTATGAAGCACAGTAAAAATAAGTGCCTATACTGTTTAAAATCCACTGTTCCACCCTGCTCTACACAGGCTCAGTTGTGCTCTATTTTTTTTTTTGCTGACAGCCTGAAATTCTACTGCTGCTGCTCAAAGGTTATGGGTTTCAGTAAAATGGCAGCATAATAATTAATGTGGAATGTATTTTTCTTGCTAATGAACCTTATTTTGTCACATTTTTGTGAGTAGAGTTCCACTTTGAGTAAATGTTCAATCATTATAAACAAATAGTTTTATCATTAATTGGAAAAAAAAAAAAAGTGGGGAGGTTTAATGTAATGGGTATGACATTATCGCTAAAGACTGTATGCTATTGATGCTTTATAGGATATGTTATGATATTTGTCTTGATTTTGTTTTATAATTCATGTTTTAAAGACATAGGAGAGGTAGGCTACTAACTTAGACAGTATAGCAGTGACTGACAGAAGAGACCCATGCTGACTGTTATTGTATAATATTCTGCAGTATAGTATGTACAGAAATGGACAAAAAGTGAAATGGTTTTGGGTTTAGCAAACTTTGTGGGAAGACTACAAAATTAAAACTAATGAAGTATCTGGACTGACTATTTT
Organism: Lithobates septentrionalis; assembly: GCA_037952835.1. Taxonomy (NCBI): domain Eukaryota; kingdom Metazoa; phylum Chordata; class Amphibia; order Anura; family Ranidae; genus Lithobates; species Lithobates septentrionalis. The sequence goes on along the minus strand of JBBDGP010002958.1, from coordinate 65,970 downwards.
GACAGTATGACATGACCAGGGTAATAGTGACTGATAGGTGGAGTCAAGGTTAAGAAATGATAAAAATTTTACAATTATTGTATGGGAAATAGTATAGATTGGGAAATGTAAAAAGAATAGTCTATATAAAATACTTTGTAGTGAAAACATGTACTTCAAGGGATTTATAATAATAAATATTATTAATATTGTAAGAGTATTGTATTATGATAACTATATAGATACATGTATATTATTTTAGCGGATGTTGTAGAAATAAAAAGGAACACACTAAATTAAGTTATTAAATAAAATAAGAGTGTAGGAGCCATTGCTTTGTAGGTTGCCCTGAAGTGCTTGCTAGAGACCTATTGTATCCTGACACTGACTTTATTTTTTTTTTATTTTTTTTATAACTATATTTTTGAAGTGTATTTAATATCCAGACAAATATCGGGTGATCGCAGAAGACATGATGCAACTTGTTACAAATGGTAATTGCTACAAAGGAAGGATTTCATGCAATAAAGGAACATCTGAGACTTGTACCCTTGCAGAACAGGTATGCACTGAACTTGTGTCTTACAGCATCCAAAGCAGCTTGTGCTATGATACTGGACCAGCAAATGATGATGAAGGAGAACTCTCCAGACACATCAAGTACTTGGCTAAGCTGAAAAGACCTATGCAGGAAAAGGCAGAGCCTTATGGGACTGAGTCTGCTGAATGCTCCTTGGGACCACATACTTGGCTTTCATTCACTAGCTGAACGGATTGTTCCTCTTCCCTGTTATCCTTGATGTGATGTTGCTGAGTAACTGTTGCCTGTTGCAAGAAGTTTGTGGCAAGAATGATCACAATGCCACTGAGACTGACAACTATGTTTTCCATGCCACATATGGAGAAGGACTTTGCAGCTACAGAAGAAGATGCAGTGTTTTTGATTGGACTGATTTATTTATTTATTTTTATTTTTTGGACTGATTTATTTATTTTATTTTTATTTTTTGGACTGATTTGTTTTTATTTTTTGGACTGATTTGTTTTTATTTTTTGGACAATTTGTGATAAGTGTCGGGTGTATGGGGTCTCTGAAGGGCATGGGGGGTGATCTGTATTGTAATTGCTGTGAGGCTTGTGTGAAGCCTCAACAGGGGGGAAATGTTGTGGAATCTCATATTAGCCAATGTATTTCATATTGTATATATTGATTTGCATATATTTTATTGATAATTATTATTATTATTATTTATATTATTATATAGTAGTGGTTTTATCAATATTATTATTCAATAAGTAAAGCAACAATTATTAATCTTTAATAATGTATACTATGTTTTCCATAGATTTAGAAAGTCTTCATTTATAAGTGTTGAACTTTAAATGACCTCTGCTTTATGACAAGTACTTGTAAACAGGTGTTCTCGAAAATGTATTAAGATAGGCTACTGGATGAAAGTTCATTAGAATAGATTCAAGTTATGAAGAATTGTCTCAGACAGATAAGAAAACAGGTGGTTAAAATAATTAGGTGGAATACAGGAAAGTTATGTACAGAACATTAATTAAGTTTGACAGGGTCAAACAAAGGTCTGCTTGTGCCCTCATTAAAACTGTTAAAATACATACATATAGTGAGACATATAACACATCTGGTGTGGTTATTGAAAGTTCATTTTACCAAATGTCATAAATCTGTCATCCTTGAAGCTAGTTAAATCTTATCAAGATAAAGAGAGTTTGATAACACAGCTGGGTGCCAGACTGTCTCTATACAGGTGTTTTTAATTGGACAAAAACAGTTATAAATCAGTTTAATGAACATATAGGAATTTTGGGAATAATTAAGTTTGTCTGGTTGTAGAACAGGTGTCAGATTTATGGTTGGTTACTTTGATGTAGATCTTAGCGACCAATCATAGGTAAGAAAGATAGTTGAGATAAAGACTTGTGAAATGGTATATAAATGCAAGCTCTGCAATTGTGAGACAGACAAGTCAGATAGGAGCTCATAAGGCTGAACTCTATGTATGCTGCCCTATTGCACGGGTCATAGAGGTCAGAACCAATGGGCAAATATCTGTCCATAACTTGTCTCCTCGTACGAGTCAGAGAAGACTTCTTAACTTGTTCCAGAATGTGGTCTCAGGTGAATTTCCCTCATGAACTTGGTCGAGCTGGAACCCAGAACTCTGTGAGGGGACCAGACCACCGGCAGATCGGCTGGTCCCTATCAGGTGAGAGGTTCCCAAGAATTGGCAGTAAAGACCCATTCTGGTTCAAGGTGAGAACACTTCACAATCTTTTCAATTTGGTTAGAGGATAAGAATATTTATATCTAATATGCATGCATTGTAAGAAACTGTATAAATTAGACCTGTATATTGTAATATTTTGAACATAAACCTGTATGTTATCAGCTGTTAATAAACCTGCATTGCTGAAGTTCTGCCTGGTTCGATACTTTACTATTCTACTTCACCTGCAATACCCTGCAATACTCTGCCATACCCTGCAATACCCCGCAATACTCTGCCATACCCTGTCATACCCCGCAATACTCGGCCATACCCTGCAATACCCCGCAATACTCGGCCATACCCTGCAATACCCCGCAATACCCCGCAATACTCTGCCATACCCTGCAATACCCCGCAATACTCGGCCATACCCTGCAATACCCCGCAATACTCTGCCATACCCTGCAATACCCCGCAATACTCGGCCATACCCAGCAATAGTCTGCCATACCCTGCAATACTCGGCCATACCCTGCAATACCCCGCAATACTCTGCCATATTTTGGAATACCCCGCAATACTCTGCCATACCCCGCAATACTCTGCCATACCCTGCAATACTCTGCCATACCCTGCAATACCCCGCAATACCCCGCAATACTCTGCCATACCCTGCAATACCCCGCAATATTCTGCCATACCCTGCAATACCCTGCAATACTCGGCCATACCCAGCAATAGTCTGCCATACCCTGCAATACCCCGCAATACTCGGCCATACCCCGCAATACTCGGCCATACCCTGCAATACCCCACAATACTCTGCCATATTTTGGAATACCCCGCAATACTCTGCCATACCCCGCAATACTCTGCCATACCCTGCAATACTCTGCCATACCCTGCAATACCCCGCAATACTCTGCCATACCCTGGAATACCCCACAATACTCTGCCATACCCTGCAATACCCCGCAATACTCTGCCATACCCTGCAATACCCCGCAATACTCTGCCATACCCTGCAATACCCCGCAATACTCTGCCATACCCCGGAATACCCCGCAATACTCTGCCATACCCCGGAATACCCCGCAATACTCTGCCATACCCTGGAATACCCCGCAATACTCTGCCATACCCTGGAATACCCCGCAATACTCGGCCATACCCTGCAATACTCGGCCATACCCCGCAATACCCCACAATACTCGGCCATACCCTGCAATACTCGGCCATACCCTGCAATACTCGGCCATACCCAGCAATACTCGGCCATACCCAGCAATACTCGGCCATACCCAGCAATACTCGGCCATACCCTGCAATACTCGGCCATACCCTGCAACACTCGGCCATACCCTGCAACACTCGGCCATACCCTGCAATACCCTGGAATACTCTGCCATACCTTGGAATACCCCGCAATACTCTGCCATACCCCGCAATACTCTGCCATACCCTGCAATACCCCGCAATACTCTGCCATACCCTGGAATACCCCGCAATACTCGGCCATACCCTGCAATACTCGGCCATACCCCGCAATACCCCACAATACTCGGCCATACCCTGCAATACTCGGCCATACCCAGCAATACTCGGCCATACCCAGCAATACTCGGCCATACCCAGCAATACTCGGCCATACCCTGCAATACTCGGCCATACCCTGCAATACTCGGCCATACCCTGCAATACCCCGCAATACTCTGCCATATTTTGGAATACCCCGCAATACTCTGCCATACCCCGCAATACTCTGCCATACCCTGCAATACTCTGCCATACCCTGCAATACCCCGCAATACCCCGCAATACTCTGCCATACCCTGCAATACCCCGCAATATTCTGCCATACCCTGCAATACCCTGCAATACTCGGCCATACCCAGCAATAGTCTGCCATACCCTGCAATACCCCGCAATACTCGGCCATACCCCGCAATACTCGGCCATACCCTGCAATACCCCACAATACTCTGCCATATTTTGGAATACCCCGCAATACTCTGCCATACCCCGCAATACTCTGCCATACCCTGCAATACTCTGCCATACCCTGCAATACCCCGCAATACTCTGCCATACCCTGGAATACCCCACAATACTCTGCCATACCCTGCAATACCCCGCAATACTCTGCCATACCCTGCAATACCCCGCAATACTCTGCCATACCCTGCAATACCCCGCAATACTCTGCCATACCCCGGAATACCCCGCAATACTCTGCCATACCCCGGAATACCCCGCAATACTCTGCCATACCCTGGAATACCCCGCAATACTCTGCCATACCCTGGAATACCCCGCAATACTCGGCCATACCCTGCAATACTCGGCCATACCCCGCAATACCCCACAATACTCGGCCATACCCTGCAATACTCGGCCATACCCTGCAATACTCGGCCATACCCAGCAATACTCGGCCATACCCAGCAATACTCGGCCATACCCAGCAATACTCGGCCATACCCTGCAATACTCGGCCATACCCTGCAACACTCGGCCATACCCTGCAACACTCGGCCATACCCTGCAATACCCTGGAATACTCTGCCATACCTTGGAATACCCCGCAATACTCTGCCATACCCCGCAATACTCTGCCATACCCTGCAATACCCCGCAATACTCTGCCATACCCTGGAATACCCCGCAATACTCGGCCATACCCTGCAATACTCGGCCATACCCCGCAATACCCCACAATACTCGGCCATACCCTGCAATACTCGGCCATACCCAGCAATACTCGGCCATACCCAGCAATACTCGGCCATACCCAGCAATACTCGGCCATACCCTGCAATACTCGGCCATACCCTGCAATACTCGGCCATACCCTGCAACACTCGGCCATACCCTGCAACACTCGGCCATACCCTGCAATACCCTGGAATACTCTGCCATACCTTGGAATACCCCGCAATACTCTGCCATACCCCGCAATACTCTGCCATACCCTGCAATACCCCGCAATACTCTGCCATACCCTGCAATACCCCGCAATACTCTGCCATACCCCGGAATACCCCGCAATACTCTGCCATACCCCGGAATACCCCGCAATACTCTGCCATACCCTGGAATACCCCGCAATACTCTGCCATACCCTGGAATACCCCGCAATACTCGGCCATACCCTGCAATACTCGGCCATACCCCGCAATACCCCACAATACTCGGCCATACCCTGCAATACTCGGCCATACCCTGCAATACTCGGCCATACCCAGCAATACTCAGCCATACCCAGCAATACTCGGCCATACCCTGCAATACTCGGCCATACCCTGCAATACTCGGCCATACCCTGCAACACTCGGCCATACCCTGCAATACCCTGGAATACTCTGCCATACCCTGCAATACTCTGCCATACCCTGCAATACTCTGCCATACCCTGAAATACTCTGCCATACCCTGAAATACTCTGCAATACCCTGAAATACTCTGCAATACTCTGCCATACCCTGCAATACTCTGCCATACCCTGCAATACTCTGCCATACCCTGCAATACTCTGCCATACCCTGAAATACCCCGCAATACTCTGCCATACCCTGCAATACCCCGCAATACTCTGCCATACCCTGCAATACCCCGCAATACTCTGCCATACCCTGCAATACCCCGCAATACTCTGCCATACCCTGCAATACCCCGCAATACTCTGCCATACCCTGCAATACTCTGCCATACCCTGGAATACCCCGCAATACTTTGCCATACCCTGGAATACCCCGCAATACTCTGCCATACCTTGGAATACCCCACAATACTCTGCCATACCCCGCAATACTCTGCCATACCCTGCAATACTCTGCCATACCCTGCAATACTCTGCCATACCCTGCAATACCCCGCAATACCCCGCAATACTCTGCCATACCCTACAATACTCTGCCATACCCTGCAATACCACACAATACTCTGCCATACCCCGCAATACTCTGCCATACCCTGCAATACTCTGCCATACGATGCAATACCCTGAAATACCCCGCAATACTCTGCCATACCCCAAAATATCCCGCAATACTCTGCAATACCCCGCAATACCCAGCCATACTCTGCAATACTCGGTGATACCCAGCCATACTCTGCCATACCCAGACATACTCGGCGATACTCTGCAATACCCAGCCATGCTCAGCCATACTCGGCCATGCTCAGCCATGCCCATCCTCTGTATGTGGCCAGGCTGTGGAAGTCTCACACATGTGGTATCGCCGTACTCAGGAGGAGTAGGAGAATCTATTTTGGGGTGTCATTTTTGGTATGTACATGCTATGTGTTAGAAATATTGTATAAATGGACAACTTTGTGTTAAAAAAAAAAAAAACGTTTTAACCACTTCCCGCCTTCCGTCATACGACGTCCTTGACTTTGTGCGGGGATATCTGAATGATGGGTGCAGCTACAGGCATCATTCAGATATCAGCTTTTTCAGCTGGCGATTCCCTACACCATAAGAATGATCATAGCGGCTGTTACACTGCTTGATCGTTCTTACAGGAGGTGAGAGGGGACGTCCCCCCTCCCGCCGCCCTCCGGTGCTTCTACCGACTCACCGCTACGATCGAAGCCAGGATCTTTTTTTTTTTATTTCAGGCACAGCCTAGAGGTGAGATATGGGGTCTTATTGACCCCATATCTCACTGTAAAGAGGACCTGTCATGCCATATTCCTATTACAAGGGATGTTTACATTCCTTGTAATAGGAATAAAAGTGATCAAAAAAATTTTTTTGGGGAAAAAAGGGTCAAACTAAAATAAAGTAAAATGAACAATAAAAAAAATAAAAATTTTTTTTAAAGCGCCCCTGTCCGTGTGCTCGCATGCAGAAGCGAACGCATACGTAAGTCCCGCCCACATATGAAAACGGTGTTCAAACCACACATGTGAGGTATCGCTGCGATCGGTAGAGTGAGAGCAATAATTTTGGCCCTTGATCTCCTCTGTAACTCAAAATTTGTAACTAGTAAAAAATTTTAAAACGTCGCCTATGGGGATTTTTAAGTGGCGAAGTTTGGCGCCATTCCACAAGCGTGTGCAATTTTGAAAGGTGACATGTTAGGTATCTATTTACTCGGCGTAACTTCATCTTTCATATTATGCAAAAACATTGGGCTAACTTTACTGTTTTGTTTTGTTTTTAAAGCAAAAAACTTTTTTTTTCCAAAAAAAACGCGTTAGAAAAATTGCTGCGCAAATATCCTGCGAGATAAAAAGTTGCAATGACCGCTATTGTATTCTCTAGGGTCTTTGCTAAAAAAACATATATAATGTTTTGGGGTTCCATGTAATTTTCTAGCAAATAAATGATGATTTTTACATGTAGGAGAGAAATGTCAGAATTGGCCTGGGTGCTCCAGAACGCCTGAAGGTGCTCCCCTGCATGTTGGGCCTCTGTATGTGGCAACGCTTTGTAAAAGTCTCACACATGTGGTATCGCCACACTCAGAAGTAATAGCAGAATGTGTTTTGGGGTGTAATTTGTGGTATGCATATGCTGTGTGTGAGAAATAACCTGCTAATATGACAAATTTTGTGGAAAAAAAAAAAAGAAAAAAAAAAACAAAAAAAAAACTTGATTTTGCAAAGAATTGTGGGAAAAAATGACAACTTCAAAAAACTCACCATGCATCTTTCTAAATACCTTGGAATGTCTTCTTTCCAAAAAGGGGTCATTTGGGGGGTATTTGTACTTTTCTGGCATGTTAGGGTCTCAAGAAATAAGTTAGGCCGTCAGTACTTCAGGTGTGATCAATTTTCAGATATTGGCACCATAGCTTGTGGACGCTATAACTTTCACAAAGACCAAATAATATACACTAATTGGGGTTATTTTTACCAAAGATATGTAGCGGTATAAATTTTGGCCAAAATATATGAAGAAAAATTACTAATTTTCAAAATTTTATAACAGAAACGAAGAAAATTTTATTTTTTTACAGATTTTTCGGTCTTTTTTCTTTTATAGCGCAATAAATAAAGAACCCAGCGGTGATTAAATACCACCAAAATAAAGCTCTATTTGTGTGAAAAAAGGAAAAAAATTTCATATAGATACAGTGTTGCATGACTGAGTAATTGTCATTCAAAATGTGAGAGCACCAAAAGCTGAAAATTGGTCTGGTTATTAAGAGGGTTTAAGTGCCCAGTGGTCAAGTGGTTAAACCAGTTTTTAGCCTAGGGGTCTCGAAAAAAAATTTCCCCTATCCTTCTTAGGTTTAATGGGAAATTTCTTGCCTTTCTCTGTAGACCTAGAAAGGGCCTGATCCAAACCAGTGCCGAAGAGCAGGGAACCCTGAAATGTCTTAGAAGTGTTGTCCCCATCCCAGGTCTTGACCCACAAGGCTCTCCCTGCGGAATTCAAAAGGGCACCAGTCTTAGCGGTTGTACGCACCGTCTTGACTGCTGCATCTGCCAGGTAGGCTACTGCCCTACCAATCACCTCTAAAGAGTCCAAGACCTGTTTGGACTTAGAGGTTTGCGACACATGCTCCATTCATTTGGTGACCCACATGTCTGCATTCCTTGCCACACAAGCCAAAGCCAAGGCAGGACTCATAGCCGCTGCATTGGCTTCCCAGGCCCTGCGCAAGAGGGTCTCGGCTCATCAATCCATCTGGTCCCTAATGTTGCCCTCAAATGAGAGATCAGATTGCTTGGACACCTGGGCCAGGGAAGCATCTAATCTAGTTGTCTTAAAGAATCTCTCTTCCTCCTTAAAGGGGCACCTACGTTTTCACGTTTTAAACTTCAAGAGTTTTCTTTCAGGCTCCTTCCACTTACTCGGGATGATATCCTTAAGGGCCTGGTGGATCGGGAGGACCTTGGATAGGGGCTTAACCAAGCCTCTATACATCCTATCTTGTACGAACACCTGTGCTGCGGGTTTCTGAATTTCTTCTGATGCATACACTGCCTTAAGAAGGCCCTCCATATCATCGGAGACAAAAATATATCTGCCTAGTCTGGAGTCCTCCTCCTGACTGTCCTCAATGCCCTCATCAGAACCACTCTGATCGGGTGATTCAGCCTCTTCCTCCTCAGAATCCTGAGAGGGGAGAGGTCTCAGGGGTTCCGGACGTCTGTCTGCTCGGTTAGAGGAGGGACCCTCCTGGGAGGAAGAACCCACTCTGCTAGTGTGGGGTTCAGGGTCCCTAGCTTTGAGGGTTGCTTGGAAGGCTTCAAGGGTTGACAGCATCTCCGACTGAATGGAGAGAAAATCTTTCATAACGTGAGAGGTTTCCTTCCCCGCTAGCTTGTGGATACACTTGTAACAAAAAGGTTTAGGGTGATCCTGTGGTAATTTATCACTACAATATCCGCATCTTTTAGAGCGGGAAGGGGCTTTAGGACAGCTGGCAACCACCTGGCCAGTAAAGTCCTCCCCTATAAGAGACACATATGAAGATTAGACAGCAATGTCCCCTTGCTATGTCCCGCAGGAGTAAGAGTCAGGGTCCCCGTTCCATCATTACCCCTGCCAGATAGGTTGACTCACCCCCTGTGGTCTCCTCTAATGCTGCGGCCGCTGAGGGCCTCTCCTCTCTTTCCATCTTGTCACCAGAGTCTTCCAACCCTTGCTGATGATCAGGTAAGAGCAGGATGTGGAAGCCTGCTCCACCGTCGGTCAGACCTCCGCTCCCAGCTCAGAAAGCTGCCACCATTTTGCTGAAGCCCCGGACCGGAAGTGACCCGGGGAGGCATGGCGACGTCATTTCCGGCACTAGGGAGGAAGCCGTGTCATTCCTCTTGCCATCACCAGCAAGATGGCGCCAAGTCCTCTCAGTCCAGCCGAATGGCACAATCTCTCATGGCCAGCCATCCGCACGACCCTATGCAGGAGTGCCGGGAGTCGGGGGTATTTCGTACCCGACGCCCCAAGGAAGATCCGACCGCCAGCTCCCCCCCCCCGCTGAACGGACGCCTGCCAGGTAAGAGGCGGGAGGAACAGGAAAATGGTCCCTGAAGTTCTGGGTACCCCACTGTACCCAGGGTCCTTCAGCTCTTACCAAATCTGCTGCTCCCCTGAGAAAAATGGGGAGACCCCCCCAGGGAGGGCAAGCCCTACTGGACCCAAAATCTTCACAAGCCTGTGGTCCGGCTCCCAGGGGGAGACCACCAGCCCACGGCTTCGGGTCTTTTAGAAAAAACAAACGGCTTTGCTGTGGGGAAACACAATCAAGAACTGAGAAACCCAGGGAGGGGGCGGGGGTTTTAACCTCTTTGTTGATTGTGTTTTCTGTCAGGTGGGACCAGTTATCTCTCAGGGTGCCGTCCTGGAAGACGACTTGAAAAAGAAAAGTTTTTGTGTTATCATTCATATTCTCTGAAAAATGGCCAAGAAATCATAAATTCTGCCAGGGTATGTAAACTTATGAGCACAACTGTATATATAGAGCTGGATTAAATTATATCATTGGGCCATACTTTTTCGCTGCATATACCTGCTATTCTTCATTAATAGTGTTGTACAGGGATTCTACTTGACTGCTTTGTTTATTTTCGAGTAAGTCTACAATTGTTGACCTCTTGGGAAAAAGTCCATTCTTGCAGATCAAATTTCTTTCAGATTAAGTTTCCATACATAAACATAAATATTTGTAGAGGAAATTGAAATGGGGATTAAATTAATTCACTGACCTGTTTTCCTGTCATTTGCCAAGAGTACATTTCCAAATTCACCTTTTCCAAGTTCCTTCACAATGGGGAAGTACTTCTGTAGTCATGAGTAGGAGACCATTCTATCCAAAAGACGTTCCACATCATGGGCAACAGAGTCCATAGTGTCCTGGAGAAAAAAAATAAAACCTGTTACATTATGAGGTAGAAAAAATCAAGTTAGACTTACCGGTAACTTGTTTTCCAGGAGTCTTTCAGGACAGCACCTTGAGAGCGTGGCTCCACCCACTTGACAGGAAACACACCTCCACCAAACTTTAAAAGGAGGCTCCTTCCCACTTATCAGTAGTAGTAGAGAACCTCCGGCCCAAGCTGGAACACATAATCAGAATATGGTTAGTCACAGCATAGTAATTTATTACAATAAGGGCGGGTTGCTGCTGTCCTGAAAGACTCCTGGAAAACAAGTTACCGGTAAGTCTAACTTGATTTTTCCCTTAACGTCTTTCAGGACAGCACCTTGAGAGGATAATAGAGACTTACCCACTTAGGGAGGGACCACAGCCTGTAAGACCTTTCTGCCAAAAGCTTGTTCACTTGCTGACAGAAGATCCAGCCTGTAATGACGGACAAACGTAAGGTAACTTGACCACGTAGCCGCCTTACAAATCTGATCTGGCGTGGCACCAGCTATTTCTGCCCATGTAGTGGCTTGAGCCCTGGTACAATGTGCTTTAATTCCGAGTGGGGGAGATAGCCCCGATTGAGAGTAGGCTGCTAGAATAGCAGATTTAAGCCATCTAGCTATTGACCCCTTAGAAGCTTGCTGGCCCTTCTTCTTACCAGAAAAAAGTATAAACAGAGAGTCCGAGGACCGAAAGTTACTCGTTGCTTCCAGATACTGTAATAAAGACCTTCTTACATCCAAATTGTGGAATTTGCCTTCTTTTTCCCCCGAGGGGTTAGAGCAAAAGGTTGGCAGGATGATCTCCTGCGACCTATTGTGGGCTGACGCCACCTTTGGTAAAAAACCCGGATCGGTTTTAAGTATAATCCTATATGTGTAGATGGTTAAAAACAGTTTTTTAACAGATAGGGCGTGCAGCTCACCAATTCTCCTTGCTGACGTTATTGCAACTAAAAACAAGGTTTTAAGAGTAAGATTCCTTAGAGAGATTTCTTGTAGTGGTTCAAAAGGTTCCTTTGTGAGGGCTTGCAGAACCACTGATAGATCCCAATCGGGAAAGTGCTTAGCCGGAGCTGGTCTGGCTTTGGTAATCGCCTTGAAAAATCTTATAACCAAGGGCTCAGAAGAGATTGGTCTTTCTAGAAATACTCCCAAAGCAGCCATTTGCACCTTTAGGGTGCTGACTGACAAGCCTTTGTCTGCCCCATCTTGAAGGAATTCCAAAATTGACACTAAATTTCTTACCTTTCTTTTTGTCGAAAGACAGAAAGTTGAAGACTTTCCAATATTTAGCATAGATTTTTCTGGTCACTATTTTCCTACTGGAAAGTAAGGTAGTTACCAAAGGTTGTGACAGACCCTTATTTCTTAACAACTGCTCCTCAGAAACCAGGCCGTGAGGTTTAGATTGGCCACCTCTGGATGCTGTATTGGACCCTGTAGGAGCAGGTCTTGCCGGAGAGGCAGCTGCCAAGATGGCTTGACTGCCATCTGTAGAATGGTGGTAAACCATGCCCTTTTTGGCCAAAATGGAGTAATTAGTATTACTGCCACTTTTTCCCTCTGTATCTTCCTTAAAACCAACGGGATAAGTTGGAAAGGAGGAAATGCGTAACCCAGATGGAAGTTCCAGGGCTGAATTAAAGCGGAGTTCCACACAAAAATGGAACTTCCGCTTTTCGGAACCCTCCCCCCCTCCGGTGTCACATTTGGCACCTTTCAGGGGGGGAGGGGGGTGCAGATACCTGTCTAAGACGGGAGTCTATGCCTCTTCCTGTCCCTCCGCGCTGTCTCCTGGGAAACACACAGGTCCCAGGAGATAGCGGGGACCAGTTACGACGCGCAGCGTGACTCGCGCATGCGCAGTAGGGAACCAGAAAGTGAAGCCGCAACCTGATTCCCTCACCTAGGATGGCAGCGGCAGCTGCCGAGAATCGAGCGGGTTGTCGGCGCCGGCATCGCTGGACCCTGGGACAGGTAAGTGGCCATTTGTTAAAAGTCAGCAGCTGCAGTATTTGTAGCTGCTGGCTTTTTATATTTTTTTTTAGGTGGACTCCCTCTTTAACGCATCCGTCCCCTTGGCCCTGTCCTTTCTGTGAATCGAGAAAAATACTGGGAGTTGTGTATTTTCTTCTGACGCAAATAGGTCTAATTGTGGTTGACCCCAGGCCCTGGTAATCATTGCAAAGATTTCTGGATTCAAGCTCCATTCTGACTCCTGAATCCGCCTTCTGCTTAGATAATCTGCCACTACATTTAAGGTGCCTTTGAGGTGGACTCCTGATAAGGACCGTACATGATTTTCTGCCCAAATCAGGATCTTTGAAGCTAGCAACTGCAGTGTTTTGCTTCTTGTGCCCCCCTGTTTGTTTAGGTAGGCTATGGTAGTGGCGTTGTCCGAGAGGACCCGGACATGGGAACCTTGAAGGATAGGAGAGAAGGCATCTATAGCTAAGGTGACTGCCCTTAGTTCCCTCCAATCTGAGGACCTCTTTGCTTCTGTCTGAGACCACATTCCCTGCGTGAAGTTCCGACCTAAGTGAGCTCCCCAACCCCATACACTGGCATCTGTCGTTACCACCTTTTCTATTGGAAATGACCAGAGCAGGCCCTTTGACAGATTCTCCTGTCTTCTCCACCACCAAAGTGATCTTTTGATTTTGGTGGGAATTTTCCCCTTTGCTTCCAGAGATTCTGTCCTGTGATTCCATATTCTCAGGAGAAAAGTCTGGAGAGGCCTGAAATGTAACCTGGCCCATTGCATGGCTGGCATCGTTGAGGTTAGTGTTCCTAGGGATGACATCACTTGTCTGACTGATAATTCCTGGTTTGTCTGTAAGGATGCTACCACCTTTTGGACTTTCACCTTTTTCTCTTCTGGGAGACAAATCTTTTGTTCCCTTGAACAGATCTGATACCCCAGGAATAGTATTTCCTGGGCTGGATTTAAATTTGACTTCTGCATATTTATGATCCAACCCAAGGCTTCTAGATGACCTCGGCTTTTCCGACGTCGTCTAGCAATTTTTCCCTGGAGGGGATGCAAAAAAGAGTAGGTCATCCAAGTACAGAATTACCGCAATCCCCTGCATGCAAAGAGGTGCAAGTGCTTCTGCCATTTTTTTTGTAATTATTCGTGGGGTCGAAGAAAGGCCAAAAGGGGAGAGCCTTGAATTGCAAGTGCAGAACCTCTTTTCCCAAATTTATCGCCAATCTTAGGAATCTTTGGGACTGCGGGGCTATGGGGATATGCAGATAGGCATCTTGAAGGTCTATTGATGCCATAAAGCATCCCTTTGTCAATAGATTACTGACCGTGAAGATGGAGTCAATACGAAATCTTTTGTATCGGACTGATCTGTTCAGTGGTTTCAGGTTTAGGATTAACCGAAAATTTCCGGATGGCTTTTTTATCAGGAATATACGGGAATAAAATCCCTGATAAAGCTCCCCCTGTGGGACGTAAGTCATAACCCCCTGATCTATCAGATCCTTTAATAGGCTCTTCATTGCTAGGAATTTTGTTACATCTCCTAGAAGATTTGTCACCAAGTACCTTTCTAGGGGGAGATCTGAAAATTCTATAGTGTAACCCTGGGCTAGCATATTCAGAATGTACTGGTTTTCCGTTAAGCTTGCCCAATAGGGGAGAAAGCCCTGCAGTCTTCCCCCTACCTGTAACCGGCTGTCATTGCATCTTGCTGGTTGACGCAGGAGGATGGAAAAGGACATTTCCTTTGCCTTTTCCCCTCTGCCCTGACCAATTTTTCTTTTTCTCTTGAGGCTTGTTTGACTGGTTGTTTCTTCTTTTTAACAGGAAAAGATTTATTTTTATCTGCAGTCCTGTCCAGAACTGAATCCAAATCAGGACCAAACAATAAGTCCCCTAGAAAAGGGACTCCGCATAATTTATTTTTAGATGCTGCGTCCCCTTGCCAAGTCTTTAGCCATAAAGCCCGTCTAACAGAATTAGTAAGGGCTGCAGCCTTAGCTGTCATCCTGATAGATTCTGCTGATGCATCCGAGACATAGGCTACGGCTGCTGAGAGAGTAGAAAAGGAGTCAAGGATTTCTTGCTTAGGGGAATCTGCTGTTATATGAGCTTTAAGCTGATTTACCCAATACTCCAAGTTCCTGGAGACGCAAGTAGTTGCCATTGCTGGCTTAAGGTTGCCCATAATGGATTGCAAAGTCCGCTTGAGTTGTTGATCCATTTTTTTATCCATGGGGTCTTTTAAGATCCCCATGTCCTCAAATGCCAGATCAGTAGATCTTGACACCTGAGAAAAGGCTGCATCAAGTTTTGGAACCTTATTCCAGAGAGCCGCTGGGTCTTCATCAAAAGAGAACCTTCTTTTATGAGCCCTAGAGAAGAATGGTTTCCTATCAGGGTCAGCCCATTCTTTTTTGATTGTTTCAGAAATCACTGCGTGGACTGGAAAGGTATGAGACTTGGACTCGCTAAGCCCTGCCAAAGATAATTTATATTTGGAAGACATATTCTCCAGCTCATCACCATCCTCATCTGATTCATTAGAATGAGAGGGGGAAAGCCCTTCCTGGTTCAGTGACCCATTTCTGCCTCCACTGCCGGGACTAACAGTGAGCCCTGAGAGGACTGTGAGGTAGTGGGCTGACTTGCGGATGGATTAGTGAGTGAGGATCTGAAGGATTGAATGGTAGCATCCAATTCCTTTTTAGCAGATGCGATTAGATCACTGCATGCAGAAGTGGTTTCTTCCCTCACCAGGGAGTCAATACATGTTTGACATAAAGTCTTTTTCCAGCCTTCATTTAACTTAGTTTTGCATGAAGGACATTTCTTTCTAATCCCAGGGTCAGAGCTCTTGGCCTGCCATGATACGGGAAAAAGAGAAAAAGACAAACCATCCTTTAGAGTCAGCCTGATTACTCAAGATGCTCACCACAGGTGCACAGTGAGAAAAGCCACTAGACTCATGTGCCCTGACAGGCCCCTCCACCACCAGGGGGAAAAATTACCCTCAAGCTTCACCAAACATTTAGGGAGAAAAGGGCTAGAGAGAGACCCCACAGTAAAGCTGAGCAAAAACTACAGTCTGCTCCTTACCTGGGCCTTGCTGGTGCCTGTGCCTGTTCCACTTGCTGCGGTTCCTGAGTCCATGCTGAGGCAGCAGCGTGATGCTTGTGGCGAAAACGGCGGTTCCGGAATCCAATAGCACCCGTGCGCCGGACCGGAACTATGTAGGCACCAAACCTATTCCTCCCTCCTCCCCCTGCGCCTCCCGTGGAAATGACGCCTGGCGCCTGCTCATCGGATGCCGCCCCACTTCCGGATACCTCACATCCGGTGGATGCAGTCCTCTGACTCCCCTTCCCAAGATGGCGGCGGCGTCAGGAAAAAAACATGTGCTGGCCAAAAAAAGTGCCCGTCATGCCTGACGCCCCCACCCAGGAGCAGCGATACCTGGAGCAGTCCTGGCTCTCCCCGAGCACTGACGAAGCAGAAGGAGCCCATCCACCCGGCACCCGTAAGCCTGTGGAAAATGGGAGGAACTGGCTCTCTTGAGGTAGGGGAAAAAATAGTGGAGTAGGAAGCCTGTTCTCTCAGGACAGTACCTTGAGAGCTCCAAACTCCCACATGTGTTCCCGTCGGAGGAAACGGGAAGGAGCCTCCTTTTAAAGTTTGGTGGAGGTGTGTTTCCTGTCAAGTGGGTGGAGCCACGCTCTCAAGGTGCTGTCCTGAAAGACGTTAAGGGAAATAAATCTTTAAAGAGAAACTATAGAAATGTGTGAAATATGAATAGTTACCCTCAGTTATATAGCTATGAATATGACATTTTAAATAGACCTCCAGCTCTGTATATACAGTATATGACTCGAGAATAAGGTCTGATTGGGCTTCATGTACGCTACAGCTTCTAAAGTTTAAACTAGGAGTTTTTGGTGTTTTTTTTGTCAAAGCTCCTAAACTGAACTCCATAAAAGCCTATGGGGTTGATTTACTAAAACTGGAGAGTGCACAATATGGTGCAGCTGTGCATGGTAGCCAATCAGCTTCTAACTGCAGCTTGTTCAATTAAGCTTTGAAAAAAAACCTGGAAGCTGATTGGTTTCTATGCAGAGCTGTACCAGATTTTGCACCCTCCAGTTTTAGTCAATAAACCCCTGTGTCCATGTACACATAAGCTTTTACCAGAGTTTAGGAGCTGCTGCGGTTAGGGGAGCTTCAACCTCCCTCTCCTGAATGTGGATGAACCATGTTAAAGATAGGAACATTTTGGCCACCAGAAAATGCAAAAATGTGGCGTGTTTGTCACGTTTTGCATTTTCCCATGGCCAAACTGGGCTGTGTGTACATGAAGCCTTAAAATCAGAGCTCAAGCACAACAGAAATGTATGGAGTACATTTAAAAGACCTAAATATGGAAAGCCAGCAATCTAATTATGAACAAGAAAATGATCAAGACGTTGTCATGCATGCGAACCTTGATTGATGTCCGGGACCGACTGTGTAGCCATATTCAGGGCTGGTGCAACAATTTTTGACACCCTAGGCGAAACCTCATTTTGCTCCACCCCCTTTTCCCTACCCATGTATACCCCCACCTTTTTAATGAAGCGCCCACAAATGCAGCCTCACCAGCACCCATCAATGCAGCCTCATCAGCGCCCATCAATGCAGCCTACCAAGAAGGGAGGGGGGGGGGGACAGTGACAATATTCACTCACCAGGTCTGTGGCTCTGCGAGCTGCTCTGTATCCATCTGACACGACCCCGCCAAGCGTGTGCAAGGAACAATTTTAAACTCTGCCTGCCTCGGTGCCTTCTCCAGGCAGGTTCCACCTGTCATCAAGCCCGGAGCGATGCCGCCACCAGGCGCTATAGCACTTGAGTGATGCTGCCGGCATTGTTCAGAATGGATAAAGAATATTTGCGCTGCGCTTGATAATCTATTGTAAAATGGTGTCAAAAAATCACTGTTAAATAAATAAGTAAATACAACTATCCACATAAAAACTACCTATGTATATTGTGCGTATTATCTTCTACATTGTGTATACATATCAAACAATCAAAGTGCAATGTGCTTATATAATAACGCCAAAGTAAACTTAATCCAGTGATGTATAGAACAACATGCAATATCTTGCATCTAGTGCAGCATGCAAAAAAGTATAACAAACAGCATAAAAGTGCACAGTGCGTTTTTAAACGCAGTCAATATAATCTGCGTTTAGTGATCTCCATATTATAGTGTCCATAAAATGTCCAAAAACAAATGTGCATCTGTGTCCAGCAAAATCCAAAACATCCAGTGCAATGAATCCGAATGCTGCAAACAACCGTGGTGCGTTCTGGTAACCCCCCAAAGTGATTGCGCTCACCTCAGAGCGTGTGACACAGTAGCTAGCTATGTTAAAACACGCTTCGTAGCCACCCCTTGGGCTCTGTAGGTATGTTAAATGCGATCTCCACTCACTCTGGGTTGAAAAGGCTGGTGATATTGCACAGAGATATGCTCTGAGACATGATGCGCATGAGGAGAAAGCCAGAGGTTTGTTTGTTATACTTTTTTGCATGCTGCACTAGATGCAAGATATTGCATGTTGTTCTATACATCACTGGATTAAGTTTACTTTGGCGTTATTATATAAGCACATTGCACTTTGATTGTTTGATATGTATACACAATGTAGAAGATAATACGCACAATATACATAGGTAGTTTTTATGTGGATAGTTGTATTTACTTATTTATTTAACAGTGATTTTTTGACACCATTTTACAATAGATTATCAAGCGCAGCGCAAATATTCTTTATCTACACTGTTTGCACGATTATGAGTGCGTGAACTGCGTTTGCTGCTAGATATATTTATATTTTTATATATTTTTTTTGTTTCATTTTCTGAGTTTCACGTTTTGTGCACATTGAGCATTGGATTATTGTGGCTCGCAAGATTTTCCTTAATTGTTCAGAATGGGCCAGGAGGGAGAGCGGCTTTTACGACAGGGGGGCAGGGGACACAGGATTAGGAATCACGTATGGGCAGAGAGGCAAATCGGCTGGTCACGTCACGGACAGCAATCACCGATCAGAGGCGCTCAAAGGCGCAGCAGGGGAGGTTTGCTTGCTTCCATTCATTCGGGAGTCAGGACACATACACAGTCCTCCGCCATGCGCCAGGCGGCTGCCTGCTAATGCTGAGACTTAGTTGCTTGCTGCAGAGAGAGGAGAGTAGGAACACCAGTGGCCGGGCGCCCTAGGTGGCTACCTAGTGGTAGCACCGGCCCTGGATATAGGAACGCTATAATAGATATACCTGTATATGCGTATGAAGCCTGTTGGCCTAATCTTTATTGTGAGTGTTACAGCTATACTTTTAATAAATCTCTGATATGAAGTATTATACAATACGAGTATTCTCCGTGTCTTATCCTTGATCAGTTTCGGTGGTTTATTCCATATTGGCTCTGGTGGAGAAAGCAAACAGGTTGAAAGGAGACCTTAACTCCTTAGGTGCTTTCTGGCTATCTGTAATACAGGGGACAATACATCTTTGTAAGGAGCTGCAGTGATTTTCTGATTGGGGTGCACCGTTCACCATTTTTAATTGCTACCACCAGGGATGGGCCGAACACCCCCCCCCCCCCCCCCCCTAGCCTGAACAGCGAACCCCACTGAAGTTTATAGGAGCTGAACATGAAAAATCAAAATTGCCCATTTTGAAGGCTTATATGGAAGTAATTGGCCATAAAAGGGGTATGGGGGTCTGGGTACTGCCTTGGGGGACATGCATCAATTAAAAAAAAATTTAAAAAAAGTTTTTTTTCAGGAGCAGTGATGTTATATATGCTTAATGTGCAACAATGACAATGAAAAACCCCATTTTAATATCATGCCTGGGGGAGCCTTTAATGTGCCTGTAAAGTGGCACCTTAGTAGCATATACAGAACATGCTACAGCAAAACTGACATTTCTAAAGAAAAAAATCTCCATTAAAACTGCCAGCACCCGGCTATTAAAAAAAATAAAGAAAAACATGGTGTGCCCCCCCCCCCCCCAGTCCTCACCAGGCCCTTCTGCCTGGTATGAATTTTAAGGGAAACCCTACGCAAAAAAAAAAGGCTGTGGGGTCCTCCTAAAATCTATACCAGACCCTAATCTGAGCATGCAGCCCGGCAGGTCAGGAAAATGGGGGGGGGGGGAGAGACGAGCGAGCATCCCCCCATCTGGAAGCCCCCTTAAAGCGGAGTTCCACACAAAAATGGAACTTCCGCTTTTCGGAACCCTCCCCCCCTCCGGTGTCACATTTGGCACCTTTCAGGGGGGAGGGGGGTGCAGATACCTGTCTAAGAAAGGTATTTGCACCCACTTCCGGCATAGACTCCCATGGGAGTCTATGCCTCTTCCCTTCCCCACTGCGCTGTCTGCTGGGAACACACAGCTCCCAGGAGAGAGCGGGGACCACTTGGGATGCGCAGCGCGACTCGCGCATGCGCAGTAGGGAACCGGGAAGTGAAGCCGCAACGCTTCACTTCCTGATTCCCTCACCTAGGATGGCGGTGGCAGCTGCCGAGAACTGAGCGGGTTCTCGGCGTCGCCTGCCGACATCGCTGGACCCCGGGACAGGCAAGTGGCCATGTATTAAAAGTCAGCAGCTGCAGTATTTGTAGCTGCTGGCTTTTAATATTTTTTTTTTGGCGGTGTGGGTGGACCCCCGCTTTAAACAAGGGGCCCCCAGATCCTGCACCCCCCATGTCATTGGGTATCGGGTACATCAATAGCAAATAATTTTTTGGGGGGAAAATGTAAAGTAGAACTTATTTTTTCATTTTGGATAGAGTAAGGGAAGGTTATAACCAGTCAGATTTCTCATTGTCTCATTGGGGTGATCTGCTTTCACTTCCTGTCCCATAGTCAAACTGGAAGCGAGAAGAAATCCCTGCAAATTAACCACTTAAGCCCCGAACCATTTGGCTGGCCAAAGACCGGAGCACTTTTTGCGATTCGGCACTGCGTCACTTTAACTGACAATTGCGCGGTCGCGCGACGTGGCTCCCAAACAAAATTAAAAAAAAAAAAAACACATTTTTTACTATAATAAACATCCCCAAAAAATATATAAAAAAAAACATTTTTTTTTCCTCAATTTAGGCTCATACGTATTCTACATATTTTTGGTAAAAAAAAAAATTTGCAATAAGCGTTTATTGATTGGTTTGCGCAAAAGTTATAGTGTCTACAAAATAGGGGATAGTTTTATGGCATTTTTCTTATTTTTTTTTTTTACTAGTAATGGCGGCGATCTTTATCGTGACTGCTACATTATGGCGGACACATCGGACAATTGTGACACATTTTTGGGACCATTGTCATTTTTACAGCGATCAATGCTAAAAAATTGTATTGATTACTGTAAAAAAATGACACTGGCAGGGAAGGAGTTAACCACTAGCTGGCTAGGAAGGGGTTAAGTGTGTCCTAGGGAGCAATTCTAACTGTTAGGGGGCGTGGCTACGAGTGACACATCACTGATCATAGCTCCCGATCACAAGGAGCAGAGATCAGTGACACTCTCACTTGGCAGAACGGGGAGATGCTTGTTTACATCAGCATCTCCCTGTTCTTCCTCTCGGCAAATGATTGCGGGTATCCCCGCGGACATCGGGTCCGCGGGACCCGCGATCCTACTCACGGAACTCGCGACGGGGTTGTGCGCGCATGCCGCTGGCGGTGCACCAGCAACCACAGGGTGGCAAATTTAAAGGGACGTACAGGTACGCCCATTTGCCCAGCCGTGCCATTCTGCCAACGTATATGTACATGCGGCGGTCAGCAAATGCTAAGGGAATTATTTGAGGACCCCACAGGTCACCAGAACTAGTGTCCCCATTGGAAGATTTGCCCTCTATTACTTTTCTGGGGACAATGCAAAATGTGTGATTTTCTTTTACTTTCAATGATAATAGTAAACAGAACAAATAGAGGGGATGAATCCCCCTAACAGGGACACAGACCAATAAAAAATGAGAGGTGTTCTAATCCCTCTCCACTCTATCCAAAACCAAAAAAAGTTTTGCCTTTAGTTATACTTTAACCGCATGCCGACCAGCCGCCACAGTTGTACTGCGGCATAATGGCTCGGCTGCGCAAATTTCCGTCATGGTATGTTTTTTTTTTTTTTATATTACTTCTTTATTCAACATTTTCTTTTTTTACCAGTGTTACAATATCCATACATACAGCAATTTTAACACTAATTTTACAAAGTATATGTTTTTAGATTCTAATTTCTTATTTCCATCGATTCTCAGCAGTGACTATATACCACAAGTAGAATTACCTGCACAAAACCATTCATAACAAAACAAAGAGCCAAAAAAAAAACAAATAAGAAAACAAAAAGGGGAAGAAAAGAAAAGATACATAAATAAATAAATAAAACAAGCCCCCTCCCTCTCCCTCTCCTCCTCCACCTCCTCCTCCCACACTGCTCAGCACTTCCCATACAGCCTATACTTTTCCTATCTACTCTCTCTTCTTACATTCTTTACTATTATATTTGGAATCCAAGAGAATGAGGCCAGACCTGGTGTTATTAACCAGGGACCCC
The DNA here is from genome assembly GCA_037952835.1 of Lithobates septentrionalis. Lineage (NCBI taxonomy): Eukaryota > Metazoa > Chordata > Amphibia > Anura > Ranidae > Lithobates > Lithobates septentrionalis. The sequence continues at coordinate 43,315 of JBBDGP010002958.1, read as the reverse complement.
ACAACTTAGCTAATATATCCATTGTACCCCTTTTCTGATAAACCTGTCGCTCCATTAATATTGCCTCATTTACCTGGGAGCGCCATTCCTCAAATACTGGTACACTGGAAGACATCCATTTTCTAGCTATTAGTTTACGGGCTATAAATAATAGTCTACCAATTGAAATTGACATTTCCCTTGGGTATAACTCTTCATTAAGATAACCCAGTAAACATATTTTGGGGTCTAATTCTATCTGGCTGTTATAAGCCCCATTAATTGTAGACACCACTTCTTGCCAGTACCTAACCAGTTTAGGACATTTCCAAAGCATATGAAGCAAATCTGTCTGGGGTTGCTTACATCTTGGGCAATCCGAAGTTTCCCTCCGCCTCCACTTATATAATTTTACTGGAGTCCTATATGTCCTATAGATAATGAACAGTTGTGATAGGCATTGTGTAGATGATAAAGAAACCATCGGTGCCCTCTTCAAAATATTTTGCCATTCCTCGTCCAATATAACCCCCAGATCCATCTCCCAACCCTTTCTGCCTGGGCTATCCAAAATATCTTGATAATTCGCCATAAGTTGACTATATACTAGAGAGGTTAAACCTTTTTTTCTCCCTGCACCTGCTAATAAAGATATCAATGGCATTGGTCTTATCTTCATCCCTCCTCCTTTAAACTGTGAATAGACTGCATGTCGTAGTTGTAGATATTTATAAAAGTTATTATGCGGCAATTTATATAATTCCTGTAGCTCCTGAAAAGACCGTATAGCGCTTTGAGCATAAAGCTGAGGAATATATTGTATTCCTTTAGAACGCCAATATTCAAACCCCTCTAGTTTACAGAGTTCTCCAAAGTACCTATTCCCCCATATTGGAGAGAATTCTGACACCCCTTCATATTTTATTATACGCCTCATTTCCTGCCATACTTTATTCATTAACACCAATGTTGGACTAGAGTGAGTGGCAAATGATCCAGATTCTAGTTGGGCCGTAAGGTTATAGCTTGAACATTGACTTAATAACATAGCCTGTATTGGATCTCTCCAATCCAGCGTCCCCCACCCCGCAAAATGCTGCAATTGGGAAGCTATAAAATACACTCTTGGCTGTGGCACTGCTAGACCCCCTCCTTCTTTAGTTCTCTGAAGGGTAGACAGTCTAATCCTAGAGCTCTTACCTTTCCATAAAAGCTTACGAAACAAAAAATCTATTTTTTTAAACCATTTTAACGGGATCCATATAGGTGAATTATGTAAAACATATAATAATTGGGGGGCCCATATCATTTTTATGAGGTTTGCTCGGCCCACAACTGATAGGGGTAATTTGGACCATGCTATACTCTTTTGTTTAAATTTCTCCAGTATGGGAGTTAAATTATACTGCAAATAGTCCTTCAACCTTGGGTATATCCATATTCCTAAATATTTAAAAAACTTCACAACTTTAATTTGTTGGGCCTCCTTCGGTATATCAAAACTGAATTCATCAAGTGGGAATAGGACCGATTTGTCCCAATTAATAGTAAAGCCTGAGAATAATCCAAATCTTTTTATAAGGGTCATTAAGGATATCAAGGAGTTGTCCGTATCACCAAGGAACAGCAGTGCGTCGTCCGCATATAATGATATCTTTTCGTGCCTTGCCCCTCTAATAAACCCACAGATATCCTCGGATTGCCGAACCGCTTCTGCTAGCGGCTCGACAGCCAATGCAAACAATAATGGGGACAATGGGCACCCTTGTCTGGTGCCTCTTGATAATGAAAAGAAGTCTGTCACTACCCCATTGATTTGCATACAAGCCCTTGGGTCAGAGTATAGTAGCTTAACCCATTGTATGAAGTTATGTCCCAGGCCAAATCTATCTAGTACCTCCCACATGTATGTCCACTCGACGCTGTCGAATGCTTTCGCAGCGTCGAGTGACAGAATAGCCCTCCTCCCCAGGTTGTCTACTGGTAACTGCATATTTAAGAAAAGTCTCCTCAAGTTGATCGCTGTGGACCTAGTATGTATGAAACCAGATTGATCTGGATGGATCAATCCCTGCATGACTCTACCCAATCTATCTGCCAGGATCCTGGCCAGAATCTTAGCATCCGAATTTAATAACGATATCGGACGATAAGATTCCGGAGCCAAAGGATCCTTATCTGGCTTTAGTAGCACTATAATACAAGCTTCATTCATAGAATCTGGAAGTTTAAAGGTTTCCCATGCATGGTTAAGTACCTTCAATAGTTCTGGTAACAGAATATCCCCATAATATTTGTACACTTCTGACGGTAACCCATCTGAACCTGGGGCTTTATTGTTTGGGGCTTCTAACACTGCCCGTCTTAACTCCTCCAAAGTCAGAGGGGAATTAAGTTCCTCTCTAGCCACACTAGAGAGAGAAGGCAATTTTAAAGGGTCCAAAAAACCTCTAAGAAGTGCCATTGAATATTCAACCTTGCTCTGATACAAATCACTATAAAAAGAGAAAAAAGAGTCTTTAATTTCATTTTGATCATTTGTAATCTCGCCCCCCATTTTACGAATGGCGGAAATAAAATTAATTTTCTCCTGAGATTTTGCTACTGCAGCTAGCATATGTCCTGGTCTCTCCCCTTCCTCCCAGTCACGACATCTGGAGAGAAAACAGGCCTTATCAGCCTTATCCAATACCAATCTTCTATATGATTGTTGTGTATCCCTCCAGGTGCAGCGGTTGGTGGTAGGGTCCTGTAAATATTGAGCTTCCTTTTGCCGAACCTCTGCTGCTAATAAAAATTCACTTTCTAAGTTCAATTTTTTTTGGACACTTATTGCCTTCAATAGGATCCCCCTCAAAAAAGCCTTCATGGTGTCCCAAACCACCTGGCTTGAAGCAGAGTTCTCATTATTGGAGAAAAACTCCACTAGAGCTCGACTCATTGAATCTCCCTGTGACATTTCCTTTAACCAAGAAGCAGGAACCCTCCAATTAGGCTTCGTCTTAGGCTTTAATTTATTTAGGGAGACTAAAATGGGGGAATGATCTGATAGGCCCATAGTCAAGTATTGTATATTGGACACCCATGGTAAAGCTAGTTCCGTGCCCAAAGTTAGGTCTATTCTTGATAGAGTCTGATACGTACTAGAACAGCAAGAGTAGGTATAGGACAGTGGATTTTTAAGACGCCAAATATCCTGTAGACCCCATTCTCTACAATATCTAAGAAAATGAGTATCTCCTTGAGGGCCAGCTGGATATCTATCTCTGCTAGGATCACAAACACTGTTAAAATCTCCCACAATCAAGAGAGGCATCCCTGGATTATCTATCAAGAATTCACCTATCTGGCGAATTACCTCACCATTATATGGTGGAGGGATATATACAGATCCCAATATAAATTCTATGGAGAATAATTTACACACTAGCAAAATGTATCTACCTTGTGGATCCAGCAGCACTTGCCTGCAGGAAAACTGTAATTTAGAAGAGATTAATATACTTGTACCTCTAGCATATGTAGAATATACAGCGTGATACTGAATTGGGTACATTTTATTTTGCAATAGATTAACTGTATCTCGAGTTAAATGTGTTTCCTGCAGGCAAACTATCGATGGTAAATATTGCCCCAGTGTATCAAACATAGCCCTCTTCTTAGTACGATCCTTTATTCCTCTTATGTTCCATGATAGTATCAAGATTTCATTTGCCATATTCCTCTATATGAATATATATATACACTAGTATTATTTAAAGTCTTAATAAACAAAAAGAAAGACAAGAATAAGGAGTACCTAGGGACTATATGCAAATCGAGGCTTAAACTTTTATCCATATAAATATTAAGCAGATTCCTAGAAGAGAGAATTGATCCATAAGCATATAGCCCATTAAATTCTGTATGGGCGGAAAAGGTGGATATAGCCGAAAGAAAGGGAAAACATGGAACAAAAAAAAAAAAAAAAAAAAACCCCAAAAAAAAAAAAAAAAAAAAACCCCCAAAAAAAAAAAAAAAAAAAAACCCCAAAAAAAAAACAAAAAAAAAAAACAAAGGGGGAAAAAAAATACCCCATAAAGAAACAGAAGAAAACAAAGGGGGGGGGAAAAAAAAAAAAAGGAAAACCCAGCACGTCCATACAAGCATCCAAAAAAAAAAAAAAAAAAACAAAACAAAAAATAAAAAATGCCACACAAATTCCCGCAGGAAGATGTAAAAAAAAAAAAAAGGGGGAAAAAAAATCAAGTTCATCCAGGCTTGTCAATGGGCTGCTGGCCCACTAATAGGAAGATAAGTTTGTCTGGCTATGCTCCACTGTAGCTCCGCCTATAGCCAATATCCAGCAAGACGGAAGACAAAGGAAAATCTAGAGAAAAAAAAAATGATACACTTATATAGTGGCAATTATTTCCTAATGATTTGACTAGCATTTTTACTAGTCAGATCCATTTAGAATGTAACAAAAATGTAGCAAGAGGCAAAGAGAGTGACATAGGAAAAAAAATCAAAAGAAAAAAAAACAAAACAAAAAGGGGAATTTTTCTCCCTTTCCCTTCTCTTCCTTCCCCTCTTCTCCTTCTCTCTTTCCTTCTTCTCTTCCTTCCCCTCGATCCAGTCCTCTATCCTTTAAGCTGTATTCTTATTGGAAGTAGGGATAGACAAGGATTGTTCATTTCTGTCCAGCCAGCTATTAGCCTCTTTAGGGTCAACAAAAAATATAGTTTCTCCCTTAGCCACAATCCGGAGTTTAGCAGGGTAAAGCATTGCATATTGAATCTGGAGGGTACGGAGGCGCCTTTTAATATCTATAAATTGGGCTCTTTGTTTTTGAACTGACACAGAGAAGTCCGGGAAGAAAGAAACTCTTGATCCATTCACCTCTATATTTCCTTTAGTACGTGCTAGGGAGAGGATCTTATCCCTATCTCTAAAATGGAGCATTTTTGAAATAATTGGTCGGGGGAGATTACCCGGAGGAGGAGGTCTAGATGGAATGCGATGCGCCCTTTCTACAGCGAAAAAGGATGTAAAATTTTGTTTTCCAAAAACGTCCAGCAGCCATCTCTCAATAAACTCAGCAGTATTGCCCCCTTCCATGCGTTCTGGAATTCCAAGGATACGTACATTATTTCTTCTTAATCTATTTTCAATTTCATCAATATGGTTATCGTGGTATTTCGATTGGAGCCCTACTGCTTTAAGTTCTTGTTTCATACAGCCCGAGTCATTCTCTATAATAGTAACCTGGTTCTCTAATATTGAAGTACGTTCACGCACCTTCTGTATGTCTAGGTGCATAATAGAAACATCCTCCCTTAAGCAGTTAACCTGTGTAGATAATATATTTAATGTATAATTGCAGTTCTGTATAGCATGGAATACATCCTTAAGTGTCGGGTCCCCCTTCAGAGCAACTGCAGGTACAGATACCGCAGGTCCCACAGGTGCAACAGGTGAAACCACTAATTTATTTTTAGAGATACCATCTAATGCTTCTGAAACTTCTGGAACTTCTGAGACAGAAGCACTTAATGTATCGCATCCCCCTCTCTCGGTCATAACAGTCCTAACCAACTCCCCACCATCCTCACCATCCACTGCAGGCTTTCCTCCGTCCCCCACTTCAGATACTTCCATTATCTCCTGTTCAGAAAAAGTCTGTGTGTGGTTCCCTGCAGACTCCCGCTCCTCCCGGCTCTTTATCTCTGGTCCTATCTCCAGTACAGTCTTCTCCATTCCTACAGACATGCTACTATATTTAGCAAAAACATCCTTGCCAGAGTCCGTGACCTTAGTATCCTTAGTGGAGCTCCATGCGAAACGTTCCAATTTAGCAGCTACTGCATCCATCCCATCCCCCCGCATATCTCTCTCCACTATCGGTTTACACAGCAGTTTACTTGACAGACATTCCTCACCTCCAGCATTTGAGCCTGTGTCTGTCTTTTCTCCGGCCATTACACTTCTCAAGTTTATTACTCCAGCCTCTCCAGCAGCCTCTCTTTCCGCTCCAGACCCCCCTACTCCACCGGACCTTCCTGCTCCAGCTTCAGCAGCTTTAAGCTTCCTCCCCATCGCTCTTGTCACCGCTCCTAGCTGAATTTTGACACCGCAATCACTGCTAGCCCAGTGTCAAAAGTAGCGCTGTAAGGCTGAAGGATGATAAGGGGATAATAAAAAGGGGAAGATAAGCGGTGAGCAGTCTGCAGGTGAGCAGGTATTCCTTGGTATTACCTGGTGCTTGTTGCTGATTTACAATCCAGCTATCAGACAATAGTCCCGCCGGCTGACCTCCCTGCAAACCCGCCTGCAATTAGCAGGTAGTTAATACGGTATTAGAAGCTAGCAAAGGATCAGGCAGGTATCTGGCAGCGGTAGCAGTTGTTAATTTAGTAGTAAAATGAGTAGATTTGAGGGAGCTAGCCACAGTACAATCCACAGGATAGTCCGTTGTATCACAGGGCAGAAATCCACAAGTAAACTTCACATATCAAATCCCTTATTCCCAGCTGATTTTCAGCGGAGCTCCAGGAGACATCACTCAGCTTCTCTCACATCCTAAGCCTAGCCCCTCCCCCCTGTCTAGAATATCGTAACCTGACTTCCTGTCATGGTATGTTGGTACCATAGACGCCCCCTGCTCGCCCCCGGAGCCAATGCGAGTGCCCGGCGGTTGCGATCATCACCGGGCTCCCGCGATCGCTCGGGGCTCGGAGAACCGGGATCTGTGTGTATGTAAACACACAGTTTCCGGTTCTCTGAGGGGAGAACAGACAGTCTGTTCATACAGATTATGAACAGCGATCTGTCATGTCCCCTGCACAGTCCCCTCCCCCCTTCAGTTAGAACACACAATAGGATACACTTAACCCCTTCACTGCCCCCTAGTGGTTAACCCCTTCACTGCCAGTGACATTTTTCAGTAATCAATGCAATTTTATAGCTTTGATCGCTGTAAAAATGCCAGTGGTCCCAAAAACATGTAAAAAATGTCCAACGTGTCCGCCATAATGTCGCAGTCCCGATAAAAAGATCGCCGCCATTACTAGTAAAAAAATAATAATAATAATAATAATAAAGCCATAAAACTATCCTAGACGCTATAACTTTTGCGCAAACCAATCAATATACGCTCATTGTGATTTTTTTTAAATAAAAATATGTAGAATACGTATCGGCCTAAACTGATGGAAAAAAATGTTTTTTTATATATTTTTTGGGGGATATTAATTATAGCAAAAAAGTAAAAAATATTGTGTTCTTTTCAAAATTGCCGCTCTTTTTTTGTTTATAGCGCAAAAAATAAAAACCACAGAGGTGATCAAATACCACCAAAAGAAAGCTCTATTTGTGGGGAAAAAAGGACGTCAATTTTGTTTGGGTACAACAATGCACGACCGCCCAATTGTTAGCTAAAGCGACGCAGTGCCGAATCACAAAAAGTGCTCTCGTCTTTGGCCAGCCAAATGGTCCAGGGCTTAAGTGGTTAAAGCGGTTGTATACCCGCACATCTAAAAAAAAAAAAAACCCCGCGAGGCAAAGGCATAATGAGCTAGTATGCACCGCATACTAGCTCATAATGAAATACTTACCTTAGATCGAAGCCCTCGTATTGCAGCCTAGTCCACGCCAAGGGAGCCGACATTTTGCCCTCTGCGTTTCTTCCGGGTTCGCGGCTCTGACGCTGTGAGTGGCCAGAGCTGCGATGTCGTCACTCCCACGCATGCACGCAGGAGTCTTCTTCCCGGCAAGGTTCGGCAGCATTCGGAGCGCATCTGCCGCTGACGTCAGCGGCTGCATGCAAAGGGAATATCTCCTGAACCGTACAGGTTTAGGAGATATTCATTTTACCTACAGGTAATCCTTATTATAGGCTTACCTGTAGGTAAAAATGACAAATTAAGGTATACATCCACTTTAAGTAAGCCAGGTCATCGCCTTTTTGGAGGGGAAATTAAAGTGATTGTAAGGGTTCGTTTTTGTTTTTTTAAATAACAAACATGTCATACTTACCTCCATTGTGCAGCTTGTTTTGCACAGAGTGGCCCCGAACCTCGTCTTCTGGGGTCCCCTGGTGGCTCTCGTGGCTCCCCCCGCATCAGATAACCCCCTGGGTGAAGCGCTGTCCTGGGGGATTACCTTGCGGGCGCGCTCCCAAGTCCAGCATTCGGCGTCCATAGAGGCCAAATGCAGGACTCGACCCCGCCCCCCCGGCGCCCGCATCATTGGGTTTGATTGACAACATCGGGAGCCAATGGCTGCGCTGCAAGCTATCCAATAAAGAGCCGAGAACCCCAGGCAGAGAGACAGTGCGTCCCCACCGGGTCAGGTTCCGGGGCTCAGGTAAGTAAAACGGGGGGGCTGGGGGGCCGGTCACTGCCAGGTTTTTTTTTTCACCTTAATGCATAGGATGCATTAAGGTGAAAAAACACGAAGGTTTACAACCCCTTTAAGTATGCAATGTCATGGCCAGCAAATTATGCATTCCTGGACAGAAGGCCATTCTCATTGTGTGTGTGTATATATATATAAAAAAAAAAGAGATGGTCCATTGAAGTGGATATAGCTAAAACAAGAGATTTAAATGGCCTGGTCCAGATAATTACTTTAGGCCCTGTAGAGTCTGAGATAAGGCAATTAATATAACTGTATTCCCTTCTCATGTCCAGTGTCACTGGTACAAAATAGAACATTCCCTGTGGCACTCGCATCAAAACCAGTGGCGGCCTGTCAATTAGGGGGCACCCGGGCACAGCCTCCCTCTATCCTTGCCACCCCCTATATGAGTAATGGATAGATTGATGCATAACATGAATCTATCCATGGCCGCCGCGGCCACCCCCTATTCAGGCGTCTGGCCCCTTTCAGGAAGCCGGGCACCTGAATTACAGCGGCGGGGGTGTTTTTTTGCAGCCCCTGATTAGAGCCATATAAAAGAAACAAGGTGGGGGAGGCGCCTCTAAGTGTAGTATTAAAACAATATTATTTAGTGCACAAGGTTAAAAACACTTACAAGATATAAGTGGGAGTCATGCTCGTCATAAGTATGTAGTCCTGGCAGTTCTACTGCGAACACGCCGGAGATCATCCCTACTACTAAACCTGAACCCTTGTTCTCCATATATTTATACCAATATCTAACACCTCTAAACTTGTTTAGTATATAGTTATACAATATATATATTTACATTTGCTAATGGAAATTTCACAAAAAAAGCCCTCATAAGGCAGCAGATCCCCCTTGTGACCAGTGAGACCAGACCACTCTCAATAAAGTCATTGTTCTTGTCTTATCTCCATTAGTTCGGGATTTGCAAATCTCCCAGGCACCTTTTGAGACCTCTGATCCTCTGTCCAGATTTTGCACCTCTCCCTTTCAATCAATTTTAGTCTCACCTGGGAGCCCCAGTCAGTACTCTGCAGTCTGGAGAGGAAACAGGTCTGCTCTGTTGGAGATAAAGGTTGGTGTGTGTTGACAGTCAGTAGGGTTGGTCAGTCTGTTAGGATTGCTGATATGTAGTCAGAGCTGAGACATGGTTAGGTTTTGTTGGAAGTTTCATTTTTTTTCTCTGAAGGCATTGTACAGCACCTGGAAATAGCACCAGTAAAGTCACCACTGTTTGCCATAACATTACCGGACTGGTACTGAATATCTTCTTGGACAATTCCGGTTTCCTCTGAAAGAAGTGGACAGCTGTCATAAAGCACATAGAATTGTTCTTCCCCTTTTAGCTTTAAGTCTTCGTTCACACTGAACGTGGGTTTAAAAAATCATGCAACTTCACCTGAACTCGCACAATTTCAAACCCGCATTTCGGTGCGAGTTTGGGAGCGATTTGAAAGACCTCTGTGTGGGTTCATGCACAGATGTCTATTGATGTTGCCAAAAATAGTGCAGGAACTACTTTTGGGAATCCGGTGCGGTGCCGCAAAGTCTGCGTCTCACCGATTTGCTGGCAACGGCACCGCCCCAATAGGTTGTGATTTGACAAGTCAAATCACGTGGGTTGTGAATGGGGGGGGGGCTAAAGCTGATCTTCACTTTAACAGTCGGGGATCTCCACACTACGGCCCTCCAGCTGTTGCAGAACTACACGTCCCATGAGACTTTGTAAAACTCTGACCTGACTAGGCATGATGGGAATTGTAGTTCCTGAACAATTGGAGAGCCATTGTTTGAAGACCCCTTAACTACTTAACCCCTTAACCAGGAACTACAGCACTACCAAGACCCCAAATGACAGAGGTGCAAAGAAGGGGAGAGGGGGGGGGGGAATGGATGTTGAAGATCTGGATGAGAGAATATAAAATAAGCTAATCTAAATGTAGACCACGTAAACAAGTGACAAAGTAAAAGTACAAATCTTGCACTCACTATTTAGTAGTAAGTAGTGTACATGTCGTCATTGTGCCTCTTAGGCTGGATTCACACCTATGCATTTTTCATATTTGCGCTACAGAATGTGTTCCATAGGAACCAATGTTAAATGGACTGTAGTGCAAAAAGCACTAAAACTGCATAAGTGTAAATCCAGCCTAAGGCTCGATTCACATCTATGCATGTTGCTTTTGAGCATTTTTGGAGGTTTTTTTGTGATGCTTGCCACGTTTTTGAGCAGTGTTTTTGCCATGTTTTGCGTGGGTTTTTTTTTTATTTTTTTTTTTTTTTTTTTTTTTTAAGACTGTATACAGTCTAAAAATTAAAAAAAAAAAAAAAAAACACCAAAAACGCTGCAATTGCGTTTTTGATGCTGGTCCATTGAATTCTATTACATGCAAAACGCTGCATTTTGCATGGGAAAAAAAGTCCCTGACCCTTTCCAAAAATGCAGAGGTACAAAAAGGCATTGATATGAACATGTTCCATAGGAACCCATGTTATAAAAATTCCCATGCATTTCTGCAAAATGCATAAAAAAAGCGCAGAGATCAGCAGGCAAGTGGCCAGGCACAGGCCGAGTGATGCTGGTGATAGGAACTGGAGCGTAAGCTGGCTGGCAATGCGGCAGCTTCCAGATAACTCAGGGCCAGTTCACACCACATGCAGTCCAGTGTGGGTGTGGTTTTTTTTTTTTTTTTTTTTTGTTTCTGGTTTCTTCTTTTTTTTTTTTTTTTTTTTTTTTTGTTTTTGTTTTTTTTTGTTTTTCTGCATCAAAATGCATGGAAAGTAGGTTATATGGTTTTTTTAATGGTATAGTTCACACAGTGCTTGCAGTTCCAGGAAAAAAAGTAGCACATGATGCATTTATTTTTCCTGCACTGGAACGCTGAAAAAGGCATCAAAAACGCACTGGAGCACACATGTCCTTTATTTAAGGTTAAGAAAAAAAGAGGGGGAGAAAATGCACTGGACTGCATCAAACACACGCATGCAGAAAAGCATCCAGACTGTTTCTTTGGTGTGAACTGGCCCTCAGTCCACTCGGCGGTGATCGGGTCTGCTTGGATTTCCTCATGGATGATGTCACTATGTAGCATGGGCATGGATATGTTTCAAGGCACCGCCCCATTTTGTCAAACCAATCGGAAGCTTGGCTTGGTGAGCGAAATGTATTTAAAGGGCAGATGGTCGCAGATGTGACTGGATGGACGCTTCTACATATCCATAGCTGACAGCTCAGCTCTATGTCTTGTGATCTACTAAGAGATAAAGACTGGGACTGTCATACGCTGCAGGGCAAACCAATGACAGAAAAAAACAAGATTCTAATGATAGTTGGTCAAGAAAATGTCACTGCAGTGACTAAAAACAAATTCCCTTAGGTCGAGTTCACATATGTGCGGCCGCGGATCCCAGCATGGGGTCCGGTGCATTTCTGTTCTCTAGTTTAGGTGCGATTCAGGTCTAAATTGTTGCCTAAATTTGCACCTGAACCGGACCCAAAAAATGCACAGGACCCTTTTGGGATCCTCACTGCGGCTGCTCCGGAGATGTGTGAACCAGCTCCATTGAGAGCCAGTCATATCCACCTGTCATGCGAATTGGATATGGTGAAAACTGCATTCAGTTTGCATGTATGTGACTGGACCCGGCCTTAAAGCCTAAGCTCACTTTTTTTTTTTTTTTTTTTTTTTTTTTCTAAAATCCAGCTCCCCTATGAAACAATATACCAGTAATGTATCTCTGTTGCACAAAAATACAAGTTTTCGTTGATTTTGAAAACAAGGCATACCTGGGCCGTAGTTTGCAGATCACTTCAGAAACTTCCTGATATATAGACGCACAGGACAGACAAACCAGTAGAGCCCAGGAAGGAGTTTACCAGCTGACCTCAGCACATGCCCTTTACCCATCAACTAAGTTTTCATAGCACCCCTGGCATTCCTCTATGCGTTTGCCTGGCTTCCCCAGCATCCCTTCAGAGGGGTTCAAGCTGCATGCTAAACTCCCTGGGGCCACATGCAGCCCACTGGACACCCCTGATGTAGTGCAAGAGCCTGCCTGATTGGATACAGAGAGATTGGATAGATGGGGTGTCCTCCTATTAGATTGATTTTAGATTTACAAAAGGAGATTGTACAGAGATTGGACAATCAAGATTGTAGAGTGTATAGCCGCATTTATACACCTAAGATTACCTAGTTGCGCTTTCAGTGTCATTGTTAACGGCACACTAAACACAGAAGCAAACACATTTTGCCACATGAAAAAAACAGATGAAAAATGCAGTAAAAAAAGTGCAAAAAATGTCCCACGAGCTACTTTGCCAGATGTAGCGCAGCCCATTAAAATTAACAGGCTGCCCTATGTGTGTCACTGGAAAAATGAGCCAAAAAACATGCGCTTCCTTTACTCCTAGGTGTGAGAGTGAAATTGGTGCATTTACATGAGAACATTGAGGCTCCAATCACATCTGTGTGTTTCCAAATGCATGGCAAACTGTAGATAAAACATGCACTTTGCCATGTGTTTCAGAAATGCTGCACATTTGCATTGTGTTTGTTGACATTACATTTTCAAGGCTCCAAGTGCAGCAAACGCACCAAAATTTATTTTTGATTGTTCGTGTAGGGAAGCCCATTCAAGTGAATGAGCTGCCCTATGCCTGACGAGTGAAACCGCCCCAAAACAAACATGCGAGAATGTGTGATGGTGTGTTTTGTTTTTTTTTTGTTTGTTTTTTTCCTACATGGAGATGTGAACAAGGCCTGAGAACTGAGTGTCTCCGTCCGCTCCCTCCTATGTACTTGTATAAAGATGGCCATACACTATGCAATCTGTACAATCTTTGTACAATTTTCTTTAGATTTACCAGACCTATGGTATAGAAGACATACCTGAACAATCCGTTTAATTTGTATCCAATTAGACAGGCCCTTGTACTACATAGCTAATGGAAGATCTAAAGAAGATTGTACAATCAGCTTGTATAGGGAGTGGGTGGCAGGTGGTATTGTAATGAGGGAGGTGTGGTCCAGAGTGGTGAACACACCCTACCACACCCTCTTCTGTGATGTAACAAGGAAGTGAAGGCTTCTGGGAGATGACCTTAAAGCGAAGTTCCGCTTAAAAAAAAAAAAAAAAAAATGTAAAAGTCAACAGCTACAAATACTGCAGCTGCTGACTTTTTTTAATAGTCAGACACTTACCTGTCCCAGGGCACAGCGATGCGGGGGATCGAAAGCCCCGCTCGTCTCCCCCTTCGCTCTGCGATGCCAGCATTGCAACTCCGGGCACCCACTGCGCATGCACGAGCCACACAGCGTGCCATGACGTGTCCCAGATGATTGCCGAGAGGGAGGGGGGAGAGGTGATCTTCCTTCCAGCGCCGAGGGTATCTGCTCCCCCCCCCCCAAAAAAAATGACATGCCAAATGTGGCATGTCAGGGGGTCACCTTCTCTTAAAGCGGAAGTCCCATTTTTGGGTGGAACTCCGCTTTAGCAGGTGAATGTTGATACAAGCTACAGGAATTGAAGGAATCTGAAAATCTATTTAAAGGGGAAGTTCATCTTTACAGAAAAATCTGTACGGTGAAATTACACAAAATCCTTTTTTTTTTCCCTAAAATAGAGATTTCTTTTGGTGGTATTTGATCACCTCTGCAGTTTTTATTTTTTGCGCTATAAATAAAATAAAACTGATAATTTTGGAAAAAAAGAAACAATTTTTTTTACTTTTTGCTATAATAAATATCCAAAAAAAGTAAAACAAATGTCTTCATCAGTTTAGGCCAATCAGTTTTCTTCTACATATTTTTGGTAAAAAATAATTGCAATAAGTGTATATTAATTGGACAAAATGTGACACTTTATTTTGGGAGCCAATGACATTATTACAGTGATCAGTGCTAAAAAATGCACTGTTACTGTACTAATGACACTGTCAGGAAAGGGGTTAACACCAGGGGCAATCAAAGGGTTAAGTATGTCCCTAGAGGATGTTTTCTAACCGTGTGGGGGATGGACTCACTAGATGAACACAATGATCCGTGTTCCTGATTAGCATTGTGTTCATCTCTGGCAGAATGGCGGTCTGCCTTGTTTACACCGGCAGACCGCCGTTCTAGCTTTCTTGGGAGCGATCGCAGTCCCCCGAACCTGCCAATTGGCTCCTCCCTCTGGACAATCAGCACGTGGGCTATTGGACGAAAACTATTTACAGGTATGTTTCACACAATAGAGTCGACCTGCCGGAGTATATGTACTGCCGCCGGTTGGCAAGCGGTTAAACATGTATAATATGGGGGGGGGGGGTGAATAACAAATATATAAAAAAAATGTATATGGGTTAAATGAGTATACCTTTGTAGCAAAACCTACATTGGAGTTGATGAAGTTGGGGTTCCCCACTGCTGCCCAAGTCAAGGACAGTGAATGAAGGAAATGCTTTGTGATTGGCTGGCAATCGCATCACATTTCCTTCATTCACTCCAACTCATAAAACTGTCCTTGGCTTGTCTGTTTTCTTTATTAGGGGATGATAACTTGGATAGGGTAAGGAATTATGGGATGCCCAACCTGAACTTCAAGGACAACTTCCTCCCTGTTTACAGATTCTTCCCATCATGTCCTCCTGCACACTCTTGGTTTCTTATGTACAGCTCCTAACCATTCACTCCTTAGGGAACTAACCGTTTGTTCAGCACAGGCCCATTACAGGCAAAGACTTTCAGCCTCTAACACAGTAGCACAAATAGAGTGAACAGAAAACCCACTTTCTTCTGCTTTCCTGTGGGTACTGATCCCAGTTCCACTTGCAGAATATTAGCCCGCTTGGCTGCCACCAGCCACACCTGGCTGTTTTCCGCCCCAGTCCTCCCCGTGAGTACAGAAGTGCAATAATTTTACTCTTAATTTATGTCGCTTGTTCTGTACACAGTCTACATTTAGACGGAGGTGTCCTCTTGCTGCTTCATATACTGTATACAGAGCTGTGATCTGGCAGTGGGGCAGGAACTTCCCTTTTCCACTCTGGAACAAAATTGAGTTGGGCTGGGCTCTGACCTGAGGAATATTCCGAGGAGAGCTCTGACCCGAGGAGTGCTCCCTAGGCCAGGGAGAGCTCTGACCCGAGGAGTGCTCCCTAGGCTGGTAGGAAGAAGCAAAGGTGGATTACAACCAGCAGTGCCGGACTCCGAACAAGACAGGAGGGGGATATGAGCCAGACAGTGCAGTACACAGGATAAACCCTGCAGGGTTGTATTCCATAGGCAGAGCCCTTCAGTGTTCTATATAGGACGAGTTTGGTATCTACTATACTGTCTAAGGAGAGATACATTGGGGTTGATTTACTAAAACTGGTGCTTTCAGAATCTGGTGCAGCTGTGCATGGTAGCCAATCGGCTTCTAACTTCAGCTTGTTCAGTTAAGCTTTGACAATGAACCCAGGTTCACACCGATAGCGGGAATGGAATTGTGTGGAATGGAATGGAATGGAACTCGCACAATTTCATTCCCGCATGTCAGTCCTGACTTCGGGGGCGATTTCAGAGACATCTGTGCGGATTGCTGCACAGATTTCTATACAAATTGCACCCCGAAGTCGCCAAAAGTAGTACAGAAACTACTTTTGAGAATCTGTGTGGCATTACACCGATTCGGACAGTGCCATTGCCGGTGTAGCGTCACATATGGCGACCCATCACATGCACGACGACGCCATATGCACTCCAACACTTTTACGGCAAAACTCTGCACCCCTCATGGGATTGCTCGCCACACTTCAGGCACGGCCTCGCTTGGCATAATTATAATCTGGCTCCATGTCCACTTGGATGGTGGGGCTTGAACCTGGACTTGGGGGTGGAGTTATGTCGTAAAAGTGTTGGAACTCATATGGCGGTGTGGCACATGCGCACTCCAGCGGGTAGCGATATGTGATGGGTCGCAATATGTGATGCTACACTAGGAATAGCCACCGTTTTGACATGTGAACCTAGCTTCAAACCTGGAGGCTGACTGGTTTCTTTGCAGAGCTGCAGCAGATTGTCTAGACTGGAGATGAGACTGGATGAGGGATTTATCTGAATTAAAGCGTGAAATAAGGGATGGAATGATATTTTGTATTAGATCGAGATTACTAATTATCCTGAAGTTTGTGTGCACCTCTGAGTACCATCATAGAACCGGATTTTCATAATGAGGTGGAAAGGAATCTTTATCCTTCTAAAGGGTCTTCTAGGTCAGCTGAAAATTAGTGCTGACATCCTGTATATTTGTTTATCTGATTTGTTCATTTCAAGTGAGTAGGGATGAGCCGAACACCCCCCGGTTCGGTTCGCACCAGAACCTGCGAACGGACCGAAAGTTCGCACGAACGTTAGAACCCCATTGACGTCTATGGGACTCGAACGTTCGAAATCAAAAGTGCTCATTGTAAAGGCTAATTTGCATGGTATTGTCCTAAAAAGGGTTTGGGGACCCGGGTCCTACCCCAGGGGACATGTATCAATGCAAAAAAAACTTTTAAAAACCGGCCGTTTTTTCGGGAGCAGTGATTTTAATGATGCTTAAAGTAAAAAAAAAAGTGAAATATTCCTTTAAATATCGTACCTGGGGGGTGTCTATAGTATGCCTGTAAAGTGACGCGTGTTTCCCGTGTTTAGAACAGTCCCTGCACCAAATGTCATTTTTAAAGGAAAAAATCTCATTTAAAACTGCTTGCGGGTTTAATGTAATGTCGGGTCATGGCAATATGGATGAAAATCAGTGAGACAAACGGCATGGGTACCCCCCCAGTCCATTACCAGGCCCTTTGGGTCTTGTATGGATATTAAGGGGAACCCCGCACCCAAATTAAAATAAGGAAAGGTGTGGGGCCACCAGGCCCTATATACTCTGAACAGCAGTATACAGGCGGTGCAAACAAGACAGGGACTGTAGGTTTGTTGTTAAGTAGAATCTCTTTGTAATTTTGAACGGGTACATTTTTAACTTGTTTAGCTCCAGCCAAAAAATCTTTTGTAAGCTTTTTGGAAAACATAGGGAAGGGTTATCACCCCTGTGACATTTGTTTTGCCGTCTTTCCTCCTCTTCAGAAGATTTCACCTCACTTTTTGTCCCAATGAAAAATGTTTTTTGAAAATTTGGATTTTTTTGTGGAACAAGGATTGGAAAGCATCAGTGGAAAGGAGAAATGTTTTTCCCATATTAACTCTTACAGGAGAGAATTTCCCTTCCTAGGGGTAGATTTCATCTCACTTCCTGTTGTCTCCTTCCGTTTGCAAGTAGGAGTCGTTTGTAAGTTAGATGTTTGAAAGTAGGGTCCTGCCCTATATACTCAGCAGAAATTTGGGCCTTAGGTGTTGCTGTGGCCACAACACTGTAAGCCCTCACAGAGCCCTGCTGTGAAATATTAGATCAAGAATTGTAATTACATGCCCCTGTTGAACAGGAGCTGAAAAATTAGGCCTTAGGCACTGGTGCTGGTGCCACAACACTGCAACCCCTCACAGACACTCTAGTTGGAACGCAGGAACGAGCCCTGCTGCAAATTATTGCATCAAAAATTGTAATTGCACGCCCCTGTTAAACAGGGGCTGAAAAATTGTGCCTTAGGCACTTGTGGTGGCGCCCAGAACCAAAAATGTTCTTACAAGCCATCAGCGTGATGATTGAGGAGGAAGAGGATAATTACTCAGGGATAGTCACTCAGCATCAGCATAGGCAGTCTTTGAAGGGATCTGAGATTTCAAAAAAAAATTATTCGGTTACATCAGCATCAGGTGCTTGGTAGCTGGTGGTGATCCAAGACTGATTCGTTTTTATGAAGGTCAGTCGATCGACCGAGTCGGTGGACAGACTCACCCTGTCATTGGTTACCACGCCTCCAGCAGCACTGAATGTGCGTTCCGAAAGAACGCTGGATGCAGGACAGGCCAGTAGCTCAATTGCATACTGTGCAAGCTCTGGCCAGTGATCCATCCTCAAGACCCAGTAACCCAGAGGATTTTCGGTGGGAAAGGTGTCCAAGTCTGATCTTGCCCCTAGGTATTCCTGCACCATGTAAAACAGACGCTGGCGATGGTTGCTGGAACCGATCATACCTTGGGGCTGCGGACCAAAAAATTATCTGAACGCATCGGTCAGACGGCCACCTTCTCCACCGCTCCTTCTTTGACTGACCGAAGCCTCAGCAACACGTTGTCCAGAAACAGGAGTTTGTAACCTCCCAGTCTCTGGGAACGCGTTGCACAGACCTTTCTGCAAGGCCTCCTGAAGATGTTTCATCCTCTGCTCCCTCTGCGATGGCAAGATAAGGTCCGCAACCTTACCCTTGTAACTGTAGTGATCGAGTATTTATGTATAATATTGTATTGGAGTGCCATGCTGAACAGAAATTCAGTTGCATTGTCCAACTGAATTTCTGTTCAGCATGGCACTCCAATACAATATTATACATAAATTGGCCAACATATTACAACAGTAACGTGGATCAAGGAGGGTTGCCAGCCAGTATTGGTCCTTCTCCTTGATACCACGAATACGAGGATCCTTACGCAGGCTTTGCAGGATCAGGGAGGCCATGCAGCGTAGGTTTGCTGAGGCATTCAGTCCGGAGTCCTCTGGGTCACTAAGGACGACAACGTCCGCAGCCACCTCCTCCCAGCCACGTACAACTCCTTGTGTTTCTTGGGACTGATCCCTTAAAGACTGCTGCTGATGCTGAGTGCCAGGCTCCACCTCCATACTGACACAATCTTCCTCCTCCTCCTCCTCCTCCTCCTCCTTGTCCTGTGTGATCGGCGGGCACGCAGGAACACTGTCTGGATAAAGGGGGCCTTGAGAGCTAAGGAAGTCCTCCTCTTCCTGCCTCTGTTCTGCCTCAAGTGCCCTGTCCATTATTCCACGCAGCGTGTGCTCCAACAGGTGGACAAGGGGGACCGTGTCACTGATGCATGCACTGTCACTGCTCACCATCCTTGTGGCCTCCTCGAATGGTGACAGGACAGTGCATGCATCCCTGATCATGGCCCACTGGCGTGGGGGAAAAAAAACCAAGCTCCCCTGACCCTGTCCTGGTGCCATAGTCGCACAGGTACTCATTGATGGCCCTCTGCTGCGTGTGCAGCCGCTGCAGCATGGCCAACGCTGAGTTCCACCTGGTGGGCATGTCACAGATTAGGCGGTTCTTGGGCAGGTTAAAATCCTTTTGGAGGTCCGTCAGCCGAGCACTGGCATTATATGACCGGCGGAAATGCACACAGACTTTCCTGGCCTGCCTCAGGACATCCTGTAAGCCCGGGTACCTGCCCAAGAACCGTTGCACCACCAAGTTAAGGACGTGAGCCAAACAGGGCACATGGGTCATTTGTCCCTGTCGGAGGGCAGAGAGGAGGTTGGTGCCATTGTCGCAAACCACCATTCCTGCCTTAAGTTGGCGTGGCGTCAACCACCTCTGAACCTGCCCCTGCAGAGCTGACAGAACCTCTGCCCCAGTGTGGCTCCTGTCCCCCAAGCACACCAGCTCAAGCACCGCATGGCATCTTTTGGCCTGCGTGCTTGCTTAGCCCCTTGAACGACTAGGGAGCACCGCTGGTTCCGAGGAAGAGGCCATGGAGGAAGAAGAGGGGGTGGAGGAGAGAGGTGTCACAATCATTAGCATTTTGGAGGCGTGGTGGCGGAACAACCTCCAACACTACTGCACCTTGTCCTGCATCCTTCCCAGCTGCCTGCAGAGTCACCCAATGCGCCGTGAAACTTGGGTAACGTCCCTGTCCATGCCTGCTGGACCATGAGTCAGCGGTAATGTGCACCTTACCGCTGACCGCCCTGTCCAGCGAGGCATGGACATTGCCTTCCACATGCCGGTAGAGAGCCGGAATCGCCTTCCGTGAGAAAACGTGGCGTTTGGGTACCTGCCACTGAGGAACCGCACATTCCACAAACTCACGGAAGGGGGCAGAATCTACCAACTGAAAAGGCAGCAGTTGAAGTGCTAGCAATTTTGCCAAGCTAGCATTCCACCGCTGGGCATGTGGATGGCTGGGAGCAAACTTTCGGCGGTGCAGCAGCTGGGGGCAGGGAAATTTGCCTGGTACAATCTGACGTCGGTGTACCAAAAGCAGATTGCCCACAAGTACTTGGCTTTGACACACCTAATTCTACACCTTCATTACTCTCAGTGCAGGTCTCAGAGAGGACTGAAGGTCTAGTGGGGTTGGAAATCTCAGCTGATGAGGAGCAAGGAGAGGGGAGCATGACTGCCAGATTGCTGTCCTTCTTGGGCACCCCCTCTGTCCGTGCTCCATGTTACTGCCTTCATCAAGCTCAGTATCATCATCAGAGCCTTCCAAACGCTGGGCATCCTCCTGGAGCATGTACCCAACACTGTATATGTATATATATATATATATATATATATATATATATATATATATATATATATATATATATATATATATATATATATATATATATATATATATATATATATATATATATATATATATATATATATATATATATATATATATATATATATATATATATATATAGTGTAGTGTGTGTGTGTTCCGGCGTTGAAAGAGATAGACAGAGAGAGAGAGACAGTGTCATTTGATTTGAGTTAGATAGATTAGGCAGAACAGTCAGCTGCACTTACTGTGTGTGTGTGTATATATATATACACATACATACATACATACATATACACACACACTGTAAGTGCAGCTAACTGACTGTTCTGCCTAATCTAACTCAAATCAAATGACACTGTCTCTCTCTCTCTCTCTGTCTATCTCTTTCAACGCCGGAACACACACTACACAGGGCCGCCGTGCAGGCAGCCTTATATAGTGTGGGGCGTGTACTAAATCCCCTGAGCCATAATTGGCCAAAGCCTCCTTGGCTTTGGCCAATTATGGCTCTCTGTTCAGGCGGCGCTGTGATTGGCCAAGCATGCGGGTCATAGTGCATGCTTGGCCAATCATCAGCAAGCAATGCACTGCGATGCCGCAGTGAATTATGGGCCGTGACGCGCCACACGAATTTGGCGCGAACGGCCCATATCGTTCGCAATTCAGCGAACGACCGAACAGCCGATGTTCGAGTCGAACATGGGTTCGACTCGAACACGAAGCTCATCCCTACAAGTGAGGTAGGCAAGGTGGAATAAGCACATTGGGATTTATTTACTAAAGCTGAAGGGTTCTTTCACACGGGCTTTCCAATCAGGTCTGCCTGTCAGTTTTTCAGGCGGACCTGGTCAGATGCTGCATTCACTCCTATGGAGCGGCAGATGTCAGCGGTGGCATGTCCGTTGTCACCCGCTGCTATCCGCACCTGTCCATGAAATTCAGATGGCTGGTGACCCTATCTTCCATCCATCTGGAGGATCATATCGGTTGAAAATGGACAGGTGGTCCATTTTCATCCGATCTTACCATAGAGGAGAGCGGGGCTCTGGCGGGTCCATCTCAGGACAGTGAGAGAAGAAGATTTTGTCATCTGCCTGCGGATCTTTTTTATTTTTTTTTTTGTTCTCCCCGCTGAGCAAAGCAGAGTCCGTCAGGTGGAAGGCCTGTGTGAAAGGATCCAAAGAGTGCAAAATTGAAATTGGGCTCAGTTCTGCATAGAAACCATTCAGGTTCTAACCTCAGCGTGTTCAAGTAAGCTTTGGCAAGAAAACCTGGAAGCTGATTGGTTTCTGTGCAGAAGTGAGACTGATTTTGCACTCTCCAGCTTTAGTAAATAAACCATAATGTGTCGTTATTGTAATCGTAGACTAAACAATGTTTCCACAACTTATTAAATGTCCTTCATTTCCCCCCAGATGGGGAGATTATTGTCAGGAATCCTCTCATGTATAATCTATGTTCCTCTATATATAAGGATTCCTATGACTACTAGAGATGATATTTACGTATTGTGTATGCTTTGGGAAGCAGGAAATTCCTCTGCTACTTATGACTGGCTGCCGGCTTTCACAGCTTCCCAGCAAGATGGCTTGGGCAGATTAAGACTCGTGTCTGGGAATATCAGACTGGCTAAATATGGAATAGATATAGATATAGATATCTATATCTTAAAAAAAATTTTTTTTTTCTTTCAAATCAACCTGGTGGCTGAAAAAAGAAAAAAAAATTTGATTCCCCCATCTACATAAGAGATTGATGGAGTGATCCTCCCTACTGTGCCATTGTATTCAGACAGTGGGGGATCCTCCGCTCTCAGAATATATTACTTAATAAATATGCCCATTAGAGAGAAGCTGATCATTACATTGACTTCTCTCTTGGGAGCAGCCATAGATGGATCAAAATTCAGCCAGTCCCTGGTAAATGGCCAAATGTTGGTCCATCTATGGTCACCTTCAATCTCACCATGTGTAGGAATGTACAGAACTGGTTACCGAGTGTCAGACTTTTTTTTTTTTTTTTTTTTTTACTGTCACTTCTCTCTTCTGGTCTCAAGGATGGCATCTGCTGAACTGAAGAAGGACCTGGAATGTCCCATCTGTCTGAACACCTTTACAGATCCAGTAATGCTGAAATGTGGTCACAACTTCTGCCAGGACTGTATTGGTCGTGTGTTGGATACACAGGAGGGGTCTGGAGGTTATTCCTGTCCTAAATGCAGAGAAAAGTTCCAGAAGCGGCCTGAACTCCAGCCGAACATGAGACTGCGTAACATAATGGATCTTCTGTCTGCTCAGCCATCTCAGGGGTATGCTGGGGTCTTTACTTACTATATTGACACTCCTATACCTGCTGTGATATCCGATCTGAACAGGAAATGCTCTGTCCATAAGAAACTACTAGAGTATTACTGCACTGAGGACTCCACCCTTATCTGTGCGTCCTGCAGTTTGGATGGAGAACATCGGGGACACCAGGTGGAGACTCTGGGTGAGGCCTCTGCGATGAAGAAGAGACGACTGAGAAATGTTCTGCAAAAACTGGTTACAGAGAAAGAGGAAACGGAGAAAAGAGTTGAGAGTTTGCAGGAACACAGGAGGAAAGTACAAGGAAAAGCAGATGATGAAACGGAGAGAGTCGCTGCCCTGTTCAGAGACCTCAGGAGACATCTGGAAGACCTGGAGAAGAGAGTCCAAAGTGAAATCTATGGGCAGGCAGAGCGGGTCTCTCTATCACTGTCTGAGATGATCCAACAGCTGGAAATAAAGAAGGAGGAGCTGTCCAGGAAGATGGGTGACATTGAGAAGCTGTGTAACATGACGGATCCACTGACTGTCCTACAGAAATCAGACACAGGTGACTTGTGTGATACTGAGGATGGAGATGATGAGGACAGAGAGAGACATGATAGACTCCTCCATGATGGAGGGGATCTGGATTTGGTGGGGATCTCGCACACATTACACACAGGTTTATCTGATATCATGTCTTGGGTAAATGTACAGAAATTTACAGGCACACGTGTCTATCCACCTTCTACTACACAGGACAAAGATCACATCAATGCTAAACCATTCAGGAGACCACCCCAACCCACCCCCACCATTCAAAGCTCACACGGCCAGGCTGAAGGACCAAATATTGGGTCTGTACTGCAGACATCAGGGGTGTGGAGGTTTATGGACCTATTACTGGATGTGAGCACAGCTTGTAATCTTCTACATATATCAGATGACGGGAAAACTATCCTGGTCATCAAATCAGAATCGCCCAGAAACACCAGAGAGATTTCATTGGCCTCAGGTGATAAGCAGTCAGAGTTTCTCCTCGGGGAGAAATTACTGGGAAGTGGATGTCGGGGAGTCATTATATTGGAGAGTCGGGATGTGTTACCCCAGTATAGACAGGAAAGGAGATCAGTGTCTGATTGGATGTAATAATAAGTCCTGGGGTTTGAGGAGGTTTGAAAATCAGTATTCAGTGATGCATGAAAGGAAGAAGCTCCGATTACCCGGCTATGTCTCCAGTAACCGAGTCAGGATATATCTGGATTATGAGGCCGGGCTGCTCTCCTTTTATGAATTGTGTGACCCAATCCGACACCTCCACACCTTCACCACCACCTTCACTGAGCCCCTCCATGCTGGTTTACGGGTAGGGCTAGGTGCCTGTATAAAGATATCTGGGGGGAATGAAATGTGTCTGGAAACTGGTGATATCCCAGGGCTGAGAATCTGATTTGGTGTAGTACTTGGCTGTTAACTTGAAGCAGTGAACAAGAACCAACATAACTGATATATGTATAAAGCTGCAGGCTCCGGGGCCATCATCTTCATAGTAAACCTCACTCTACCTAGCGTGTCACTGACCAGGAACGTGCATGTAGGAGGTCAGATTCTGTAGGCTTCACTTTCTGCATGCTTGTTCTGGGTGAGTGAAACACAAGGTAATGTGGCCAGGATTGAGATGATGACCAGGGAGCCTTCACCTTTTACAGTTTATCTGAAGTCCATTTGTTTCAGTTTTGGAAGGAGTGGGGAAGGATTAGAACCTCAGTCAGATTTTTAGTTCTTGGTGCCCCTGTTGTAGATTTTCCATGTATATCCTGTTTGGTAAAATGTTGATATAAAATAGGAAGTAAGAAGAGATCTTTACTGGAGCCCCAAATAAAAATCCTGACGGGTTCTAATCCCTCCCCCCCCCCCCCTCCATCCAAAACTAGAACATACAGGTTTTATTTAGGCACACACTTTAATAGACACAATAATTCCTAAATGTCTGTCCCCGTAGGTTCTTTTACACATGACCAATCCATTTATCTGAGATTGCTCCTCCTTGTCGCTGTGATGATGATTGCCACTATTAATACAGGCAGTGCTATTCTTGTTCTTATTGGTTATGATGTATAGGGGGCGGGATTAATATCTGCCACTATCAATGGCATTTTATTTCCATAATAAATGTACATGATGAACAGATATCAGTGATCAGCGATTTTTATTCTGACTGTAGATAATTTTTTTTTTTTTTTTTTGTTCTTGGGGGGGAGGGGGGGGGGGGTGTTTCAGCAGCAGGTACAAAGTAAGTCATTAAATAAATCAAATTGCACTAAATTCATAAGGACTGGAAAAAAACTGTTGCTTATAGTAAGAAATCACATCCTTAATGCTATTTTCTCAGATCCTCTTGAAAATTGAACCTGATTTCCGTTTTGCCATCTGGCAGTTTTTATGAACGTTGCCTGGTGAGGTTGGCTATTGTCCAGTCTAAGGCCTGGTATACACTGTCAGCTTTTTTTTTTTTTTTTTTTTTCATTCAACCAGACTGATCACTGTACTAACACATGCAGTGTTAGTACAGTGGGCTTCCCCACTGTGCTATAGTGTTCTGACGGGGGGGATGCCCCCCCACCAGAACACAGCGGTCTGTGCACTCAGCCATTGGAGTAGCTATCACAGGGTGGTGCACTGTAATAGCCAATCTTACTGGGCAGGTGCAAAGGGGTGCCATCTTGTGGAAGGCAGCACACTCACTGATTTTTAACCCAGTATACCAAACGAGAGAAGTGGTACTGTGCTGAGTCCATACATACAAAACATACCACTAAACCTGAGAAAAAGGGGTATGCCAAGGAGAGAATAACCTGCAGTTGTGGGTGTGGCCAAAAATATTGTGGGAGGGGCTTAAGGGCCGTTGGGGAGAGACTGCGGACAGATTACAGGAGATAATCGGAGACTGCGGACGGTTTACCCTTATCTTGGGGTCCCTACTCCCCTCTTACATCAGTGACCCCCCCCCCCCCCCTGCAGATTCTTTTCAGTAGATGGCAGGGCAGTCTGTGGTGTGGAGTTGTCATGCACTGACCTTAACTTTCTGCTGCAGTCTAGGGCACTGAGGGTAGGAATTGATCCTCTTCTCTTCCCGCTCCCTCTCCTTGCAGTATATTTAAAATGAGTGAAAAAGGTGCCACCTTTGTGTTATCATACAGTGTGCACCGGGTCAGCAGACCGCTCTGCCGAGTGCCCCGTCCCCTGCACGAGCCAACCTGAGATGTCAGCGGAGAACCCCGCCCCCTGCCCGAGCCAAGATCTAAATTGGCGTTGATGGAGGAGGGAGAGACTGACTGCGGCAGTAGCTGGATCAATAAAGGAGCTTGCCTTGTTCCTGTCCATTAACAATTACGTATTGGACAGGGACAAGTGCAAAGCTCCCCCCCCCCCCCCCCTTTTTTTTTTTTTTTTTTTTTTTTTTTTTTTTTTTTCTTTTCTCCACAAACATAACTCTGCTCTGGGGGGGGTTCTGATACCCCAACCCCCCCCAATCTACGTCCATGACTGTGTGGACAGATGAAGGAGGGTATACAGTCTCAGGAAGTGGAAATCCTCGGCTCTGTATATGGAAATATTGATGGGATGGATTACTGGAATCACCATTACCCCTTTAGTCCCACCACCTCTATGATGCTTAGAGAAGAGAGAGAGAATTTTATATTTCCTCTACGGTCAATCATTTGATAAAGAAACCATTTTTATATGGGGGGGAGCCCTTTCATCCCAAATTAAAAAAAAAAAAAAAATCACCCCAATGTAAAAGTGTAGAAAACCAATAATAATCAGCCAGCAGCTATATATTAACCACAATTGAAAGTACACAATTGAAGTTTTTGTATCTTTTTTTTTTTTTTTTTTTAAATATAGCTTTCTTTTTGGTGGTATTTCATCACCACTTTATTAGAAAGTAGATATATATTCTTAAACTACGTAGAGGGTTCTTTATGTAAGAGCGGCAAGGATGTGGAATTCCCTTCCACAGGCGGTGGTCTCAGCGGGGGGGCATCGATAGTTTCAGAAAACTATTAGATAAGCACCTGAACAACCGCAACATACAGGGATATACAATATAATCTCAGATATGGGTTGGACTTGTGTTTTCAACCTCACCTACTATGTAACTATATATGTTATAAAACACATCCAATAAAAAATAAGATTTCTTTATAAATACCAAAATGTATTCTGCTACATACGATTGGTAAAAATATTTTAATAAATGTATACTACTAGGTTTGGGTGAGCCTGGGTTCAACCCCATTAACCACTTAAGGACCGGGCCTATTTTTCATTGTTGGTGTTTACAAGTTAAAAGCAGTTTCTTTTGTTTCAAAAATTACTTGGAACCCCCAAACATTATATATAATGTTTGGGGGTTCCAAGTAATTTTTGAAACAAAAGAAACTGCTTTTAACTTGTAAACACCAACAATGAAAAATAGGCCCGGTCCTTAAGTGGTTAATGGGGTTGAACCCAGGCTCACCCAAACCTAGTAGTATACATTTATTAAAATATTTTTACCAATCGTATGTATCGTTTGGCGACAAACTTTTACCGTTTAAAAAAACTCCATAGGCGACATTTAAAATTTTCTACAGGTTACCAGCTTTAAGTTAGAGGAGTTCTTTTGCTAGAATTCTTGCTCTAACGATCGTGGCGATACCTGTGTGGTTTGAACACCGTTTCCTTATGCAGGTGCAGCTTATGTATGTGTTCGCTCCTGCGCACAAACTCAGCGGGACGGAGCACTAATAAATATATATATATATATAATTTCACTGTTTTGTTTTTATAAAAACAATGTTTTGGGTCACATTTTTTTTTTTTTTTTTTTTTTTATTTCTATTACAAGGAATGTAAACATCCCTTGTGCATGACAGGACCTCCTTAAATGTGAGATCTAGGGTCAAAAAGACCTCAGATCCCATATTTTCCCTAAAATGTAAAAAATTTCCTTTTTTTTTTTTTTTTTAAAAGCATGGAAGGCACCCCGGATTTAAAAGTGATCTTGCGGCGAACCAGCCATGGAGACCACTTTTTATCTGAAAAAGGACCGTCCGCTCTTGAAGCTGCTGCCATAACAGTATTTCTCTTCAAACAGCGGACATACAACGATGGCGGGCAGTCCTTAAGTTGTTAACTTTTGTATTGACAGCGGTTCGTAGAGGGCAGTGTGAACCCGCACTAGATTTAACTCTTGGGGTGACATTCACTCATGAATTTAAAATATGGATTCAACATATTACTTGTAAATTCCCTGCCTTCTTCTTCAGATGTCCTTTCAAATTTGCTGTTAGTGAACGTAACGAATGCAAATTTATCCACAGTTGCGAAATAATGAATGCCGTATCTAAACAAATGGAACTGAACAAATTAATAATAATAAAACGTTTTTAATATTGTTGTTTTATTAATTTGTTACATTCCATTCATTTAGATACGGCATTGGCTAATTCGCAACTTCGGATAAATTAGTATTTGTTACGTTTACTAACGACCAAATTTGAAAGGAAATTCCAATACCTATAATTTGTTATAGTTATTTCAGATTTTTGAATTTTTCTAATTTACGAATTTTCGAAATTTACAAATATTTGGAAAAATGTATTAACTGGGTTTCCATCCGAATTAAAGAATTTGTCACAACTATTTGCACATGTCTAGTACATGGTACAGAAGCCACATATCAGGAATATGAAGTGTTGGGGTAACAAATGCTTTAAGGCCAATCTTAACTTTTATTTTTGGATGGAGTGGAGAGGTATTAGCTCCCCTGCCACTTTTCATTGCTATCTGTGTCCCCCCCCCCCCCCCCCTTTGGGCAGATTCACCCTCTCTATTTGGTTTCCTGGTGACCATTTATAGCAATAGTAAAAGAAAATCCTAAATTTTGGGTTGTCAACAGAATAGGAATAGAGGGAAAATCTTCCAATGGGGACACTAGTTCTGAATTGCCTCACTTTAAATGGATTTCCTCCCACTTCCTGTTTCAGCTATGGAACAGGAAGTGAAGAGAAACCTCCCCAGTGGAACACAGATGGCAAAAATAAAACTCACAGGGGATATACCCTGCCTTACTCTATCCAAAATGAGAAGGGGGGGGGGGGTTTACTTTTTAGTTGTGTCCTGGAGCGTTGGCAGCAAAACTTAGGTCTTCATCATAGATGCTGATTGTAAGAGAATGTATACAATGATTCTTTTTCTTTAGAAAGATTTCCCTATGTTTTTCTAAATATGTATATATGAGTTTTTAGCAAGACCTTATCTGTAGGCAAACATCTGTTTCTCACTTACAAGAGACTTTATCTTGTGGTTTAAGACAGAACCTAAGAATAAGTTTCCTGTCCTAACTGTAAAAATGTTATTGAGAATATGCATGATCAGAATGGAAACAGATGTTTGCTAGAGATGACTTGTTTCTTATTCTGATAACTTACTGGAACTCCCTCCTAGCCCCTACATTTTTCCTTTTGCAGCTACATAAATACTCTGCATTTTGTGCTCAATAAACTAGAGACACTCTGATCAACACTCAATGAACTCTCCATGTGTAATCATTGAGTCTCTCTCAGATCTGACAGGTCCCTGAAACATTCTTCCTGCATTACCTAAAGAGTACACCTGGGTGATATTATGTATACTGTTTCCTCTTCACTGATGATGCACAACACTCCAGGGTAAAGCTTCCGGTGGAGTTCACACCCACAGGGGATGCAGAGTTCATAGACAAATACAAAATGTAGTTTTACTATCAATTTTATTTTTAAAAACAGACAGTTGCGATGTAAGAAGTTGAGTTCCATTCGGGGATATAGAGGACGGATGGCGAACTTCAGGCGTCTCTTCATCTCCTCTTCTGCTTTGTAATAAGGAGGACAAACCTATTATATGCCGGGCCGGAATTCTGGGGAGAAAAAGAGGGGAAAAGAGATTAATTCTAATCACATTGCAGGTTCAATTTACAAAGCGAACACACCGAGAGAAGGATCCTTATCAAAAAGCGATAGTTTTCAGGGAAGCCCAATGAAATTTGAAAAATGACAGTTACACGGCTCTAATATAAAGTTGTATCCAGTTATAAAGCTCTGTGAATTTATGTACTGAATATAATAATCCCTAGGTGTAGAAGTGGCATCATATTTACAAATATTTCTCAAATCGCCCTTCAGGACAACCTTGGAGAGAGCGTAGCTCCGCCTTCTTCACAGGAAACGCATGCAGCCATGGTGGAAGCATGTGCCTGTACCAGGGAGCTGCGCTCTCTCCAAGGTTTACCTTTTTTGCTTTCTGTCTTTATTGACCATCCCAGCAACCCCCCCAGGGGCAGGGGGTGTCCCTGGTCTCTCCATCTCAGGGGAGTTAGGACCCTCAGGAGGTGTGATATCTCTGTCCCCGGATTCCGCTTTTTCTTGGCCCTAGAGATGGCTCTGGTGGTCAGGCAGGGGCTGCTGCCGGTCAGCGGCGTGTCCTGCATCTCGGTTCCGGGTCCCGGCTGGCGAGGGCGTCCTTTCCGGTGACACGGCTTCCTGGGGGGGTGTGGCACTGCTGGTTCCATGCGCCTGGAACGCAGAGATTAGGGGGCGGGTCAGAAGACCGGCGCTTCCGTTTCCGGCCCTCACTGATGACACGGGGACCAGGAACATTTTAAAAAAACCTGTGGATTTTCTTCCTAGCTGCTGATTTTCCTCTACAAGATGGATGAGAGCAAAACGGCCATGGTGGATGCAGGCACCCCTAGCACCAGTCAAGCCCAGGTAAGAGGTACAGTGGTGCCTTTTCCTGATCCCTATGGGCTTTGTTGATTTGTTTCCTCCCTGAGGGGAGCCTGTAGCTGCAGGGTCAGAGGTTACTTCACTCGGACCCTGCAGCGTGGACTGTGTGCCTCACTATTTATTCTGCGTGGGTTTTCTGTCTCCTGTCTGGCTTGGTGGTGGGTCTGCTAGTGTTTGGTATTTTTAGGGACACTAGGTTTCGTTAAAATTGTTTGTCGTTGCAGGAAAAAGCGTTAGCAAAAACTAAACATGTAAATCCACCAAGCCAGAGGAGATGTCCTTCTTGCAAGAACCCCCTTAGCGATTCATGGCAGAAGGTAATGTGCAGATCCTTTTTATTAAGGATCTGGTGGAGGAAGAAATGTCCCAGCAATACAAGGACTTATTCTCCTCTGTAAGGGAACTTACAAACTCGCTGAGTTCCATCAGGTCCATATTGGTACAGAACACAGCAGCTCAGGTTGAGCCCCAGAATCCACCACCTAGTCCAAAAGCATCCTCATCCAGACTAGTCGAGACTGAGGACTCAGGTGATAAAGGGGGAAGTATTCTTCTCTCACTCAGGGACTCAGATGAGGAGAACCTCCCGGTACAAGCTATCCCTAGGGGAAGTGGATGACCTCTTAAGAGCTATCTACACTACTCTTGCAATTCAGGAAGATAAGGTGCAACTGTCAGTTCACG
Source organism: Lithobates septentrionalis (assembly GCA_037952835.1). Lineage (NCBI taxonomy): Eukaryota > Metazoa > Chordata > Amphibia > Anura > Ranidae > Lithobates > Lithobates septentrionalis. The sequence goes on along the minus strand of JBBDGP010002958.1, from coordinate 11,748 downwards.
ACAATGTACCAGGGTCTGGATGAAACTAAACACAGGGTGTTTCCAGTTCATAGGGTCCTGTCAGTCAGTCAAGAAAGAATGGAAGGACCCCGAGAGGGCCCCTTTTTTCTCCAAGACCCTTAGGAGAAGGTTTCCATTTGAAGATAAAGAAGTTTGGAATAAAACCACGGGTAGATGCTGCTTTCTCGCAGGTTTCTAGACTCGCAGACCTTGTGTTTGAGGACATGGGGGTGCTGAAGGACCCGATGGATAAGAAGGCAGATTCCCTCCTTAAAAAAAGCTTGGGACTCTACATCAGTCAGTCTCAAACCCGCTATTTCTTCCACAATTGTTGCAAGGAACCTAGAATGCTGGGTGGAAAAGCTGAGAAACCATGTTGAAGCAAGTCTTTTCCCTTAATATTAAAAGCTGTTAAGTATATATGGCTGATGCATCGGCTGAATCGGTCAAGTTGGCGGCAAGGTCATGAGCACTGGTGTGGTCTGGCTGAAGACCTGGTCTGGTGACACAGCTTCCAAGGTTATGATGTGCAGTTTACCTTTTTCAGGTGATTTCCTTTTTGGTCTAGACCTTGAAACAGTCTTAGATAGGACAGCCGACAAGAAAAAGGCTTTCCCTGCCAAAAAGAAACAGCCGATTTAAAAAAATTTTGTGCTGTTCAACAGCCCCATAAGAATAAGAAGCAGTACCGTAAAGAGCCGTTGGGTCTCCAAAAGGGGTAAGGGAAGAGGAGGAGTTCTTTTCAGATCTCCCCCAGACCAGCCCTCTAAAAGTAAGTGACAATCTCACCCCAGTAGGAGGAAGATTGTCAGCTTTTCACCTACAGTGGAACATGACATCTCCAAGTATGTTCGTGAAAAGCATCATAACTCGGGGATACAGGCTGGAATTTTCGGAGCCACCCCCGAGCAGATTTTATGTTACAGCCCTACCAAGAGATCGGGGGAAAAGCTTCTGCAATGGTGAACCTACTACAGGATCTGATTCAGCAAGAAGTAATCAACCAGGTCCCAAAAAATCAGAAGGGCAGGGGCTTCTACTCTCATATATTCCTGGTAAAGAAGCCTTCAGGGAAGTACCGCTTGATCCTGAACTTAAAAATCTTGAACAAATCAATACGGTACAAGAATTTCAGAATGGACACCATCTTTTCAATTACGAAGTTGCTGACTCCAGGCTTTCATGGCATCCCTGTATCTAAGAGTTGCTTATCTTCATGTTCCGATAAATCAGACGTCTCAACAGTTTCTACGCATGGCAGTGGATCTGGGGAATTCTGTATGGCACCTCCAATTCAGAGCTCTACCATTCGGACTTTCATCCTCCCCCAGGATCTTCGCAAAAATTATGGCGGAACCTCTGAAGTTGAGAGGGGTTTCAGTTGTCCCCTATCTGGACGACCTGTTCTTCGCAGATTCCAAAGAACAAGTCTTATCAAATCTCCAGACATCCCAGGATCCCCTCAAAAACTTAGGGTGGCTCTTAATTTTTGGAAAAATCCAATCTGGAACGCACACAGTAGATGAAGTTTTTGGGTTACACCATAAACACGGTGCTTCAAAAAGTCTTTCTACCGCAGGAAAAAGGGGAAAAGATCCAATCAGCGGTGAAACAGGTACAGAACAACCTGTCAGTGTCAGCTATGGTGGTGCTGGGTCTCCTTTACAGCATAGATTCCGACCATTCAGTGGGCCAGATTGCATTCAAGGCCCCTCCCAGTTAAACATACTATGCAGTTGGTCATACCAGGAACCACTAGAAAAACAGATAAAACTTTCCTTGAAGGTAAAGAGGGCTCTCTGGTGGTGGAGAAATCCGTCCAACCTGAGAAAAGGCCTTTCTTGGGTCTTTCCCCGGGACAAGTGTCTAAAGACGAACACGAGTTCCTGGGGCTGGGGAGCCCACCTGGACGGTCAGACTTCTCAGGGAGTCTGGTCCAAGTCGGAAGCCCAAAATTCCTCAAATTGGCAGGAACTGAAGGCAATTTTTCTGGGTCTTCTAGCCTTTCAACATGTAGTAAAGGGCCATCATGTTCAGGTTCTGTCAGACAATACAACTGCAGTAGCCTACATAATGAAACAAGGGAACCAGGAGCAAAAGGATCCTATAGTTGGCCAGTCAATTACTGACCTGGGCGGAACAGAACCTGGCCTCATTATCAGCAGTCCACCTGAAAGGTTCTCAGAATCTGCTAGCAGATCTTCTAAGCAGACGGAAGCTGGTGGAAGCAGAATGGAGCCTAAATCAAGATGTCTTCCTGATGATCTCCAAAGCTTGGGGGCAACTTCAAATGGATCTGTTTTGCCAACCAACAAAACTCAAAAGTACGTAAATTCTTCTCTCTCCACCGAGAAGACCAAGCAGTAGGCATAGATGCTTTCGCCCATCCGTGGCATTACCAGCTGTGCTATGCTTTCCCTCCCCCCCCCCCCCCCCTCCCCTTTTCGCTGATACCACTGGTCCTAAGGAAGTTCAGAGAAGAAAAGGCCAATTTGATCCTGGTCGCTCCTTTCTGGCCAAAAAGGCCTTGGTTCACGGCTCTGTTAAATCTAGCCACGGAACCTCCATGGAAGTTACCGTCCAGAAAAGATCTATCACAGGGGTCAGCGAACCATCCGGAAGTGTTAATTGAAGATAGTCCAGCTTGGTTTCTGAATAGGACCTCCTTGAAAGCAAAAAGACTTTCTGATAAAGTAGTAAAGACCCTTCTTTAAAGTAGGAAATAAGTCACGCGGCCATATACATGAAGGTCTGGAAAAAATGTAACTCCTGGTGTGCATTTTTAAAGGCCTCCAAGTTAAGTTTAGTATCCGTTCTTGAATTTCTCCATGAGGGAATGGGGAAGGGACTTGCAGCCAGCACCCTGGAGACTCAGGGTGACTCAGACTTTCTTTGAAAGAACTTTATCCAAAGAAGTTTTAATTTCAAGATTTTTCAGGGCACTCGCACAAAATAGACCAGTAGCCTTTTCCCAGTTGGGATTTCTCTATTGTTTTACAGGGTCTCCCGGGAGCTCCGTTTGAACCCATCCTTGCAGAATCTGATTCTCAAAACAATTTTCTGGTGGCCATCACCTCTTCAAGAAGAATTAATGAGCTCCAAGCTCTGTCAGATACAGAACCTTTCCTGGAAAGTTTTTGTAGGCAGAGTGGTCCTTCAAACGGACCCAGCGTTCCTTAGAACTTCCCTAAAGTTTCTTCTACTTTTCACCGCAAACAAGAAATAATCCTGGCCCACTTTCTCTTCAACTCCGACCGATCCAGCAGAAGAAGCGTTTCACACCCTGGATGTGAGGAGGTGTTTGTTACATTTTCTTACAGTAGCCAAAGAATTCAGAAAATTGAATTCTCTTTTTATGGTTTTCTCAGGCTCACACAAGGGAGAAAAAGCTTCCAAAAGTACACTGGGCAGATGGCTTAGGTTGGCAATCACAGAGGCCTATAAAGCCAAAGGAGAAATACCCCCTCCAGGTATTGCTACCCATTCTACAAGATCTACGACAGTTTCCTGGGCTGAAAGGGCCGGTGCTACGCCTGAACAAATCTGTAGGCTGCTACTTGGTCCAACTATTCAACATTTCTCTGACACTATCGGTTGGACTTTACTGTCCGCCGCAGATCAAGCCTTCAGCAGGAAGGTACTGCAGGCAGTAGTCCCACCCTAGTTTAAGTTTCTCGGTTATCCTCTCCAAGGTTGTCCTGAAAGGCGATTTGAGAAAGGCATAGTTATGCCGCGTACACACGGTCGGACTTTTCGTCTACAAAAGTCAGACAGCATGTCCGCAGACTTTCGGCGGACTTGCGGCATACTTTCTAACGAACGGACTTGCCTACACACGACCACACAAAAGTCAGACGGATTCGTACGTGATGACGTACACCGGAACTAAAATAAGGAAGTTCATAGCCAGTAGCCAATAGGTGCCCTAGCGTGGCTTTTTGTCCGTCGGACTAGCACACAGACGAGCGGATTTCGGGGTCCGTCGTAGTTACGACGTAAAGATTTGAAGCATGTTTCAAATCTAAAGTACGTCGGATTTGAGGCTAAAAAAGTACGTTGAAAGTCCGGAGAAGCCCACACACGATCGGATTACCAGCCAGCTTTAGTCCGTCAGCGTCCGTTGGACTTTTGTAGACGAAAAGTCCGACCGTGTGTACGCGGCATTAGACTTACCGGTAACAGTATTTCTAAGAGCCTTTCAGGACAACTGTTACTTCCCACCATTTGTTTATCTTAGGGGTCTGCAGGCAGGGAGTTTATCAGAATCTGGAAGCCCCCTTTAACAAGCTGTGGGGCCCCCTGATCCTCGCCTCCCCCCTATAGTACTCTTATGCCGCGTACACACGGTCGGACTTTTCGTCTACAAAAGTCCGACAGACTTTTGGCGGACTTGCGGCAGACTTTCTTACGAGTGGACTTGCCTACATACGATCACACAAGTCTGACGGATTCCTACGTGATGTTTCAAATCTAAAGTCCGTCAGATTTGAGGCTGGAAAAGTCCGCTGAAAGTCCGGGGAAGCCCACACATGATCGGATTGTCAGCCAGCTTTAGTCCGTTGGCGTCCGTCAGACTTTTGTAGACAAAGTCCGACCGTGTGTACGCAGCATTACTCATTCACCAAAAAAAAAAGAGTAGGGTAAATAAAGAAAGGAGGCAGTTTTTTGACAAGTCTTTTATTTGAAAAAATTGTCTGCATTCTCCAATAAGGGTCTGGTATGGATTTTGGGGGGGACCCCACGCCTTTTTACATTTTGGCATGAGGTACCCCTTTAAAATCCTGCCAGACCTGAAGAGCCTGGTATGGGTTGGGGGGGGGGGGGGGAACCAATGCTGGTTTTTTTTTTTTTTGTTTTGTTTTTTTTTTTAATTTTCATCTTAATTTTGACTCATCGGTTGTCAAAGACACAGCGGTCCCTCACTCCTTAACCATGGCAGTTACTGGTCGTTAGGGAGCAGGCGCCACCGGCATCCTTAACAACCAGCTATTTACTACTGCTTGTTAAAGTGGTTGTAAACCGCTGGACTTTTTTTTTTATTTTTTTTTTTATTTTTTTTTTCCCTGTGCAAGGTAAAGGCATGATGTTAAACTTACCTTTTAAAACAAAGCCCTCCCGCACCAAGATGTCAGATTTGGAGGTCACCGCTTCTATCTTCACCCATCTTGCTTCCGGGTTCGTGGACTCCAGCTCTGTAAATGGCTGGAGCCGCAATGACACCACAGTGCGGGGCTCTGAAGAAATGCACAGGTGGTCGTTCCTTCAGAGCGTGTGCACCAGTGATGTCACTGGCTGGCATGTACAGTAAATATCTCCTACACGACGCACGTTTAGGAGATATTTACATTACCTATAGGTAAGCCTCCAATAAGCTTACCTATAGGTAAAAGTCATGCATAGAAGTTAACTTCCACTCTAAGGACACCGGTTAGGGCCGGCGTAAAATTACAACAGGCTTTTACTACTAAAATACCACATCACTTCAAAATGGCGCATGCGGTATTTTAGTTGCAGTTTTGAGGAAATTAAAAAAATATTTTTGAAAAAACACCTGTGCGGTGGATCACGCTTTGAGAATGGAGCTCACTGTAAAGCAAGAATGCTTTCAAACATATACAGTATATTTTTTTAATTTTGTTTATTTATTTTTTTTTTTTATCAATATGCAAAATGAGCGAACAGAAGAAAAAATGAAATCCAATCCTGATCTCACCATCATGGAGTCTGTCTGGGATGCATTCTATTTCTGAAAGCATTCTTTATTTACCGTACAGCAATTTTACAACCTGCCTAAAACTTTTGCACAGTACTGTTTATAAATATACTGTGTGTGATATATAGATATCTATTCGGACCGATGCTTGATGCAATGTATCTTTACTTGAAGTATCCAAAATACATAAAGTTCAAGCAGCAACTGTACAGTCGACACAGCCAGAGAAGTCTGAGGAAGAGCGATCTATGCTCGATACTGTACAGTTGCTTGCACGTTTTGCACTTTTTATGTATTTTTTTGGATACTTCAAGTAAAGATACATTGCATCAAGCATCGGTCCTATCATTTTTTTTTCATTATCTATTTTTGGTGGAAGATTGGGAGTCCACCGTGACTGTGCTTAGATTAACCAGAGGATTAAGAAAAGAAGGTAACCACCCACCTATTGACTAATTTTAAAATCTATATATAATTTTTTTTTTTTTTTTTTTTTTTACCTGAAAACGTGTTCAAAAATAAAAAGATGGCTCCTTGTCAAAAAATAAACAATACTTCATGTAAAATAAATTTTGGAAAATTAAATTCAGCTTTGTCAGTGTTTGAATTTTTAGTACTGTAGACTGTACAAAATACGGTAAAGCCATTTTTATGTTAAAGGGAGTGCTTAGTTTTGTTTGTGTCCCTAATCCAAATTTTTCTTCATTATGTTCAGAAATACAAAAAAAATATACACATTTGACATTATATTTTTAGTCAAAGATTTTATATAAATAGTAAAAAAAAAAAAATTATCGTTCAATACAAAAATGTTTTAATAAAATTGACCTAATCCATTTATGTTTCTCTGTAATATAGGCCAGGGCCACAGCACAAAGACAGTTGCTCCAGTTTTATGGAATACAAAAAAAAAATGAACATTTGAAATTATATTTTTTAGTCAAAGATTTTATAGAAATAGTAAAAAAAATTAAATTGGCAATAAAAAAGATTGAAAATAAATTGACCCTAATCCATTGTTTCTCTGTGATATAG